>JAESUZ010000728.1:0-743921 GCA_017311185.1 Proteles cristata cristata
GAGAGAGAGAGACAGCGTGAGCAGGGAGGTCAGAGAGAGAGGGAGTCACAGACTGAAACAGGCTCCAGGCTCTGAGCTGGCAGTCAGCACAGAGCCCGACGCGGGGCTCGAACCCACGAACCGCGAGATCATGACCTAAGCGAAAGTCGGACGCCTAACTGACTAAGCCACCCAGGCGCCCCTCTTCTTTTAATTTTTAGTGTTTATTTATCTTTGAGAGAGAGAGAAGCAGAGCATGAGCAAGGGAGGGAGGGCAGAGAGAGGAAGACACAGACTCCAAAGCAGGCTTCGATGTGCGGCTCAAACTCACAAACCGTGAGATCATGACCTGAGCCAATGTCGGATGCTTAACCGACTGAGCCACCCAGGTGCCTCTGTTGTACGTCGATATTGTAGCAACAGACAGTTAACATTTTAAAAAAAACATTTACAAAAGTACCAAAAATGAAATGCTTAAGGGTGAACTTAACAAAAGATGTGAAAGACATGTAACACTGAAAAGTACAAAGTATGTCTGAGAGGAATGAAAGATAAATAATCTCAACAAATAGAGAGCTCTCTTTGCTCATTGATTGGAAGACTCAGTATTGTTAAGACAGCAATTCATCTCTAAATGGTCTATGCAATCTCAAACTAAATCCCAACAGGCTTTTTTTTTTTTAATTTAGAAATTAACAAGCTATTTCTAAAATGTATATGGAAATGTAAAGGACCTAGAATAGTCAAAACAACTCTGAAAAAAGAAGAATAAAGTAGAGGGCTACCACTACAATAATCTCAAGGCTTGTTATAAAGCCACGGTAATCAAAAAACAGGGTTGTCTCGTAAAGACAGACAACTTGACCTGTGAAACAGCATAGGAAATGCAGAAATAAACATCACATGCAGGGACAACTGACTTTTGACAAGGGCAGTAAAGTAATAGAATGGAGAAAGGGTATCTTTTCAACAATCGGTGCTAGACTAATTATTTATCCATATACCCCCCCAATACTTTGATCCATATCTCATTCCACATACAAAAAGTACCTCAATTTGGATTCTGTGTCTCCATCTCTCTCTGTCCCTCCCCCACTCATGCTCTCTCTCTCTCTCAAGAATAAACAAACATTTAAAAAATAATAAAAAATAAAAAGTAACTGAAAATGAAAAAAAGGAACTGAAAATGGATAATAGATTTTAATGTAAAACCTAAAACTATAAAACTTCCAGGAAAAAAAAAGAACAGGAAAAAAATCTTTGACTTTCAATTAAAGCAAAGACTTATTAGATTCAACATCAAAAGGACAATCCATGAAATAAAAAAAATTTATAAATTTTGGACTTCATCAAAATAAAAATGTATACTCTTCAAAAGGCACTCTTTTAAAAAAATTTTTTTAAATGTTTATTTATTTTTAAGACAGAGAGAAAGACAGAGGCTAGTGGGGGAGGGGCAGAAAGAGAGAGGGAGACACAGAATCTGAAGCAGGCTCCAGGCTCTGATCTGTCAGCACAGAGCCCGACTTGGGGCTCAAACTCATGAACGGTGAGATCAGAAAAGTGACATCAGACCTGACCCGAAGTCAGATGCTCAACCGACTAAGCCACCCAGGTGCCCCCAAAAGGCACCCTTAAGATAAGCTATCAACTAGGGGAAAATCTTTGCAAAGCATTTATCTGATTTAGAATGAAGAACTCTCAAAACTCAACAGGAAAGGGGCAACTGGGTGTCTCAGTCGGTTAAACATCCAACTTTGGCTCAGGTTGTGTTCTCACTGTTTGTGGGTTTGAGCACTGCATAGGACTCTCTACTAACAGCTCAAAGCCTGGAGCCTGCTTCGGATTCTGTGTTTCCCTCTCTCTCTGCCCCTCCCCTGCTCATGCTCTCTCTGTCTCTCTCTCTGTCTCTCTCTCAAAAATAAATAAACATTGAAAATTAAAAAAAAAAACTCAACAGGAAAAGCAAACAACCCAATTAAAATATGGCCAAAAGATTTGAACAGACACTTCGCTAAAGATGGTATATATGGATAGAAATAAGCACATGACAATATGGTTTAATTGCAAATTAAGACCACAGTCAGATATCTCTATACCTATCAGAGTAGGTAAAATTTATTTTACTTTTTTTTTTAATTTTTTAATGTTTTATTTATTTCTAGGAGAGAGAGAGAGACCGACAGACAGCGTGAGCAGGGGAGGGTCAGAGAGAGAGGGAGACACAGACTCTGAAACAGGCTCCAGGCTCTGAGCTGGCAGTCAGCACAGAGCCCGACGCGGTGCCCGAACCCACGAACCGTGAGATCATGACCTAAGCAAAAGTTGAACGCTTAACCGACTAAGCCACCCAGGCGCCCCAAAATTTATTTTACTTTTAAAAAAATGTTTATTTATTTTTGAGAGAGAGAGAAAGATAGAGCACAAGTGGGGCTGGGGCAGAGAGGGGGAGACACAGAATCCGAAGCAGGCTCCAGGCTCTGAGCTGTCAGCACAGAGCCCAATGCAGGGATCAAACTGGGGACCGGCGAGATCATAACTTGGGCTGAAGTTGGACGCTTAACCGACTGAGCCACCCAGGTGCCCCTGGAATAGCTAACATTTAAAGACTGATCGTATCAAGCATCGACAGGAATGTGGAGCAACGGGAACTAGGAGTAGATACAGTTTAGCAGTTTCTTACAAAGTTAACATAACCATCCCATATGATCCAGCTATTCTGCTTTTAGGTATTTATCTTATACTAGGGTCTTATACTAAGACACGTATAGTAAAATGTTAATGATAGAACCTTGTTTGTGGGTATTCCGATGTTTGCCATAAATTCCTTTCAGTCATTCTGTATTTTTGGGATTTTTCAAGATGAAATTTTGGGGGGAAAATGACTAGGACAATGGGTTTGAATGGCTTCTTTTTGAGATATGCATAAATGCAAGAGGTGTCAAGTAGGCACTTGACTATGTCAGCATGAAGTTCAAGGTACAGATTATAGCTTGAGATATTACATTTGTGATTCATCAGTGTTTAGATCAGAGGCTGGCAGATGACGGACTGCAAGCCAAATCTAGCCTCCTGCCTGTTTTTGTACAGAAATGATTTGTACAATTTTAATTGGTTGGAAAAAAGCAAAATAAGAATCACATGTGAAAATTATATGAGATTCAAATTTCAGGGTCTATCAAGTTTATAAGAATATGCACACACACCCATCAGTTTATTTATTGTCTATGACTGCTGTTGAGTTCAAATAGTTTAATTAAATAATTGGGAAAGAGACTATAATGTTGTCACTTCAAACTGCTCCTAGAGGTACTACAAATCACAGTGACACAGTTTAATGTGACAAATGTTTTCAGTGCCATGCATATTACCATACTGTGACTTTTTCTAAAAAATTACCAGTTCAAGTTAAAATAAGAAAAAAAGTGGCACTCATATATAGATGATTTTGTTATTGAATTAGATGGCAAGCCACTGTATTTATGATTTCGTGACATTGCAGGGGGGCTAGAACACAACGCACACTGACCTTGGGATGCCTGGATGGCTCAGGCGTTTAAGTGGCCCACTGTGGATTTCAGCTTCGGTCAATGATCTCATGGTTGTGAGATAGAGCCCCACGTTCCCTCAGACTCCACACTGGATGTGGAGCCTGCTTAAGATTCCCTATCTCTGCTCCTTTCCTGCTCATGTGCAAACATGTGTTTCCTCTCTCTCACTCTGTCTCAAAAAAACAAAAACAAAAAGCAAACCAAAAAACAATGTACATTGACCTTCCCAGATCAAGTACTAATCATACTCATCATAATATTCCTAACTCACAGAGAAGCAATAGTTGTGAGGGGAGGGAAGGAGGGAGGAAATTTAAAGTAGATTATTTTAAATTTAAATAGCAGAATTTCTTCACAAAAATAAAAATATACATATAGAAGAAAGACTACAACCACAGTTTCCAAGTAGTTTATTCATTAAATCATGTTTGATTACAGAAATAGCCAAAGAAATGTGTTCAGAGAAAATAAACTTGTTTTAAGACTATTAGCCATTAAGTGAAAACAGTTGCTCAAAGAGTTCTGAAAATCGAGGGCAACATAATAGCAAGTAAAAAACAAGAAAAATGATTTCAGGTGGTTCTTCTGGGCGTTTAATGATTTAACAGATGTTACCAATACTGCTTAGCTGGTGTTGTTTATTGGAGGAATCAGTGATGAGTTGGAAGTGATTCAAGAATTATCTTCTATGAAAAAATAAAATAAAAGAATTATCTTCTATGAATAATCTGAATGGAATAACAGGCAAAAATGCTTCTAAAGAAATTGAGAAGAAGGAAATTGAAGAAGACACAAGAAATGGAAAAACATTCCATGCTCATGGATAGGAAGAATAAATATAGTTAAAATGTCATTACTACCCAAAGCAATCTACACATTCAATGCAATCCCAATCAAAATTGTACCAGCATACTTCTCAAAACTAGAACAAACTATCCTCAAATTTGTATGGAACCACAAAAGACCCCGAATAGCCAAAGTAATACTGAAAAATAAAACCAAAACGGGAGGTATCACCATCCCAGACTTTAACCTCTGCTACAAAGCTGTCATCATCAAGACAGTATGGTATTGGCACAAAAACAGACACATAGACCAATGGAACAGAATTGAGAACTCAGAAGTGAACCCAAAAGTATACAGCCAACTAATCTTTGACAAAGCAGGAGAGAATATCCAATGGGAAAAAGACAGCCTTTTTAACAGATGGTGTTGGGAGAACTGGACAGCAACATGCAGAAGAATGAAACTACATCATTTTCTCACACCATGCACAAAAAATAAACTCAAGATGGATAAAGGACCTGAACGTGAGACAGGAAACCATCAACACCCTAGAGGAGAAAGCAGGAAACAACCTCTTTGACTTCCACCGTAGCAACTTCTTACTTGACAAATCCCCAAAAGCAAGGGAATCAACAGAAAAAATAAACTATTGGGACCTCATCAAGATTAAAAGCTTCTGCACAGCAAAGGAAACAACCCACAAAACTAAAAGGCAACCGACGGAATGGGAAAAGATAGTTGCAAATGACATATCAGATAAAGGGTTAATATCCAAAATCTATAAGGAACTCGCCAAACTCCACACCCAAAAAACAAACAACCCAGTGAAATGGGCAGAAGATATGAATAGACACTTCTCCAAAGAGGACATCCAGATGGCCAACAGACACATGAAACGATGCTCAGCATCCCTCCTCATCAGGGAAATACAAATCAAAACCACACTGAGATACCACCTCACGCCAGTCAGAGTGGCTAAAATGAGCCAATCAGAGAACTCTAGATGCTGGCGAGGATGTGGAGAAACGGGCACCCTCCTACACTGTTGGTGGGAATGGAAACTGGTGCAGCCCCTCTGGAAAACAGTGTGGAGGTTCCTCAGGAAACTAACAATAGAACTCTCCTAGGACCCAGCAATAGCACTGCTAGGAATTTACCCAAGGGAAACAGAAATGCTGATGCATAGGAGCACACGTACCCCAATGTTCATAGCAGCACTCTCAACAATAACTAAAACATGGAAAGAGCCTAAGTGTCCATCAATGAATGAATGGATCAAGAAGATGTGGTTTATCTATACCATGGAATACTACATGGCAATGAGAAACAATGAAATCTGGCCATGTGTAGCAACATGGATGGACCTTGAGGGTGTTATGCTGAGCGAAATAAGTCAGGCAGAGAAGGACAAATATCATATGTTTGCACGTATAGGAGGATTAGGAGGAACTTAACAGAGGACCATGGGGGAGAAGAAGGGGGAAATGGTGGGGGAAAGGGAGAGAGGCAAACCATGAGAGACTCTTGAATGCTGAGAAACAAACTGAGGACTGATGGATGTGGGTGGGGAACGGGGAGATGGGCATGGAGGAGGGCACTTGTGGGGATGAGCACTGGGTGTTATAAGGAAACCAATTTGACAATAAACTATTTGTAAAAAAAAAAAAAAAAAAAAGGAAAGAAAGAAATTGAGGAAATGCTAATTCATTACAAACTGAAGTGGAATCTGCTAAGATGTGTTACTACCAGTGCTGGTAAAAATATATGTGGAGTTGAAAATGTCTTCATCGAACAAATTTACTAACCTTGTGAAAATGTAGGGTATTTAAAGCCTGTAATTATTAATTGTATTATTCATCAGCGGATACTTTGCAGAAATTATTTGAATCTATTGTATGAATTTCATTTGTTCTTATGGACTTAACCATGATAAATTTTTGTTAGAAATAGAAGCTGAATGTTCTGACTTACCCTACCTCCTAGCAATTTGATGTCTTAGCAGTACCAAAGTTCTGCTGCGGTTTTTTGAACTTAGGGTTTAAAACAATTTTTTTCATGTTTATTTATTTTTGAGGGTGAGGGGCAGAGAGAGAGGGAGACACAGAATCTGAAGCAGGCTCCAGGTTCCGAGCTGTCAGCACAGACCCCAATGTGGGGTTCAAACCCATGAACTGCGAGATCATGACCTGAGACAAAGTCTGGGGCTTAACCAACTGAGCCCCCCACGTGCTCCTGAACTCAAGGTTTAGACTGAAAACTTTCTGAGTGAGAACATCCACTCTCAGTCATTACTGTCAAACACTGAATGGCTTCAGACACTAGCTTTTTTTGCACACAAAACATTGACGCTGTTTCTTAATGAATTCAACCTAAAATTATAAGGCAACATAGCACCTATATATATAACTTATCCTGCTATAAAGTGATTTTGATAACATTGTTTGAATGACAACTAATGTCGAGCTGCTTTATACACATGATGTAAAAAATAAAAACAAAAAGATCTCCATGCCCACGTAAATTTGTAGTAGCTCTGTTTTCCAAACTCAGACTACAATTCCAGCAGCATTTTTAGGACTTCAAAACACATATAAAGGAAGTTTCCATATTTCAAAATCCATTAGTGTGATTGAGGCAATTCCACTTAACCTTCCATTGGAAGCGATCAAACTCCAGTGTGGTGACATGCTAAAAAGCAAATGGCAAGTGAAAAATCTAATAGAATTCTATAAATGTTTTTCTTTTTTTCTCATTTATTTATTTTTGAGACAGAGGGAGACAGAGCATGAGCTGGGGAGGGGCAGAGAGGAAGAGAGACACAGAATCTAAAGGAGGCTCCAAACTCTGAGCTGTCAGCATAGAGCCTGACATGGAGCTTGAACCCACAGACCACAATATCATGACCTGAGCCAAAGTCGGATGCTTAACTGACTGAGCCACCCAGGTGCCCCTATAAATGTTTTTCAAATGATGAATATGATTAAGTAAAATCATATACTTATGAATTGACATCTGTATTTGGCAGTACCTATCTGTGTGAAAGACTTTTTTTGTTTTTAAGTAGGCTCCACATCCAGCATGGAGCCCAATACAGGGCTTGAATTCACAGCCCTGAGATCAAGACCTGAGCCAAGATCAAGAGTCAGACATTTAACCGACTCAGCCACCCAGAGGCCTCTGTGTAGAAGACATTTTTAAACATTGTGCTACAGATCAGAATTAACAGATAAAAGTTTGTGATAGATTTTGATGAGCGAGAACACTAACTGTGAGCATCAATTAAATAAAATGCTATAGAAACTTCTTTTCATTAGTAGATGCGTATTACAAAAATTGTACTCAATTATTATTCTACTTTTAAATTTCACCAATAAAATTTTTGTCTCTCTTGTTATACAAATACCTATATAATATCTTCATTTTTGCCTACTGTCCGCACCTAAAATATTTACTTTTGACCCTTTACAGAAAATATTGCCAACTCCTGTTCTAGAAAACACAAATAATCTATAGTGACAGAAAGTGGATCAATGGTTGCTTGGGGTAGGGAGTCATGGAGAAGGGCAGGTGGGAGAGATTACAAAGGGTCACAAGGAAACTTCTGTAGTGAGGAAAATGCTCACTATTTCTGCTGTGGTGATGGTTTCATGGGTATATGAATATGTCAAAATATATCAAATTTTTCACTTTAAATATGTTCAATATATTGTATTTTACTTATATCTTAATTAAGCTGGTTTTTATTTATTATTTTTATTTTATTTTTAATTTTTTAATGTTTTACTTATTTCTGAGAGAGAGCGTGAGCAGGGGAGGGTCAGAGAGAGAGGGAGATACAGAATCTGAAACAGGTTCCAGGCTCTGAGCTAGCTGTCAGCACAGAGCCCGATGCAGGGCTTGAACCCACGAACCATGAGATCGTGACCTGAGCTGAAGTTGGACGCTTAACTGACTGAGCCACCCAGGCGCCCCTAAGCTGGTTTTTAAAATGAATTCTGCGGGGCGCCTAGGTGGCTCAGTCGGTTAAGCGTCCAACTTCGGCTCAGGTCATGATCTTGCAGTTTGTGGGTTTTAAGCCCTGTGTGAGACACTGTGCTGCTCAGAGCCTGGAGCCTGCTTTGAATTCTGTGTGCCTGCCTCTCTTCCTGCTCTGCCCCTGCTTGTGTGCTCATTTTCTCTCTCTCTCTCTCCCTCTCTCTCTTTCTCTCTCAAAAATAAAAAAAAACATTTAAAAACAAAAAGAATGAATTCTGTGAGTTAATGAATTACAATAACAGTGAAATTCCCAGTCTCACAAGTTTCTTATGTGAAATTCTAGGCACAGATTGAGAAAGAATGGGATCCTGGGGCATCTGGGTGGCTCAGTTGGCTAAGCGTCCAACTTTGGCTCAGGTCATGACCTCACAGTTCATGGGTTCGAGCCCCACATTAGGCTCTGTACAGACAGCTCAGAACCTGGAGCCTGCTTCAGATCTGTGTCTCCCTGTCTCTTTTCCTCCCCTGCTCGTGCTCTGTCTCTCTCTGTCTTTCTCTCTCAAAAATAAACAAACATTAAAAATTTTTACTAAAAATTAAAAAATAAAAGAATGGGATCCTGAAACTTGGACTAGAAATGTCTTATTGAATCATGATGAGACTGAACATCATGAATACCTGTTTTCTGAGTGCTTGCCAGTAGAATATCTTGCCTTCCAATGTCTGGGGAGATTATTGAAAACTCTATGATAAACTTACCTGGTACAGATTCCTTGGAAGAAGATATTCATCCTCCTTAAAACAGTCACAAACAGTGGGGCACCTGGGTGGCTCATTTGCTTTAGAGTCCAATTTTTGGTTTTGGCTCAGGTCATAATCTCATGGTTTCATGGGTTTGAGCCCCACATCAGGCTCTGCACTGCCAGCTTGGAGCCTGCTTAGGATTCTCTCTCTCTCTCTCTCTCTCTCTCTCTCTCCTTCCCTCCCTCCCTCCCTCCCTCCCTCCCTCCCTCCCTCTGTGCCTCTCCACCTTGTGCTGTCTCTGTCTCTCTCAAAATAAATAACTAAACTTTTTAAAAATTAAAAAAAAACCTATCACAACCACTTCTTGATCCCATTAGACCCATAATAAGGGCCAGATTTCAGTGAGCCCAGAGGATTTAGGTGCACACCATAACTCAGGAGGAAATAACTGATACAGCAAAAGGACAAGACATTACCAATATATATCAACAAACACCTGGAGAAGATGTATGGAAGGAGATCCTAAGAGAATTGAACCAAGTTGAGCAAAATATAGCACTAGGTTGGGTCAACTTCTTTGCTGTGGGTGCACTTACTAAAGAGTCTGGAAATGTGTTGACTCACGCAGATGGAAGTGGCTCTAACGGTCTACATGGTAAGTTGACTGAAACTATGGCCTGCCATAATGAAGTTGAGATGCCAGAGCTCCCTTCATCGTGTGGAATAAAGAATCCAAAGGCTTAGAGAGATACGAATACTGGGGTAGACTTATCATGTGCAATCAACATACTTACCTCCTAACCACATTTCACAAGAATTCCTAGAAGACATTTCCTTCACTAAGGCATTGAGAAATACATTGGTAAGGAAAGTGCCTACATTACTGAAAATCTCTGTTGTTGCTCTGTGTTTGTGTCAGCCAGGTATTCTGGGGAGGATTCACCATGCAATGGGTTTATCACATGGGCTCCCTGATTTCAGTGAGGATAGGAACCTGGAGTACCAGAGGCTATAGACAGTATATTTCCACTAATGATATGATGGGCACATCTGCTGTAAAGGGCCACAGGGACACACCAGTCATCACCAATCTTTAGCAGTGGTTGATTGGTCACCATGTTCCTAAGATGTAAGAGGGGAAAAAAATCTTGCTCTGGTAGCCATAAATCCAACTTGAGTCACTACATTGGAAAGCCACAGTCTCTCTCTTAGTTTCTAGACCTATGTCAGCATAGACTCAGAGCACCTTCATTAAAAGGGAGATAGGTCTCCTTGAGAAAGGAACTGTGGATGTTTATCGGAGTGACTGTGTATTAGGGAAAAGAAAATACCCAGACCTTTTGAGAATTACTATATACTGGCTCTGAATTGATACTAATTCCTTGGGGGATCCAATGGCACTATGGGCCACCCATCAAGGTGGGGGCTGAAGGTGGTCAGGTAATAGATGGATTCTTAGCTCAAGTCCAACTCACAGAGAGCTCGACTGATCCACAGTCCCAACCTATGGTCATTTCCAAGTTCCTCAGAGTATAACATTTTTTATCTTTGTGAGGTATTTTTTTCATTATATTTTTAAATCCCAGTATAGTTAACATACAGTGTTATATTAGTTTCAGGTGTACAATAGAATGATTTAACAATTTCATGCATCAGCCTGTGCTCATCTCATCACAAGTGCATTCCATAATCCACATCACCTATTTCACCCATCCCACCACCCCTCTTTCTTTTGGTAACCATCAGCTTATTCTCTATAGTTAAGAGTCTGTACTTGGTTTGTCTCTGTCTCTGTCTCTTTTCCCTTTATTCATTTGTTTTGTTTCTTAAATTCCGCATAGGAGTGAAACTATATGGTATTTGTCTTTCTTTGACGTATTTCACTTAGCATTATACTTTCTAGTTCTATCCATGTTGTTGCAAATGGCAAGATTTCTTTTTTACAGCTGAATAATATTCCTGTGTGTGTGTGTGTGTGTGTGTGTGTGCACGTGCGTGTGTACCACATCTTCTTTATCCATTCATCTATCAATGGACACTTGGGCTGCTTCCATTATTTGGTTATTGTAAATAATGCTGCAATAAATGTAGGGATGCATATATCTCTTTAAATTAGTGTTTTATATTTTCTGGGCAAACAGCTACGAGTGTGATTACTGGATCATAGAGTAGTTCTATGTTTAACTTTTTGAGGAGGCTCCTTAGTATTTTCCACAATGGCTACGCCAGTTTGTATTCCCATCAACAGTACAGGAGGGTTCCTTTTTCTTGACATCCTCACCAACACTTGTTTCTTGTGGTTTTGATTTTAGCCATTCTGACAGGTGTGAGGTGATAATCTCATTGTGGTTCTGATTTGCATTTCCCTGATGATAAGTCATGTTGAGAATCTTTTCAGTGTCTGTTGGCCATCTAGACATCTTCTTTGGAGAAATGTCTGTTCATGTCTTCTGCCCATTTTTTAATTGGGATATTTATTCGGGGGCTGTTGAGTTCTATCAGTTTTTAATATATATTTTGGATACTAACCCCTTATTGGATATGTTATTTGCAAATATCTTCTCCCATCCAGGAGATTGCCTTTTAGGAGTTTTTTGTTTGTTTGTTTTTGCTTTTTCACCATATAGTTTTGTTGATTGTTTGATGAGCTGTACAGAAGCTTTTTATTTTGATGAAATCCTAATAGCTTATTTTTGCTTTTATTTCCCTTGGCTGAAGAAACATCTCTAGAAAAGTGTTGCAATGGTCAATGTCAGAGAAATTATTGCCTGTGCTCTCTTCTAGGATTTTTATGGTTTTGGGTCTCACATTTATGTTTTTAATCCATTTTCAGTTTATTTTTTGTGTGGTGAAAGTGATCCAGTTTCATTCCTTTTGCATGTTGTTGTCCAGTATTCCCAACACCATTTGTTTAAAAGCTGTCTTTTTCCCACTGGACATTCTTCCTGCTTTGTCAAAGATTAATTGATCGTATAACTGTGGGTTTATTTCTGGGTTTTCTATTCTGCTCCATTGACCTATGTGCCTATTGTGGTGCCAGTACTATACTGGTTTGATTACTGCAGCTTTGTAATATCACGCAAGGTCTGGAATTGTGATACCCCCAGTTTTGTTTCTTTTTTTTTTTCTTCTTCAAGATTTCTTGAGCTGTTTGGGGTCTTTTGTGGTTCCATACAAATTTTAGGAAGTCTGTTCTGGTTCTGTGAAAAATGCTGTTGGTATTTTGATAGGGAGTTCATTAAATCTGTAGATGGCTTTGGGTAATATAGACATTTTAACAATATTTATTCTTCCAATCCATGAGCATGGAATGTCTTTCCATTTGTTTGTGTCATCTTCAAATTCTCTCCTCGGTGTTTTATAGTTTTCAGAGTGCAGGTCTTTCCTTTGGTTAAGTTTATTCCTGCTATTTTTTAAAATTATTGGTGCAATTGTAAATAGGATTGTTTTCTTAAAAATTTCCTTCTGCTACTTCATTATTAGTATATAGAAATGCAACCGATTTCTGCATGTGTATTTTGTATCTGTGACTTTACTGAATGAATTTCTCAGTTCTAGTAATTTTTTGGTGGAGTCTAGGATTTTCTACATATATTGTGTCATCTGCAAATAGTGAAAGTTTTACTTCAACTTGGCTGTCCTTCCTTCCTTCCTCCCTCCCTCCCTCTCTCCCTTTTCCTCTCTCTCTCTCTCTCTTTCTCTTTCTTTCTTTCCTGTTTGATTGCTGTGGCTAAGACTACGAAAGTACTACACTGAATAAAAGTGGTGAGAGTGGACATCATTGTCTTGTTCCTGACCTTACGAGAAAAACTCTGTTCACTGTGGCCTTTATTATGTCGAGGCTTGTTCCCTCTAGACCTACCTTGTTGAGGGTTGTATCACAAATGGACATTGTACTTTGTCCAGTGCTTTTCCTGCATTTATTGAAATGATCATATTGTTTGTATCCTTTCTCTTATTGATGTGATGTATCATGTTGATTGATTTGTGAATTTGAACCACACTTGGATCCTGGGAATAAATCCTACTTGATCATGGTCTATAATTTTTTAATGTGCTGTTGGATTTGGTTTGCTAGTATTTTGTTGAGGATTTTTGCATCCATATTTATCAGAGATATTGACCTGCAGTTCTCTCTCTCTCTCTCTCTCTCTTTTTTTTTTTTGTGGTGTCTTTATTTGGGTTTGGTATCAAGGTAATACTAACCTCATAGAATGAATTTGGAAGTTTTCCTTCCACTTCTATTTTTTGGAATAGTTTGTGAAACATGGGCATCAACTCTTCTTTAAATGTTTGGTAGAATTAACCTGTGAAGGCATCTAGTCCTGGACTTTTGTTTGTTGGGATTTTTTTTTTTATTATTGATTCAATTTCATTCTTGGTAATTGGTCTGCTTGAATTTTCCATTTATTCCTGCTTAAGTTTTGGTAGTCTATTTTTCCAGGAATTTATCTATTTCTTCTAGGTTGTTTGATTTGTTGCTGTATAATTTTCCACAGTATTCCCTTATAATTGTATTTCTGAGAAATTGTGGTGGTGGTTATTTTTCTTCTTTCATTTGTGATTTTGTTTGTTTGAGTCCTCTCTCTCTTTCCCTTTCTCTCTGATAAGTCTGGCTAAAGGTTTATCAATTTTGTTGATCTATTCAAAGAACAGCTCCTGGCTTCATTGATTTGTTCTATTGTGGGAGGTTTTGTTTGTTTTAATATCATTTATTTCTGCTCTAATCTTTATTGTTTTCTTCCTTCTTCTGGTTTGGGTTTTGTTGTTGCTCTTCTTCTTCCTCCTCCTCCTCCTCTTCCTCCAGGTGTAAGGTTGGTTATTTGAGATTTTTCTTGCTTCTTGAATCAGACCTGTGTTGCCATAAACTTGCCTCTTAGAATCACTTTTGTTACATCCAAAAGATTTTTGGTCCATTGTGTTTTCATTTTCATTTGTTTCCACGTAATTTTTCATTTGTTCTTTGATTTCTTGGTCGACCCATTCATTGTTCAGTAGCATGTTTTTTTAACCTCCAAGTTTTTGTGCTCTTTCCAGATTTTTTTTCTTGTGGTTGACTTCTAGTTTCATAGTGTTGTGGTCAGAAAATATGCATGGTATGACTTTGATCTTTTGATTTCTTAAGACTTGTTTTGTCTTAGTATGTGATCTATTCTGGAGAACGTTCCATGTCAAGATCTCTGGCAATCCTGGAACACAACCCTACCCAGCAGAAGTTGATTGGAACTGAGAAGCAGGTATCTTATTTATTTGTTTGTTTATTTATTTGTTTGTTCGTTCATTCATTCATTCATTTCTTTATTTAACATGTTTATTTTTGAGAGAGAGAGAGAGAGAGCTTGCACCCTCATGCATGAGCCCTCTTTATGAGGGGCACATAAAGAGGGGGGAAGATGATCCAAAGCAGGCTCTGTGCTATCAGCAGGAAGCCCAGCACAGGGTTCAAACTCATGAACCATGAGAGCATGGCTGAGCCAAAGTCAGAGGCTTAACTGACTGAGCCACTCCGGGATCTGTAGGCACCCCTTTTAGACAAAGCGCATGCTCTCCAGTTTGTCATGGCGCCTCCTTGCTTCACTCTTTTTTATTACCAGCTTACTCATGTAGGCATTTGAATTTGGTACCCTTCCTCTATTCTGACCTCTCCTTTTAGATTGAGCCTGGGGCACCAGAGGTCCAATCACTTGCTGTAGTCGGTGGAGCTAGAATTATTCTCTGCTGGGCCATATCTTTCTGCTACCAGATGCTGCCTCTTCTTGAAAAACATTTGGCGTTTATGAAGGAAAGTTGTCCTTGTAGGGATGTGTGTTGGGGAGATATAGTTGAATTGACTTTCATCATAAGGAATGTCTCATCTTGTTGCCGCAGCCACTCTCTGCCATGTCTTAAGTGAGGAATATGGCCTCACTGTTTTGTATGAATAGGGTCTTAGTATCATTTGAGCCTCAAACTGGGACTGCTTCTCAGATACATGTGAATAAAATGCAGTGAACACTGCTGTGGTGCCTAAGGGTATTCCTGAGAACTAAAAACTGCTCACTTAATTCATCAATGAGTTTGTGAATGTTTAGTATATATAATTAGGTGGTTTACTCTCACTCCTTTCCCTAACTTTAGGGGTGTCAAACAATATTTACTTATTTATATGTAAATTCTTTATTTTGAATATAATTTCAAACTTACAAAGAAGTTGAAGGGCTACTACAACGAATTTCAATATGAAGTTTACCCGGAATGGGGCACCTGGCTGTCTCAGTCAAAAGAACATACAACTCTTTTTTTTTTTTTTTTTATTTCTAGGAGAGAGAGAGATAGACAGCATGAACAGGGGAGGGTCAGAGAGAGAGGGAGACACAGACTCTGAAACAGGCTCCAGGCTCTGAACTGGCAGTCAGCACAGAGCCCGACGCGGGGCTCGAACCCACGAACCACGAGATCATGACCTAAGCAAAAGTCGGACGCTTACCCGACTAAGCCACCCAGGCGCCCCTAGAACATACAACTCTTGATCTTGGTGTTGTGAGTTTGAACCCCACATTGGGTGTAGAGATTATTTAAAAAATGAAATCTTAAAATAAACAAAAAATAAAAATTAAGTTTATCCAGATTCACTAGTTAATATTTTGCCATATTTGCTTCATCATTTTATCTGCGTGAACATAAAGAAAATACATATACATACTTTGAACCATATAAGAGTAGGCTGGATATAACATATTCCTTTGTCCCATATAATACATAAGTGTATATTTACTAAGAATATACTTTTACACATCTACAGTAGTTATCACATTAAGGAAATTATCATGGATGTATTATATAGTCTGTATTACAAATTTATCAATTTTCCCCATGTCTTTTATAGCAGTTGCCTTTTTGTTTTTTGTTTTTTCTCGATCTAGGCCAAGATGTAGTTCACTTATTTTTTTTATCATTTTAGCCTTCTTAACCTGGAACAGTTCCTCAACTTTTCTTTGTCTTTCATGCCATGGAACAGTTTTGAAGAATACAAGTCTTGTTATTTCTCCTGTATGTTTCTTTTTATGTATGTATGCATGTATATGTATACCTATTAACAGTATACATGTATGATTCTTCTTTTATTCAATGGGCTATAACCTATTACTATGCTTCTATATTGTGATCTCAAATTGTGTCAGATTTTACCTCTTCAAGATGGCTCCTATGTCCCTTTAATGCCCTAATACTTTTTTTCAGTACCTATTTCCTGGCACAACAAAATATTCCAAACTCCCTTGCTTCTCCCCAAGCTGGAATCAAGAAGGAGCCTTCAAAGGGCCCTCAGACCTGGGATCTTTCTGTGGAATATGTAGAAACCAAGATCTGGGAACTAGGTATGTGTATATCAGTCAATCATCTATTTTTTCCATAAATTTTGTACTGATATTTCCTGTTCCAATCCAGCTCCACTAAAGTTTTGCTCACTTCTTTCATTCCATATCTGCTTTTCCCTACTTCCGCATGAGAATCCCTGTTCTCAGCAATGTCTAATGTTTACTTGCATGTTCAATCCCCATACCCAAAACAATTTCATAATTGCCATGCCGCTACCTAGCAAACCTACTAACAAGAACTTAAGGTTTGCAGTTCTTTTTTCTTTAGACACAGAATGCCTGAAAGTTACTTGAATTAGTTCCATTTTTCCTCTTTCAATGGGTTACTTTTACTCATCACTTATTTATATCTGATTTAAGCAACTCTCCATCTCTGTTGATTTAATTTGTTGAAAATGTTTACCTTTGGGGTGCCTGGCTTGCTTCATTGTTGAGGTATGCGACTTTTGATCTTGGGGTTGTGAGTTCAAGCCCCACATTGGGCGTAGAGCTTACATTAAAAGAAAAAAGTTGGGGCACCCAGGTGGCTCAGTCAGTTAAGCGTCCAACTTCAGCTCAGGTCATGATCTCACAGTTTGTGGGTTTGAGCCCCATGTCAGGCTCTGTGCTGACAGCTAGCTCAGAGCCTGGAGCCTATCTTTGGATTCTGTGTCTCTTTCTCTCTCTGACCCTCCCCTGCTCATGCTGTCTCTATCTCTCTCTCAAATATAAATAAAACATTTTTAAAGAGTCAAAGTTATATGAAAAAGTATACTCAAGGAAGCATCTCCCTCTCCCCAGAGCTCCATTGTCTCCTTTATTTAAAAAAAGTTTATTTATTTTTGAGAGAGAGTGTGTGAATGGTGGAGGGGCAGAAAGAGAGGGAGACACAGAATCCGAAGCAGGCTTCGGGCTCTGAGCTGTCAGCTCAGAGCCCAACACAGGTCTTGAACTCATGAACCACCAGATAGCAACTTCAACCAACATCAGAAGCTTAACCGACTGAGCCACCCAGACACCCCTCTGTTGTTTCCTTCAACAAGAACATAAACAGCCAAGGAACCCTCTTAGGCAATCAATTTTATTAGTTTGGGGTTTATACTTTTTGTGTTTTCTTTTGCAAAAATTTGCAGATACATTTGTTTCTTTATTTTCCCTTCTTCCTTGAACAAGAGGTAGCATAGACTTTAAACTTTACTTTCTTCCTGGAAATCACTCCATATCAAATTACAGTGATATATTTTCTAAACTGCATATAACAAGACAACGTTCCATTCATTTACCAAATTATTTGAGTGACTGTGTGCCAGCCACTGAGCTAGACATGAAAGATAGGGAAATGGGTAAATACAGTCCCTGCCCCTTATAACCTCAGGGTCTGTATCAGCAAAACCATCCCAGTATCCTGAGAGCCTGGAGGAGCAAGTCAGTAACAGGATGTTCAAAAGAATGGACACCCGAGCTTGAAGAATGAGAAGGTGGGTGAAGAAACAGCACAAGTAAAGGAAGAGTTGAAGAAGAGCAGGGTGTGTCATTCAAATGGGAGTTTCATGAGGCTAAAACTTAGAAGAATTTGATGCGGGTGGGAGAGACAGAGGTGCGCACAGAGAAGCTGGAGAGGTAGCAGGGCACTCAGTGGTACCAGTAACACCAGGAAAATGCCAGATCTGTATTATTTAGGCATCCAGGAGACGTGGTCTTTAAGATACCTCTCAGATCCATTCCTTTCATAAGTAATCAATTGACTTCCTGTATTGTGTTAGATACTGCAGGTACAGTAAGAGTTAAGATCCCAACTCTTAGGGAGCAGACACAAGCAAGAAGACAAAACTAAAGGGGGTCTTAGAATGACGTGGGGCAATTTGCCTGGCAAGCACGTTAAGAGGGGAACGTAACACACTTGATGCCTGGAGTGAGATGGGGTGAAGGAATACTTCCCAAAAAGTAAGACCAGCTTTTAGCTAGGTATCATGCCTGTTTGCAGTAAGAGGGTTTGGGAAGGCTTCCAATCCTAATGCCTGGAGTGAAGAGAGACTGAGATATTGAAAGTTTCGCTAGAGTTAAGACCACAGACGCATCACTGCTCTACCATTCTCCACATTGCAAAGAGTACTCCTCTAAAAATGTAAATCTGGTCTCTTCCTTTTCTGTGAAAGGCTTCCCACTACTTTGAGCATAATGTCCAAGTCTCTTTAAAATCTAGTCCCAGGTCTCATTTTAAAAAACTTCTTTAATTTTATACTCCTGCCACGTTGACGTTTTATCTCATCACATCCTATTCCCTCTGCCTAGAAATTCATCCCTCAACGCTGGATTCAGTGTAAGTCCGATTTGCTCTCATATGCTTCACCTGATAGATCTCATCTATCTGCGTCAACAATTAGCTTGAACTCCTTGGAAGACACGAATTGGTTAAATTACAGTTGTATCCAGTGCATCTAGCCTAATGTCCTAATGCCCAACTAATTTTGAAAGGATGAAGGCTGGCTTCATCGCAGAGCTAAGTATCAAGAATTTTGAATTAGACCCTAAATACTTTGACCTTCAGTTCTCTCCGTTACTACAATCTACCGGTTCATTCTAGCGCACGGAGAAACCATTTAGGATTTAAATCAATGAAGTTTAAAATAAGTTAGGGCTTGGCATAGATTTATCTGCAACATGCTGAGTACCTATTTATTTACAGCACTTAAAGCTGAGTCTTTTATTTAAAGCAGACAAGGTCAAGAGTAGCTCCGCAAGAAACCCACCACCACCCGCCTAAATAGAAGGGCGGTCGCTTGTCTATACCCGGGATTTCTTTGCACTTAGACTCCGCCCACGAGGACCCAAATGGCGGAAGAACTGCACGCTACGTCTTGACATCTCACACAACTGCGGAGGCATCCCGACGCTACACCACCGACGTGGGCGGGGCAGCCGGCTCTTCCTTCCTCTCGGCTACTTCGGCTCCTCCCCCAGCGCTTCACACGCTCATTGTGAAGCGACAGCGGCCACCAACCCCTAGAGCTGTTTGAGAGCTAGGGACTCTAAATCTTTGGCGCGCGTGAGCGCCCGCGCTGCTCCTTCCCCACTCCAAAGGCTAGGGGTGCGAGATTCGCCTCTTTTTATTCTCCCCTCTCCCGCGCGGAGCCAACCGCCCCGGTGCCCGCGGACCTTTCGTGCCGCCGTTCTCTCCTGCCCGCCCCTCCCCCTTCGGGAGCTCCCGCCCGCGCGCTCCTCCTCTTTCCCCGGCGACGCGCACGCGCGCCAGGCCGGCTCGCGCCCTCTCGCTTTCCTCCGGCCCGCGGGACCCCCTCCCCTTCCGCCTCGCGGCGCTTCCTCGCGCCGCGGTCTTCTCTATCCACCCCCGACACCGCGGGGCTCCCCCCGCCCGCCAACGGCGGGTCCCCAGCTTCCCAATCCCCTTCGCTTCCCGCGCTCTCCGGCGGGGGCCTAGCCCCAGCCTCCTCTCTCCCTCCCTTCCCCCTAATTCCCCTTCCGGACGCTGCCATCATGTTGAAGCCTCAGCCGCCACAACAGACCTCCCAGCCCCAGCAGCCGCCCCCCACGCAACAGGCCGTGGCCCGCCGGCCTCCCGGGGGCACCAGCCCTCCCAACGGCGGCCTCCCGGGGCCCCTGGCCTCCACCTCGGCTCCCCCAGGGCCTCCCGCGGCCGCTTCTCCCTGCCTGGGGCCTGCAGCCACCGCCGGGTGCGGGCTCCGCCGGGGAGCCGAGGGCATTTTGGCGCCGCCGCCGCCGCCGCAGCAGCAGCATCAGGAGAGGCCAGGGGCAGCGGCTATCGGCAGCGCCAGGTGAGGAGGGGTGGGTTTCTGGGTGCTGGAGCCTAAGCTGCGGAGCGGCGGCGGCTCGGCTCGGCTCCGGCCCAGCGGCCGGGACCCGAGGACACCGTGCGAGGCGGGTACCTAGCGTGGCCACCTTTGACGGGCGCCGGGGAGGGTGAGGAACTCCCGTGAGGTTGGGGGTGGGCCCCCGCAGGTCCTAACAGGTCAGAGGGAAGGGGTCCCCGGGCGGCCACCGGGACATTTAGGGGCCGTGCTCGGCTCTCAGAGCGTAGTCAGGGCTCGGGACTCAGGCCTTAAGGGCAGACGGGGTGCATCCCGCCAGCGCCGTCAGAATGAGGAGTTGGGGGGGCGAAGAGGTGATCGGGGTCCCCGGCTCCATTACCACGAAGGGTCTCGCGGTCCCCGGCTTCAGCCAATGGGGAGTCAGCTGCGGGAAGGGGTCCCCGGCCGTAGCCAATGGAGGGGGGCGCGCGGCCCACAGTTTGGCCAATGGGGAGGGAGGGACTTGGGAGCGGGTTGCTACCTCCCCTTCCCGGTCTGACCAGTAGGAGGGGAGCGGGGTGGGCGGGGGAACGGAAGGAGGGACAACTGGGAGGACTGCGGGCTGGGAACCTCCAGCGCGCGCGCGCTCTTCCCGTACGTGCGCGCGGATGCTCTGTCTTATGACCCGGGCATTCGTGAGCCGCGGGTAACCTATAGGGCAGGGTTTGGAAGTGTGCGTGGCGGGGTTTGCCTGGCGTTTGTGGAAGAGTGGTGTGCACCCCACTCGGTTTCGTGTGTGTGGGGTGGGGGGTTAATGGACTTGAGAGTGGCGGTACACGCAGGCGCAGTGGGTTCTGGCCGCGGAGGGGGGGCATTTTAGAGGCCCGTGGGCTTTACTACGCAGGCGCAGGCCGGGCGAGGCCTCCCGGTGGATGGCTTTTGCGGCTGCGCTGTTCCCCCAGCCCTGCCAACGGCCCCCTCATCGCCCTCCTCAACCGCCGGTTACATCAGCCAGCGAACAGCAGGGTTACCGGGCGATCGGTGACCCCTCCCAGAGTGGGTAATATTGAATGAGTAAAAGAGGTCGAGAGGAGGGTGGATCCTAAAAGGAATACCCTCCTCCCATAGTTTGGGGCGTAAGGCTGATGAAAATGATTGTCTTTTCTGTTTTGAGAGGTAACATGCCTGAGCTGAGTAGTTCAGAATCCTGAATATGCATTCCCCGAGCTTTCACCTTTATGTTTGGGGTGGGTTGTTGGTTGCGACTACTGTAGCATTGCTTTTTTTGGAGGTGAGAAGGTTGTGTTGAATTTACAACCATTGTTGATTGAGATCTGTTTTAGTGGCATTTGGAGGAAATGTGTTTAACTGGCTTTACTGTCTATGCGTTTCTTCCTCTGTAAGGTGAGAGTTTGAAAATCTTGTTAATTGGTTTGTAGTCTAAATAGGCATCTTCACAGGGTATGTGATTCTAGGATACCAAGTTCTTTGAAATAAATTGTGTAAGAGGGGTTGAAATGTTTAAGTAACTAGTTTTTTGTTTCGTCTTATAGGGGACAAAGCACAGGAAAGGGCCCCCCACAGTCACCGGTGAGTGCCGCCTCCTACACACACACACACTCAAAGTACAGAGGTGCATGCGCTTATATAGGACAGAGTAGATGCACAAATAGTTGGGCTCAGAAGAGCAGAGAGCCACCAGAGTGTGGGTATTCAGAAGGAAGGGGAGGTGTCAAGTATCTATTTCTTCTTCTGTGTTACTGACAGGTGTTCGAGGGTGTTTACGGCAATTCCAGAATGCTGCATTTTCTTACAGCTGTTGTGGTAAGTGGGCACTTAGCCCCTAGGTTGTTTGAGGGATGTAATATACCAGTTTACTGGAGACACTTCTTCCTCTGTTCCAGGGCTCCACTTGTGACGTAAAGGTGAAGAATGGTACCACCTATGAAGGTATCTTCAAGACTCTGAGCTCAAAGGTTAGTGTACTCAAATTAGCTTCTTTTTGGAGTTGCATGTAAGGAGAAGGAAAAAGATTCATTGAAGATGTGAGTTGAGTGGTGTTGGACAACATTGTGGTGTTACTCCTTTCTGTAGGCCTGTACCAGTGTAGTGCTGAAAGCACTAAAAAATGTGGGTTGGAAGTTTGAGGGCTGGGTACTTTAATGTTAAAATACTTAGCCCTGTGGCTGATGTTCAGAAGACTGTGACTGTGGTGTTGGAAAAAGGTTAGAAAGGGTAAAAGAAAAATAGTCCTATTGTGACCATCACATTTCTTGATATTAACCCTTTACTGTTGGGAACTGGGATTTTTATAGTTTGAACTAGCAGTGGACGCTGTACACCGGAAAGCATCTGAGCCAGCAGGTGGCCCTTGTCGGGAAGATATTGTGGACACCATGGTGTTTAAGCCAAGTGATGTCATGCTTGTCCATTTCCGAAACGTTGACTTCAATTATGCTACTAAAGGTATCGTGTTGCGTTGTTATGCCAGACTCACTCTTTGAGTAGAGGGCATAGAGCAGTTATGTAAGGACTTGTTCTCTTTCTTCTTGTTGTAAACAAACATCTTCTTTTCTGAGGAGGATGGTTAGATTTTTTCTTGTGAATGTGTCTTGATGCCTAAGATATGGAAGGATGAATTCCAGCCTGTGTTGCGGTTCTTCACGTTTTCCTTGCTTTGCTTTTAATTCCTTGCTTCTCATGAACGATGAAGAGGAGGCTTGTAACGCTGCACCCACCCTCACCCTCCCCTCACCCAGCCCTGACACACAAACTGTTCTCTGCTCCTGAATTACTCATTGGGAGGTGAGGGGTGTTGGAAGAAGGCTGTGAAATATCTCTTGACTCCTAATCCTCAACTCTGCTCCCACAGACAAGTTCACGGATTCAGCCATTGCCATGAACTCAAAAGTGAATGGGGAGCACAAAGAGAAGGTGCTTCAGCGCTGGGAAGGGGGTGACAGCAACAGTGATGACTATGACCTCGAATCTGACATGGTACAGTCCCCTTCCCTGAGAACCTGAGAGCTGGGTCACTTCTATTGCCTGAGTGTGGTTTGTTGACTGTGATGTCATTCTTGGAACCAAGAGTTGCTTCTGGGGAGGGGGAGAAAAGTCTTTTATTGTTGCCTGTTGATGGCAGTCAGATTCCAAATGGAAAGATAAAAAAAATAAGAGAACAAATACCTGTTCTCCCACCATCCGCAATTGACAACTATTAACATTTGCTTGGAGTTTTTTTTCTTCAAGTTAACAAAGTATAGACAAGAATTGAGGACCATGTGGATCCGTATCCCTTCCAAAAACAAGTACTGCTTTGAAGCATTTAAAATTTTTCACAAGTTAAGTCATTATGATTCTGTATTTAATCCACACAAGAATATTTTTCCCCGTTTGTTGTTTTTGAATTTTTTTCACGTTGGTATATAGATCTACTCAGTGCTATTAATGATTTTTGTCTTACTCTTTATATATGTATATATACACAACAAAATGTATTTACTTTTTCTTTTACTGGTTGGTGTTTTGTTTCATTATTTTGGCATTAAAAATAGTGCCTTACAGGGGCACTTGGGTAGCTCAGTCAGTTAAGCGTCTGACTTCAGCTCATGATCTCACGGTTTGTGGGTTTGAGCCCCTAATAGGCCTCTGTGCTGACAGCTCAAAGCCTGGAGCCTGCTTCAGATTCTGTGTCTCCTTCCCTCTCTGCCCCTCCCTTGCTCGGGCTCTGTCTCTCAAAAATAAACATTAAAAAAAAAACTTAGGGCCTTACCAAACTTTAGAACATGTGTCCCAATGTACATATGCCAGATTTTTCTGGGACATTAACCTGGAAATGAATTTGTTAGGTCTTCAGACTTTGGTTTTATTAGTTGTTAGTAGTCTGTACTACAGTTGCTAGTACTAGTTGATATTCCTGCCAGCCTTGTTTCTGTTTTCCACTCTTAGTTTGGTCAGATTTTTGTTTTTTCAGCCTGGTGAAGGAGAATGTTGCTTTCCTTGTTGAGTTTTAAAACATTCTCCTTCTTCCCCCCTTAGTCCAATGGATGGGACCCCAATGAAATGTTCAAGTTCAACGAGGAGAACTATGGTGTGAAGACCACCTACGATAGCAGTCTTTCTTCTTACACGTGAGTGTTTTGGTACTTCCTTGATGTAGTCTGAGGCACGGGGCCGTAGCATTTCTTCATGCTCTTCCAGGTGTCTCGGGTGCCCTCTTCCCACTTCTAATCTGTCTTATGTAGCGTCCCCTCAAAATACCAGGCCATCTCATTGGTGAGCTTAGCTGCTTTCTTGTCCGTTTACCCATGCTTTTCTTCTAGAACTTAAAACATAATTACATATGCATGTAAATACTCCTCAGATTCAGAGAGAGGCCTTGTTGCTCTGCCTGGGACCTAGTAGATGCCCATTAAATATATGCTGAGTTATTGAAGGGGTTAAACATCCACACACCTGAACTGGTGAAAGGACTTACAGAAATATTTTCCTTTTTTTTTTCTCTTGTCCCCTGGCACCGGGGTGCTGGTTGCCTCTGGTGGTCCTCTCAGGGTGCCCTTGGAGAAGGACAACTCCGAAGAGTTTCGTCAGCGGGAGCTACGTGCAGCCCAGTTGGCTCGAGAGATTGAATCCAGTCCCCAGTACCGCCTGCGGATTGCAATGGAGAACGATGATGGGCGCACTGAGGAGGAGAAGCACAGTGCAGTCCAGCGGCAGGGTTCGGGGCGGGAGAGCCCCAGCTTGGCATCTAGGTGATTGCTGGGGGTGGCCTGGTCTGTTTGGGGCTCTGTACAAGCCAGGGCTGGGGCCAGGAGCTTTGGACACTTACTAAGCTTCACAGCTATGTAAGATATAGCTGAGTGCGTAGTTTTTCCTAGTTTTCAGCTTTAAGAATGAGGCCTAGAATGGATAAGTAATCTGTTCAAAGTACCAAAGCTTAAAGCCTATGGGTTTGGGGAGAAAAAAATGATACCTTTTTTTTGTTCTGCATGTTAATTCATTTGTATGTCTTATCTTTCTCTTTATGCAAATAAATCAAAGTCTACATGATGTTCAGTAATCTATTAAAAGCTCCACCTTGACCTACAACCATGATACCACTTTTCTTATAGGTCAGGAGTGGTAGAATGTGGAGCTTTGGCCAGGTTGGTCAGGTCAGGGATTGGCACATCATAAGGTCACAAGCCTTATAGCCACAGAACATATAACCAGAACAGATCTTCAATTGGGGTAGTGCAAAAAGCTGGAACCAGAAAGGATGTGTGTGTGTATACATGCACATGTGTGTTTTGGGAGGGAAGTCTTCATTTTTCCAAAATGTGTGGGCTTTGTCACTGATCGACCTTACTTGAACTCTCTTCCCTAGGGAGGGAAAGTATATCCCTCTACCCCAGCGAGTTCGGGAAGGTCCCCGGGGAGGAGTTCGATGCAGTAGTTCCCGGGGTGGCCGCCCTGGCCTTAGCTCTTTGCCACCTCGTGGTCCTCACCATCTTGACAATAGCAGTCCCAGCCCAGGTTCTGAGACGCGTGGTATCAATGGAGGTAAGTTAAACAGGCTTTTGCAAGGGGAGGGGTGGGGAGAAGGTAGTAGGGAAGAGGATAGTAAGGAGGTGGGAAGGAGAATTGGTAGGTGGGTTGGAAGGATGATGCGTTGGTGATAATGTAATAGCAGATACTCTGCCTCTTTTCTCCGTCTTTAAAAAAAAAAAAAAAAAACAGGCCCTTCCCGCATGTCCCCTAAGGCACAGCGGCCTCTGAGAGGTGGTGCCAAGACTCTGTCTTCACCCAGCAGTAGGCCCTCTGGAGAAGCTTCTGTTCCACCTCCCCCTGCAGGTACAATTATAGCAGTGTTCTTTGAAGAAGTAGAAGTTTGGGGGGCGGGGGGGTGTCAGTGGCAGTTGTTGGAATGCTGGGATGGGAGACCTTTCCCAGATACGAGATGTTTGGGGTGGGGGGAGGTTGGGTTTACAGTTTTTAGAAGAGACTTCATTTCCCTCGTGTAGAAATGCTAGCGTAGCAGTCCATGGTTTGTGTGTGGTTGTCAGAGGTCTTTTGTTTAAATGTTGTCAAGGTGCCTGATTGGCCCAGTCAGAGAAGCATGTGACTCTTGATCTCTGGGTTGTGAGTTCAAGCCCCGCATTGGACACAGAGCTTACTTTAAAAAACAACAACAGGGGCGCCTGGGTGGCTTAGTCGGTTAAGCATCCGACTTTCGCTTAGGTCATGATCTCACGGTTCTTGGGTTCGAGCCCTGCGTCAGGCTCTGTGCTGTCAGCTCAGAGCCTGGAGCCTATTTCAGAGTCTGTATCTCCCTCTCTCTCTGACCCTCCCCTGCTCACGCTCTCTCTTTCTCTCCTAGAAATAAATAAAAATATTTTAAAAAATTAAAAACAACAAACTTTTAAGTTACATTTTATTTTTTTATTTTTTAAAAATGGTTAGTTTTTTTTGAGAGGGAGCATGCACAGGAGGGGCAGAGAGAGAGAGAGAGAGAGAGAGAGAGACAGAATCCCAAGCAGACTCTCAGCCGTCAGCATGGAGCTTGATTCAGGGGCCCAGTCTCAAAAACCGTGAGATTGTGACCTGAGCCAAAATCAAGAGTCTGGATGCTTACCAACTGAGCCATCTAGCTGTCCCAGTTGTCAGCATTTTAAGACCGGAGAAATAGAAAATTTCCTACTTCTTTGGAAATATAGAAAGTTCTGCAAACTGAATCTGTCTTGCAGCATAACCTTAGTTAGCTGGAACTGAGTCGTGACTGCACCTGTATAACATTCCTAATTTTTATGGTGCCCAGGAGTCTATTTTACCTGATAAGTTTACCTGTCTTGCTCTGCTAGGAATTTAGGTTTGTGACCTTAACATGTTAAAAAAAAAAAAGAGTTAAACCTGACTTTGTGTTTCTAGTTGGTTTCCTATGCCCATTGTGCACTGACCAGCAGTAACCATCGTACAGCTTTCCCTTTTCTTCCAGTGGGCCGGATGTATCCCCCGCGCTCTCCCAAGTCGGCTGCCCCTGCCCCAATCTCGGCTTCCTGTCCTGAGCCCCCCATTGGCTCAGCAGTACCGACCTCTTCAGCTTCCATCCCTGTGACATCATCAGTTGTGGATCCTGGAGTAGGCTCCATTTCCCCAGCTTCTCCAAAGATCTCATTGGCCCCCACAGATGGTAAGAGCCAGATGGTTGAGGGCTAATGGATAGTGTGGAGTGTGGTTCTGGACAGAAGGGACCTTCAGGCATGTGTCTCTTCTTGCTCAGTAAAAGAACTTCCAGCCAAGGAACCTGGAAGAACTCTGGAGTCCCAGGAGCTGTCCCGGATAGCTGGGAAAGGTGAGGTTATTTTCCTGAGGTCTAAATGTCCTTTTGATTAGGAGAGCACCTCAGTTAGTACCAGGAGTGCTATTAGGGTTTGGGAAACAGCATCTTGTCATCGTGTGATCCTAATACGTTCTATAGAACTGTAGAGCTTTATTTTTCTTGTTTTTTTTTTGTCCTTTGGGCTACCAGCATTGTAGCCACCTTTGAGAAAAGAAAGGCATGTTTTTTCCTTTTCAACTGTTTTTCATAGTCCCTGGCCTTCAGAATGAACAGAAACGCTTTCAACTGGAAGAACTGAGAAAGTTTGGGGCCCAATTTAAGGTGAGAGGAGTATGGGGGTGAGCCAGGGTGTAAAGATGGAGAGGGGTGAGGGGGCTTATAGAAAAGGCTCAGGACTAGGTGGAATAGAAGAGGTGTGGAAAGAAGGAAGCCAAGCCTGGGGTCTGGCTCAGCTGTCTGGGAGCTGTATGTGTGTTTTTCTCCTTCCAGCTGCAGTCCAGTAGCTCCCCTGAGACCAGCCTGGATCCTTTTCCTCCCCGAATCTTAAAGGAGGAGGCCAAAGGGAAAGACAAGGAGGTCGATGGTCTGTTGACTTCAGAGCCAATGGGGTCCCCAGTCTCTTCCAAGACGGAGTCCGTATCTGATAAGGAGGACAAAGCACCCCTGCCGCCTGCAGGAGGCACTGAGGGGCCAGAACAGCCCCCGCCGCCTTGCCCAAGCCAGACTGGCAGCCCCCCGGTGGGCCTCATCAAGGGAGACGACAAGGATGAGGGCCCTGTTGCTGAGTGAGTGGAATGGGGAGCTGGGTGGGTCTCGGGGAGATGAACAAACTGTGAGGATTGACTTACTTTCTCTTTTCACAGACAAGTGAAGAAGTCCACGCTGAACCCCAATGCCAAGGAATTTAATCCCACAAAGCCTCTGCTGTCTGTGGTGAGATGGGACGGGCACAGTTGGACTGGTTTCTCTGGGGGAGGCTTGGGAGTGGGGAGGTAGAGCACGGGGAGAGGGGCTGTGAAAGTTGGGCTGCTCTGGGGCTAACAAGTGTCCGGTTGGGGCCAAGTGGGTCATAATGTGTGTGGTAGGTGTTACATGTTTAGTGTTTAGCTCAGGGGTCATGTGTATTGGGCTAGTTCTGAACATGAGTTTCATTCAGGCTTCTGATTTGGCTCAAATGACAAGCCATTTAACTTTTCTTTGGTTTCCTCATCTGTAAATTGAGGATACTTGTCTCCCGGGGTTTGACATGAGGTTTAAGCAAGATGAAGGGTAGACTGTATCTGGCGTGCAGCGCTGTTGTGGTTACAGGCACAGGAGAGGCATACAGAGATCAAAATTACACCTTGTCCTCTGTCTCTTAATGCAGAATAAATCCACCAGTACCCCAACTTCTCCGGGGCCTCGGACTCATTCAACTCCTTCCATCCCGGTGCTCACAGCAGGCCAGAGTGGGCTCTACAGCCCCCAGTACATTTCCTACATACCTCAGATCCACATGGGACCAGCTGTTCAGGTGAGAAGAGAGGCCCGGTGAGTCTAGGCTAAGAGGCTTGGTTGACCTGGTGAGGACCCGGTCGGGTCTGTTCCGGGCATTTGTGAGCAAGCTGTTTAGCCTCATCTGTCTTCTTGTCCTTAGGCGCCTCAGATGTATCCATATCCTGTATCCAATTCCGTGCCTGGACAGCAGGGCAAGTACCGGGGGGCAAAAGGTGAGCAGAGTGAAGCAGGGCTGCTCGGAGGGGCTGCCCAGTTGCCTCCTGGCAGATGGAGCTTAAGCTTGGCCCTCTCTCCCCTTCCCCAGGTTCCCTGCCCCCTCAGCGCTCCGACCAACACCAGCCAGCCTCAGCCCCTCCGATGATGCAGGCCGCCGCCGCCGCCGCCGGCCCACCTCTGGTGGCTGCCACGCCATACTCTTCCTACATCCCCTACACCCCGCAGCAGTTTCCGGGCCAGCCTGCCATGATGCAGCCCATGGCCCACTACCCCTCGCAGGTAACAGGCACGGGAGGGAGATGGGAGTACAGAGCTGAGGGTCACTCAGGTCTCAGTCCTGGTTCTCGTAGGACCTGTGCGAAGCACTGGGACTCTCTAAAGTGCAGATAAAATAGTGTCTCCCTGCTTGTGTCCTTGTGAACGTTAAACGAGGTGGTTGTGACAAAGCAGAGTCGTGCTGTGTGCAGGTGATTGGGCAGAAGCATGTGCCCACCACTCCTCTCTCTGTCCTTCCAGCCGGTGTTTGCCCCCATGCTTCAGAGCAACCCACGCATGCTGACGTCGGGGAGCCATCCCCAGGCCATTGTGTCGTCCTCCACCCCTCAGTACCCTTCTGCAGAGCAGCCCACCCCCCAAGCCCTCTATGGTGAGTTCTGTGCCCTTACCCTCAGACTGTGCTCCTTAGCCCCTCTGGTGTGCTTGGCACTGATCGTTCCCCTCCCCCCCCCTTTCCTGCTGTAGCCACCGTTCACCAGTCCTATCCACACCATGCTACGCAGCTCCATGCCCACCAGCCGCAGCCGGCCACCACGCCTACTGGGAGCCAGCCGCAGTCCCAGCATGCGGCCCCCAGTCCCGTCCAGGTGCCTGCCATGGGAGGTCCAAGCAGTTGGGGCAGGAATGGGTGGCTGGAGGAGGGGGCATGAAGCCAGGGCTCATTCCTGGCGGGCAGGATCAGGAATCAGTGGGCGGTAGGCCTGGTACCTGAGGAGTGGGGTGGCCCTCACCCTTCCCCTTCCCCCAACAGCACCAGGCGGGGCAGGCCCCACACCTGGGCAGTGGACAGCCACAGCAGAACCTGTACCACCCAGGGGCCCTGACAGGCACACCGCCTTCTCTGCCACCGGGACCTTCTGCCCAGTCCCCTCAGAGCAGCTTCCCCCAGCCAGCCGCTGTGTATGCCATCCATGCCCACCAGCAGCTGCCCCACGGCTTCACCAACATGGCCCATGTTACCCAGGTAAGAGCGTGAGGGACTTGCTTCTTAAGGGTCTGTTTTGCCATCGGGACCCAAGATCTGGGGCTGTCCCGTTCCCGGCTCCTTGCTGCTGCCCCCCTTCCTCGGCGCTCTGAACACCAGGACTCTTGTAGCCTGGGTCTGGCTTCTGGAGTGCTCCTAGCTGGGATTTTGTTGTTTTTCTCTGCAGGCCCATGTCCAAACTGGAATCACAGCAGCCCCGCCCCCTCACCCTGGGGCTCCCCACCCGCCCCAGGTGATGCTGCTGCACCCACCCCAGAGCCATGGGGGCCCCCCCCAAGGCGCGGTGCCCCAGAGTGGGGTGCCTGCACTCTCAGCTTCCACACCCTCACCCTACCCCTACATCGGACACCCCCAAGGTGAGCAGCCTGGCCAGGCGCCTGGATTTCCAGGAGGAGCCGATGACAGGATTCGTGAGTTCTCGTTAGCTGGGGGAATTTGGCATGGAAGAGCCGATGGGCTGCAGGTGGGGCAGGATGCACGGGTTCTGGGAGGGGAGTGAGGGGTCTTGGAGGCAGGGCTGTCCCACAGGGCGCCCGCCGACCTGCACCTGTCTGTGAAGTATGTAGGGTGGGCAGAAGCCACAGTCGCCGCCGCCAGGGGCTTGCTCCTGGCTCTGTCCTTTGCTTCCCTCCGTCCTCGCTCAGTTGTGATCCAGCAGCCCCCCTCCCCACTGCCTCCCCAGCTCTCAGTGACCCCGACTGTCTCCTGACTTAGCCGAGGTAAGGTCAGCGCAGCAGACAGGGCCAGGCTGGGGTGTGGGGGGCTGAGCTGGGCACACGAGTGAGGGCTCTGGCTCACTGGGAAACAGCGATTGATCTGTGCTTCTGACAGCCCCATGAGACACCTTGAGGAGGCCGCTCCTACCCACACACTCCCCCCACACCCCACACTGGACGGCATTGGATGAAGGGACAGCTGCTTGGGTTCTAATGCTCCTGCTCTCTTCTCTTTCCCCTCCAACCAGTTCAATCTCATCCCTCCCAGCAGCTCCCCTTCCACCCCCCGGGGAACTGAAGATTGTCCTGGCCGCGACCTGAGACCTCCATGAGCGGAGGGAAGAGTGATCTATGTCTCTTCCCCCAGCAGCTCGGACCAGTCCCAGCCCCCCAAACCCCCCCTTTACCCCGGGGGAGCTGGGGAATTCCTGCCAAGCACCTTGAAGGGGGGGGGGCTCAAAGTGGGCAGGGCCAGGGTCCAGCGGGGGTGGGGGGGTTCCTGCTCTGCCCCTGCCCATCCCCACCCCATCTTGCCCTCCCATCCTCTCATCTATCCCCCGCTGGAGACGGAAGATCTTTTATTTTCTATTATTTATAACCTCAGACTTGGGCCCCCCTGTTTCTTTCTTCCCCATTAACTTGAGTGACCGGCGTGAGAGACAGACAGACAGACAGATGCCCTACATGGATGGTTGGACAAGGACTTTTACTTTTTATTACATAAAAATATTAAAAAAAATTAAAAAAAAATAAAATTTTAAACTAACTTAACCTGCCTGTGGTTTCCTCTGGAAAAGAGTAAGATGGCAGCTGTCAAGTCTTAGGTGGCACAGTGGCTCCTAGCAGTGGGCGGGGACAGTGTAGCGGTACAGTCTGAGGATACTGGTCCTGCCTCTCAAAGCCAACATCACCCGGCCTCCCAGGGACTGTTCTCTTACCTTGATGTTGGCCTTGTTTAGGTTTCAATTTTTTATGTATTTTTAAGTTCATGTCTTTTTTTTAATGTTAGAACATGTTGGGGGGTGGGGGGTTGTATGAAGAGAATCCCAAGCAGGCTCCACACCATCAGCACATGGCTCGATCTCTTGAACCATGAGATCATGATCTGAGCTGAAATCAAAAGTCTAACGCTCGACTGACTGAGCCACCAAGGTACCAGTTTTCTTGAAGTGAAAATCTTGTCCCCCTTACAGCATTAGGGAGATGGCGCTGGCACTCACAGTAGCAGGGTGTTTCAGGTGGGTCCAAAGCCAGAGAAGGTGGGCTGAGGAGCAGGGCAGGAAAAAATGGTCCCACACCAGGCTGGAGATCCCAGGGGGTGAGAGTCTGAAATCTGGTAGTTGGTGGGCATGGTGTGTGCATACAGAAGTAAGTAGAAAACAAATGTGCAGGGCTTGGGGTCCCCAGTGGAAGAGCTCTCAAGGGATGGCGGTTGGGGACACTAATGGAAAAAGTAGCAGCAGCAAGCCACATTGGCTCCATGTCTCAGGTCCAGGTGGAGACGGGCCTCCGAAGCACCGAGATGGAATTGCTTCGGTTACTGGAATCCCGTGAAACATTTCAGCCTTGCCTCAGACTGAGGAAAGACAACTGTACCTATCTTTGGAGAGTACTATTTTGTGAAGTGGGTTTTTGGAGTTTTTTGGTTGGTTTTTGAGACCAAAAGGGAGACAGAATCTGAAGCAGGCTCCAGGCTCTTAGCTGTCTGCACAGAGCCCGAGACAGCTTGAACTCATGAACCACAAGATCATGACCTGAGTGGAAGTCAGACGTTTAACCAACTCAGCCACCCAGGTGCCCCTTGTTTTTTCCTTGAGTCCACTTCTGTGCTGTGAAGTCAGATTGGATTGTGACTTTTTAAACAGCCCTCAGGTTGGCCTGAGAGCCTGCGCTCTGCTCTGGGTGGCTGGTCAGTGCTGACCGTGCTCGCCTGTCAGGAAGCCAGGTTGAAAGGGGTGCCTGTTAATCCCTGTCGAAAGTTGACCTTTTTTGTTTGGGGTCAGCATCCTGGTCAGTCATTTCAAGTTTTCAAGCATTTTACTCCCTGCGTGTCTGATAACCCGTTCTCCCCTTCATGTTAAATCTCAGTACATGCTCAAAACACGAAGGTTTGAAAGTTATAAAATGAAACCTTCCACTGAAGGGTCTCCTGTGTTTGGAATTGGCCCTCTATAGTGGAGATAATCCAAGCACACAGAAGATTTATCAGGGGTCTCTTTCTGGTCCTGGAGGGGAGATGCAGTGCCCAGCACCTCAGAGCTTAGACGAGGGGAGGCAGACACTAACGGCCAGCAGCTCCTCCCAGGGCACGGGAGGGCTGGCATCTGGCACCCAGGCTGCTCCCGCAGGCCGGCCGGCAGCGTCCTGCCATGGCGCTTTTGCGAGGCGGGCCTACCCAATTGGCTAGACCGGTTTTCCTCCTCTCCTTACTTCCCGGCAGTTCTGACCCGAGCTTTTCCAAAACCGTACCACAGACGTGAACCTCAGGGCAGCTCACAAGCTCGTGTGTCCCGGGCTCTGGATTTCTACTACTCCATCCTCTCCAACTCAGACCAAGGACACGAGACACACAACCTCACTATTCACAGAACAGTTTATTGACCTACCTCACCTGGCAGGCCATGGGCCCTCCTGACCAGGAGAAGTGTCAGTTGCACTGCTAGGTGGCAGCCTGTGCCCTGGGAAGGGGGCATCGGAAGCAGGAGAGAACGCTGGCCAGTGTGGCACCAAACTCAAGAGCGCCTGAACAGAGTCCAGACTCAACTCCACTTGATGTTCTTGTCTTCCTCAGTCAGGGCTGACGTCTCGGTGACGAGGCCAGTGCCAATGGTCCGGTTGCCATCTCGCAGGGTGAAACGCTGGCCTTTTTCTAAGATCATGGGCTGCCGCAAGATGAGGCTGAGCTTCAGGTCCTCCCCGGGCATGGCAAGCTCCTGGACGGGGCAGAGACAGGGTTCACGCGTGGTCCTCAGGGCACCTTTCCCCCAACGGTTTGCTGCCTCCCAAGGTTAATAGGGGAAGTGGCAGCAGGGACATTCTTGCTGGGGACAGCTTCACTCCAGCTGCCAGGCAGATGTAAACAGCAAATTTGAAGACAGAAAAGCACTGTGACCAGTGTTCTTAAGGTCCATTCTTGACAACTATGGGCCATGCAAGTTTCTTAGTCACGACACTTCTCTGAGCTGTTATGCACAACGTAACTCTGAACAGGGAGAATCCTTTTCTGGAAGAGCTTCCTGCGGGTAAATGCTAGCATGGTCAAGTTCACCCAGGCAATACTGGATGAAGACTCACTCCCCCTAAACCCAGTGGGCCACACCTGTCTATCACTAGCTTCGTCTACACCAGGCAAGGAAAAGTCACCCATGTCGTCCCATCTCTGACACCGTGAGCGAGGTAGAGCTGGTGTGAAGAGTGTGTCTGCCACTCCACACTCCCTATAGCCACTGTACCTTCCCTGGTGGCAAGATAACACGGCAGGCCATGTCCCAAGTCAAGGAGAACATGACAGGCATGAAGTGGGACACAAAAGGCTTGTGGCGGCCACCCTCCTCCTTGCTGAGGACGTAAACCTGGAAGAGACCAACAAGGGTAAGGCTGTGCTCGGCTGGAAACACTGCCTCTCTGCAGAGACATGCGAGCTCAGTGCCGCCCACCGTGGCCTGGAGCCCTCACCTGTGCCTCCACCTTCTGGTGGGGCTGGATGGTCCCTGGCTTGGCCATGACCAAGCCACGCCTCAGGTCTTCCCGCTTCAAGCCTCGGACCAGGGCCCCAAGGTTGTCGCCTGCCTCTGCCCTCTCCAGGCTCTTGTGGAACATCTCAATGCCTAGGAAGGGGGAGGGGGGACAAGGAAGGAGGCTCTAGGACAGAGAGAAGGCACAGAGGATCTGCAAGGGGAAATCCTGGAGCCGGCCCCTGGGTCCCAAGGCCTCATTCCTGTACCTGTCACTACGGTCCGAATGTTCTTGCTATGTCCCAGGAACTCACACTCATCTCCCTTCTTCAAAATGCCACGCTCTAGTGTACCTGTCACCACCGTGCCCCGGCCTGGAAAGAAACAGAACAAGGCATCAGAGACCCGGGGCCAGGCTACAGCTAGAGAGGAGCTCAAGTGAACACACGGTCCTCACCAGGAATAGAGTAAACGGACTCTACAGGCAACAGGAAAGGCTTCTCGAGGTCCCGGGTGGGCACTGGAATGTAAGTGTCCACGGCATCCAGCAGCTTCTGCACAGACTTCAGGCCTAGCTCAGGGTCACGTTGCTATGTGGGGGAGGTGACAGGACTCTGAAATTTTCATTCTGCTCCTCTTACTACGAGGCACTCCCCAGATTCAGAGCAGAGCTCTGGATGCCCATCCAGCCCCATCCTCTGCCAGTAGCAGCCCCTGCCTGACCCCGCCTTCACCTCAAGGGCACAGAGGGCAGAGCCTACGATGACCGGGGTCTCCTCTCCTTTGTAGCCAAACTCAGTGAGCAGCTCCCGGATCTCCAGCTCAACTAGCTCCACCATCTCAGAATCCTGGACAGCATCAGCTTTGTTTATATATACCACAACATGCTCTACTCCAATCTGTGGAGGGAAAGGCAGAGAAATGCTGTCCTGAATGGACCAACTCCCTCCTCTTCCTCTTTCCACTCCGCCCCAGGCTCTGAGTACCTGTCTGGCCAGCAATAAATGCTCTCGGGTCTGGGGCATAGGGCCGTCATTGGCTGCCACCACCAGGATGCAGCCGTCGAGGGGGGCGGTGCCGGTGATCATATTCTGGGTAGGAGAAGAAGAAACAGAGGAAACAGCCTAGTTCAAGGACCTCCTGGGCTCCACATCCGTCTAGCCAAGCACAGCAGTTAGGAACTGAGGCCCACCTCTCTCTGCCATCTCCTTACCCCCCACTTTGCGTGGCCATGTCCAGATATCCATGACCTCAACCCACGCACCTGGACTGTCCGAACCTCCCCACAAATCCAACGTTTTTCCTGGCAGGAGACCGTCCCTGGCCCCGTACCCAGCAATACTCTCACCTTCACGTAATCTGCGTGACCTGGGCAGTCTGTGTGGGCATAGTGGCGGGCGGCAGTGCTGTACTCCACGTGAGCTGCGTTGATTGTGATCCCACGGGCTCGCTCTTCCGGGGCATTGTCAATCTCTTCATATTTCTTAAACTTGGCTCCACCTCCCTCGGCTAAAACTAAGGGGAAGGAAGAGAGAATAAACTTCTCCGGCAAAGTTCCAGGAGGAGAGGCAAGGCTCAAGCCACACCCCAGAGCCTCTCCCACCTATACAAAGAGGTAACTGGGGTCAGAAAGAAATGTTAAAAAGGACTCAAGGTCCAGCCCTGCGATTTTTCTAGGTTAAGAGCCTCTGCTTACAGAGCACTGGCCATGGCTAGAGAGAAGCCATTCGGGCTCCCCAACTTATGCATCACAGAAATTTTCGTTTTCAGGGGAAATGGGTTTCCTGCATCTTCCAAACTACCGCTGGCCAGAGTTCCGGCTCCTGGGGCCACGCCACCTTCTGCAGCACCTCCCCGGGTCCAGGTCCCTCCAGCAGAGAGGGACTGCCGGAGCCCCCCAACCAACCAACCGCACTTACTTTTCGTGATTGCCGCGGTCAGCGTGGTCTTGCCGTGGTCCACATGGCCAATGGTGCCCACGTTCACATGAGGCTTGTCGCGCACGTAGGCCTTCTTGGCCTCCACGGCCAGGCCGCGGCACAAGCGGGGCAGTGCGGGGGCCACCAGCGGCCGCAACAGACCCTGCAACAGTGGGGTCGGGCCGGTGCCAAGACCTGCCGAGGAAGAAGCTTGGAATCAGGGCGCCAGAGGACACTCCGGACGAACCCCGCAAGCGTCCCCTGGCGCAATCCCCTTCCCCGTCCCTCACCGCTCAGGAGGGGCGTCGCGCGCAGCAAGGCGGTGGCCGCCATTGTGGTCGTACTCGCGCCCGGAGTACCCGGCCCCCGGCGCCCGCGCGTGCAGAAAGGAAAGGGCACGGGCGATTGGAGATCACTTCCGGCGGAAGTGAAGGCCGGGAGGGCATCCCTGGGTCTCTCTAGCCTCCAGTTTTTATGGCCATCTTTACGACTTCCAGGCGTGGGACCAAAGGCGACGCCCGGAAAGTGCTGGAGTTTCGCGGGCGGGGAGGGAGGGAGATGGTTTCCACAACGCTCTCGGGCCTCGCGGACTGACGGGGACAACGCAGGTGTCTGGCGGCGCCGGGGACCCACGTGGAGAGTCCGGTCGCGCCCCAGCGCCCCAGGGGCTCACGGGAGTTGTAGTTCGCAGCGGGAGCGTGCTGTGTTTGCGCTGGTCTTGGGAACTGGGTAGGGCTAGGCCGGGTGGGGAGCGAGGGTGCCGGCCTCCGGGGGGCGGCGGCGGCGGCCTGCCCGGGAACGTCCTGCCTCAGAGCCCCCTTGGAGTCCGACCCCCTGCGGGGATCTGGCGAGAGATCTGGCGGCCGCTGAGCCGCCGCCGGAGGTAGGACCAGGTCCTGCGGCCAGGCTGAGAGACACGGGCCTGGGAGCCTTTGGCGGGTGGGGCGCAAGTGTGACCCATCTCTCCGCTGAGCCTTTGTTTTCTTATCTGTAAGATGGGAGCAGTAGAATCTACTTCATAGAGAGAGTCTGATGTCTGGCTCGGAGAGAAAATGAGCTGGACAGGAGGCAGGAATGGGGTGCAGGGCTCTCCAGGGCCCACAGCCCTTGACCCTCAAATCCGTCCCTGCCTGGCTCACAGCTGGCGGGGACAGACAGCTCTGCCGTCCACCCGTGAAGCCCCTCAGCAGCCCAGGGGCGAATCCTCTTGATTTTCAAACCGCCCACTCACCCACTTTTACCGATGATACCAAGATTAAGGGACCACCCTCAGGTGCTTGCAAGGGTAGCCTGAGTCATGTACCGGCCGTATCCCTGGCACCTCACACAGGGCGGGGCACCCAGTGAGTTCCCAGTACATTTCTGTTGACTGAATGATTGAGTGCAAGGCCAGCAAATGACCTTTAACTTTCACATCTATCATCTCATCACCCTGCGATGATAGCAGCTGCTTTACCTTATTGAGGTTTCCGAAATTCATCGGATACTAAGACGCCATGAATGGGTTCTGTTTCAAACATTTACTAATTCCTTCCTTAGAGATTGATTCAAGAGGTTCTCTCTGAGCACAGGCGGGGCAACTATTTATTTATAACACACAGCTTCCCAAGCTCAAAAGATTTTGGGAAACTCAAGAGTAGAGCTCTCTGTGGATGAGGGCTTGCGCAAAGGCTTCATATTGGTTCACATTCAGCACTCCCAGCATTCCGAGGTGTGATTGGAACCATTCTTTCCCCCATTGTACAGGTGAGAGGACTTGACCATCAGGGTGATTTAGTAACCCAACACAGCTAAACTCCAAAAAAAGTATGCACTCAACCACTGTACTGCCCTTTAACTGCCAATATACTTTTCAGATGAAAAGAACTTGCTAAGACATTCTGTCCTGCCCTCCAACCCATCAGCTCAGCTTAGGAAGGCCTGGGGCCCTAATTAAAAGGGTTTCTTTGTTTTTATCCTGTCCTGATTCACTCCTCTTCTGGGAATGTCTCCTAAGACACTCTTGGCCACTATCAGAATGTGAGATTTTTTTTGGTGGATTGTAGGACTTGAACGAATCCCTTCTATTTTAGTAGCGCTGTGTTTATTGGAATGTGTATTCATTTGAAAACAAGGTAGCAAGAAAAAAAAAGAAAACAAAACAAGGTAGCAAGTAGTGAGCTTAAAAATGAGTCAATTTAGGGGCGCCTGGGTGGCTCAGTCGGTTAAGTGTCGAACTTCGGCTCAGGTCATGATCTCGCGGTTTGTGGGTTCAAGCCCCGCATCGGGCTCTGTGCTGACAGCTAGCTCAGAGCCTGGAGCCTGTTTCAGATTGTGCCTCCCTCTCTCTCTGACACCCCCCTGCTCACGCTGTCTCTCTCTCTCTCAAAAATAAATAAAACATTAAAAATTAAAAAAAAAATGAATCAACTTAAAAACTAGTATTTGGTAAATAATATGGGTGGCATAAAATCACGGCAGATTTGGGCAAATGTGGTACATGAATGACTGAAATTTGAGAAGCACTCAGAAGAGTACAAAGGAAGAAAACTTTCTGTAGTGCTGTTGACCGTAGCATCCTCTGCAATAGTTAGGCGTCTTGATTTACAGATAACAGAACTTACAGTGGCTGATTTCCGCAGAAGGAGGATGTGTGTAAGGGTTGGGGCAGCTTATGGAATCGCGGAACAGGCTGGAGAAACAGCTCGCCAGTCACAGAACTTCTGGAACCTTGTAAGACAGCTGCTGTTGCCACCACCACCACCAAACTAAACGCCAGGACTGAGACTCGTCCGCGACACCTGTGGTTCATGACACCGAAGCCACCTCTGCATCAAGAAAGTGACCTGTCCTCCTTCCCAGCGCCCCTGCCCCCAAAGCCAGGCAGATTCAAAGCCCCACTTGAAGGTGTCTGCGCAGAGAAGCCTAGATTGTCAGAGGTCACTGTTCTTGTATCAGAGGAATCTGAGAGATGGCACCCGACTCTGATGTTGGAGAGCAAGAGGGCTTGCATGGAATTTCCCCAGATGTCCAGCCTTCCTCGTGAGCAACAGTGAAAAGAGCAGAGTGAACACAGGTGTCCAGTATGTGGACAGGGAAGCATGAATCTGGCATAGCCACTGGATGAGGTAGGGCTAGAGACAAGGAGCCAGCCACTTGGGAATGTGCTCCTAAGCAGCGCTAAATGGAGAGACGGTGCTGCCCTAGAAAAATAGCATGGGGCGGGAGGAGGGGAAACAGAGACAAAGGAAGTGGAAAACCATCAGGAGTTTAAGAGGCTGGGAATTGGCTCAGAGAAAGTTCTTTCTCTTTATGACATGTATTTTGTGTGATGATAAAGAAACGTTCTTTGTGCACAATGTTGAACTCTTTAAAAAGGCACCCTTGAAATCAGATGGCCTTCTGGGGCCCCCTAGCAATCTGTTCATTGGAGCTCCTGCTTAGCAGCCATTTTCCACCTTCCCTGATTTTGTTTAAGATGGCTCTGCCCCCAGCTCCAGGAATAAATCCTGACAGGTCTTCTGGTGGTCCTATTCTCGTCGGGGGCGGGGGGGTGTTGTTTAGGGTTGGGGGTGTGACTTCTTTGGGGCCAGTGAGGAAAGGGTCTTTTTTTTTTTTATTTTAATTTTTTTTTTTTTTTTTTTTTGAGAGAGAATACGAGCAGGGGAGGGGCAGAGAGGGACCAAGAATCCAAAGCAGGCTTCAGGCTGTGAGCTGTCAGCACAGAGCCCGACATGGGGCTCGAACTCATGACCTGAGCTGAAGTTGGATGCTCAACCGACTGGGCCACCTAGGCGCCCTAAGGGTCCCTTGCTCTTAAGGAGATCCCAAAGAGATGGACGGCCTTCTCACTTTGGGTGTTGCTGGGTCTGGATATGAAGCCTGGAACTACTCTGCTGTTTCTATTTCCAGTCAGTGATGAAGCCAAAATCCAGAAGAGGGCAAAACGAAGAAGAATTTAGGAGACGACTCCTTGAGGTGTGATGATTGATGTCCTTATTATTTAAGTCAAACTATGTCGGAGTCATCTGGTGTCTACATTCAAGTACATCCTAATGGGGCATTTAATGCCCTGAAACATCTTGCTTGGTTTCCCTTGTCTGAGGCTGAGTGGCCTGAGTAGAGCCAGTTTATCTCTGTATCCTCTGCCTGGCCTCTGTTGGCCTCAATGATTGCACTTGAACTATGAATGAGCTTTCCAAACTGAAGGGTGCCACCATGTGGTGCTACAAACTTAACATGTCCAAAACACCACCCTCTGCTCTCCCCGGTTCGGCTTACACAGCGCCACCTTTCTTCATTCCCCTCAGCCCGAACATCTAACCCACTACCCAATCTTGCTGGTTCTCTTTCCAAAATATATCTGGAATGTGACCACTTCTATCTCCACCCTGACACTTGTGGTTCAGTCGAGAATCATCTGTCACCTAGGTTAGCTCACTGGCCTCTACAATGGGTCTCTCAGCTCCTGTTCCCCTCAACCTCTGGCCAATCCATCCTCCACACAGCAGTCTGACCAGGCTTTAAAACGTGGATCAGGGTGGCTCAGTCGGCTAAGTGTTCGACTCTTGGTTTCAGCTCCAAGATCTCCCAATTCCTGAGCTTGAGCCCTGGGTCAGGCTTTGTGCCGACAGCACAGAGCCTGCTTGGGATGCTCTCTCTCTCTCTCTCTCTCTCTCTCCCTCTCAAAATAAATAAATAAACCTTAAAAAATAAAATAAGATGTGGCTCAGAAAGAGCACTTGGTTGGCTCAGTCAGTAGAGCACATAACTTGATTTCATCTCATGGTTATGAGATCGAGGCCCACACGTGTAGAGTTTACTTAAAAAAAATAAATAAGTAAAATTATAAGCTTCCCTTTGAAGTGTAAATTTTAAATAATAAACTGTGGATCAGAAATTAACTCTCCCTCCATGACTCCTTACTACACTTAGAATAAAGTCTCTACTCCTACTTTAAATGGCCAAACTGGGGGCGCCTGGGTGGCTTAGTCGGTTAAGCGTCCGACTTTTACTTAGGTCGTGATCTCGCGGTTCGTGGATTCGAGCCCCGCGTCGGGCTCTGTGCTGACTGCCAGCTCGGAGCCTGGAGCCTGTTTCAGTCTGTGACTCCCTCTCTCTCTGACCCTCCCCTGCTCACGCTGTCTCTCTCTCTCTCCTAGAAATAAATAAAACATTAAAAATAAAATAAAATAAAATAAAATAAAATAAAATAAAATAAAATAAATAAATGGCCAAACTGGGTGGTGAGGGTGAATTATATATCAATAAAGCTGTTATAAAAAAAAATCCAAACTCTTCCCTGTGGCCCATCTCTTGGAGCCCATCTCGCGTGATTTCCCTCACCCGCTCTCCCAGCCACACTGGCCATTCTGTTCCACAAACATAACACAGTTGTTTCTACCTCAGGCCCTTTGCATTAGTTGTTCCCTCTCTCTGGAGCGTCCTTCCCTGTGGCTCTCCCCCCAGGCTTTTTCTTTGGGCATCAGGGTCCACCTCAGATGTCACCTCTTCTATTTAAAGTAGCCCCCAGCCCCCCTCTCATTAGTGATCCTGTTTGGTTTTCTTCATAGCCCCTAAATAGCTGAAGTTTTCTCAGTTTGCTTCTTTGGTTGGTTTGTGGGGCTGATGTTGTTTTCCGTCTCACCAGGTCCTGACAGTAAGAGCTGCTTTTTTACCCTAAGAACAGTGCCTAACCCTCAGGGGAAGGACGATTTGTTGAATTATGTGTTGAATTATTTCAGTTGAGCATTTGTGTTGGGCGTATTAAGCATCCTGATGTTTTCAGTGGAAAGCAAGTTACGTATTCACATTCACATTGAAGGTGAGCCACGGCAACTTTTGGAGCCCCTCCTTTATTATCTATAAAATGGAGATGGAGTGATGAAGTTCAACGTTATGATCTCTAAGATTTCTTGCAGCTCTAACTTCTAAAGGGAGGGTGGGGTCTGATGTAACTGAAATACATACTAGACTAGCCAGCACCTTAGTGACAGATGGGGCACCAGGACCTAGAGCTCTGTCCTTGGTGCCATTCAACAGACTTATTAGAAGCTCAAGGGCATTCTTCACTCTTCCCCACCAGCCGGCCTGGCAGTGCCTCCTTGGCAATATCTTTGGACGTTCTCCTTGGTTCTAAACTCACTGTACTGCCCTGGCCAGGTCAGCATCAGCCCCTCCCGGACCACAGCACCAGTCTCCCTTCTGCTTCCGTCACTCCCCACCTCCATAGTGGCCCTGGATTTCCTTCCAAACACCGAATTCTGATCACACCCCTGTCACTCAGATGTGACTGGAGACATTCCAGTTGTAAAGGTCACACAAAAGCTACCGAGTAGATGGCACTTTAGAGGTGGCCTTGCCTAGCCAGTTTGGCTCTGCATGGCTTGCTCGAGGAGACATGAAACCAGAAGGAGAAAGATTAGCAGAAGTGAGGGGAATGGTGCATGTAAGCTCAGAGGCAGGGCCTAAGTGAAGCTAGAGTATTTTATGCGGTCAAAATACCCTGGTTGAGCAGAGTGTGACATGGAGGGGCAGGAGGTCCTGACCAAAGCACCAAAGCTGAATTTGACATCCCAGAAAAGAGGACACAATAGGAGAAATCCCCATGTCTTGGGGGGTGGAGCAGGGTCAAGATGACCTCCAGAAGAATCCCACAAGCTTCCCCTTCTGACCCAGACCCTAGATTTCCTTTGAAGAGCCACACTCTGCTGCGCTCAGCCCATCCCAGTTTCAGATGATGGGTCCGTGATCCAGTGTTTACCAATCAACATCATCTACCCTTGTGGTCACAGATATTGGCTCAGGGTTAGTATTTTGTTTCAAGCCGAACTCGTGTACTAGAGTTCAGTTCTGGCACTAACTCAGGACTAACTAGCCCAAAGTTAACTCAGACCCCACAAGCTACATAAGGACTCCCTCTTCCGCAAGAATGTCTCCATTCCAGATGCCAGTGGCAAGTGGGGTCCCAACCATCTTCACTTCGCACCAACCTGCTGCATTGTGGGGGCTTCCCGTGACCCCCCTCAGGTGTGATGATTTGCTAGAACAGCTCACAGAATGCAGGAAAACCCGATACCTATGAGCACAGTTTTATAATAAAGAAGGAACAGCTGAACAAAAGATAACACAGGGTGAGGTGAGGTCTGAGACAGTCCACATGTGGAGTTTCCATGCCCTTCCCATAGAACCAGGGCATGCCACCCTCTCGGCACGTCAATGTGGTCCCCAACCATGAAGACCCATTGAGCTTCAGTGCCCTGAGTTTTTTAGGGGGACTTCATTTCTTAGGCTTGATTGATGAAGTCATCGCCATGTGACTGAACTCAAACTCCAGAGAAGGAAGGGGTCCAGCTTCCGAATCCCAAACCTCTTGGGAACCTGGCTGTCTCCATCGGAAAAGCATGTGACTCTTGATCTGGCGGTGGGGGGTTGAGTTTGAGCCCCACGTTGGGTGTAGAGATTATTTATATAAATAAAAAAAACTTAAAAATCCCAACCCTCTAATCACAAAGTTAGTCTTTCTGGTGACCAGCTTAGTGCCTGAAGCTATCTAGGGACTTGCCATTAGTTAGCAAAAACTCTCTGCCAGGGGGTGCCTGGGTGGCTCCGTCGTTTGAGCTCTTGATATGGGCTCAGGTTATGGTCTTGTGGTTTGGGAGTCTGAGCCCCACGTCAGTCTCTGTGGAGCCTACTTGGGATTTTGTCTCCTTCTCCCCGTGCCTCTCTCTCTCCACCCTGTCTCTCTCACAAACAAACAAACACACAAACTTTTTTTTTTTTTATTTCTAGGAGAGAGAGACAGCATGAGCAGGGGAGGGTCAGAGAGAGAGGAAGTCACAGACTGAAACAGGCTCTAAGCTCTGAGCTGGCAGTCAGCACAGAGCCCGACGCGGGGCTCGAACCCACGAACCACGAGATCATGACCTAAGTGAAAGTCGGACGCTTAACCGACTAAGCCACCCAGGTGCCCCACTTTTTTTTTTTTTAATTAAAAAAAAAGCTCTGTGCCGGGAAGCTGGGACAAAAACCAAATTCTTCACTCTACAGCAGATAGTCATTGGATGACCCAAGCTGGGCTCCTGAGACTCAACCCTGTTGCATTTGCTGGAGCTACTGGGAAAGCTGTGATCTTTTTCCACGACGACTGTTAAGGTAGTAGAAAGTACGCTTGGAGCTGCTGGTTGCCATCTTGCCACCCATGAGGGGACCATCTGCCTAAGAATTAAGACAGTCAGAGGAAAAGCTAGGAGACTGAGACCAAGTTCAGATGGATATTATTTGAGCCTCTGGCTTCAGCCATGCCTGAAGTCACCCTACCTCTGGTTTTTCAATTCTGTGAACCAGTAAGCTTCTCCTCTTTCCATGTTTAAGTCTTGAGTTGGGAGGGGGGTGTTCTATTACTGGTAGCTAAAAGCATCCTGAGTTTCACATCCCCTGTTCCTATAGAAGAAGTGCTTTTCCCTTTTATATAAATACCTTGGCTTAACATGGGTCCTGGATCCTACCGTTCTCGCCTCCCCAAACCTCACTCCAATTGCCATCCTTTCCACTGGCTCCTTTCCCTTCATACAATCAGGTGTCCCTCAGGACTCAGCTCTCCATAGCCCTCCTTCCATTTCTTTACCTTCCATTCAATCCTGTCCTCAATCCACTACCATTTGGCTTCTGCTTCTCCCACTTCCCTAAAATTACTCACTGAAGTCACTAAGCAGTCTCAGCTGACGAGGGATAGAAGCAGAAAAATAGTCACCTTTAGCCTAGAAGACTAACCTAAAGCTCGCATAGTTCTGACAGGGACCGAATACGTGCTGGCTGCCACATTCTTAAAGGGTCTCATGACACTCAGTGCATCTCACTGAAAGTTAATATTGAACTGAATGATAAGCACCAGAGAAATCTTGCGAAAGTGGTTTTACGTGAAGTTCGAAGAAAGCATTGGTGATCTAATACTCCCTGCACATCCCCTCCCCCTTGAGCACTCAGCATATAAACACCACCTTCATACAGCAAAAGTGCAGATCTTTCTGCCCATGGGTCTTGTCCCTGTGATATAATAAAAGCACCTTTTTGCGTCAAAAACATCTCAAGAATCCTTTAATGACCGTTTGTTCATGGCCACATGTCATTAGTCATCAGTGTTTTCTATAGGAGACAATGGCAGTACCATGGATTCCTTTTTAATCATTTACCCATGATGTGTCTGCCCAACTCCCCCCCTCCTCCCTGGTCTTTGTTGTGTGGCTTTTCTTCGGAGAGTAAGAATGTACAGATTTTTTTTCTCTTTTGGAGGAATGCCCTCAGGCCACTGAGGGCTTTGCCTGGATGAATTGGTGTCTCCAGGAGTGTCCCTTTGTCAGAAGCTGAGGAATGTGGGTATATGAAAGGCCCTGCTCTCTTGTTTCTGGACAAATTTGAGGCATACCTTTTTTCCAGAGCTCCCTTGCAGGATCAAGTTGAACTACTCTCTGCCTGAGGTCATACGTTTGATTGGCTTCCCCTCCTTCCCTCTCCTGCTTCTCCCACTCTCTTACTGGTTTCTTGTGGTAGCACTTTTTGACTAAACCACTTGCACACAAATCCTCATCTCAAGCTCTGCTTCTGGGAAACGTGACCCAAGACATCTTGGCACTTTCTACTCCTGGTTCGCTGCCTACCTTTTAAACGTGGCTTGTTTTCTGGAATTAGGTTCTGGGTCCAATTCTCTCTACAGATATTGCCTGGACAATCTCACTGATATACATGACTTCAACCACTACTCACTTCTGATCACCACCAAACCACTTTATGCAGCTCAGTGTAGCTTCCTCTCTGCTGGACAGCTCCACCTGCTTGTCCATGACAGCTCCTAGTCATTATCCACATGTGGCTATTGTAATTAATTAGTTTAAATCCGTTTGCTAGTCACACTGGCCACCTTTCAAGTGCTCAATAGCTACCTATGGCTAGTGGTTACCACACTGGATAGTATCGATACAGAACATCTGTCATTGCAGAAAGTTTTATTGGACAACTTAGGCACATTTCCAAACCTAACTCATCATCACTAGACCCTTGCCTTTCTGTATACCTCAACTGTGCCTCTTTCCTAGACACAGTGGGCAGAAACCTCAGAGGCTACAGAAACTAGAAACTACAGAGAAGGTGTGTGTAAGGGTTTCAGGGAGGAAGGAGGTAACCACAGAACGAGAGTCTTTTCCATTGACATCTTCCTCCGGACTGGGAAGATGAATGGACAAAGGTTGCGATGAAGACCTTAACAAAGGCTACCTGTGAGTTGATGTCGGCTTGGTTAGAGCAGAGGCAGAGCTGGGGGAGTAAGGCTGGCTAGGCCAGAACTTGCTTTCCACAATGAATTATTCCATCTCCATCTCCGTCTGGCAGCCTCAGCCTTGAATAAACATTCTTGTGTGAGTCAGGGGATTTATCCATCTCCAGTCTCTTGTGTTCCAGGATGAGTATTTGATCTAAGCCCATCAGCTAAGGTCAGTCCTGGAAATTTTATTGCAAATCCCAGAAAAGAAGCATGCTCCTTGTACTTGAGTTGCTATTAGGACTTCAGTTTGGAGCCAAGGAAAGTCATTTTTACCACTGAGATAGGCCTGCCTGCGAGTGAAGCCAAGTGCATGGGGGAAGGAAGAGCATAGGGAAGGTGAACCATAGGTTTCTCGTATCTTTTGACTTTTATTCAACTGTCCCTGAAGAAGCTAGATCCATTCTTTTCTATTGCTTCAGCCAAGATATCCCTATTGCTTAGGCCAGTTGGAGCTGGGTCAGTGAGAGACCTGACTGATCTCATTGTGCTTATGATTTCAACAGCTTTCTATAACTTAATGATTGTCAATTTCTAGATCTGGTCTTCACGTCTCTCCTGAGCTCCAGACTCTATGTCCACTGGCCCCCTGACGTCCCACGAGCACGTCCAAAGTGATCTCTTTATTTCTGCCCTTAGTCTTTATTTCCAGTCTCAGATGGAACCTCCTAGACCTCCACTCTCTTTCCTCTGAGAAGCCAAGGTCGTAAGTTCAGGCTCCGCCTCTTCTCGGGGCCTCAACCAAGGTCACCCACGTCTTCCCTCGCCGGGCTCCTTGGGGGCAGTGTCTGCGAGCCCCGCAGCCGCAGGGCCAGACGCTCTAGGCTGCGGCGGGGCCTGCAAAGAGCCTCCTCATCTCGCTGGTTTCCGGTACCCGGTCGCCACTCTAGCCCGCAACAGGGCCTCGGGACTCTATCCCCTAAGGTGGCGTCTCATGGTTGACACCTCTCCTTTGTCGCGACTCTCCTTCGAGAGGACACCTGGTGGGATCCAATCCCTTCCCACGGTTGCTTTTGGGGTCCCTTTAAGAGCAACCCGAGAAGCCCCCGAGCCCTCCGAGGGTCCCCCTCCCCCTCGCAGCACTCGATAGGTTTGCACGGAATAGGAAGGTGGCGGAACTGAGCGTATAGGTGCCCTTCCCTCTCGCAGCTCTTCTCTATGGTCGCTTCCTTCAGTGACGGGAAAAGGGGTCCCGGCGCCTGCGCAGAAGCGGCTTGGGAGCTAGTCGCTGACTGCGGGGGGGAGGGGCAGGGAGCGGGAGCTGCCGCCGCCGCCGGAGCTAACCGCGGGGACCGAGATGCAGGTGGGACCGGAACCGGAACCCCCCTCTTCAAGTACCTCTTCCCTCTCCGCGACCCGGCCCCGGCGCCTGAGAGGAGCCCTGGGTGGGGGCGGACGTGGGGGGGTGGGGGCAGAGGCAGGAGGGGCGCTCGGCCCCGGACAGTGCAGCAGACGAGGCTGGTCCCGAGGCGGCTGCGGCCCCGGGGAAATGGGTGGGTTGAGGGTGTCCAGGGAGCAGGGTCGGGCCGAAGTGCATTGACCGCCGGGCCCAGAGGGTCCGAGCCGGGAGCGGAGCCTGCACCCGCCACCACCCGCCCTTCGGGAAATTTCAGAACTGAGCCAAGAGGCAGGTGCACCGGGGGAATGGGTCTGAGTCTTGCTTGGCAGAAGAGAAACTGAGTCACCAGATCGGGAGCCGCAGGGTCAGCGGGCCCGAAGGGGGCTGGGTCGGCCAGTGGTGCAGAGGGTTGGGTGGGCCCGTGTGAGCTGAGGTGGCCACTGGCTGGAGATTGCTCTCTCTGCTGTGTCTGCACCTCTTGGCTCGGTTCCCCTGTGCTCCATGACTCTCGCATCTCCTGGCTTCTCGTTGGGCTGGAATTGTCCCTGTGGTTGGATCCATCCGAATGTGTAGGATCTAGGCCAAGGAGGAAGGGGAGGGGTCGCCGATTGTGGGTCCGAGCAGGAGCCTGAGGTTGGGGGAGACTTTCCTGAGCTGTCCTCTCCGCAGTCCTGGTGCCAGTCATCATCCAGTGTAATACGGGGGAGGAACACTAACAAAGAGCCATGGGTTTTAAATGCCATGCCCAGCGTTGGCACTTGCTAGTTGTAAGATCTTGGGAAGCCTCTTCCTTTCTCTAATTTCTCTTGGAGAAATCGGCACCCATAAAGATAGTAATGATGGCAGTCCTGTATCGTGTGCTTACTCTCTGCCAAGCTCTGATGTGTTCTCTTTGCTTCTCCCCGTGATTCCATGGGTTAGGGACCACGAGCTCTGTGTTATAGATACAAACCTGCAGTTCAGAGAGGACATAGAGTCTGTTCAAGATCACGGCGCTAACAGGGGGCAGAGCTGGGATTTCATCCCAGGTCCAACTCCAGGTCCCGTCGCCTTAACCACCAGGCTCGCCAGCCTTTAGGGCACACTCCGCAGTGAAAAGAAGAGGAAGTGAGAAACCCTAGGGCCCCAGCTCCCTGTTATGGTTTATTTACTTTGTGGCCAAGAAAGACTTGCCCTGACCCACCCCACGGTCTTTCCCTGCCTGGGGCTGCTGCTCCTGGGCCCCAGGCTGAAGGCACCAAAGAGCTGGGCTGTGGCCATTCTGAGCCTCTGTCACACGGGGCTGCTGGGCCCTGGGGTCCGCTTCCAGGACAGTTGTGGTTTCAGTCCATCATCCATTCATCCTCTTTACTGAGCAGCCTCCCTCCTCAGAGCTGGACCTCAGGACGCACGAGGCAGGTGTGGCCCTAGCTCCCTGAGAGCTGGGGCAGGGCAGGGCTGTGTCAGACTGGTCCAGCCAGTCCCTGGGGACAAGGACTATGCAGTGGGCAAAACCGTAGACTTGGCCTTCTGAAACTTTTCTGAGCCTCGGTTTCCTCATCTGTTACCAAGGTTATTAAAGCCTGTTGCAGGGAAAGGTAAGAACATACGGGAAGCACGGGATAAACCTTGGAGGAGCTGTTTTAGAGAAGGGAGGTGGTGCGAGTGGTCAAGACTCCTTTTTGGAGGAAGATGCTTCGAGGCCGCCTGTCGCTCCTGGAACCAGAGGCAGGGGGAGTGGTTTGGAAAGGCAGCAGGGCAGGTGCGGGGGTGGGGCGGTGAGGGGGTGGGGTGCGAGGCTCTGGGAAGGGGAAGGGAGGCGGTGTGGTGGTCCTCCACTGCTCTCCGAGGAGTCCAGACCAGAGTGGGGAGTCCGGCTCGGGGTGGGGCTCTGGCCCCAGTCCCACCTCAGCAGTGACTCGCTCTCTGTGCCTCTCTTCCTTCTACAGCTGCTGCCGCTCTCCCCGTGTCTTCTGGCCGCTTCCCTCTTTGCTGTCCCTCCCCACAGGCTCCCCCTCTCCACCTCCTGGGGACCATCATGAATGGTGCCCCTTCCCCGGAGGATGGGGCCTCCCCCTCTCCTCCGCCTCTGCCACCCCCTCCTCCCCCCAGTTGGCGGGAGTTCTGCGAGTCCCATGCCCGGGCTGCCGCCCTGGATTTTGCCCGTCGTTTTCGCCTCTACCTGGCCTCCCACCCCCAGTATGCGGGGCCCGGGGCTGAGGCTGCTTTCTCCCGCCGTTTTGCCGAGCTCTTCCTGCAGCACTTTGAAGCCGAGGTGGCCCGGGCCTCCGGCTCCCTCTCACCACCCGTCCTGGCCCCCCTGAGTCCTGGTGTGGAGATCCCGCCACACGACCTGTCCCTTGAGAGCTGCAGGGTGGGCGGGCCCCTGGCTGTGCTGGGCCCTTCTCGATCATCTGAGGACCTGGCCGGCCCCCTCCCTTCCTCAGTCTCTTCCTCTTCCACGACCTCCTCCAAGCCGAAGTTAAAGAAACGCTTCTCTCTCCGCTCCGTGGGTCGCTCCGTCCGCGGTTCGGTCCGCGGCATCCTGCAGTGGCGGGGGACCGTTGACCCTCCCTCCCCAGCCGGGCCCCTCGAGACCTCGTCAGGTCCCCCCGTCCTGGGTGGAAACAGCAACTCCAACTCCTCTGGCGGGGCTGGGACCATTGGCAGGGGACTGGTTAGTGATGGAACATCCCCCGGGGACCGATGGACTCACCGATTTGAGAGGCTGAGACTCAGTCGGGGCGGGGGGGCCTTGAAAGATGGAGCAGGGATGGTGCAGAGGGAAGAGCTGCTGAGTTTCATGGGGGCTGAAGAGGTAGCCCCTGACCCAGCTGGAGTGGGCCGGGGGGGCGGGGCAGCTGGGCCTACCTCGGGGGGAGGAGGGCAGCCTCAGTGGCAGAAGTGTCGCTTACTGCTTCGAAGTGAAGGAGAAGGAGGAGGAGGAAGTCGTCTGGAGTTCTTTGTGCCGCCCAAGGTGAGGCCCCGAGGAGAGGAGGGTGGGTGGCTGGGAGCGGGCTGTGGAGCCACCAGAGTGGAACAGCCCAGGGGCGTGGCTCTGCTCGCTCTGTTTTCTAAAGCTGGCTCCTGCCTCGGGTAGTAGCTGTGGGCAGGACTGAGAAAGTAGCGGTCACCATCCCTTGTCGGACTCCCTTGGGGTTTGGAAGGAAAGATGGGTCTCTGGGGGGAAGTGAGAGGCGGTCGCTCACACACCGAAAGTCTGGCTCTCTCTCTCTTTCCCAACTTAGGCGTCTCGGCCTCGACTCAGCATCCCCTGCACTGCCATCACGGATGTGCGAATGACCACCGCCCTGGAGATGCCCGACCGGGAGAACACGTTTGTGGTTAAGGTAGGCGCTCTGGGATCCTGCCCCCTTTGTGGGGGGGGTGCCTGTTTTGGGGAGAAAGCTAGTAGCACATCGAAGCGGGGGACTTCGTGAAGGGAGGTGGCTGTAGGTCACGTGCCTTGAGAGTGTGAGAGGAAGAAGGAGGATGTTTTCGTTGTCGTCGGGTGGCCGAGGGCCTCTGGACCTGGAAGTGGCCTGTGGGCCTCCTCTGTCCCCACAGGTGGAAGGCCCCTCGGAGTACATCCTAGAGACGGCTGATGCTCTACACGTGAAGGCCTGGGTGTCCGACATCCAAGAATGCCTGAGCCCCGGGTGAGGAGCGCGACCGCTGTCACTGAGGGGTCCGGGTGGGGATGGGGAGCAGCCTTGGGCCCGTCACTGGTGAGTTTCCTCCCGACACCATTTTCCCTGTCTCTGCAGACCCTGCCCCGCTACCAGTCCCCGCCCCATGACCCTCCCCCTGGCCCCTGGGACCTCCTTCCTTACAAGGGAGAACACCGACAGCCTGGAGCTACCCTGCCTCAATCACTCAGAGAGTCTGCCCAGCCAGGAGCTGCTGCTGGGACCCAGCGAGAGCAATGACCGCCTGTCGCAGGGTAAGCGTGGAGCCTTAGAGAGCCGTGAACTTCAGAACCCGCCCCCATGCCAGGCCCAGGCCCTCTCTCCCGACCCTACTCCACACCCCATTCCTGCCGCTCAGCTGCCTGTAGCAGCTGCCCCCCGCCCCCCCCCCTGACTGTCTGTCTCTGTCTGTACGTGCCACGCTGCAGTTCACCCCTTAGAACCATCGCCGTCGCCATCTCGCACAAACCCCGGGGGAAGCTCCCATTCAGCCTTCTGTGCCCGGCCTCTTCTCTTCCACAAGCCTTGTGCAGACCTCCACTCCGGCTGGAGACAATGGTTCTCTTCTCCAAGCTTCTGGAGCACTTTGTACACATCTGTGTTTCGTTCTTACTGTCCATTTTTGTACATATGTCAGTGGTACCAGATCTTTCGACTCTGTACTTTGTGGCCTGACTAAAGGCACGCAGGCCCTACCCACACACAGGCATGCCCAGAGACCTGCATCTGCCTGGCCCAGTTCACGTTTCTAGACTCCATTATACCCTTTCTCCTGCTCCTCTGTTCTGAGTTCAGGGTTCATGGTCCCTGGCACCCCGGCTATGATCACTGAGTGAACAAATGGGTTAAAGAATCTTGGAGCTAGGATGGACCTTACATATCATTAGATCCGATCCCCTCGTTTCCAGACCCCTCAGGCAGCTAAGACCAGGGAGGTGAAATGGCTTTTCTGAGGTCACCTGTGAGTCCCTGACAAAGACAGGGGCCACAGCAGTCTGCTTCCTGCACCACTACACCTGTCTTCTGAGCACTGACAGCGTGCACCATTGCCATAAGCTCATGCTGGCTACCAGCAGACATTCAGGAATGCCCTGCTACGTACCTGACCCTGTGCGAGGCTCTGGAACAGGATGGGGTAACCTGAGATGAGCTTCTTGCCTTCTGCGGGCTCCTGGTCTAGTTGAGTTGATGAGATATCGCTCCCTCTGAAAAGCAGGGCACTAACACAGAGAGCCTGTACTTAGTGTTCTCTGAGCAGCACAAGCAGAAAGCTTCTTGGGAGCGCCGAGGAAGCAGAGAGTCGAGGAAGGTGGAATAGACAGGATACTACACAGAGGAGGTGAGAGAAAAGCACAGGGCTTGGAGGAGGAGGCCAAGGGTAAGAGCACAGACCTGCGACCACGAAAACCCAGGAGCCATGGGAAAATCGGACGGGGTGACCAGGCTAACGTGGAAGATGCGGGAGTACGAGTTAACGTGAAGAGCAGGTCGCTCAGGTTGGGCAGATTAATAGAAGGAGGCTCTCTGATGCCTTTGAGGGTTGGGGACTTTGTCCCGAAGGCCGAAAAAGAACTCTTTGTGACGCGAAAATATTTGAGGGATCCTTCCCAACCCCAAACTCTGCGACAGTCGCCGTAACTTCAGCTGTTGATTCAGAGAAACTAGAGACACATTCAGATTCCGAGACCTCCCAGCCGTCCCTGTAGTCCCCCAGCGGTGCCTGAGGCAGAAGCTGGGAGCCCAAGGGGGGAAACCGCGGCCTCTGCTGACAGAAGGACCCAGCATTTCAGCCGTCTGACTGCCTGTGCATGCCAGGCACACTGGCTGGTGGCCGACCGGTCCTGTCTGAGAGTGGTTTCTCGGCTTCTCAACTCTGCCCTCCTCCCTTTTTTCCCAGGGGCTTACGGGGGCCTTTCAGACCGTCCCTCGGCGTCCATCTCCCCCAGCTCTGCCTCCATCGCCGCCTCCCATTTTGACTCCATGGAACTGCTTCCCCCCGAGCTGCCCCCCCGCATCCCCATCGAAGAGGGACCCCCAGCAGGCACAGCCCATCCCCTCGCAGCCCCCTACCCGCCCCTGGACACTCCGGAAGCGGCCACAGGTACCAGAGGTGAGAGTGCGTGTCTGCGTCCAGGCCCGGTTGGCCGCCCTGGTCAGACCCCACTCTCGGGATCCTGAAGGATCTGACCCGGGGGCGGGAAGTGACGTGTGAGGGGAAAGCCAGGCTTTTCTTCTCCCAGGATGGGGGAGGCTTCCCTGACGCCCCGGTTTCCCTCCCTCTCTCCTTCCTGAAGGACCATTCCTGTTCCAGGGGGAGTCAGAGGGAGGTGAAGGGGACCAGCCCCTCTCAGGGTACCCTTGGTTCCACGGGATGCTCTCTCGACTCAAGGCCGCCCAGCTGGTGCTGGCCGGAGGCACCGGCTCCCATGGCGTCTTCCTGGTGCGCCAGAGTGAGACGAGACGGGGTGAATACGTCCTCACTTTCAACTTCCAGGGCAAGGCCAAGGTGAGTGAGGGAGAGGCCATGTTGCATGCAGTGTGCCCGCGGGTGGGGCGGGGGACCGTGGCCGCCCAGGGGAGAGGGGCTCCCGCTTCACTTTGCTCGTCCTGCCCTCAGCACCTGCGCCTGTCGCTGAACGAGGAGGGTCAGTGCCGGGTCCAGCACTTGTGGTTCCAGTCCATTTTCGATATGCTCGAGCACTTCCGGGTGCACCCCATCCCTCTGGAGTCTGGAGGCTCCAGTGACGTTGTTCTTGTCAGCTATGTCGTGTCCTCCCAGCGACAGCAGGGTGAGCAGAGCAGGTCTGCAGGGGAGGAGGTGCCCGTGCACCCAAGAAGCGAGGAGGTGTGTGTGCCAGCAAGACGGGGCGGGGGGCTGCGAGGAGGAGAGGCCCCGTTAGGGAGAGTAGGGCAGAGCAGGCTCCTGGGTGTTGGGCTCTCGAAGGGGACGCAGGGCGCTGAGGACGTAGGGAGGCAGGGGGCTCCTCACCGGAGCCGGGAGGAGGCAGGAGCTGGGCCGGTGCATCCCCATTTCATCAGACCCCCTGTTCCATCATCTGTGTGTCTCTTGGGTCTGCCCTCTCCAGCCCTGTCTTTGCCCTTCGTCACACTCTAATCTTGGGCCTGCCCTTCTGGGGGATGCTCGGTCTGATCCCCCCCCCTCCTCCCGTCGATGTCTGACGTCCCTGTCTGATCTCTCCTTTTCCCCACCCCAACGTCCCATCTGTCCCCACGCTGCCCCTCCCCCTCCCCCAGGCCGGGAGCAGGCCGGGAGCCATGCTGGGGTGTGCGAGGGAGATCGATGCTACCCCGATGCCTCCTCCACCCTCATGCCCTTCGGAGCGAGTGACTGTGTGTAAGTGTGGTCCTCCTCTCACCGCCGCCCATGATCCATCTTCCATGGACTGGGGGGGTTGCTCAGGAGATGGGATGTGGGGGAGATAGCACGTGGCTCCTGGGGGGATGAGTGCAGGGGAGGCCGCCACCAGAGCTGGCCTCCCCTCCACAGTCTGTCTTCTACCGTTCCTATCCAGAACCGAACACCTCCCATGACCCACCCCAGCCCCCTGAACCCCCTTCATGGACAGATCCCCCACATCCTGGGGCAGAAGAGGCGTCGGGGGCGCCAGAAGTGGCGGCAGCAGCAGCCGCAGCAGCCAAAGAGAGGCAAGAGAAAGAGAAAGCGGGCAGTGGAGGGGTCCAGGAAGAGCTGGTCCCCGTGGTTGAGCTGGTCCCCGTGGTTGAATTGGAAGAGGCCATAGCACCAGGCACGGAGGCCCAGGGAGGCGCTGGATCTGGAGGGGACCCTGGGGCCACCCCAATGGTGCAGCTCCAGCAGTTACCACTAGGGGGCGATGGAGAAGAAGGGGGCCATCCCAGAGCCATTAATAATCAGTACTCCTTCGTGTGAGACACCCTATCCTGCTCTTTCTCCACTCTTCTTGCTCCCGAGCCCTTCGTTCATGAGATTGGGGCTGAGCAGGGATGTAGAGGAGCGGTAGGAATCCCTCCCCACGTGCTTCCTGACCCTTGACGGCCAAGGGCACATATGTTGGTACAAGAAGAGGTTCAAGAGCCCTGTTAACTCCCCCGTTCATACACTACAGGTGCCCCATCCCCTGGGCAGGGGATTTGGGCTCCATTACCTCCCTGAGGGGCTCTTATGGTCAGCCCCACCCCGGGGGGCTATTTCCCCATTAACCACCCCCCCAGCCCGAGGAAGGGTGAGGGGGAAGGGCTGTCAGTTATATTAAGGTGGTTGTTGTTGTTGTTTTAAACAAAATGGAGAAGCATAAATAAATAAAAGGGTTTATCTCAGTTCCATCCTGATGGCTGTGGCCACTGTGTGCAGTGGGGACTGGGGCAGGTGGGTCAGGAAAGCGGCCCACTCGGTGTTGCCCACTCCAGAGCTGAGAGGCCAGAAGCCTGGGTCTGGTCAGGTCCCTGTTGCCCTCCAGCCCTGTGCTCTCGGCTTCTTGCTCCCCTGTGGGCTGCCTTGTCTGTTGAGCGGTAAGTGCAGAACCAAAGAATGCTTCTCGGGGGTTTCCAGCCAAGTGCTCCTAACGGGACTGGACAGTGAACAGCAGAATCTGCAGCCTCCGAGGACCCTCCTGGCTCTAAATTCTTCAGTTAAGGCTTCCCACCCTAGGGAGAAAGCAGGCAGAGGGAGATCGTGGGGGCGAGGTTGGGAGTGTTGGGAGTGGCCATATCACAGCGGCCGTGTTGGGAGAGCTTTAACGTGGCAGCCACGGAGTCTGGCTCCAGGAGGGCCCTAGGGCAGGCCGGCTGCTCCCCTTCTCAGGGCCAGGCTGGGAAGCTGGGGGGATGGGTAGGTGACAGAGGGCACTGGCTTCTACTCCTAGCTTTTCCTCTCCTTTGCTGTTTGGCCTAGGCAAGGTGTTAGGCTCTCCAGGCCTCCGTATCCTCACCTGTAAAAGGGGAAGTTTCGCCTGGGTCGGAGCTGCTGACATGATTTGCTCGGCCCGGATAGTGTTTCCTTTTGGGATTTCACCTACAAGTTCAGATTACTGGCTTCTCCTGAAAATCAGAAGATCCAGCCTCACTCACGTGCTCCACCTTCTGCCTTCCACATCTGCTCCATCCCCACTGGCCCACTTCACTCACGTGACCTTCCCAGCCCAGCGGGCAGGAGTTTGCAACATCTTTCACTCCTTGCAAGGCCCCCGTTAAACCCAGGCTCTGCGCCCTGAACTGATCTGCAGCCGTGCCCGCCTCCAAAGGAGGGCACCCTTGGGTTTTCCGGGCCTTTGGGTGGTGGGTGTCCACAAGGAGGGGCCGGTTCCGAAGAATCCACTGTTGTGCTTGGCCCTCTCCCTTCCCTACCTGCACCCAGTGCTGCCCCTCACCTTCCTTCCTGGGGAAGCATGGAGCCTACATTCGCGCCCCTCAGCCACTGTCCCCACCTCCAGGAGGCCCTACCCATGCTTATGACCTTGCTATTCTGGGCCTTGCGTCCTGTTGGGAGATGGACAGGAGACAGCTGGGCTCATAGGCCACCCAGGCTGGGGGCTAGTCGGGGGAAGCCTGCTGGCTCTCCCAGTTTTGTCTAATCCCGGGGCTCCCCCAAACCTTGGCCTCAGGAGACTGGGGATGGAATTGGCCTTCAAAGGAGGGGATGGTTTGGGCATCTGGGGGCTGTATTCTGGAAAGTGAGGTGGTGAGTGAAGGCTGTGGTGTCCCAGGGTAAGCAGGACATGATCCCCTCCTAATCTAGCAGCAACTGGTGCTGTGAGGCTCCCCCTCCCCCTCAACAGCCCCAACCCCCTTCCCCAGCTTCAGGAACTTGCCTTCTGAAGTGGGTGGGGGAGGGGGACAAGGAGCACCCTGCACTCCAGGACCTGCATGTGGCTGGAGGAGCCTAAGAGACTGTTTCCCTCTAAGCCTTGCCATAAGGATGCTTGGCCTGAAGTTTGGGACCGGTCAGGGACTGGCCAGGCTCTGTGTCCCTGTCTTTCAGAACCGGGCCTCTCATTAGCTTCTGCCCTCATAGGAGGGGAGGCACACCCACAACTGTGGGCTTGGAGACTCCAGCGGGAGGGATCTGCGAGGGACCCAGGAGAACCAGTGCCTTCCCAGTCTGTACCCCCAGCCTCCCTGATGGGGAGCTGCGCCTGGCCTTTCACAGCTTCACAGCTCGCAGCTCTTAGCCACCCCTCTGGGAAGTTGGGGGAGGTAGAAAGAGTCACCTTAAAGGGCCCGGCTGGCAGCGGTGTCCTGTAAAGCCTGCCTCCCTTCGGCCCCTGCTCCTCCTGCTCTCAACTCCGTCGAAGCCGCGATCCCTCCAGTCTTCTTCCCCTTCTCCATGTTTGGGCATTCTTGCTTCTTTAAGACTGTGCCCCTGTCACTTCTCCAGGTGGTGGCAGGGAGAAGCCAGAGAGCACCAAAAGGCTTGGCAGATGCTGAGCCTGATTCTGGGCTGAGAAGGTGGGTGCTGGGCCAGATGGAGGTGCCTGTGGATGTGACCCCATTGTCTGAGCCCCCATCCCCAGGTCACAGCTCAAGGAAGGGGTCTGTTAGAACCATGAAAAGGGGGACGGAAGGAGCACCGTGTCCTCAACTCACCCTGGAGGCTCCCCTCCCCCAAGTCCAGGTAGAGGAAAGGATTAAGTATGGGGGGCTAAATCCTTAAGTGCCATCCACCCCTGCTGGCCAGACTGCTCCCCAAAAGTGAGGCTTTCCTGTCCTTTGCTCGCTGTCTCCTCCATCCTTGTCTGCTTAGGAGCTTGAGCGCCAGGGAGGGAAGCAGCCTGGAGAACGCTTTCAAGTGGCCCGGACTCCTGACTGTCCATCTTAGGAAGCTGGAGGCATAGATGCAGGAAGGACTTGAGGCTCCTTCTTCCCCTCCCTAACCTTCCACTGCTACTCTCATGGAACCTCTCTCCTCTCTGCCCTCCTTTCCTCCCCTGCTCACAGCCCAGGCTACCCTCTGCTCCTCCAGCAGCTGCCCTGGTAGCAACCAAGAGACGCCCCCATCCTGGAGCAGGGGTGGGGGTGGGGGGCTCAGAGCAGCTGCTTCTATGAGGAAGCTGACACCAAGGCCAGCCGCTGAGCAACAACTTGTGGCTTTGCACCCAGCCCTGGGCCCCCACCCACCTGGCTGCCGCATGCCAGCTCCCGGCCGTCCCTTTTCCCCACTGCTCCTTAGACTTCCCTCTGACCCGGGCAGCCCTGTCTTGGTTTTCCCAGCTCTGTTCTGTCCTTATTTCCCCTAGACCTGTCCCCATCAATCTGCCCCCTCCCCATTCCTTCCGCCTGGAACCTTAGCCCTATCCAGCTTCCCAGCCCCCTCTCCTTGACACCCCTTCTTCCCTCATGCCTCTTCCTGTGGGATATGCCCAGTGCCTGAGCCGATCCTCTCTCCCCTGGAGGAGATACTTCAGGGTCGGGGGTAGCGGGGACCACACACCATCTGGGGTCTGCCCTGTGAACTCTTTGAATGAAAGAACACAGTGGGGGATGAGGTGACCCTCATTCCATGACTTGGATGACTTGGGGTGACTCCCGCCCCCAACCTGAAACATTTATCCCTCTCCGTCTGCCATCAGCACATTCTGTAGCCTCTTGGATTACCTGGCTGTCTGGGTATCCCATTTTCTTGGGGGGGGGGGGATTCCCTATCAGGGATGGGGGGGCCCCTGAAGGCTACATTCCCAGAGGCTGAGTTAGAGCGATGGGGAGGGGGGGAGTTTGGGGGAGAGACAGGCAGTGCTGGCTTTGCTCACCAGGGCTTGGACACTAAATCCCTTGTTGATGGCTGCAGCAACCCCTCCCGGGGGTAGGGTTACCGTCTTCTGCCCTGTCCCCTTGACCCTCTCCCCTCCCTACTTCCCCTTGTTCCTCTAGAACCATTTCCTCTGGCCCCCAAAGGATGTTGTCCCCTTCTCCGGTCCCCTGAAGGTTGGAGTATCTGCTGCCCTTGCAGCAAACTGAGTGAGGAAGAAGGAGACTGTCCCAATAGAAACAGGTTGAGAGTGGGTGGAACGGGATGGGAATCGGGGAAAGGGAAAGGTGGAGGCCTGAGGGTAGAAATGGGGAAAGAACTGGGGGCATGAGTTTGGAACAGGAAATTCAGTACAACCGAGGGAGCCCAGGCAATTGGGGGAGGGGTCAGCAGAAGACAGAAAGTGAAGTCTCTCCCTGCCCCCCCTGGGGCTGGGGCCACCTTAGCTTCCCTCATGAGTGACATCTCAGGCTGCAGCCCCACTGTTCCCCCTCTGTCAGCAGAAATATCTCTCTTCTGACCCCTCCTGCCGGAGTCTCAGCCAGCCAATCCCTGATCTGGGTGGGGGGAGCCTGGCCCCCCCTACTCCCTCATAAGGACCAGCTGGGGGCTGGGGGGGTGGCCGGCTGCTGCAAGTGGGACAGGGGGTCAGAGCTTCGTGGAGGGAAGAAAATCCTGGGGGGGGGCAGGAGAGAAAAAAACAAGAAGCCCAGATAGACAGGCAGTTGGACACCCTAAGGAGGACCCTGGACGCGTGAGAACCCCCTAGAAGGAGCACACCGCCCCCTGGCCCCCAGGAAGGGAGCACAATGGAGGCTGCACACTCCAAGACCACAGAAGAATGTTTGGCCTATTTTGGGGTGAGCGAGACTACAGGCCTTACGCCGGACCAAGTAAAGCGACATCTGGAGAAGTACGGCCCCAATGGTAAGTTTCTCTTAGAGAAGAGGCTGGCAACGCCCTCTGGCTCCCCCACAACACACACACACACACACACACTCACACATTGGAGTCTCTCTCCCTCCAGAGTACCTCAGGGAAGAGCCGGGCGATGGTCCGGTGACTGCAGGGGTTAAGAGGATACTGACAAGACAGGGTCCCTGAGGTGTAAAGTTTTGGGAGGTTTTCCGGGATGACCTTGGTGAACTTCAGATGCCCTTTGGTGACCTGATTCTCTTACCTTAGCCACAGAATCCTGGGTGTGGGAGGCATTAGACCGAGCCCCAAATGAATGTGTCCTTTTCTTCTTTTTCCCTGGGTAGAGCTCCCTGCTGAGGAAGGTAAGTTACTGGAATCCCTGGACTCTCCTAATGACACCCCTCCCCAACCCACCCCCACTCCCTTCTCCCCACCTTCTCCCTACTGACTCCTGGGGCAAATACCCTCCCCAACGGTTAGAGTCTGGGGCTGGGGGCGGAGTCTCCAAGCACTTTCTCTGTGAGGCCTCCAGCCCTTGAACAACTAACTGCCCACCACGACTTTGGGGAGCGTGTTTCTGGACTGGCGAGCTCCCTCAGCCCTTCTCTCAGTATCAAGCGGCTTGCCCATCACCCCAGAACCTTCCTGCTTAGGTTGGAAATCAGGCCACTCTCAGTCCCTGGACCCCAGCCTGCACCCGGAGTCCCAGCCATTCATCCGCCAGACCTTAACCGTGGGGGCCCCCTCCCCTGCCTCTTCCCCCCAGGGAAGTCCCTGTGGGAGTTGGTGATAGAGCAGTTTGAAGACCTCCTGGTGCGGATCCTTCTCCTGGCCGCCTGCATTTCCTTCGTAAGTGTGGGACAGCAGCTGGGGCCGGCTGGGGTGTGGGTCGGGGGATCTGGAGCATCTACGGGGCGGGGGTGGGCTCCGGCTCCTCTGGTCCAAGCCCTCAGCATCCTATTCCCCAGACCAGAGCCGAGGGGGGCGGGGGGGCGCGCTGATACGCGTCCGCCTCGGTCCTCCCCCACACCCCACAGTCAGGTTTTATTTTAAGCTTTAAGGGTGTTCTCAGCCAAAACACTGAAGCTAAGCCACCCCCGCAGCTTCAAGGGCTTCGAGGGCTCGGGTTACCCCCCAAGCGCTGGGCTCCCCGGCTCTGACCCGGCTGCTGCGCTCAGGCCACCACCACTCCCGGCATGCCTCGGGGGGGGGGGGAACACAGCCGCTCCACCAATCCCCGAGCCTCCTGGCGCCCCTGCCCCACCCTCTCGAAGCCCATTGGTCGGGACAAAGACTCCCTCCCAGAGGCGGGAAAGAGCTACTGGTGTGAGGGTACCTCCAGATGCGCCCGAAGGCCCAGCCGGGCCCTTGACCTGTCTCCGGGCTTCACTGCCCGCCGCGGTCCAGACTGGCACTCCTTGGACTCCCACCATTCCTTCCCCCTCCCCCCTCCACCCCCCCGCCTGACCTTATTCCCCCTCCCCGGGCCCCTCCTAGCGGCAGGGCTGCCACCTGTCTGGCCCAGGAGCCCCCCTCGACACCCACCACCCCAGCAGCCCATCTGCCTTTTGGAGTTTCTTCCTTAACATCTTAACACTCCTGGAAGACAAGACTGGGGGCCAAAATGTCTCCCTGTCCCCTGGTCTCCCGTCACGGAGGCCTGTGGGCCCCTGAGTGCTAGCTGGCAGGGCTTCCCTTCTCCCTTCTCAGATTTGCTCCTTGACATTTGCCTGTAACTGTTGCCTGGCGCTGGCAACAGCTGGGCTGGGGTGTGTACAGGAGGCCCCGTAATACTATCCCCCCTCCTGCTCCCTCATGAAATTGGAGCTTCCCCGCCTTGGGCTGGTGGGGAGGCCTGGAGGCGGGGGAGCGTGGCGTCTGCGAGGACCCCAGGGGTTTTTTCCCTGTGGAGTTGTGGCTCCCGTGGGATGGATGTGGTTGTGGGGGTGTCGCTGGTCTGGGTGTCCCTCTCCCTCGAGCTTTGTTTACAGGCCAACAGCTTGGCCAGGGACTCCGAAAGCATTCCCAGTTAAGCCCCGAGTTGTACACGTCTACACCTGCCGGCTCCTGCCGCGTAACCGCAATGGCAGTGGCCCTGTGAGTCTGCACTTTGGAGTGCGTAGGACCTCAGACAGGTGCGGGGCTGTGGTATCGGCGCAATGCCCGGCCCTGTTGCCTCCTGCACACTTTCACAGCCTCCTTGCCTTTCTGTATGGGTTTGAGGGGCTCTGTTACCTGTTCTTCCTCCCCCTGCTCCCAGGTGCTGGCCTGGTTCGAGGAAGGCGAAGAGACCATCACTGCCTTCGTTGAACCCTTTGTCATCCTCCTGATCCTCATTGCCAATGCCATCGTGGGGGTTTGGCAGGTTAGCTGTGACCCCGCCTCGGTCCTTCACATCCTGACACTAAACATGAAGCCAGCCTCCCTCCCAGTCTCCTCCCCCTCCGTCACTTCCTTTGGGCTTGCCTCGTTCTCTGTTCCTAATGCCAGGTTTGGAGAGGGGATGGGGTGTGGGAAAGAGGGGGGAGACTGGTGCTCCCACTGTCACTTGCTGGCTGGATAACCCAGGCAAGTTCCTTCACCTCTCTCGGCCTCAGTTTTCTCATCCATAAAATGGGGTTAATAATCCTGTCCCTCAGAGCTGCGGTGACATGTACCAGGATGAGTGTGAAGTGGCCAGCCCCGTGCCTGGCATGTAGTCGCAGGTCAATAAATGCGGTTTGATTTTCCTTCTTACCTTACCACCACCCTCTACTTTTCCTGTCCCTTGCTTCTGAGTTTCCTTGGTTCCCTTTTCTTCTCTCCTCTGAATCTCCTTACCTGTTTTCAGCCATAAGTGACAGTTTCCTCAGCACACACACACACACACACCTACCTTCACGTGTGTCTACTCCCCTATTCCAGGAGTCAGGACTGCGTAACCTGCCTCTTCCTCTGTCCCGTCCCTGTTTCCCCGAGGACTCTGGCCCCTGCCCCTAATCCTCCCCGGCCAGTCCCCTTCCCTTCCACAATCTTCCTCCCTCTGATGACCCTCCTCTCCTCTCCTCTTCCCTGTCCCTCCAGGAGCGTAATGCAGAGAATGCCATTGAGGCTCTGAAAGAATATGAACCCGAGATGGGGAAAGTCTACCGGGCTGACCGCAAGTCAGTGCAGAGAATCAAGGCTCGGGACATTGTCCCCGGGGACATTGTGGAGGTGGCTGGTGAGTGATGGGAATGAGCGGTGCAGGGAGGGAAGCCTTGAGCTCAAGGCAGAGAGGATGTGTATGTTGGGGGTGGGGGCCTCTGATTCTGGGGTCCAGGAGGTAGCCAGGGTGGTAGAATCTTTGCCTCTCCTTCCCAGACTCCTCAGGAGGTCACCCCAGGGCACTGTGGCCACAGCTCCCCTCCCTGCCAGAGTCTCAGCAGGAACAGCCAGTCCTGTCCCTGACGCTCCAGGCGGACCCCCTGCTCCCCCTCCTCTCACCCAGCACTTGCAAGCAACAGGTGGAACCTAGTCCCTGCCAATGGCCCCGTCTCCACCCCCCTCCCGAAGCCTGGCTTCCCTCTCCTTCCAGCCACCCCCAAGCTTGGTCAGCTTTAAATCTTGACCTCTCAGTGCCCTTGAGGCCTCTTGAAGGGGAAGGAGTGAGGGTAGAAGGGAGGAGGGGGGCCGAAGGCTCAAGCCCCCAACCATGTAAGGGAAACTCAGGCCCCAGCGGGGAGCACGGGACCTGGAGGAGGGAGCTCAAGGAGGGGCCCCGCCTCTCCAGTGAGGGACACTTAATGCCTGACCAGGGAGGGGTGGGGGCCGGGTGGCTAAGATTACTGGGATTCTGCCCCCTTCAGCGGTTTTTATATTTGCCCCGAGCAGGCCTTCCCACATCTCTAGGCCCCTGGCACAGGGGGACGGATCTAGGCCTCCTTCCTTCCACAAGACTCCCGAGTTGCCGCCACGGGAAACCTGGGGAGAGGGAGGGAGGGTGGGCTGGAGACCCCGCTGCTGCGCCATCACAGGGCCGCCCTGCCACAGTGACAGTTTGGAGTCGGCGCCATGCACATCTATAAATATCGCTTGGGCTTGGGTGACAGAGTGTCCCGCCCCACTCCGTAGCCGACCTCCTCCCTCCTCCGTCAGCTTCCTCTGGCGTGGGAGGAGGAACCCTAGAAACAGGGAAAGGAAAACGGCCCCACAAACCCTGTCCCCCGTACCATCCGTGGGCCCGGCGGGATTAGCAGAGGCTCTGGGAGGTGATTAGCCTCCTCAAAGGCCCTGAAGTCCTGGGGGGGTTGTTATCCGCCTTGTCAGCCCATCCGCGAGGTGGTTTCCGGTACTGAAGCCCCCCCGCACCTCCTGTGGCCTGCCCCCACTCTTACTTGGCTTTCCCCAGCCTGCCCCCCCTTCTTGTTTCCCCCAGACCGCCCCTTCTCTCCTGTTATCTCCCCAACTCTCTCCCCACGGCCTCCTGCCTTCCCTCAGGGGCTCAGACCAGGGCTTGGTGCCTGCGGTCTCCACCAGGCCCTGGCGGACCTGTGCCCTCAGCCCCTGCGGCTCCTCCCTGTCCTCCTGTGTCTGCCCTTCTCACCCTTCCCTCTTGCTCCAGCTTTTGTCCTGCTTGACATTGCTTTTCTCGATTCCCAGATTTTCTCCTGTTTCTTCTTGTCCCACCCCCGCCCTGTGATTCCATGGCGTTCTCTCCCTCTGATGCCTGTTCCTCAAATTTACCGTTTTCCTTACCGTTTCTCTTCTTGCCCTCCTCGCCTCACTTTTCTCCCTCTTGTTTCCCTCTCTGTTTTGCTGTCTCATGACACAACTGGACTGTTCCTAATTTTCCTTTCAGCCGCTCAGTGCTCGTTATGGAGCACATGCCATGTGCCAGGCAGTGCCCGGGGCCCCCTCACGGGCTCACGGCCCCCGGGGGAGAAGGGCAATGAGGGGGCAGTTGGAAGGAATGTTGAGAGGGGGGTGATTTCTAGGGTTCCAGGAGCCACGCCAAGGGCCGGGCCCAAGCCCCGGCGACCTGAAGGACGAGGTGAGGTAGCCAGACGAAGACTGGGCTTTTCCTGGGAAGGAAGGAAACTCCTGTCTCAACTGACCTCTCTTGTCTACTCTTCCCACAGTGGGCGACAAAGTACCTGCAGACATCCGCATCCTGTCCATCAAATCCACCACCCTCCGGGTTGACCAGTCCATCCTGACAGGTCTGGGGGCCTGGGTGGGAGGGTGCTTCGTGGGGGCGTGGGGGTGAGGCTTTGCTGAGGCGGGGAGCTGAGTGGACACACGGGGATGAAGTTCCCAGTGGATAAAGGAGAACACCCAACAACACGACCGGCTCAGAGTGGCTCAGCCTTTGTTCACTGTCGCGAGCCTGAAACACAAGGGGTCATGGGAGAGGGCGGGATGCTTATGGCCGTTCTCCAGGAGGTCATTGACCCCGTCCTCCCTCACGGGCGTTCAGATGCCCAGAGAACTCTCCTGTTGCCTCAAAAGACCGCCCCAAGTGAGGAACAGTAGATTCTAGGATACGATGGAGGGTCTGGATGCACTTCAAACCACAACTGCTTCTGTTTCTCCACTGGGAGAGAGACGGTGAAGAGTCAGCGAGCATTTCCTGTGGGCCAAGGAGTCAAGGCTGGGCCGACCTGGGCTGGCTCTCTGAGCCCCTGCCCACTGGGGTGAGGGAGGCAAGGTAGCGGCGCCTCCTTCCCAGGAACGTGCTCTGTAGTTGATGGAGCACCTTCACCTTCACCTTCACATATGTCAGCTTGTTTGCCGTTCACCAAGACCTTGTTCCGAAGTCCAAGTATATTATCTCCATTTGACAGAGGAACAGAGGTTAAGTGATCCCAGTTTATGCAGCTTGTAAGTGGTTAAGCTGGGGCTCAGGTCAAGGACTTTTTACTTGAAGTGCGATGGGTTTCCCATCGCCCTTTCCAGAGTTCAGACTTCCTCCAGAACCATCGCTTGGTCCTTACGAGGCCCTGTCCTGCCAAGCAGGGTGGGAGTTAGGGGCGGGAAGGATGAGGGTAGGACATGATGTCATCTGAAAAGCCCTTGGCTCTTTCTCCCCAGGCGAGTCCGTATCTGTCATCAAGCACACAGAACCTGTCCCTGACCCCCGAGCTGTCAACCAGGATAAGAAGAACATGCTTTTCTCGGTGAGCCGTGCAGGGCCAGCTGTCGTGTGCCCGAAGCCAGAGGCCCCGGTGTGGGAGGGACATGGTGGCCCGAGAAGAAGAGATGAGGCCCACCGTGCAGAGGATGTGGCAGGAGGGTTGCCTCTCTCGCCTGATTCCTCGTCTCTTGTTCCCCCCGCCTCAGGGTACCAACATTGCAGCTGGCAAGGCCGTGGGCATCGTGGCCACGACCGGTGTGAGCACCGAGATTGGGAAGATCCGCGACCAAATGGCCGCCACAGAACAGGACAAAACTCCTCTGCAGCAGAAGCTGGATGAGTTTGGGGAGCAGCTCTCCAAGGTCATCTCCCTCATCTGCGTGGCGGTCTGGCTCATCAACATCGGCCACTTCAACGACCCCGTCCACGGCGGCTCCTGGTTGCGTGGCGCAATCTACTACTTTAAGATTGCCGTGGCCCTGGCTGTGGCTGCAATCCCAGAAGGTATGGCGAGCTCTCCTCCCATTTGCTAATCTCATCCACAAAGACTCCTTTTCCAAGTAGGGTAACGTTTCTGGATTCCAGGGATTAGGACCTGATTTCCTTGGGGCCTGTGGTCCAGCCGACCACGCAAGGTCTCCCTCTCTCCCCTACCATGGAGTCCTCACTCCTTCTCCGTCCTCCCACACAGGCCTGCCTGCGGTCATCACCACCTGCCTGGCCTTAGGCACCCGGCGGATGGCAAAGAAAAATGCAATTGTGAGGAGCCTGCCCTCCGTGGAGACTCTGGGCTGCACCTCCGTCATCTGTTCGGACAAGACAGGCACCCTCACCACCAACCAGATGTCTGTCTGCAAGGTCAGGGAAAGGGGGGCGCGCCCTCTCCGCAGACTGCCTTTGGGGTGAAATGAACCCTCCAAAGGTGGGGTATCCCCTTTGTCACTGGCAGCTTCTCATTCTGGCCGGGGAAACACATGCTCAGTGGGCACATAGATTGGGATCAGCCAGCTGGGCTGAAGGATGAGAGAGACCGCTCTGCTCACCCCACCTCCCAGAATGGTCCTCCATGGCCTCACTAACCTTGAACAGCATTTCCTAAACCAGGGTTCTTCATCGTTTCTTTTCTTTTCCTTTCTTTTTTCTTTTCCTTTCTTTTTTCTTTTCTTTTCTTTTCTTTTCTTTTCTTTTCCTTTCCTTTCTTTTCTTTTCTATTCTTCTTTTTCTTTTCTTTTCTTTATTTATTTTTGAGAAAGAGAGAGCTCCAGCGGAGGAGGGGCAGAGAGAGAGAGAGAGGGGGGATAGAGAGAGGGAGAGAAAGAGAATCCCAAGCAGGCTCTGCACTGTCAGTGCTCACAAACCACAAGATCATGACCTGAGCCGAAACAACAATCAGATGCTTAATTGATTGAGCCACCAGGCACCTCCCCCCACCCAAGGCTCTTAATCTTTTCTGTGCCTCAGACTCTTTGGCAGTATGGACCTCTACTCAGTATAATAGTTTAAGTATAGAAAATAGAATACATAGCATTCTGTTTAAAAAAAAAAATGCATTGGGTTACAGGGAAACTGGTGACTGAAATACGGTTACTGAAATTTTAAAAAACAAATTTGTGATATGGTCACACGTAGGCTTTGGAACTAATGCATTAAGTAGCAGGCCTAGTAGCAGGTCTAAGTACCACCATTACTACCGGAGCAGGGGTGAGCAGAAATGCTGTTGTGAGGGCTCTGCAGTAATGTGAGGGCACAGTTTGTGTGATCACACTGGTGACAAGGGTGCAGGTATTGCTAGCACTGATGTGGTCCATTGCCCACATTCATAATTGGACAGAAATGCTCAATGTTAGAAAATAAGAGAGGTCTTTTTTCTTCCCCCCATCAGAGTTCACAGACCTCTTGGCATGGGGGTTGGGGGTTGGGGAGCTCATTCACGGAGCCCAGGCAGAGAATCCTGGCTTTAAGCAGACTTCCCTGGGATGGCATATCCAGGAAGAATAAATTGTCGCTCTGCGAATTGTGGGCTGTGCGGTTGGCCGAGGACGGCCGTACCCTTAGCTTCTGTGGGGACACTTGCTTGCTGCCACTTGAAAGCCTTGGAGAAGGCTGGCCATCGAGAGGGTGAATTCCACACTGTTTTGCAAACTTACTTGACCACAGAACTGCTTTATCTTGGAACCCTGTCTTAAGCCCCATCCTTCCCCTGCTGGCTGTAGTTCACTCGCCGTCCTCTCTGGGACCTTCCAAAACACCGGCTTCCAGACTGGCCTCTTGTTTCCTAAAGATGAATTGATTGCCCTCATTTGAAAGTCTGGAGCTTTCACAGGAAAATAACCTGACTTTCTGGCTCTTCCTGCAAAACCGGAAGATCTCCTGGGTACCTTACTGTGCAAGTCACCTTTTATTAAGGTGGCCTGCAGAAACTAGTGACTTGTTTTGAGTACACTAACACTGACCGTGGAGAATGTTGGCAAGGGAGTAGCAGGAGAGGGAGGCAAGCGGCTGGGAGGCTCCTGATAGGCCGCGAGCGTGGCTGTGAGAGGAACAGAGCACTGGCCTTCGGGGATGGTGACAGTTAGACCTCTGTGCCCTTGCCCTTCTCCCTCCCTGTAGATGTTCATTATCGACAAGGTGGACGGAAACCTCTGTGTCCTGAACGAGTTCTCCATCACTGGTTCCACTTATGCTCCAGAAGGAGAGATGTAAGTCCCCCCAAGGCGCTCCCTTCATCTCCTCCCCACCCCCCTAGACACCCCCCCACTTCTCTCCCTGAGGCCCCCCTCTAGTTTTGTCTTCCTTCTTGTCTCCTCTTCCTCCCCTGACCTTGTTCTCTCTCCCACCTGACCTCATTCTCTCTCCCACCTGACCTCCACGTCAGTCGCCACGTCCCCGACTGTCCCTCGCTGCTTTCCCCACGTTCTCTCTGCATCTCAGTCCCTATTCTTCTCTCCCTGTCTCTTTTCCTTCCTTCCTCCCCTCCCTGCTGCCAGCTTGAAGAATGATAAGCCAGTCCGGTCAGGGCAGTATGATGGGCTGGTGGAGTTGGCCACCATTTGTGCCCTCTGCAATGACTCCGCCTTGGACTTCAATGAGGTAACCCCTCCGCTGCTGAGGCAGCCTCCCCGCCCCCTTCCCACTGACTCAGGCCTCCTCAGCAGGCCCCAGGGGAAGGGTGTGCTTTGTCCCGAGTCCTCTCCTGGGCGGAAAGGGGACGGTGGGCATGAGAGGTGGGAGCGAGGGGCCAGGAGCACGGAGCACTTACTTGCCCTTCCTCCTCTGTCTTCTCAGACCAAAGGTGTTTACGAGAAGGTGGGCGAGGCAACCGAGACGGCGCTCACCACCCTGGTGGAGAAGATGAATGTGTTCAACACAGACGTGAGGAACCTCTCAAAGGTGGAGAGGGCCAATGCCTGCAACTCGGTGAGTCTGGGCGCTGCCTCCCACGGGCTCCTTCTTCATCCACCCCGGCTCACATGGGCCGGGACCCAGGGGACCTCAGGACATGGAGGCCCCGGGTCTAGCCCGCATGGCCTTGTGCCCCACGCCGGGACCCCAGTCAGCACAGGCAGACGGCCTCTCCACAGCTTTTCTTGGCCAGGCTGACTCTGGGTAGGGCCTTCCACCACTCTTCCCACCTCCCAGCTGCAGCGTCCCTGGATGGCACTGCTTCCTGCGGGTCCCTGGGTGGAAGGGACGGAGCTGGGCGCGGAAAGCACAAGCCCTCCATTGCGGGGCTTCCCCTTGTCCAGATGAACAAACCCCATTCTGTTCCTAAGATTTGGTGGATTAGTATTTACTCAGTGTGCACATCGAGATCCTCTTGTGTATTGTGTTGTCAGCATTGCTCATTCCTTTTTTTTTTTTTAAATGTTTGAGAGAGAAAAATTATTTATTTTGAGAGAAATATCTTTTATATGTTTATTTTTGCATGTGCGTGCAAGCGGGGGAGGGGCAGGGACAGAGGGGGACAGAGCATCTGAAGTGGGCTCCGCACTGACAGCAGCGAGCCTCACACAGGGGCTCAAACTCACGAACCGTGAGATCACGACGTGAGCCAAAGTCGGACACTTAACGGACCGAGCCACCCAAGTGCCCCTGGATCGTTCTTTTTCTCCTGTTTTTTGTATACATAAAATGTTCACTGCTGCCTTACTTAATATGACAAAAGTATGAAAACCACCTAAATATTAGTAGAGAATGCAGAGAGGATGTGGAAAAGATAATATAAGCATCAGCTTATCATCTATTGATTGTTACTGTCATTCCTGGTTTACTTTGAAGTGTCTATGATGCATCTGGGGAAAAAGGCTCTCATTCACTTTGTGGAGTGCTTATTACAGCGTGCCTGGCCCTACGTCTGCATTGTCCAATAATATGGCTCTAGGAGCCCACGGGTAGTCGTCCCGACTTAAATGAATTAAGGTGAAATAAAAGCAAAAACTCAGTTCTTCGGCTGCACTAGCCACATCTTCCATGCCCGATAACCCTGCTCAATGGTGCCATATTGGACGGTTCAGATTACAGAACATTCCCATCATCATGGAAAGTTCTACCAGATAGTGCCATATTGTGCCTTCCTGTTTCTGGCTGGGCTTTCAACTGGGCACTGTAAGAAAGTGGCAGCACCCAGCCTTGGAATTCTCTCCATTTGTGCTGTAGGTACCAGACTGAGGTTCAGTCTGAGATTCAGCTTGGGGTCTGCTTTGACCTCCAGGTCATTTTTTTTTCCCCTCCAGATCCTTTTTGACTATGTTTTTTTTTTAAATATTTTATTTATTTCTAGGAGAGAGAGAGAGAGACAGCGTGAGCAGGGGAGGGTCAGAGAGAGAGGGAGTCACAGACTGAAACAGGCTCCAGGCTCTGAGCTGGCAGTCAGCACAGAGCCCGACGCGGGGCTCGAACCCACGAACCGCGAGATCATGACCTAAGCGAAAGTCGGACGCTTAACCGACTAAGCCACCCAGGCGCCCCTTTTTTGACTATGTTTTAAGGGTCTGGGACTCTGCCCTTGTAGCACGGCGTCATCGTTCTTATTCCCCCAATTCACGTCCAGCCTCCTCCTGTCTGTCTCCTCTCTCCCAGGTGATCCGCCAGCTAATGAAGAAGGAATTTACATTGGAGTTCTCCCGAGACAGGAAGTCCATGTCTGTGTATTGCTCCCCAGCCAAATCCAGGGCTGCTGTGGGCAACAAGATGTTTGTCAAGGTCAGAAATCAGAATGTGTCTCAGTCCCCCTCTTCTTCCTAACGCTGAGGCCGTCTCCTATCCCTGCCCCCTGTGACTGTGCCCTGGAAGAAAGACAGTAGTTTCTGAAAAACTGTTCTGGTCTCGTAGGGTGCCCCCGAGGGGGTCATCGAGCGCTGTAACTATGTACGAGTTGGCACCACCCGGTTGCCGATGACAGGGCCGGTGAAGGACACGATCTTGTCGGTGATCAAGGAGTGGGGTACCGGCCGGGATACCCTGCGCTGCCTGGCCCTGGCCACACGGGACACCCCCCCGAAGCGAGAGGAGATGGTCCTGGATGACTCTGCCAGGTTCATGGAGTATGAGGTGAGCCAACGGAAGCCTCCCATCACCCCGGAGCCATCTGCCTCACCCCTGCACCGCCCATGTCCTTTCCTACTTCGCCATGGGCCCTATAATCACAGCACAAAACCCAGAATCTGAAAGAAGCTTAGAAATCACCTAGTCCTGTACCACTTTGCTTGTGATCATGGACCTGCGTGAGGGGAGGCGTGGTGCTCGCAGCCGGAACAGAGAGTCATTTGGTCACTGGGCATGCTCGGTTCTGCCGACTTGTTTCCAGAGTGAGATATTCTTTTTTTTTTTTAATTTTTTAATGTTTTATTTATTTCTAGGAGAGAGAGAGTCAGCGTGAGCAGGCGAGGGTCAGAGAGAGAGGGAGTCACAGATTGAAACAGGCTCCAGGCTCTGAGCTGGCAGTCAGCACAGAGCCCGACGCGGGGCCCGAACCCATGAACCGCGAGATCATGACCTAAGCGAAAGTCGGACGCTTAACCGACTAAGCCACCCAGGCGCCCCCAGAGTGAGATATTCTTGATTTGAGAAGCAGGGTGTAGACCTGAATTCTGGTGCAAGCACCTCATGTTGCGGGGAACTGGCTCTCTGAATAGCACCAGAGGTTACTCTCTTCGTTTTCTAGATGGGACCCATTGGCCCGGCAGGTAGCGTGAACTTGCTCAAAGCTGTAGACCAAGTGAGGGGCCCTGCTGAAAGCAGAAGCCACTGTCCTCTCAGCAAGTGCTCCTTCCCTGAAATGCACATGGTCTGCCACTGACAATGGGCCTGGCAGCGTGTGTACATGTGTGAACAGGGAGCGTTCCCTGCCCCTCGGCCTCTGAGGCCCGTCCCCCTCCCCCCCAAGATTGACACACCAAGCCCAGAGTCAGCGTTCTCCCCATGTCCCCCTGAGCTTCCTCCCTGACTCATTTCCCGAGCCTTTCCCTGACCCTGCCGCTCTCCGCCGCCTCCCCAGACGGACCTAACGTTTGTGGGTGTGGTGGGCATGCTGGACCCACCCCGCAAGGAGGTCACGGGCTCGATTCAGCTGTGCCGGGATGCCGGAATCAGAGTCATCATGATCACCGGGGACAACAAGGGCACAGCCATCGCCATCTGCCGGCGAATTGGCATCTTTGGGGAGAATGAGGAGGTGGCCGGCCGAGCCTACACCGGCCGGGAGTTTGACGACCTGCCCCTGGCAGAGCAGCGGGAGGCGTGCCGTCGCGCCTGCTGCTTCGCCCGGGTGGAGCCCTCCCATAAGTCGAAGATCGTGGAGTATCTGCAGTCCTTCGATGAGATCACGGCCATGGTGAGGGGGCGGTGGGGCTGCACGGCAGAGCACACGCACAGGGGCGAGGGCTGGTCTGCACAGAGTCCCCAGGATGATGGTCTCAGGAGCCAGGGGTCCCGGGGGGACTAGGGGGGGGAGCTGGCAAGATGCACAGGGGGAGGATCAGTCCCAGAGGAGGGTTCACGTCCCACCTTCTCTGTGTCCCCTCAGACAGGGGATGGGGTCAACGATGCCCCCGCCCTGAAGAAGGCCGAGATCGGCATTGCCATGGGCTCTGGCACTGCGGTGGCCAAGACTGCCTCCGAGATGGTGCTGGCCGACGACAACTTCTCCACCATCGTGTCCGCGGTGGAGGAGGGCCGCGCCATCTACAACAACATGAAGCAGTTCATCCGCTACCTCATCTCCTCCAACGTGGGCGAGGTGGTCTGGTGAGCGGCCAGGGAGGGCGCCCAGGGGGAACCCAGGGCTGGGTGGAGGTCAGGGGGTGACCACAGGCACGAGGCAGGACGGACGTGTGACTGCCTCCTTCTGGCAGCATCTTCCTGACCGCCGCCTTGGGACTGCCTGAGGCCCTGATCCCCGTGCAGCTCCTGTGGGTGAACTTGGTGACTGACGGGCTCCCGGCCACAGCCCTGGGCTTTAATCCGCCGGACCTGGACATCATGGACCGGCCTCCCCGGAGCCCCAAGGAGCCCCTCATCAGTGGCTGGCTCTTCTTCCGCTACATGGCAATCGGGGGTGAGCAGGATGGGACCCCGCAATCCTCCCCAGCCCTTGGGACCAGCCCCCTCTCTGGGACACCTGCTCCCTGATGCAGCCACCCCTAGGGGCCCTCTTCCTTAACTAGCTGTTCATGGCCGGGAGCCCTCTTGACACCTCCCATCTCCCATCACAGGCTACGTGGGTGCAGCTACCGTGGGAGCGGCTGCCTGGTGGTTCCTGTATGCAGAGGACGGGCCTCATGTCACTTACAGCCAGCTGGTAGGGAGGAGGGAGGAGGGAGGAAGGTGAGGAGCAAGAGGGTGGCATAGAGACTTCTGTGGGATCCCAGCTCCTCATTACCCCCCACAGACTCACTTCATGCAGTGCAACGAGGAAAACCCTGACTTTGAGGGCGTGGACTGCGAGGTCTTTGAGGCCCCTGAGCCCATGACCATGGCCTTGTCCGTGCTGGTTACCATTGAAATGTGCAACGCTCTCAACAGGTGGGCCCTGCCCCTGCCACCTTCTGGGAGTCGCCTTGTCCTCCCTTCCCTCTCTCTGCTCACCCCTGCTTTCTTCTGCTGCCCCCCACCCTGACCTCCCCTCGGCCTCCCCCTCACAGCCTGTCAGAGAACCAGTCCCTCGTGCGGATGCCGCCCTGGGTGAACATCTGGCTGCTGGGTTCCATCTGCCTGTCCATGTCCCTGCACTTCCTCATCCTCTACGTCGACCCTCTGCCGGTGAGCCTCTTCTGGGCCGATCCGCCTTTCTCCACCCTCGGGGAGCCTTTGCAGGCCGGGGCCCTGCCAGAGGAGGGAGTCAGGCCGGGCAGTTCCCCTCCAGGCTCCTGGCCATCCCTTCCCGAGAGGGACACTGGTCCTCACCACCTCCGCCTGTCTTCCCCCCCGCCCCCCCAGATGATCTTCAAGCTCCAGGCCCTGGACCTTACCCACTGGCTCATGGTCCTCAAGATCTCATTTCCAGTCATTGTGCTCGATGAGATCCTCAAGTTCATTGCTCGGAACTACCTAGAGGGTAAGCCGTGCCACCCGCCTCTGGGCACTGTTTGTCCCTGGCCCCACAAAGCCCCTCCCTCTGCGCTGCGACAGCGCCTGCCCCCCGCTTCCTTTTCAGCTGGGTCCTCTGGCCCCTTCCCTGGGCCTCCGCCCCCCTGCGCCTGTGCAGGCGCCCACAGCCTCCTTAGCCCTCTTGACCTTCCATGCCCGCCCCAGCCCCCCCGTAACTCTGTCTCTCTGTCCTCTCTGGCCATAGGATAACCCGTTTCCCCCTCCTCCATCTCTTTGAACCGTGTCACAGGTATCGCCTCCCTGTCGCCCTCGCCCCCAGCTGCTGTGCCCTCTGCGCGTCCCCCTGTCCCCCTCGGTGGCTCCTGAGGCCACTTGCGCTCGCTGCTCCACCCGGAGCCCTTGCTGCCACTGCTGCTGCCACGCTTCTCAGCGGGGCGGACTGCTGCCCTCACCACGAGGGGGCGCCGCCCCGCCTGGGGCAGCACCGCGCGTGCTGGGCTGCGCTGCGCTGGGCGCTGAGCTGTCTGCTGCAGGGGCTACAGTGCTAGGGGGGAGTGGGGTCACAGGTGAGTCCAGGGGGCTGGGGTGACCCTCCAGGTGAGTGTGCCGGGGGCTGGGGGGACAGAGAGCCCGCTCCTCTCCTGCCCTCTGCCTCATCCTTCCCTTTCTCCTTCCAGATCCAGAAGATGAAAGAAGGAAGTAACCAGTCCTTTTTGCCCCTACTTCCCCACCCTGATAGCGATGCATCTTCAGGCCGAGCTGTGGCACACACTCCCATGTCCCCTCCACGTCCCTCCCCCCAACCCCCAACGTCTTTCTGTTTATAAACACCACGGTCCCTTTCACTTTTCCAGCCCCCTCAACAGCCCACCTTCCCTCGTGTTCCTGGAAAACCTCCCCCACCCCCGACCCCATGGGGCTTGCAGGGACAAGGCGACGGACTGAGCTGAGCTGCTTATTTATTGAAAATAAATGACAGAAAAGTCTCGCCTTGCCTCTGTGCACATCTCAGGGCCTGGGTTGGACCCCTGGGGACAAGCATCTTAGTGTCATGCAGTCCAGAGAGCAGCTGCCTGTCCCGGGGGGCACGGGTGGAGGGCCCCACTGCCATGCGCCAGAGGCCCCCAGCGCCCGCTCACAGCGCGACTGCACATCAGGGAAGGGACGGTGCTGTAACAGGCACGGCTGTTAGTCTGGCTCGGGCGGCAGGGCGTGGGGGAGGGGCAGCGGCAGGAGGGCCAGGACCCAGGAGGCAGCATAGCAGCCAGAAAGCCGCAGGGCCAAGCCTGCACCTTTGGTTCCCGAAGCAGGGCTGGGACTCCCACCCAGGTGTCGTCCTTGGGAGCGGGAGGCCAGCCCCCCCTGAGAGGAGGCGCTAGAGAGACAGGGAAGCGGTGGCACTGTCACCTCGACCCCAGGCTTGGAGAGGATGAAGACACTATCCCGAGATGTCCAGAGCCCAGGCTTCTTGGTTCAGGAGTGGGGAGAGGCGGTTTCCCCCAGGCTGGGTGGGGTCTAGCCCCTCAGGTGTCCTTGATGTCCCTGATGTCCCTGAGGGGCGCCTCGTCCATGATGCTGCGCACCTGCTCCAGACTTTCCGCCTGGCGGATCCGTTCTAGGCGCACCTGTGGGGTCCAGCGAGGGAGGAAGGGGGTGCTCAGTGGCGAGACGTAGCCCCCATCCCCACCTGCCAGCCCCTAAAAGGGCAAGGGCCTGGGACCAGTATACCCAGGGGACCCCACCCTCCCCAACCCACAGTGAAACTGGGTCCAAGGGAAGAAGTGGGTCCTAAGAGGGTGGCCTGCGGCAGTGCAGGCTGGGCAGGCGGGGCGGACATAATGCAAGTCGCATGCCAGGCTCTGGGCCAAGGACGCCATGTGTCCAAAGATGGACGCCAGGGCCTTCAATCTCTTTTGAGTGATTGCTCAGAGGAAAGGAGAGCGCCAATCTCACAAGGCGGAAGGGAACTCCCCTCATTGGAAAGCTGTCCTTGTAGGACCTAGGACAAGCCACCTGGATCATGCCAGCCTGATGGGAGGGGGTCACGCCATACCTGCAGGGCCTGGGACAGCCGCACAAAGTCTCTCTGCACCTGTTCACTGGTCTCCAGCTCAGCCTGCAGCCGCAGTACCTTGGCCCTCTGCTCTGAGAGGAGTTCTGTGAGCTGGGCCTAGGGCGACAGGACGCAGAGCTGGGGCCGGCGTGTGGCCAAAGAAACAAGATGTCTGGACAGGGGTGCCCCTTCCACGCCATCCCGGACTCTAGCCTCTTCTGGGAGGCCGGAGCCCGGCGGCTACCTCGGGACTCCCTGCCACCTGGCCTAAAGGCGACAGAAAGGGCAGGAGAGGCCGGCGGGGGTCTCCACGCTGCCGCCCCTCCCGCCATCATGCAGTCTGGCCCGGGAGTCCAGCCTCACCTTGCTCTGTTCCTGCTGGATCCGCTCCATCTCCGTCCTCAGGCTGCACAGGGAGGCTGGGAAGTCAGGCAGGGGCTAGACGTCAGGCTCGCACCCTCCCTCCGCCCTCCCCACCCGGCCGGGCTCCGGCCCATACTCACCCTCTAACACCTCTGTGTGGAAAAGAAGAAAAGAGAGGTCAAGGCTTGTTCTGACGCTGTCTCCTCTCTCTCCCCTCCGGGTGCCCGGGTGCTCCCCTGGGGGGTGGTCAGTGCCCCTGGGGGGGCAAGGCTGGGGCGGCTCCCCTCCTCGGCCCTCACCTGTCTCCTCCCGCTGCACCCTCAGCTGCCCCTCCAGGCTGGCCCTGGCCGCAGTCTCCTCCTCCAGCGCCTCCCGGAGCGTCACAATCTCAATCCGGAGGCGCTCAGCCTCGTGCTCCCGGGCCTGCTGCTGGGCCCGCGCCTCCTGCCGCGTGTGACGCACCAGCTGCTGCAGCTCCTGCCAGGGGAGGCTGGTCACCCGCCGGGTGGGCAGGGGGCCGCAGGGGCCACCAGCCACCAGCCGGATGGGGACAGGGGCCGGTGGGGGGGGGGGGGAAGGGGACAAAGGAGTGGAGGGAGGGAACTTAAAAGGGGAAATGACCCCCGTGGCCGGTCACAAGAAGAGTGGAGGAACAGAGCCGGCAGTGACCACCTTACAGCGGCCGCACCGCCAGGGCTGGAGGACCCTCAGGCACGGCGCTGAGTGCAAGTTCCCGCACATCACTTAGAGCAGGACCCCCTGCTTGTCACGCTCAGAACACAAAAGTCAGCGCTGCGCTATTGAGACGGCCGCCTACAAATAACAGCAATCACGGTACCAAAAAGAGCAAGCGAACGACAAAGGTCAGGACAGCAGAAACAGAACCAAGGGGCATGGGGCGCACGGAAGGAGACCGAGGCTGTAGACTCAGCGCGGGCAAAGGTTCCGGTGACCTTCAGGTTTCTAATGAACTCGGTCCACAAATGCCACGCACAGGTCAACGATGGCAGCTCGTTATAAACCGAGATGACGAGGAACTCAACTTTGTGGATCTCACTTAAAAATAACAAACTGGCCAAATTACTGCTTCCTTTGCGTCAAGCGCTCGGCAAACTCATTTTCTCTTGACACCGAGGCTGGGAAGGGGGTCCCAGGGCAATGCTCTGCCATGCCCGGAGGCCAAGGGCCAGCGGGGCGGCCCCCACACTCCCCTTACCGGCACCAAGCTGGGCAGTGATTCCTCCTGAGCCTCATCCTGCTCCAGGCCCCGGAGGGCTGAAGACGGCGGCTGCTCGGCCCGGAGTCCTTGGTTTTCCTCAGTCAGCCGCTTCACCTCGTGGCTTAGGCACTTGTGTGACGTGGCCAGCTCTGCCTGGGGATGGACAGTTAGTAGGAGGGGATGAGGGAGACAGGGTGCCTGTCGCCAGAGCCCATGAGGCCCAACCCTGACCCCTTCCCCGACAGCCTCCTTTGCTGAAAAATGAAGAAGCACCCTTGATTAGTCCCTTTGACCACCCCCCCAAGCACTTTATACACTCTGCTTTTAATTTTCTTTAAAGTCTGATTTATTTATTTTGAGAGAGAGAGAGCGTGAACGGGAAGGGGCAGAGAGAGAAAGAGAGACAGGCAGACAGAATCCCAAGCAGGTTCCACGCTGTCAGCGCAGAGCCCACCAGAGGGGGCTCGAACTCACACACCATGAGATCATGACCTGAGCCAAAATCAGGAGTTAGATGCTCAACCGACTGGGCCACCCAGGCGCCTCCTCTATACTCTCCCCTTGATGGCTTGGAGGTCACAAGTGGCAGGCCACCTCGAGTGTTTTATTTGGTCCATACTTTTTCTTTGTTTTTAAGCTTAATTCAGTTGCCAACTTTGGGGGCGCCTGGGCGGCTCAGCCGGTTAAGTGTCTGATTTCGGCTCAGGTCAGGATCTTGCGACTCATGGGTTTGAGCCCTATGTCGGGGTCTGTGCTGACAGCTTGGAGCCTGGAGCCTGCTTCATACTCTGTCTCTCTCTCTCTCTGCCGTTTCCCCACTTGCACTCTGCCTCTCTCTCAAAAATAAACATTTTAAAAAATTCTTAAAAACTGAGGCGCCTCGGTGGCTTAGTCGCTTAAGTGTCGGACTTTTGCTTAGGTCATGATCTCGCGTTTCGTGGGTTCAAGTCCCGCGTCGGGCTCTGTGCTGACTGCCAGCTCAGAGCCTGGAGCCTGTTTCAGAGTCTGTACCTCCCTCTCTCTCTGACCCTCCCCTGCTCATGCTGTCTCTCTCTCTCTCCTAGAAATAAATAAAAATATTTTAAAAAAAATTCTTAAAAACTAGTTGCCAACTTTAAAAGCTAGGAGACAACACAGGTTTTGGGCTTCTCTTGACAAATCAGAAAACTTGGCAGCATCGAGGCTGGATTTCCATGTGACTCCTGTCACAGGGCCCAGGGCCAGCAGAGCCCCTTGCGGGCCTTTGGGCTTGCCCCACCGCGCCTTCCCGTCTACACTCCCATCTACATTTGGCCCAAGTGAATCATGTACATTTCCCTGTCTGGACTTGAGGACTGTCTGGTTCTGCAAGCCTTGCTTTTAAGCCTCACGACAGCGCAAGCTACGTCCCACTGTCTCCATTTCAAGGAGACGAGGCCGAGGCTCCGAGCTTGTGGGATCAGCTTGGGATCACAGAGCCGGCGCGTGGTGGGCCCGGTGTGAATGCAGAACCCATGCTCTGACCACAGTGCCCGGTGCCCTGGAGACCTTTCATGCTCCCGACACCACCTCCAGGGCGCAGCCTGAGCAGCTGGAGGCAGGGGCGGCGGGGGGGTGGGCAGGACAGGTGTCTGGACCTTTCTGCGTGTCCCTCTGGCCCATCCCTGTGTCCGGCCCCCAGCCCTCACCATCTGCAGCTGAACCCGCTCCTGGGCCTGGCTCACTGTCCCCTGCAGGGTCCGTAGCAGCTGCTCCGAGTTCTGGACCTGGGCCAGGAGCACTTGCATCTGTGGGTGGAAGGAGGTGAGGCTGAGGTCAGGGTCAGGAGGCAGGCGGCCGCCACCGGGGGCCCTGCCGGGGCTGTGGCAGGGCGGGACCCACCTGCTTGGCGCAGTCCTCGTTGCTTCGCCTCAGACCCTCCTGCAGCTCGTCCCGCTCGCGGCTGATGCTCTCCAGGTCCTTCTGCAGCTGCCGCCCCTGCCGCGGAGGCCGGCCTCAGTCTCAGCCTCGGAGGGGAGGCCTGCCCTCCTCACCGGGCCCCTGCCTGCCTTCTACATCTCAGGGGTCAGGAGGTGGCGTCTCTCCACTGGTCGCCCTGCCTCTGTTCCCCGAGGCCCAGTTCTACTTCCGGGGGTGGACATAGGGGGTGCCCAGGGAGCACCTGGGGCAAGGGGGAGGCGGATAGAGCATGCGGGAAGGCCACTCGGCCCCCTCCACTCACCTCGATTTGCAGCTGCTCCCACTGGTTGTCTGGGACAAGCTGGTAACCAGGAGGGGGCAGGTAGATGCCCTCGGGGACCAGGGTACCCGTGGACACCAGGGAGGCTGTCTCTTCCTGTTCAGGGCTCAGGCCCTGGCGGCTGCGGGGCAGGGATGTGCTGCCGGCCCCGCCACCGAGGGAGAAGGAAGAGATGGAGGCACTGTCGTCACAGTTGTGGGCGAAGGCTTCGGCCGCCGCACCCCCGTCTCCACTCAGCTCCTCGAGAGGCTCCAGCGGGGGCGACGGGTCCCGGGACAAGGGCAGCAACTCCGCGGAGCCGTGTAAGGAAGGGGGATGCCGGGGCCGCCTCTAGGGGAAGGGGCAGGGAAGAGGCTGGGGGGCCAGGGTCCTGTGGCACCCCCTCTTCCCGCAGCACCCCCCGGGCGCGCCCTCACCTGGATCTCTTGAATCAGCTCCTCTGCCCTGAGCAGTTTCGCCTTCAGCTCCTCAATCTCCTGCTCCATGGGCAGCACGATCTCCCGAAGCTTCTCCGAGTCCTCGTGGGCCTGGAGGAAGAGGGTTGGGCAGCAGCAGGCCTCTCCCGACTACCGGACCCCGAGGGTCTCTTCTGAGCCTCCTCTCCAAGCACATCGGCCCTACCAACCCTCCCAAGAAGGTGCTGTGCATCCCCATTTTATTTAAAAAAAAAAAAATTTTTTTTAATATTTTTATTTATTTCTAGGAGAGAGACAGTGTGAGCAGGGGAGGGTCAGAGAGAGAGGGAATCACAGACTGAAACAGGCTCTAGGCTCTGAGCTGGCAGTCAGCACAGAGCCCGACACGGGGCTCGAACCCACGAACCGCGAGATCATGACCCAAGCGAAAGTCGGACGCTTAACCGACTATGCCACCCAGGCGCCCCGTGTGCATCCCCATTTTAAAGATAAAAACACAGAGGCTCCGAGAGCTCACGCGACTTGCCCAGGTCACACAGCAGGTAAAGAAGCCAAAGTCACGACTATCTTCCTGGTACCTGCTCGCTAGTCATTCTTTCCTTCCCCAGCATCCATTTTTAGTTGTTTCTTTTATCACAGGAGCGTGTATTTGTAGTTGGGCACATGCCCTAAATTCTGCAACCTCATCTGCATTTTTCTGCTTCTCCGTAACTAAGTATGGCCACTCAGCAAAGGAGAGGGAAATGCAAACTTCCAGGGCAACTCCTTAAAAGGGAGAGGGCGTGCTTTTCTTTACTCTTCCCCCTCCTCCTTGATGGTTAGAATGGGGACATGGCGGCTGGGACTCCAGGTCATCTTGGACCATGAGGCAATAAACTACCTACAGCAAGACAGTGACTGAAGAGGAACCTGGGTTCCTGGTGACTTTTCAGCCCGTCATCAGTCCTGGAATGTCTACCTGTGGACTCTAAGACAAATAAATTTCTATCTTATTTAAGCCACTGCAGATTTGGGTTTTCAAATTTCATCCTAACTCATATGTCCTTTACTCCCATCACCCTCACGTTGCTAGCAATTTCTTGCTGTTCTGTTTTCAGCTCTGGGAGCCTCCTGAACCTTTACAGCCAGTGCAATGGCCTCCGGCCACCCCGGCTGAAGGTCACGCAGGCTCCTCTAGCCAAGGACAGCCAAACCTGAACCACTCACAATGACATTTCTCCTCCTATGGGCGTCAGTTAGGTCCCCTACCCAGCTGTCCAGGATTGAAATCTGCCAGTCACCCATCATCTTCCAATCTGTGCCCTTTCTACCTCTTGACTCACTCAAAATCCTGTCTCAAGCAAACTCAGCCTAACCCTCCAAATCTCTTATGTGAACAGTTGCAGCGGCCGAGGAAGCCTGCGTGGCCCAAACGAAGCACCTCGGTCCCATCTGAAGTCTTGCAGTACCTGCTCTGCGGATGCCCGTGCACTGGGTGGATGACGGCAGGATGAGGGAGGTGGGCTGGGGCTGAACCGCCGGCCTCTAGGCCCGCCATGCTTCTGCTCACTGCCGCACCAGACCTCTACCCTGCAGAGCCCTCTCCCCCACCGCCCTGTGTAACTGCTCCTGAGCAACATGCACCCACAAGCAGCAGCCTCTGAGGAGGCCGTGGGTCACAAGCCTCCTTTCTTGGACCCAGGCCGGTTACTACATCTTCCCGAGCCACAGTTTCCCGGTGCCTGAAATGAGGTAACAATGTGAATTTGCTTTGAAAGATTGGCACATCAGTTTCCTACCATTGTTAATGACACCAGTAATGGGGGTTGGGGGGCACGGGATATGCCATAAAGAACAAAAACCATACTGCCTAGACAAAAATTTTAGAACCAGATTGCCTAGATTTAAAAATTCCTACTCTGCCCTTTTAGGCACACAACCTGGGGAGATTCACTGAACTCCTCCAAACCTCACCTTACTAATCTGTGAAATGGGTCTAATTAATGGACCTCTCTTTCAGGGGAAAGATGGGGTCTGGCGAGCAGTGATCATAGTGCCTTGTGTACAAAAACTGTCCTGAAACCTTAGCCGCCTTCCCCCTACACGATCTCCTTCATCTTGGAAGGAACCAAACCTAGCCAACCTTCCAGGAAGTGGCAGGCCCAGGGCCTTGCCAAGTACGGAGTCAGTAGTATATGCCACGCCCAGAATCCTGACTGGGTGCCCTGCTCCCCAACGATCTGCCCAACAATCCCTTTGCCCTATGGCCACCTTGACTGCCTCAACATCTTTCCAAATCATGTGGTCGGGGGAGGTCACCCCAACCTTTTCCATCTGCTTCTCCAAGGAGTCCAGGGGGTGAGCCCGGGATAGCAGCTGCTTCAGGCGTCCCAGCTCCCGCTCCTTCTCCTCACAGTCCTGCTGCTGCTGCTGCCGCTCCTGCTTCAGAGAAGTGATCTGGGCTTCATAGCTGCTGATGGAGTCTGGAGAGGCAGGAAGGGCAGCGGAGAGGGAGGGTCAGCATGCTGGGCCTCCCTGTGGGTGAGGAGGGGGCACACTCTCACCGCCGCACCCTGTGAGGCAATTCACCAGAGCAATGGAGACTGTGGGCTCAGTGGACAGATGGCCCCGGGGCCATCAGCCTCTGCGTCAGCGTCCTCTGCTGCAAAATGGGGATGCTGACGATTACCCCACTGGGTTGTTATCAAATGAGATGACCTCTGGAAGGTGTTCAGCCCTCCTCCTGGTGCCTAATAAATGCTGAAGACATAATATCTATTCCTGTTAATAAGTACCAATAACAATCAGTCTCCAATGGTAGTAGAACATTTTTGCTCTGGACCAGACTCTGCGCTGGGCTTCAGAAACAGAGAAATGAATCAATCACAAATCCGGACACTGGAAGCCCACATTCCGATGGGGAAGGCGGCTGCGGAAATAGTGACCAAGCAGCAGAAGAACATCCCCACGAGGCCCATTCCCGGGCCTGCAGACCCTAGACAGGGGAGCATTTCACTCCGCCTGACTGGCCACAGGAGGACACCAGCGGGGGGCAGAGAGAACATGTTAAGTCCCAGCACGAGTACAAGCAGGGGCTCAGAGGCGGGAAAGTAGATGGTGTATTGGGGGCACAGTGGGCATGCCGCAAGAGCTGGTGTGAAGGCCCCCCCCAGAAAGGTGCTGGAAAGAGGGGGGGCATGGTGGCAGGGGATGTCTCTTGAGACCGTGCATGCCATGCCAAGGAGTTTGGATTTATCCTACAGGTCAGTGGGAAGTGGAGGTGATGCTGGGAGGAATAGGGCCACTTCTTTTTCTTTCTAATGTGTATTTATTTTTGAGAGACAGAGTGTCAGCGGGGGAGGAGCAGAGAGAGAGAGGGAGACACAGAATCCAAAGCAGGCTCCAGGCTCCAAGCTGTCAGCACAGAGCCTGACATGGGGTTTAAACCCACAAATCATGAGATTCTGACCTGAGCCGAAGTCGGACGCCCAACCGACTGAGCCACCCGGAGGCCTTGGAAGTTTGTTTTATTTTTTTTTATTTTTTTAAATGTTTTTTATTTATTTCTAGGAGAGAGAGAGAGAGAGAGAGACAGCGTGAGCAGGGAGGTCAGAGAGAGAGGGAGTCACAGACTGAAACAGGCTCCAGGCTCTGAGCTGGCAGTCAGCACAGAGCCCAACGTGGGGCTTGAACCCACAAACCGCGAGATCATGACCTAAGTGAAAGTCGGACGCTTAACCAACTAAGCCACCCAGGTGCCCCCCTGGAAGTTTGTTTTAAAATAAACGTATGCATGGTGCCTGGGTGGCTCAATTGGTTAAGCATCCGATTCCTGATTTCGCCTCTCAGGTTATGATCTCACATTTCGTGAATTCAAGCCTGTTTCATGAATTCAAACCCCGTGCTGAGCTCTGCATTGACAGTGCAGAGCCTGCTTGCAATCCTCCCTCTCCCTCTCCCTCTCTCTGTCCTTCCCCTGCTTGTGCACTCTCTCTCTCTCTCAAAAAATTAACAAATAAACATAAAATAAATAAATATACGCAAGTTTTTATAAAACGGGTCTATCTGGAGAACAAATACGAAGTAGGTGACAGGATCGGTGGTGTGAGGAGACAACCATGGAGCACCGGTGGTTATATGGATGCCTGAAATGCGGGAAAATACAGCCCCAGAGAAGTCTGGAGCCAGCAGTGGTAGTTAGGAAAGGAAATGACATGGTGAGATGGGAAGTTTAGGAAGTTTACTCTGGAAGCCAATGTCAAGGCCAGACTACAGAGTCAGACCTGTGAGAAGGCTGGGGCACCACCCAGGGGGACTGTCAAGAGCTTCACTCTAGCAGGGGCCACAGAGGCAGCGGGGTGAGACAGGGCTGGAGGCTAGTTTGTAGGTTCTGGACTCAGACTAGAGGAAAAGGGGGGAAACAAGAACAGAGGCTGGGGGGATCTGGGGCCCGGTGAGCCGGTGTATCTCAAGTACAGAGAATGGAGGGGAGGGAGGGAAGTCCGAACATGCGTGAGGCAGTGCAAACGTAGGGGTGCCTGCGGAAGGAAGGAAACCAGAGTGTCAGACTCGCAGAGAATGGCCCCAGAGCGGAGCCCAAAGCCCAGAGGCTTACATGAGGCTGGTTCCAGGAACTGAAAAGTTGCTCATCTTCAGGGTTGATCAGTCATCGGTGACGGACGAGAAATGACACCAGGCAAGGGGACGCGTTAAAGCGCGGAGGTAAACTTAGTGGAACTCAAAGAGCCGCTTCTAGCGCTGGCAGGACCTCTATGCAAATTTTGGGGCCACCCTTCCTCTGGGCCCTTAGTCCTGCCTTGTGCTAGGCAGCCCTGCGAACCTACCCCACAGCTTATCTGTGACCCCTAACCCCTTTCTTCTCATGCATTTCCCTCTTAGGGGACCGTCAGGGAGTCTGGGAAGAGTCCCTGCCTCACCTTTCAGGATGGCCTGCAGAGAAGCCACCTCCTCTTGGCATTGTCGCCGCACTGCAGCCACAGCCTCGGCCTTCGTGCTCTCGCTCACCTCCGCCACAGCCTTCATGGTCTCCATTTCCGCCAGGGCGCCTGCCAGCTCAGCCCGAAGTCGGCCAAGCTCCTCTGACTCGGCCTCAACCTTCGCCCCCTCCTGGGGCTGGGGGTCCAGCGCTGTGAAGGACAGGGATCAGCGTCTTTCCCCATCACGCCAGCGTTCCCCATACCCTGGACTACCGAATCTGCGAGTCCTGCAACCTAGTGCTGCTACCGCGATCCTCGCACCTTCGCCTGGCCCCGCCCCGCTCCTGGCCCCGCCTCTCCCCCCGCCTCCTTCTCACCTTGTGCCATGTGCTCCTTGGAGCCCCGCCTTTCCCCCCGCCCTCTCTTTTCCCAGGCTAGACCCCTCCCTTCCAATGGCCCCGCCCCTCCCCTCACTGGGACCCACCTTTCACCTGCCACTGGCCGCCAGACCACGCCCCCTCCTCCGGTGGGTCGCGGGCCCCGCCCCCTCTCTCCTGGCGGCGTGGCCCCGCCCCTTTCTCCAATCTCCCCTCACCACCCCCACTCCCCCGGCTCCGAGCTCCGCCACGCCTCTGGTTCCACCGCCCCTCGCGTGCACGGACGCGCCCTCACGTACCAGTCCCCGGCCGCCGTCGCCGGCCATCCTCGCCCGCGACCGCCGGCGCAGCTGCCGCCATCGCCTCCACGCAAACGGCGGGTTCCAGCACTCCCTGGTGACGGCGCTCACCCCTTCCGGGTCCCCTCGGCTGTTTCCGGATCCGCTCGGCTGTTTCCGGATCGGCCCCGGGCTCGAGGCCCAGGCCGGAGCAGGGGGCCGATTGCCGAGCCTGGGCCGAAGATTTCCGAGTCCGAGCTCGGCCGCGGCTCCAGGCCCCGCCCCTCCCTGCCTTCTTTCCTGGGCAGCACTGTTCAAGAAGGGCGCTTGTCCTTCAAACCCCGAAGTTCTTTCATCAAAGGCCTTCTGGCCTTTCCGCGTGACATTGGAAGCTCTGCTCAAGTTACACCTCCTCCGAGACGCCCGCCGGCCTCAGCCTAAAGAAGGCGAAGCTTTCGCGTTGTCTTCCGAGTCCCGCAGCCAGCCCCTTGATGGGCCCCTGGCCCCCTGCCGCCGATGCCTGGCTTACGTTACAGCGAATTGTGGCCGGGCCTGCTTGTACCTCCGCCCTGGTGGAGCGTCCCTCGGGGCAGGGCTGGGTCAGGTTAACTTTTCTGGACGCCGGGGTTCCCTTGTAGTCCGTCGGAGAAGTCAGAACTTCCACAGCACTTCCACGTCCCTACCCCCACCTGGATACTTAACCAGTCACGGCTTCCTGCTAATCCCCCTTCCCCCTGCCTGTGCCTCACAAATCCCTGTCCTCCCTGGGCCACTGCCCTAAATCAAGGTCTCATTATCTATGAACTTAGGGACCGGCGACCTGACATCTTCCCTTTGACGGTGACAGGCCACTCAAACTTCAATGCAGTACCTTGATTCCCATTCTCCCAAACCCGTTTCTCCCTCTGTGAAGTACATTCCAGGAGCCTGGAAGTTCTGCCTCCAAAGGACAGTATTCCAGAAGGTGTCTCTTTTTCTTCATCTCCACCGTCTCTCTCCTGAACTTCCACAATGCCTCCTAACTGTTCCCATGTGTTGCCGTTTGGTTCCTTTAGTGAATTCTCAAAGCAATAAAGTGATCTTTGCAAAACCGATCCTATGTCATCCCTGTTTAAAATCTTCTAGTTCATTTCAATTTGAAAATGGGCAAAGGACAGGAATAGGCATTTCACTGATGTCAGAGGTGGGAAATATATGCATGAAAAGATGTTCAACATCATTAGCCATTAGGGAAATGCAAATTAAAACCACAAGGAGATATCACTACACACCTACCAGGATGGCTTAATTTATTAAACTTAAAGGGGTGCCTGAGTGGCTTAGTCAGTTAAGCGTCTGACTTCGGCTCAGGTCATGATCTCATGGTTCATGGGTTCAAACTCCATGTCAGGCTCTGTGCTGACAGCTAGCTCACAGCCTGGAGCCTGTTTCAGATTCTGTATCTTCCTCTCTCTCCAACCCTCCCCTGCTCATGCTGTCTCTCTCTCTCTCTGAAATAAATAAAACATAAAGAAAAAAAATGTTTTAAAAAGTGATAAAACCAAATGCTGGTACGTTTATGGAAAAACTGTAGTTCTCTTATATTCCTGATGGTAGATGCAAACGGTATAGCCTCTCTGGAAAAGAGTATGATAGTTTCTGGAGTGCCTGACTGGCTCAGTTGGAAGAGCATGTGACTCGTCCCAAGCTCAAGCCCCATATTGGGTGTAGAGATAAAACAAACAAACTTAAAAAAAGTGTGACTTTTTTTTTAAGTTTATTTATTTATTTTAAGACAAAGAAAGTGGGAGAGGAACAGAGGGAGAGAGGGAGAGAGAATCTCAAGCAGGCTCCACACTCAGCACAGAGTCAGCTGTGTATCTCAATTCCAGGAACCTTGAGATCATGACCTGAGCTGAAATTGAGTGGGACACGCAACCAACTGAATCACCCAGGTGCCCCAAGAGTATGACAGTTTCTAATGAAACTAAACATGATCTTATTTGAACACACCAAGCTTTTCCCCACCTCAGTAGACACCTCCTCAGTGAAGCTTTCTCTGACCAGCCTGTCTCAAGTAGCTAGCTCTATCAGCTGTCTGCCATTAAATGACTTCTTATTGTCTGAAACTGTTTATTGATTAACTTGTCTATTACCTGTCCCCCTTTACCCTTCCAGGTCCCCAAAACTTGAGTCAAAGCTTCATGAGGTTAGGAACCTTGTCTTGTTTCTGCTGTTACCCCAGCACCTAGCACAGTGCCTGATTTAGAAAACAAAACAAAACAAAACACACATAGTAAACATTTGGTGAATAAATGAATGAATGAACACTTTCCTTACTCATCTCTCTGGCTTCCCTCTAATCTCCCCTCCACACTGCAGCCAGGGGGAGTTTAGGTAAATGCAGATCGGGCCAGGTTAGGCGCTCCTGGCTGGCTCAGTCGGAGGAGGGTGAGACCCTTGATCTCACGGTCATTTGAGTATGAGCCCCAACTTGGATGTGGAGATTACAAAAAAAAAATCTGGGGGCACCTAGGTGACTCCGTCAAAGTGCCCAACTCTTGATTTCAGCTCAGGTCATGATCTCATGGTTCATGAGTTCGAGCTCCACTTTGGGCTCGCGTAGGGATTCTCTCTCTTTCTCCCTCTCTCTCTGCTCCTCCTGCGTGTTCTTTCTCTCTCAAAAATAAGTAAACTTAAATAAAAAGGAGTATTAAAAAAAATCTGGCCAGGTTAACTCCTGCTTGTAAATCCCCAGGAGTTTACTGACCTCAGATTCCCTGTGTGTGTGGCAGAGTTTCTTGGGAAGGAAGTGAAATGGGGACTATAAATAAGGCTCCAGTCAACTGTCAGGCTTGGGTTTTATCCTGAGGCCCTGGGAGCCTTTGAAGGCTACTGAGCAGGAGAAGCACATGACTAATACCAAGGAAGTTCTTTCTGTGTAGAGGTTAGATAAAGAGCAAGAGAGAGATAGAAGACAGCCCACAAAAGAGGCTATTGAAGTGGTTCTGGTTGGGAAAGGAAGGACCTCAAAAGAGGAGGAACTGGATTCTAGAAATACTTAGGATGAAAAATGGACTAGCCCTGGGGACTGAGTGCATGAGAGAGATGTGAAGAGAAAGCTTTCTTTTACTCTTCCTAATTTCTTTCTGTTGACTTTTTTTGCCAGTAAAAACCGGTTTACTTGCGAATAGCAGAGAATTGCAATTCAGGATAAGTAAGGGACAGCAAAAACCATAGGCTAGCCCAACAAATACAGGTGAGGAATGTTGTTTTGTGGAGAAGAAGAATTTGGGAGGGATTGGGGTCTCCCAGTTGGTTAAACGTAGGACTTTGGCTCAGGTCATGATCTTGCTGTTCGTGAGAACCCCATATCAGGCTCTGTGCTGACAGGTCAGAGCCTGGAGCCTGTTTTGGAATCTGTGACTCCCTCTCTCTCTGCCCCTCCCTCGCTCACGCTTTGTCTCCCTCTGTCTCAAAAAATAAATAAACCTTTAAAAATTTTTTTAAAAAGAAGTTGGGAGGGGTTGTTTTGAATGAAAATTCATTGGAGAAAAGCAAGAATTCAGGACGATAATGGTTTCTCATTGGCTGAGCTGCCGGGGTGGTCAATTTCTTGTAGGAGATGTAATGTTTATCTTCATCCTGTTGGGATGATTCTTTCCTGTGGAAGGTTCTTCTGTTGGGCCTGTAACTGACAATGCTTCCTACAATTAAGGTAGAACCGCATGGCATGAGAGCTCCCCCTTCTGGCCTGGTTTCCCTTCATTAATTTTCACATTTTACGCAACAAATACTTATTGAGCACCCACTAGATGCCAGGGAACAAGCCAGTAAAGATCCCTGTTGTTGAAGAGTGAATATTCTGGGCCAGGAAAGTAGTTGAGAGATTACAAAATAAGCAAGCATATTTGGGAATCGGGGCAAACGCTGGGGAAAAAAATCAAAGAGGGGTGTAACATCCAAAGTCTCTGGAGGGTCAGGGAAGGCCTCTTGGAGGAAATATAATTTGATCTGAGGGATAAAGAGGAGCCAGAGAAGTAGAAAAGCCAAGGAGGGATCAGGAAGAAGAGCGGCAAGTGCAAAGTCTTTGTTTGGAGTGAGGGACAGAGTAGTAGAGGGTTGAGATGGGAAATGGAGGTAGGGGCAGCCTCACTCGCACTGTCAGCTCAGAACCAGATGTGAGGCTCGAACCCATGAACTGTGAGATCACGACCTGACCTGAAACCAAGGGTCAGATGCTTACTCAACTGAACCACCTAGGCGCCCTGCCACTATGGTGTTCTAAGCAGGAAAGTGCATGTGAGACAGAAGGAGATTGGAGAGATTTTGTTGAATGAAAGGCAAACGGAGCCCTGCCACCTCATCTTCTCCATTCCCCAATGCCCCACTCTTCCTCCTCCTAGCCACCCTGACCTGACCAAAGGGAAGTGGGGCCCTACCAGCTGGAGGGTCCCCTGGGGTTCGCCTGAAGCAAACAGGAAGCTGCAGCCCAGCGAGACGGGCTTGGGAACTGGCAACTGAGAAAGCAGGTCTCCTGGGTCCCTGGACCCTTTCCCTGAGTGACTGCAGAGTGAAAGCAGAGACACACCCACATATGCAGACAGAGAGAGAGAGAGAGCTGGGGGAGGAGGAAAGGAGGGGAGAAACAGGGTGGGGGTGGGGGGCAGAAGAGCAGATTTATTAAGAGTCAGGATTCCTGAGTTCTAGTGCTTCTTCTATGACCACCAGCTCATTGTGTGAGCTCAGGCAACACCCTGCCTTTTGGGGGCCTCAATTTCCCTGTTTCTAAATGGGTTCTTTCCATAACTGAAGCAGGCAGGGGCTTCCTGGGGAAGAACAGGGAGACAAAGGGGCACTGATCGCCAGTCATTTCTCAGGACTGCTGAGGGAGCTGCAGCATCAACCTGGCACTCGCTCTTGGCCACTGGTTGATGCTGTCTCTCATTAACTGAGGGCCTACTATGCACCAGGCGCTGGGCTAAAAATGTTGCACGTATACTGTCTTGTTTAATCTTCACAAACAAGATTTTCATGGTACTATTATTGTCCCCAGTTTACAGAGAAAGAAACCAGAGCTTAGATGAATGAAGAAATTTAGCCAAGTGGTAGACGTGGAGGGTTCAAAGTCAAGTCTGCCCAATCCCAAACTATGTGTGATGGACTGGTTGCACAGAGTGGGAAGGAGGCCCAAGACATGTTGATTGAATGAATGAATGGGGTATGTGTTTGAAGAGAAACGAGGTTAGAGCCTGAGGTTGAAGGAGGGAGGAGGAGGAGAAGGGAGCCCCCAAAACTGGAGCCACTCAATTTAACAAATAGTCATTGGGTGCCTGCGATGTGCCAAGTCCGTCCCAGGGCACTGTGCATTCAGCGGTGAGCAGGATCAAGTCTCTGCCTTGAGGGCTTGTACTCTAGTGGGAGGAACAGAAAGTGACACACGAGTAAGTTCATTTCACATGGTGTGAAGTGTTGGGATGAAAATAAAAGTGTGTCAGGGAAGAGACAAGTTTTGTGGGTCCGGAGGGGTGCATAGAGAAGGGAACTGGAGGCGTAACCACCCCCTTCCTCCCCAGGGGGGACTGCCTGCCCGCCGCCCGCCCCCACAGACACACATGGTTCAGTGCCCCCCAGGCCCCCGCCTGCCCCAGCATTCTCCGCGCGGCCAAGCTGGGTGCCCCGGGGAGTCTGGCCGCCATGCCACCTCCTCTCCTCTTCTTCCTCCTCTTCCTAACCCCTGAGGGAGTCAGGCCCCAGAAAAGGCTGCAGGTGGAGGCTAAAGGTATGTCCAAAAGATACAGATGGAAGGAGATCGGGCTGGAAACTTGGGTCTGGCTGGGTGCCCTTGGCCAAATAACTTACCCTCTCTGGGCCTTCATTTTATTATTTGTAAAACTCAGGGAGGGGGTGGAAGAACTCTGAGCTCGTCTACTTCCAGCTTGTGGGGCCGCTGGGTTATCACCCAGTGTGAAGAATGAAGGGAGCTAAGAGTTCCTCTCTCTCTGTCTCTCTGTCTCTCTCTCCTCAGAGGGAAGCAAAGCTGAGCTTCCATGCCTCAAAGGGACCTCAGACGGTCCTCCTGAGCAGCAGACCTGGTTTCAGGGGGCTCAGTCAGACCTGGGCCAAGGTTCACAAGGTCTGGGGATCCAGAAGGGGACCCTGGGCATCCAGCTCCTCATCTTCAATGTCTCCTACCAGATGGGGGGCTTCTACATATGCCAGCTGGGGCCCCCTTCTGAGCAGGCCTGGCAGTCTGGCTGGACGGTCAGCGTCGAGGGCAGTGGTGAGGTCTGGGCGAGGGCAGGGAGGGGTGGGTGAGAAGGGGGAGGCCCACCACGCATGGAGGACAGTCTGGCAGCTACAACAGATTTTCAGGGAGGGGTTGAAGGGCCTGAGGGACAAGCACCCAGCTAGGTTGAGGTGGCTTCTAAAAACTCCTGTGGCTTCATGACTTCAGCACTGAGCTGTTCTTCTGTTTCGCTCTCGTCTCTCTCTGAGTTCCTCTCTCTCTGTCTCTCTGGGTCTTTGTCCCTCTCTGTCTCTGTCTTTCTGGGTCTCTGGGTCTCTCTTCCTGTCCTGGATGTGTCTGTATCTGGTTCCGGGTCTTTTCCCAGGGGAGCTGTTCCGCTGGAATGCTTCATACCTAAATGACCCAGGCTGTGACCTGGGGAACAGGTCCCCAGAGGGCCCCAAGCCCTCTTCTGGTTACCCCACAAGCTCCCAGCTGTACGTGTGGGCCAAAGACCACCCTGAGGTCTGGGAGACAGACCCTGAATGTGCCTCCCCCAGGGGCAGTCTGAACCAGAGCCTCAACCAAGGTAAGGTGATGGGGAGATGCCAGGAAGTGGGGGTTCCAGGGATGGGGGGCAGTGATTGGGAACCGGAGGGTTTGCAGGGAGGAGACCCCAGGGATTATGCTTTCCTAGCCTTGGCTCTCCCTGCCCCAGACCTCACCGTGGCCCCTGGCTCCGCATTCTGGCTGCCCTGTGAGGTGCCCCCTGCCTCCGTGGCCAGAGGCCCCATCTCCTGGACCCACGTGCGTCCCAAGAAGCACAACATCTCATTGCTGAGCTTAAACCTGAAGGAGGATGCCCCGATCAGAGAGATGTGGGTCCTGGACAGCCTCAGGGGAGGGGCTGTTCTGTTGCTGTCCCAGGCCACGGCTCAAGATGCTGGCACCTATCACTGTTACCATGGCAACGTGACCATCGAGATGCAGCTGAAGGTCACCGCCCAGACAGGTAGAGTTTCTCCCAGTTGTGGGGCATCTGTGTGGGGCTACCGGGAAGAACTGGAAGCCAGCCAACCCTGGCTCCCCAACCTGAGAGACTCATCTGAAAGCCCAGCTTCCACACCGAACACTTGATTCCATCTCTGTCCTCCCTTGTTTCCAAATTACGACTTTTCTGGGTCTTCTCTTCCCACGGGCTGCTCCTTCCCATCAGCGGGGACAGGGTCTTCTTTCTCCCCCAGTCCTCACTGTCGGAGCTCGGAGGCCTCTTCTTACAATGCAAGCACCCTCTCATCCTGATCTACGCTTTCTTCCTCTTTGCCTTCCTCTACTCCCATGGCTCTTTGGGCCACTGTGCCTTAATGACTCGATTCCAGGTTCCATACACTTCACACCCAGTCATTTCCGAGAACTGCTATTTGATAGTCCATAGATATCGCAGGCTCAAAATATGCAAAACCAAACTCCACATCTTCCCAGAGTGTAGTCTTTTGGGTGGCCCTGTGTAAGTGAAGGACACCACCACCTGCCCAGAGGCCAAAGCCAGGAACCTGGGTACTTTCCTTTTCCTCACCCATCCATCAACTCCGGTCACAGTGCTCTGCACATTCTGTCTCCTCCTGTGGTACCCCAGCCACAGTTCTCAAACTCACCCTCAACTTTCACGCCCAGCACATTGCAGCCTCCCACCTCTAACCCTGTGAACCTGACTGTCCTTCTCTTTGAAAAAGACTGTCCTTGAGTATAGCAGGAAGCTGATCTTCATGCCCCACCCCTTTAAAAAATTTAACTTTTTTTTTAAACGTTTTAAAAATTTAAAAAATTAACTTTTTTTTTAATTTCTGAGAGAGAGAGAAAGAGAGAGAGATACAGTATGAGCAGGGGAGGGTCAGAGAGAGAGAGGGAGATACAGAATCTAAAGCAGGTTCCAGGCTCTGAGCTGTCAGCACAGAGCTTGACGCAGGGATCAAACCCATGAACCGTGAGATCATGAGCTGAGCCGAAGTCGGACGCTTAACCAACTGAGCCACCCAGGTGCCCCCTTCCATCCCCCCCCCTTAATCCTAACATAGAGTCTGACTACGGTCATGGTTTGTTCAGTAAATGCTGCCCCAGGCCCCATGTCAGGCTCTGGGGCACAGTCCGTGACCTCAGAGGGCGTGAGAAGAGCTTTCCTTGTAGCATGTGATTCTGAGGACCTGTGTCTCACCTATGTTTCTGAAACTTATGGCCTCAGGCTGGGAAGCAAGATGCCAGCCTGGGGCCCTCATTTCATACCTGCTTCCCTCTATCAGTAAGGTACTGGCTGCTGGAGGTTGGTGGCTGGAAAGTCCTCGTTGTGCCATTACTTTATATGATCATCTGCCTGGGTTCCCTGGCAAGCTTTCTTCATTTTCGAAGGGGTGAGTCATGTCCCTCAGCCCATCTGCCCACCCCACCCCATCTTCCTCAGCACAGCCCACAATGGCCAGTCTGACAGCCAAGCACCTTTCTCGCACGCATACCTGCCCCATAGGCCTCCAATCCTGTCCCTGACTCCCCTAACCGCCCTCCAAAGTTATCGGGCCCCTTGGACTTTGAATCCCCTCCATGGACCCAAGTGGCCTCCCCAGTGCCCCGCAAATCTTTACCTTGCCTCCTCTGATCACTCCTCTTAACTCCCACCAGTCCTGATCCTCAGGAGGAAAAGAAAGCGAATGACCGATCCTACCAGAAGGTAATGATGCGGGCGCGCCTGCCGTTTCCCATTCCTGCACTTTTGCTTTATGCTTTGCGCTTACTGTTTCCTCTGCCCAGGATGTCTTTTCCTTCTCTACCGTTGAAATACTGCCCAAGCTTCAAAGCCCAGCTCCAAAGCTACCTCCTCTGTGAAGACCTCCTTAGAGTGATCCCAAACCCCTCTATAGGCTGTGCCAGAACACAGGAGCTAAGTACAAGTGACTACATCTTATCCTCTGAGGACCCGGCCTCACAGTGCAACTCCTCTTCCTTCGCCAGGTTCTTCAAAGTGACGCCTCCCCCAGGAAGCGGGCCCCAGAATCAGTACGGGAACGTGCTCTCCCTTTCCACGCCCAACTCTGGCACCGGTAGGAGGCACCGCCTGCTCTCTGACTCCGTACCGATTTTCCAGGCCACTCCGTTCCCCTGAGCGTCCCGCCTTCCCCAGCCCGGAGCTCCTCCTTCAGGAGAAAGCCCTGCCCAGGGGGCGGAGTCCCGTCCAGATTCGAGCCCCGCCCCTAGCGCCAGGGCTGTTCCCCCGGGCGAGTAGCCCCGCCCCCAGCACGCGGGTCCGAGAGGTCCGGGTCCGAGGGCCGCACCTCTCCGGAGACGGAGGCCACGCCCCAGGTGGCACAGCCTCCAGTGCCCCGCCGAGCCCGCAGCTTCCGCTCCTCTGCCCAGCCTCGCAGACCCTTAGCCTTGACCGCCCCCATCTCTTTTCTCCGGCCCCGTTACAACGTTCCTCCCGCCAGGACGCGCCCTGAGGTGGGCTGCAGAGCTGGGGGCCGCCGTCCAGTCTTACGGAAACCCGCGCAGCGACGTACAGGAGACCAGAGTCGCGGGGTCCCGGAGCCCGCCACCAGCAGGTGATGGGGGGGAGGGGGGCTGGACAGGGGTCCTCACGTGGAAGGTGTTGGAGCGGTCTGTGGCAGGCCTAGTGGACTGGGGCCTGGAGGATGGGGGCTGTGACTCGGTTCCCACTTGTATCCCCAAACCCCAGGCCCGGAAGAAGAGGCAGGGGAAGCGTATGAGGAGCCGGACAGTGAGGAGGGCTCCGAGTTCTACGAGAATGACTCCAACCTCGGGCAGGACCAGCTGTCTCAGGGTAAGACTGCGCTCCCCGCGGCTGCCCCACCTTCTCTGCGGCGGGCCGGCCGTGGGCCCTCGCTGGACCCCCTTCCTTCCCCACCAGATGGCAGCGGCTATGAGAACCCTGAGGACGACGCCTTGGGTCCCGGGGATGAAGACTCCTTCTCCAGCGGTAATTTGGGGTCCTTGTGGGGCCGCAGAGGGCTGTGGAGCCCCTGCAGGGCAGGAGTGGTCCCTGGAGTTCTCTTTTCGTCCTTCAGGAGCTGAGTCTTATGAGAATGAGGATGAAGAGATGCCCCAGCCAGTCGCCAGGACAGCAGGTAGTGTGAGGATGGTCAGGTTAATGCTGGGAGGTGTTTGTTTGGGGTGGGGGGGTGGTATATGACCTGGACGCCAGGAGGAATAACTTCCCTCTTCCTTCTCCAGACTTCCTGAGCCCCCATGGGTCCGCCTGGGATCCCAGCAGGGAGGCAACCTCTCTAGGTGAGAAATGCTAGAAACCCTCCTGCCTTGCCCAGATTGGGTTGACCTGGCCTCAGCGCTGACTCCATGTTCCACCTTGACCTTGACTCTGACCCCTGACCTTGACTCTGATTCTGGCCTTAGGTGGGCTCCTAACATTAACCTCCACTCCAACCCTGATCCCAGTGTTTACCCCATCCCCACCTGTGACCGTCAGCTCTGATCCCAATCTGATTCCAGCCTGCATTTTGACCTCCATGTCACTGCAGCCCCAGGGCAAACCGCAACTCTGACCCCAGTTGTCTCTACAACCTCCTGAGACTGCGACTCTGATCTTGACTTCTTCCAGTTCGGTTCTTGACACTGATGATAATTGAATTCACACCTGACCGAACCCTGTACTTAACAAAGGCCCCGAACCTGTTGCTAACCGTAATCGCTCCTTTCCAATACCCACGGATCAGGCCTTTCACCTCCCTCTGCCTCTCAGATTCCTTCTGTATGTTAGGCCACACTTCTCTGCCCCAAGCCCCCAACTCTCCTGCCCGCGCAGGGTCCCAGTCCTACGAGGATATGAGAGGGATCCTGTATGCAGCCCCCCAGCTCCGCTCCTTTCGGGCCCAGCCGGGTCCTAGTCATGAGGAAGGTGGGTGCATCTCCTGCTGTCCCCTGCTGTCCTCTGAGGCTTCCCCCCTTCCCGGCATACTCTGCCTCTTCCTGTATCTTACGCTTCCTGGTCCTAATCAGATGCAGACTCTTATGAGAACATGGATAATCCCAATGAGCCAGAACCCACATGGGGAGGAGGGGGCCACATGGGCACCTGGAGCACCAGGTGATTCCTTCCAGGTGAGCTGGGAAATGCCCTCTACTGAAGGAGGAGGAAGAGGGAGATGAGTAGGAATAGAAGTGGTTCTCAGGGAGAGAGAGGGGAAAGGATTCCCAAGGCCTGGTGTTCAGGGGAAAGGGCTCCTGAAACTTCCTCATCACCGTTTCTTCTGCATAGCCTGGGCCTCCTTAGGCCCCCAAGATCCATACCGGATTCTGGAATCGGACCCCAAGCAGACAATGTCAACCTCTGGAGCAGCATTGCCTTGGATGGTGTGTGTGTGTATGCGTGTGTGTGCACATGTGTGTATATACCAATGAAACTTTGGCTCCCTTCGCTTACTCCAAATAAACTCAGTGACTTCTTCCAATCCTGTGACTTAAATGCCCTTGTATAGAAAGGGGAGGGAAGGTAAGGATGTGTGTACCCCTATCCCTTCTCGAATCTAACGGAGGACAGAGAGCTGCATCCTGGGTACAACAGAGGCCTCTTCCCTCCTGTGGCTTGGCGTGCGCCTGTTGCCCTCACTTGCCTGCCACTCTCATCATCCAGTTGTTCAGCCACCATTCATTGGCAGCGGGGGGTGCCCAGTGAAGAGGAAGCCATCCAGGAGTCGGCAGTCATCACTGACATGGACCTAGCATCTCCTGGGGCGCCCGGGGGGCTCAGTTGGTTAAGCGTCAACTTTGGCTCAGGTCATGATCTCATGCTTCGTGGGATCGAGCCCCACATTGGGCTCTGTGCTGACAGTTGGAGCCTGCTTCAGACCCTGTCTCCCTCTCTCTGACCCTCCCCTGACCGCACACTCTCTCTCTCAAAAATAAATAAACATTAAAAAAAATTTACTGAGCAGCTCCTATACTTCAACACCAGTTAACTCACTAAACTTTCTTAAACATTTCTTTATTTTTGAGAGAGAGCGCATGCATGCATTCATGGGTATGCAAGTGGGGGAAGGGCAGAGAGAGAGAGAGAGAGACAGAGGGTCTGAAACAGGGCTTTGAGCGCAGAGCCCCATGGCTGGGGCTGGGCTCGAACTCATGAACCATGAGATCATGACCTGAGCAGAAACCAAGAGTTGGCCACTTATGGGGCGCCTGGGTGGCTTAGTCGGTTAAGCGTCCGACTTTCCGACTTTCGCTTAGGTCATGATCTCGCGGCTTAGGTTCGAGCCCCGCGTCGGGCTCTGTGCTGACTGCCAGCCGGAGCCTGGAGCCTGTTTCAGTCTGTGATTCCCTCTCTCTGGACCCTCCCTGCTCACGCTGTCTCTCTCCTAGAAAAAAAAAAAAAAAAAAAAAAAGAGTTGGCCACTTAACCCACTGAGCCACCCATGCGCCCCTCATTTAATCTTTACATAACCTCACAAGGTTATTGAGCACTTAGGTGCGAGGATTTTATGAAAGCATTCTATGTATATAGTATATATATGTATATATGATTATGCATATTAGCTCATTTTATCTTCATAAACAACCATCTTTCATAGATGAGGAGGCTGAGGCAGAAAAGCTATACATAACATGCCCGAGGCTCGCCTTGCTGGGGTCGGGACTTGAACTCCAACAGTCTCCTTCCAGAGCCTATACTCTGTCTTGACGCTCCGCCTTCCTGGTTGGGATTTGGTCAGTCGGAAACCGAATGTCCGAGAGGCCAAGTAACCTGTCAGAGGTGACATCTCCAGCGCTTCACAGAGCTGGGTGTGACTCCGGAAACCTGGCTGCTTGCTTCTGATTTAAAGCATGAACATGAAAACTTTCAGGGCGAAAAGTCTCCAGGTCCCGAAACCATCAGGTAGCAAACCCCACCAGGCCCAAATTCTTGTCTCAGGCAGAGGTGGAAATCAGTGGCTGCTCTGTCTTGATTCTTCTTCCGTCCACCTCCCCAGTGCCAGTGCTTTTCTGAAACCCAGTCCCTCTCCTGTTCCAGAAGGTGCTATATAGAAGACTGACTAGACTTCTCAGTGCTTACATAGTTTATTGCCAGAATTTTTCTCAATGTTCTTTCTTCGCACTGGCCTGTGTTTTAGAGACTGTCTTCCTTCTTTATCCCTGAACCTTTACAACGTACCTTCTGTGTGTTAACACATTATTATTCCGTGCCAGGCATTGTGCTAATAAGTGCTTTACAGGTAGCATCTCATTTTATCTTTATGACAATCCTTTGAGCAAGGGACGCAAAACATTCTCATTTTACAGCTGAGAAGCCTGAGTCGTGGAGAATTAAATACTTTTTTAAAAAATGTTTTATTTTATTTTTTTTGAGAGACACACAGAGAGAAACAAATTGCGAGTAGAGAAGAAGCAGAGACACACAGAATCCCAAGCAGGCTCCAGGGTCTGAGCTGTCAGCACAGAGCCCAATGCGGTGCTCGAACCCACGAACTGTGAGATCATGACCTGAGCTGAAGTCAGGTGCTCAACTGACTGAGCCACCCAGGTGCCCCTAAATACTTTTTCTAGCTGACCTTAGGTAACTTACTTAAGTTCAGTGACCCTCAGTTTCCCCGACTATATTATAGCATTAGGGACGGGGCATGGTGTAGTTACCATTATCTGTATAATGGGTTGAATTTCCCCATGGGGATGTCACCATGGAAGGTTTTTTGACTTCTTCATGCTTCTCTTGCCCGCAGGAGTCCCCAAGTTTCCTGGGTCCCACAGCCTGGGAGCCAGCTTGCTTCCATGTTGTATCCCAGGGCCTGTGGAGGGGTGTTTTTCTGTCTTCTGTGCCCAGAAAAGCCAGCCCCTTCTCACCTCCTAGTTTGGGGTAAGGCACTCAGTTTCAGTCTCTGCTGTTACTGGGGTATGACCTCTCTCCCCTGTGGGTATGAAAATCCCAGTCCTAAGGAATCTCAGTGTCCCTGTGGACTGCTTGACTTCAGCCACCTCTCAGCATTGTGGCTTTGATTTCCTTCTTTATTTCTAGCACCAGAAAGATTCTGTGTTGCTTTTGAGCTCAGGTGTCAATTTTATTTATTTATTTATTTATTAATTTATATTATTTTTTAAAATGTTTTTCATTTATTTCTGAAAGAGAGAGACAGCATGAGCAGGAGAGGGTCAGAGAGAGAGGGAGATACAGAATCAGAAGCAGGCTCCAGGCTCTGAGCTAGCTGTCAGCACAGAGCCTGATGCAGGGCTTGAACCCATGAACTATGAGATCATGACCTGAGCCAAAGTCGGACGCTTAACCCCCTGAGCCACCTAGGTGCTCCTTGGGTATCAATTTTAAAAAGAAGAAGGGGCATCTGGGTGGCTCAGTGGGTTGAGCATCCAACTTTGGCTCAGGCATAATCTCATGGTTCATTAGTTCGAGCTCCACGTCAGGCTCTGTGCTGACAGCTCAGCTCAGATTTTGTGTCTTCGGATTCTGTGTCTCCCTCTCTGTTCCACCCAGCTCCCACTCCATTTCTCTCAAAAATAAACGCTAAAAAAATTTTTTTAGGGGAGCCTGGGTGGTTTGGTTGGTTTAAGTGGCCAACTTCAACTCAGGTCATGATCTCACAATTCATGAGTTCGAGCCCCATGTTGGGCTCTGTGATGACAGCTCAGAACCTGGAGCCTGCTTCAGATTCTGTGTGTCTCTCTGTGCCCCTTCCCTGCTTGTTCTCTGTCTCTTAAAAAATGAATAAACAGGGGTTCCTGGGTGGCTCAGTCGGTTAAGCGTTCGACTTCAGCTCAGGTCATGATCTCACGGTTCGTGTTTTTGAGCCCCGCATTGGGCTCTGTGCTGACCCCTAGCTCAGAGCCTGGAGGCTGTCTTCAGATTCTGTGTCTCCCCCTCTCTCTGACCCTCCCCTGTTCACGCTGTCTCTCTCTCTCTCTCAGAAATAAATTTTAAAAAATTTAAAAAATGAATAAACATTAAAAAATTAAAAGAATAAAATTTTTTAATAAAAAAATAAAGAGGGGTGCCTGGTTGGCTTAGTTGGTAGAGCACGTGACTCTCGATCTCAGAGTTATAAGTTTGAGCCCCATGTTGGGTGTAGAGATTACCTAAAAATAAAACCTTTAGGGACATCTGCGTGTCTCAGTCAGTTTAGTGTTCGACTTCAGCTCGGACATGATCTCATGGTTCATGAGTTCGAGCCCCACATTGGGCTTTGCGCTGATAGCGCAGAGCCTGCTTTGGATTCTCCGTCTCCCTCTCTCTCTGCCGCTTCCCCACTAATGCTGTTTCAAAAATAAACATTACAGGGGCGCCTGGGTGGCTCAGTTGGTTAAGTGTCCGACTTCAGCTCAGGTCATGATATTGTGATTTGTGGGTTTGAGCCCCGCGTCGGGCTCTGTGCTAACAGCCAGTTCAGAGCTTGGAGCCTGTTTCAGATTCTGTATCTCCCTCTCTCCCTGACCCCGCCCTGCTCACGCTGTCTCTCTCTCTCTCAGAATAAATAAAACATTAAAAAAATAATTTTTAAAAAAGAAAAAAAAAACTTAAGAATAAGAAATACAGATCTAGCCCAGCATTCAAACACCCCCCCTTACCCTTCAGGCAAAATAAGCTCTCCCAATTGCCATAATCCCCACCACTCCCTATTGCTTTTCATCCACCTGCTTCAGTCCATTGAATTTCCCTGCCTGTGCCTGAAGCATTCGAGCATGTGACTCTGCTTAAAAACATCCTGCCTTCTTGAGGGCAAGTCTGTTCCAGGGTCTTCCCTATGCCCCTTGTACCCAGCCAAGAGATGGCAAAGATCAGGAGCTCCAGAAATAAGTGGGGAAGGAGGAGTGAAGAGATAACTCAGAAAGCCCTGAGTGCAGAAGCTGGAGCTGCTTCTGGGCTCTGCCACTAGGGGAGTGTGGAAGGAAGTTGGGAAATTCCAGCCCAGTGCTCTGGAATCAGATGACCTGTTTTTTAAAGTTTTTAAATGTATATGTTACTTATTTTGAGAGAGAGAAAGAGCAAGTGCAAGCAAGGGAAGGTCAGAGAGAAAGAGAGAGAGAGAGAGGGAGAGAGAGGGAATCCCAAGCAGGCTCTGTGCTATCAGCGCAGAGTCTGACGGGGGTTTGAACTCATGAACCGTGAGATCATGACACGAGCCGAAACCAAGAGTTGGATGCCCAACAGTCTGAACCACCTGGGCATCCTCCCCCCTTTTCTGAAGTTTCAGATTATCTGGGTTTGCATCCCAGCTCATCCCTTTCTAGCTGTGTGACTCAAGCTCTCTGTGCTATAGTTTAAGAGGTCTGTAAAATAGGGATAATTTTACGCGCCTTAATGTGTCTTGGAGGTAAAGCTCATGACAGTGGTATAGTAAGCACACTGAATATTAGTTACTATTATGATTTGGCATTTATTAGGGGCCTTCTGTGCCATGAACCAGAGGAGCACCAAGATCATTTGCATCGGGGCTTCTTGCAGGGACTTGCCCAGGAGGAAGTCACACTCCAATGCTTCTCCACATCCACAGGACCTGATTTTTTTTGGCAGGGGCTGGAGCACTTACAGCTCTTGAACAAGGTTTGAGAAGAAGGAGGCTCGAGGGAAGTTCCAGGTCCTCAGGGTTACCCTCTGCCTCCCTAGTTTGCAGTGGCCTCGTGGTGGGGCTCCAGGCTGGCCGAAGGGTTTCTGGTGCAATCTCTCTGCTCTCAGCCTGGCTGCAAGGAATGGCTGAAGATTTCCTGGGACCACGAAGTCCTTGGAGTCCCTTCTACTGGAGCCCGGGTGCCTTTATCCCCTGGTAGACAGCACCACCTGCTGGGGTTGGACGCCTCCAATCAGCCTGTGGGGAGCCTGCACGGAGGATTTGAGGGGTGGGCTGACCGACCTGGTTGTATGTGCCAGGGATATTCGTGTGGGGGAGGGGGATGGAATGGGACACACATGGCAGTCAAAGATGCTGTACCAGACGGGTGTCTGAAGTCTAAGTTACGGGAGCATTGGGTGTGCGAGAGGTGGTGGTACTGGCCGTGTGTTATGTGTGAAGTGTGGTGTGGGTGAGGTGCAGGGACCACACGGTTGGAGGTGATGTGGGAGGTGTGAAGTGTTGAAGGGGTGTATCTGTGCTGTGCTGGGGTGCATAACGCACAGAAGGTGTGAGTAAGGTAGACGCGTGGAGGATACGTAGCTTCTGAGGTGCATGATGTTGATGGATGTGAAAAAAAAATCTTCCAATGCAGACTCACCCTCCACCCCCCCGCAAGGTGATAGAGACAGAAAACAGACTTTATTACTGGAAGCATTAAACCAGAATGTTATGTACATTACAGGTGATGTCCTTAAGAATAAAACTGTTAGGGGTGCCTGGGTGGCTCAGTCAGTTGAGCATCCGACTCTTGATTTCGGCGATGGTCAGGATCTCAGGGTCATGGGATCAAGCCCCGTGTTGGGCTCCACACTGAATGTGGAGCCTGCTTGTGATTCTCTCTCTCCAACCTCCCCCTTTCGTCGTCTCTCACCCCTGGTTCTCTCTCTCAAAAAATAAATAAAAAATAAAAGAATAAAAAAAAAATAAAAGAATAAAAGTATCAGTTATTTTTCCAGCAAAAACAGGTTTATTCAGGAAGAGCAGAGAAATACTATTTGGGACTTGCGAGCTCTACGAAATTGTAGGAAAGAAAATTGTAGGGGAGAAACTGGGTTCCAAGCATAGCGGCTTCTCATTGGCTGAGTTGCGCCCGTCTCACGTGGCCGGGGCTGTTGCTGGGTTGAGGAGAAAATCTGCTGGGGTAGGCTCGTGCCTATTGCAAATACAACCTAAGTCTCCTTGGTTCTGCAAAAGGCTGTAAGGAGTGGCAGGACTAAGAGCTCCCCCCTCTGGCTTCCCAATTTCTTTCTTTCTTTCTTTCTTTTTTTTTTTAAGTAAGCTCTGATGAACAGAAAATGTTCACCGTTAGCCAGAAGGCTGATCCAAAGCCTACATAATTCTGATGAGACTCAAATACATGCTGGCTGCTATATTCTTTTGTTTGTTTGTTTTCTGGCTGCTACATTCTTTTTTTTTTTAAGTTTCTTTTCAGAGAGAGAGAGTGAGCATGCGCATGAGCAGGGAAGGGACAGAGAGAGTGGGAGAGAGAGAATCCCAGGCAGGCTCCACACTGTCAGCGCGGAGCCCCATGCAGGGCTGGAACTCACGAACCATGAGATCATGACTTGAGCCGAAATCAAGAGTTAAGAGCCTTAACTGACTCCTACATTCTTCTTCTTCTTCTTCTTCTTCTTCATTTTTTAAATGTTTATTTATTTTTGAGAGAGAGAGAGAGAGCCTGAGCAGGGGAAGATCAGAGAGAGAGGGAGACACAGAATCCGAAACAGGCTCCAGGCTCTGAGCTGTCAGCACAGAGCCCGACACGGGGCTTGAACCCACAAACTGTGAGATCATGACTTGTATGGCTCCTACATTCTTAAGAGGGTCTCATGTCTGCCTGTACAATCTACCCATGGTTAATATCAAACTGAATGATGAGAGAAATCTTGCGAGTTTTATGAGTAGACATTCAAAGAAAACATTTATGATCTAATACTCCCTGCATGTCCCCTCCCTCTTGAGCACTAAGCATATAACCACCAGCTTCATACAGCAGAAGTGCAGCTCTTTCTGCCCACGGGTCTTGTCCCCATGCTGTAATAAAGCACCTCTTTGCACCGAAGGTATCTCAAGAATTCTTTCTTGGCCGGTAGTCTCGTGGCCCCACATCAAGTCCTATGCCCAACGTGAGGCGTGAACTCAGGAGATGGAGATGGAGATGGAGAATCATGTGCTCTACCCACTGATCTGGCCAGGTGTCCCCCAACTTCATTTTGAATCAGGTTTTTTGTTTTTCCTTCAGTTTCACACAAGCAGGTGGCCAAGCAGGTACAGCCCCTTATCCTGTTTTCAAGATAAAAATGTCAAAACCCAATATCTTTAGTGCCGCCTAGTTCATCCTAATTTTATCATGGTGATTGGCTTATATCCAAGGGAGAAACAAGCTTCTCACCTATTTCTGACCCGAGGTACTTTATTTATTTATTTATTTTTTTACAAATAGTTTATTGTCAAATTAGTTTCCACATAACACCCAGTGCTCATCCCCACAAGTGTCCTCCTCCATGCCCATCCCCTCCTCCCCCCCACATCCATCAGTCCTCAGTTTTTGTCAGCATTCAAGAGTCTCTCATGGTTTGCCTCTCCCTTTCCCCCACCATTTCCGCCCTTCTTCTCCCCCTTGGTCCTCTGTTAAGCTCCTCCTAATCCTCCTATACGTGCACACATATGATATTTGTCCTTCTCTGCCTGACTTATTTCGCTCAGCATAACACCCTCAAGGTCCATCCATGTTGCTACACATGGCCAGATTTCATTGTTTCTCATTGCCATGTAGTATTCCATGGTATAGATAAACCACAGCTTCTTGATCCATTCATCTGTTGATGGACACTTAGGCTCTTTCCAGGTTTTAGCTATTGTGGAGAGTGCTGCTATGAACATTGGGGTACATGTGCTCCTATGCATCAGCATTTCTGTATCCCTTGGGTAAATTCCTAACAGTGCTATTGCTGGGTCATAGGGGAGTTCTATTGTTAGTTTCCTGAGGAACCTCCACACTGTTTTCCAGAGGGGCTGTACCAGTTTCCATTCCCACCAACAGTGTAGGAGGGTGCCCGTTTCTCCACATCCTCGCCAGCATCTAGAGTTCTCTGATTTGCTCATTTTAGCCACTCTGACTGGCGTGAGGTGGTATCTCAGTGTGGTTTTGATTTGTATTTCCCTGATGAGGAGGGATGCTGAGCATCGTTTCATGTGTCTGTTGGCCATCTGGATGTCCTCTTTGGAGAAGTGTCTGTTCATGTCTTCTGCCCATTTCTTCACTGGGTTGTTTGTTTTTCGGGCGTGTGGTTTGGTGAGTTCCTTATAGATTCTGGATGTTAACCCTTTATCTGATATGTCATTTGCAACTATCTTTTCCCATTCCGTTGGTTGCCTATTAATTTTCTGGGTTGTTTCCTTGGCTGTGCAGAAGCTTGACCCGAGGTACTTTAGTACATCACCGCAAGGCCTCCACCAAAGTTAGGTGGTTACTCCCTCTCCCAGGAACTGGGAGATCTGGATCTATTATAGAGGGTTGCATTTCAAAAAAAAAAAAAAAAAATGGCTTTCAGCTCCTGAGTTAGGAGACTTGCAAGGCGCTATTTAACCACAGTAGACATGTACAATCATTTGAAAAAGACGAAGGAGGCATTCTGAAACAAAAGTGGGAGAGAGGGAAGTCACACTCCTTTTCAACAGGGAGAATCAAGCCTCTAATTTTTTACCTGGATTTGTCCCTCCAGGTGCTGTTTCCAAGGCGTGTTGTGTTGAGGTGTGTGCTGCCGGCGGGTGTTGCGAGGGCGTGTGTTGTGTTAACACTGCGCGTGAAGCCAGTCTGTAGGAGACATCGGGTGTGAAGGAGGGTATGTGCGATATGTGTGATGTAGGGGGTTGTTCAGAGTTGAGTGGATTTGAAGTGCTGGGCCGGGGTGTGTGGATTGTGCGCGTGAGGAGGGGCGTGTGTGCCGGGGTGGCGATGAATGGAATTAGTCCACAGCGTCGTTGCGGGGAACACTAACGGCGATACCGGAGAGGACTAAAGCCTTATTTCGCGGTTTCTAAAAACAATTCGGAGGCCGTCTTCCTCCACTGTGTAGTCTGAGGGCTTGAGGACTACAGTTCCCAAGATGCCCCGCTGGTTTTCCAACTAGGAACACGCGTCTATTTAACGGGCGGGCCTGAAGTGGGCTGGTCAGGAAGAGAGGCAGGCGGCCAATGGAGGAGCCGGAACGAATCGAAAGCCACGCTGATTGCGCCGAGGTTGATTGGAATCTTTGGCGCCTCGGTTTCAGTGGTGGATGTATGATAGACGGGTGTGATAACCAATGAAAAGGTGGGGAGGAGGAGCCAGAGGGTGTGGGAGGGGAGGGGTGTTGACTAGCAGACGGTTTACCCAATGATGGGCGCAGGTCGCTGAAGGGGGCCGGGCGAGGCGCCCAGAGGCGGGGGACTGTGGTCGGCGGGTTTGGGCCATGGCGGAGCCGGTGAGGAAGCCGGGTCGCCGACCCCGGGGCGGCTGTGTCGGCCGAGGGGCTCGTCGGTCCCGCGGCGGCCGGGGCCGGCGTCCTCGCGTCCCGCGGTCTCCAGCGCGGCCCATCCTGGATTCGATGTTTGTGGACTTGGTCAGCGACAGCGATGAAGATATTCTGGAGGTCACAACGGCGCGCAACGCTGCGGAGTCGGTCGAGATCCCTCACCCGGAGCCCCCAGTGCCGGCTGCCCCCCGGGACAACAGCGACAGTGACAGCGAAGGGGCGGACGCGCCGCCGGCCGGAGCCCCGCAGGCCCCGGTCAGGCGGCGGCGGCGGCTGCGGCTGGATCCGGGGGAGGCACCGGTTGTTCCGGTGTACTCCGGGAAGGTGCAGCACGGTCCCCGGAAAGGCGCAGCACGGTCCCCGGGAAGGCTAGCGCAGAAGGGCTGGGTCTGGGGACTGCTCAGATAAGTTTTCTGGGGTTGGTCTTGGGGGACTCAACGGACGCAGGAGTTGGGGCCTTGGAAGCAGAGAGAGACAGGGTTCCGGAGGTTTCTGCAGTTTGGAGAGGTGAAGAGGTCTGGAGCGTGTTAGGAGTTCGGGATTCCCGGAAGCTGGAGTGTCGGGAGCGGAGAGAGGCTAAGGGGCCGGGATCCCCTTCTGAGATGGATCCTGGGGCTGGGATTTGGGCCATGTTGGGTTTTGAGGTTGGGGCCCATTGCTAAGGATCCAGGCAGCTGGGGTCATGGAAGTTCAGAGGAGACTGGAGACTCCAGGAAGCTGGGGTCCCCTGGTGGTAGGGTGAGCTAGGAAGCTGGGATTCCCCAGGATTCCAACGTAGCAGGGATGGCTAGTGTAAAAGAAAAACTAAACTTGCATCCCCAGAATGCCTTAGGGGAAGGGCTGATTGTAGTAGTAGGGGTACTCTAATGTGGGTCTTGTGGAAGCTGGGTTCCTAACCCGCCCAGAGAGAACTTGGACTTGAGAGCAGAGGAAGGGAAGAGTCCTCCTGTTTTCCCTTTCAGTAGAGGGAGGGTTTGGGACTGATTCACTTTGTCCTTACAGGTGAAAAGCAGCCTTCATCTCATCCCAGATCACCTGTCCCTTCTGAAACTCTGTCCTCCAGAAGCTGAGGAAGGTAGGCGCACACTTCCAGAGTGAGGTGCCCCGGGCCACCTGGGTGGCTCAGTTGGTTGAGCATCTGACTTCGGCTCAGATCATGGTCTCACAGTTTGTGGGTTCGAGCCCCGCGTCGGGCTCTGTGCTGACAGCTAGCTCAGAGCATGGAGGCTGCTTCAGATTCTGTATCTCCCTCTCTCTCTGACCCTCCCCTGCTCACGCTGTCTCTCTCTCTCTCAGAAATAATTAAAAAACATTAAAAAAATAAAAAGAAAGAGAGGTGCCCAGTGCTGGCCTCTCTGAGGAAGCTTCCTGGAGTTTACATCTCTGCAGTTCATTTTATTCCTGAGGCTCAAGAGAAAGGCAGGAGTCCTTCATCATAGCCAGAAAAAAGGCTTCTGCCCTGAAATGAGATGATTATTAACCAGGAGGCACAGAAAGTCCGTCAAACCACCCTCCCCCCAGCCTGATAGGGACAAGAGTGTGCTGATTTCCCAATTTCTAGGCCATTCCCAGAGATTCGGATTCTGTAATCCCAGTGGCAGGGGAGGAGGAGGGGTTGAGAATCTGTAACATCGTTCCTCAGGAACACTCTGGAGCCAGCGTGGTGTTCTTTGAATCTTATCGGAACTCTCCTCCCTCAGTGATGTGATTGTTTTTTTGCAAACCACCCAAAGGCAGTGAGTAGGAATCAAGTTTAATGTGGAAGGGATCCGGTGGGCAAATGCAGACCTCGGACCAAGCCTTCTGTACCAGGAGCAACCATGGTAGGGTGATCAAGAGCTGATTTAGGAACCAGCTGGCCTGGGTTCGAGTCTCCCCTCTCCCTTTCAGGAGCTGTGTGACCTTGGGCAAGTGCATCTCTCAGTGCTTATTTTGTCATCAGGAAAATAGGAATACGAGGGGTCCTATGCCAAAAGGTTTTGGTGAGAATTAATTAAAGAAAATGCACAAGGAGCCCTCTCATGGGCCACATGTAGGGTTTAGGACGGTACCTGGAATGTAGACATGCAAAGGTACCTCTCTCCTTGCTGCTCTAGGTGTAGGCCCAGGAAGCGCTGGGGTCTCCTGGGAGCTTGTCAGAAATGCAGAATGTCGTGTGTCTAACCAGCTGCCACATTTATCGAGGATAGAGTTTCTCAGCCTTGACCTTACTGACATCTGGACTGAGTGACCCTCTGCGGGGACGTGTCCTGTGCATTGTAGGGTGCTTAGCGGCACTCCAACCTCTCTACCCACCAGGGGCCAGTGTCACACACTCCCAACCCCGACCCTTCCTCATTATGACAACGGATATTGTCTCGGGACATCGCCGTCATGTCCCTTGGGAGGCAAAGCGGCCTCTGGTCAAGAACCACCGCCCTAGGACGTATTATCATCGCTTCGTTTTTGCGGTATTTATTTTTGTGGCTAATGATGATCTTTGGTTGAGGGCAAACAAATGAAAAAGAGCTTCTATATTCTAGAATCAACCTCCGGGTTCCTGTTACAAGAAATCACAGTTAACATGAGTGATTAAGCAAAGATATTAAATACTACAGAGATATGACCAAATGTGATCATGATGCTCGCACAGACGAAATTTGAGAAACGTGGCCTCAGAGGGCCTGTGCGCTCTACCTCACTCTCTCCCTGCACCATGCCACCTCCTCCCCAAGCCTCCTGTGGTCTCTCGCTCTGCTTATCCTAACCAGTACAGGAAAAACATAAGAGGAACATTAAAAAAAAATCATCCTTTGCCAGCATCTGGTTTGAAGTGTGTTCTGTCACATGCATGGTAGTATGTGCGTGTGTAATCAGGAGTACGTGTGTATGTACATACGGTAGTAGGTATATGTATTAAGAAGGTCCAAGGTCTGGAAGGTGTGTTAAGTAAATCACATGTTTCCCCTATATTTGTGGGTGGCACGTAATCAAAAAAGTGAGACGAGATTAAATTAATCATAATGTAATTGGAGCGGCCCACCTTCTAGTCGTCGTCCAGACTCCTGTGCCGGCTCATGCTTTAGCACGAGGCTCAGACGCTCCCGCTCCGTTAGACTTCCACCATCCTTTTCCCTTCTCCCTATGACTTGTGCCCCTTGAGCACTTCTCCAGTGTGTGTGTGTGTCCTGGGGCCCCTCAGGTTCCACCTTTCTCAGGCCCCGACATGCCTCTCATTGGCCGCTCGCTGCCCTCTCTTAGCTGACCCCGTCCCCCTTTCCTCCTCTGTCCCCAGAGGCAGATGTGGCAGATTCCAGCAGGCCACTTGCTGAGGACATCCCGTTTCCAGATTCGCCCTGGAAGAAGAAGCTGAGGAACAGGGACGTGGAAGAGAAGACAAAGGACGTGTTTCTGTGAGTGAGGCTGGGGCGCGGGGGCCCCAGGAGCGGAAAGGGAGCCGCAGGTGTGGGCCGAAGTAGGGGAAGGGGACGGGATGGAGGGAGTCTTGAGGCTCAGGGAGGAATGAAGTTGTTTCTAGTTTTGTGTTTTTTTAAACATCTTTTTAAAAGTTTATTTATTATTTTAAGGGAGACCCGAAGAGTGCAAGTGGGGGAGGGGCAGACAGATGGGGGAACAAGATACGAAGCAAAGCGGGCTCTGTGCTGACAGCAGAGAGCCCGATGGGGGGCCTCGAACTCACGAACCGGGAGATGATGACTTGAGCTGAAGTCGAAGAACACTTAACCGACGGAGCCACCCAGGCGTCCCAGGAATGAAGTTCTTGGGACCAGAGTTGGCGGACACTGGCCCACCCTTTAGGACCACCCATGGGAGTGGAGGGTTTTGGCTTTGCGTCTGAGAGGTTAAGGGTGTGGCTCCAGATCTGGCTAGCCCATCTCTCTCTTTCTTTAATTTTTTTTTTTAATTTTTTAATGTTTTATTTATTTCTAGGAGAGAGAGAGAGACAGCGTGAGCAGGGGAGGGTCAGAGAGAGAGGGAGTCACAGACTCTGAAACAGGCTCCAGGCACTCAGCTGGCAGTCAGCATAGAGCCCGACGCGGGGCTCGAACCCACGAACCGCGAGATCATGACCCAAGCGAAAGTCGGACGCTTAAACGACTAAGCCACCCAGGCGCCCCTTTCTCTAATTTTTTAATTTACATCCAAGGTAGTTGGCATCTAGTGCAATAATGATGTCAGGAGTAGAATCCAGTGATTCATTCCTGACATATAACACTCAGTGCTCAGCACAACACGTGTCCTCCCTCGTGCCCCTTGCCCACGGAGCCCACCCCCTTCCCCACAACCCCTCCGGCAACCCTCAGTTTCTTCTCCATATTTCAGGGCCTCTTAGGATTTGTCCCCCTCCCTGTTTTTATTTTTGCTTCCCTTATGTTCATCTGGTTTGTATCTGAAGTTCCTCCCGTGAAGTCATGTGATACTTGTCTTCCTCTGACTGACTCATGTCATGCAGCCGCATACACACTAGTCCCCTCCACGTCCTGGCAACAGCTGGCTCTCTCTTAGCTATCTCTGTGCTTCACTGTCCTTTTCTGGAAAGCGGGGATAACGATGGTCCCCGTGTCAAAGAAATCTAAGCGCTGGGTGTCTGTTGGATGCTATCAGATAGTCACGTGGGAAGCGTCTTACCTTGAAAGTTAGGCATTTTCCTCCCTAATATTTGGATCACGTTGAGTATAAAAGCCATGGCCGAGGTTTGCCCTGACCTTACCTCCCTGTGTCCACAAGGTGATGTCACTGGAAGGTGTTCCTTCTTGATCATCCACCTCCCTGTCGTGCTCCCCAGGGGTCCGTGGCCCACGAGGAGGGGTCTGGGACCAGGGTCCCTTCCTCTCCCTCCATCCCAGCCCTGTCTTCTCGCTGTAGATTCCAAGACCCCTCTCCTTCGCCTCCGCCTCCCCCGAGGACCAAAAGCAGAAAGCATACCCGGGCACTCCAGAAGTTAAGGTGCCCAGGGCAGGGGGCTCGCTGGGGTAGAGAGGGGCCCGTTGGGCGGGTGGCCCACCCTGGTGACCCGGCGTCCTTCCTGCACCCCAGGGAGGTGAACAAGCGCCTCCAAGACCTCCGTTCCTGCCTGAGTCCCAAGCAGTGCCAGGGCCAAGGTTACCAGAACCAAGAGGACGAGGTGGTCCTAGTGGAGGGCCCCACCCTTCCCGAGAGCCCCCGACTCTTCCCGCTGAAAATCAGGTGCCGGGCGGATGTGGTCAGATTGCCCCTGAGGATGGTAAGTGCCTGAAGGGCTGTGGGGAAGCGTCCCCGGAGCTGCCTGTGGAGCGAGCTTGGTGTCAGGGCAGAAGGGACCATGTCTTGCTTTGCCCATCCAGCCAGTGCTCGTCCGCTCCCCACCCCCCCACCCCCCCTTGTGTTCCCTCTTCTCTTTGTCCTTCCCTTACTCTTCTCTGGCAAACTTCCCACCCACCCTTCAGGGCTCCCTTAAGCCTCCTAAGAAGCTTTGCTTGGTCGCCCCCTCCTCCGTCCCTTCCCTCGGACTTCCTGCTACCCCGTCAGTGCCTGCTTCTACTGTGTCAGTCACAGATGTCACTCAGTCGCTCTGAGCGCCCCCCAGTTTCCTGGCGGAAGCGACTATTTGTGTAGGGACGAGCCCAATTCCAAAGCAAGAGGGGCAATAGGAATAACCGTTTACTGAGCACTAACGAATGGTGCATCGGGCGAGCAGCTAAGCCGGTCGTCGCAGACACGCAGCCCGTGGCTTTAGCGACCGTGCATCTCACTTGTATCCCGTAGATGCAGAATGCTTCTCAAACATGCGTTCGTTGCCGGCCTCCGCAGTGAGTGGTTTCGTACAAAGGACCAGTTGCCTGGCTTCTCTTAACTAGGAAGGAGTAGGGGCACCAGCGCGTGGCTCCCACACGGCCACCATCGGCCAGAGCTGGGGACAGCTGGCCTATTCAAGGGGGCCAGTGAGATCCAGTTTGCTGCATTCACCACCCCTGCGCTTCTCCCTCCTAATCCACGGCCGCTTCATTTCTTTGTGTCACCTCCCCACACTGATGTGACTTTATTCCGTACTTTGCAGGGAAATTCCGGCTGATTTGCTCAGCGAGTGGCCTTGGAGTAGCCAAGGCCAGAATCAGGCCGGAATCGTGTTGGAGGTGGTGGCGGAAGGGGGGTGGGGCACGTCGGGAGGTGGCCTCCTTTGCTTCTTGTCCCCTCCCCCAGTCGGAGCCCCTACAGACTGTGGTGGACCACATGGCCACCCATCTCGGGGTGTCCCCAAGCAGGATCCTCTTGCTCTTTGGAGAGACAGAGCTGTCCCCCACTGCCACTCCCAGGACCCTAAAGCTTGGAGTGGCTGACATCATCGGTGAGAGGAAGGCGGTGGGGGGTGGGGGCTCGAGGAGGCTTTGGCCACAGGGAGGGGCTAGAGGCAAAGGGCCAGAGGGGGCCCTGCGTCCAGCCCCCTGCTTAGGCCTGGCTTCCCCATCCTGCCTCCCACAGACTGCGTGGTGCTAGCACATTCTCCGGAAACCTCAGAGATGTCCCACCTCCTCCAGCTGCGGGTGCAGGGCAAGGAGAAGCACCAGATGCTGGAAGTCTCGCTGTCTCCGGTGAGTGGGGGACACAGCTGTCCGGGCCCCTCGCCCTTTCCTCTGCTGACTGTGTCTCTCTGGTCAGCTACCCGCGGGTGGCTCCCCCCCACCCCAAGTCCTGAGCGGCTTGGGTTCCTCCCATCCTAGAGAGAGGGGAGAGCCCGTCATTCAGCTTTGCTCCCCCTTGGGCTGGGAGCCTCTGCTCTAGCCTCCCAACCCCGTCTGCTTAAAATGGAAAGGACCCTTGGATAATAACCAGGGAAGGCTGCCGGAGCAACCGCACCACGCTGCTGACAGTCCCCATGTGAGAGAGAATTACTTCCCGGTTAGGGTGGTAGCGAGTTTCACAGTGACGTTGCCCGGAAACCATCTGCATTGCCCTTGTTTAATGAATAAGGTCGCAGGGCTGCGGTGTGTGTTCCTGGGGCTGCTGTAGCAAACACCACGAACTGGCTGGCTTCAAGCAGCTGTATTCTCACAAGGTCCTAGAGGCCAGGGGTCCGAGCAGCAGGGGGCCACGCCCCCTCTGAGACTCTGGGCGGAAACCTCCTTGCCTCTTCCTGGCTCCTGGATGTGGCCACCCGTCCTGGGTGCTCCTTGGCCTGCAGCTGCCTCTGTCATCACGTGGGGTCCTCCCTGTGTGTCTCCTTGTGAGGTCACCAGTCACTGGTGTCCACCCTCAGCGAGTCACTCTCGTCTTCACCCAATTACAAAGGCCCTGTTTCCTGTTTGGAAATGGGAAATGGTCCCATTTGCACTTACCGGGGCATTTGCCCAAGGTCGCACGTGAGCTGAGTGGGAGAGCCTGGCTACCAGCTCGGGCCATCCTCATTCGAGGGTCTGGGCTGGCTCCATCACTGTGACTGGTGCCTCATCGGTAGGTGAGAAGCTTGGGGCTTGCAGAACCTGCCTGACCCAGAGCCTGCTGCCTTGACCTCTGTGGCCCAGTCCCCTAGAGAGGGACCCGGCCATGCTAGCTTTGTCCACTCGCCTTCCCCTCTGTGGGCTCTGACTTGATTCATCCCCTTGTCCTCTCTGTCCTGAGTCCTCTGTCAGTCTCTGTAAGTTCTCAGCCTCTCGTTTCAAATTCTTTTTTTTTTAAGATTTTTTCTTATTTTTTATTAAATTTTAAAAAATGTTATTCATTTTTTTATTAATTGTGAGGGTTTAAAAAAATTTTTTTACATTTATTTGTTTTTGAGAGACCGAGACAGACAGAGCACAAGTGGGGGAGGGGCAGAGAGAGAGGGAGACACAGATTACGAGGCAGGCTCCAGGCCCTGAGCTCAGCACAGAGCCTGACACGGGACTTGAACTCACAAACCGTGAGGTATGGCCTGAGCCGAAGTTGGATGCTTAACCGACTGAACCACCCAGGTGCCCCTTAATTGTGAGGTTTCTTGTTTTTTGTTTTTTTAGTTTAAAAAAAATTTTTTTTAATGGTTTTGATTTATTTCTAGGAGAGAGAGAGAGAGAGAGACAGCGTGAGCAGGGGAGGGTCAGAGAGAGAGGGAGACACAGACTCTGAAACAGGCTCCAGGCTCTGAGCTGGCAGTCAGCACAGAGCCCGACATGGGGCTTGAACCCACGAACCGCGAGATCATGACCTAAGTGAAAGTTGGACGCTTAACCGACTAAGCCACCCAGGCGCCCCTGTTTTTTTAGTTTTTTTTAAATATTTATTTTTGAGAGAGAGAGACAGAGCAGGAGTAGGGGAGGGGCAGAGAGAGAGAGACACAGTCTCCAAAGCAGGTTCCAGGTTCCAAGCTGTCAGCACAGAGCCTGATGCGGGGCTCGAACCCACAAACCGTGAGACCATGACCTGATGAGCCGAAGCGTCCGACGCTTATCTGATGGAGCCACCCAGGCCCCCAATTAAATATTTTTAAGTTGTCTCTACACCCAACATGGGACTCGGCCCCATGAGCAAGGGTCACATTTTCTATCGACTGAGCCGTCCAACCCTCCCCCCCACATCTTTTCAAACTCTTATATCCATTTTCTTCCTCTCTGTCCAGGATTCCCCTCTCAAGATCCTCATGTCCCGCTACGAGGAGGCCATGGGACTCTCTGGCCACAAGCTTTCCTTCTTCTTTGACGGGACAAAGCTTTCAGGCAAGGAGCTGCCCGCTGACCTGGGCATGGAATCCGGGGACCTCATCGAGGTCTGGAGCTGAAACCCCAGACCCCGTTTTGATGTGCAGCCTGGACCTGGGGAGAATAGCTGCCTCTTTGACCCTGTATAGACTTATCTTCGAGCTGAAGCAAAATCTAGTGGCGAACTTTGACACCCCCCTCCCCCCTCCCCATTGACCCTGGTTTTGAGCTGTTGGTTACTTGGTTAGTTGTGTGGTTGTTATTGCTGTCCTGGGTGGACCTTGGCTCCGGGCCCTGGGTGCACCGCATTTGCAGCCCGCCCCCCCCAGGATATGGGGAAGGTACCCCTCACTCCCACCTACCCCCTTTCCTTCCTGGAAATGGCTGTTCTTACAGAAGTGCTCATATTTAGAGCGAATGGCAATACAAGAGGGGCAGGCGCGGATACCAGGCCTGGGACATCCGGGGGCTAGGACTGGCAGTGACCCCAGTGGGGGCGCGGACACGCGCATGGTTCCCGGGCCTGCAGGAGCATAAGCGGTCCAGCCCCGCGAAGCGCTCACTTAAGCCCAGGCAGACGAGGCCGGTGGACCCCCAGCCTTGCGCGTCGCCCTCGCCCCGGCACCCTCTCCAGGCACCTTCCTGATGCGCGCACATTGTTTAAGGCATCGCTGAGCACGTCGAGCTTGTTCTGTTCGCATCTCCAGATTCTAGTCCGGGAAAGGCGTCTCTGGTTTTCCCTGCTCCCTCCGCGCCCCCCTAAGCACCTGTTCTCACGTGTGGGTCACGCGTGCTCGCCTGCAAATGTCTCAGCAAGACGCACGTTGTCCGCGTGAATGCACTTGGGCCCCGGGCGGTACCAGCATGGGCAGATCTCGTGCCGTTCTCTCCTCATTCAATACGTGGTGCTTCCTCCGCATGGGCCCCATTGCCCGGACGGCTCTGTGGGCCGTTCCTCAGCGAGCCGCGACTGCAACGTCCACGTTTGCCAGGCGGCGGGCACCGGGGCGCCTCTAGCCCCTCAGGACGTCAGCGAGGCGGCGGGGAACATCTTTCGTGGGTCCCCTACGGTACACGCGTGGAAGGTTCTCCAACACAGGGACCCAGGATGGGCTTACGGGTCTGACAGGTTAACTTTCCTGTGGTTCTACTAAAGTGCCCTCACCAGTGGTCGTGGAGCATCCCCCGTGAGGGTCTCCGTTTCTCCTCATCCTCACCAGCTCTTGCGACTGCCCTGCTTTCTCATTTTTGCTAGTCTGTTGGGAGCCAAGTGGAGGCGAGTGTTAATGGACATTCACCCACTCAGAAAGCGGGGAATTTCTTCGCGTGCCCGGCAGCTGTTGGGTCTCCCTTTCGGGCACTGCCCAGACGGCTCGAGGAAGGGGACTCGTGCTTGATTTCTTTAGGGGTGGCCTTCACCGAAAAGGGATGCTTAGTTGTCATGCCCATGCGTGAACTAGTTTGTCCTATCATCTGTTGCTTTTTGATTTCTTATTTAAAAAGTTTCGATATTTTACATTTTCTGCTGTTAGCTCGTTCGTTTGCCCTTTCATGTTTCAGCCGCTAAGTGGGGCTGAGGTCCAGCCCTCACACCCCGGTGTGTATGCACGTCGGCTGGCCTCAGTTCTGTGTGATTGAACATTTGTCCTCATTGGTCAATTCCGGGCCGTACTGGCTGCTAAATATTGAATATTACTTCTAAACGATATCAGTTCAACTCTGCCTAGGAGATCCAGGTTTAATGTTCCCCGCAGAAAGAGCCAGACTTCTCACTACTGTCTACTAATAAAGCCATTGATTCTCCGCTGATACGTGGTATAATCCTGGCAAAAGTATGTCACCTTCTCAAAACGTCTTTTGTTGGAAAGTGGCATCCCTTTGACCTTACAATGTGAGAAAAATAGAAGCCTCTATAACATTTAAATAATCCATGATTTGGTATAACTTTTTTTTTTTTCAGATCTTTTTTGTCCGTTGATGAGTTTGGACACGTTAACATTGTGTATTTGGCCTCACCAAAATAAAGGGGAGTTCTTTCACCTTGCGTCGCCTTGAAGGTTTCTGTCTTTGTGACTCCCGCCACGGGACCCCTCGCTAAGGCCCCGGTGACAGACCATTAGTTGTCCCCTTGCATCCATTCTTACTCCTTTCAGGGTAACAGAGCCTGCGGTTGTTAGCAAAGCGCAGGGAGTTCAGAGCGAGGACAGCCAGCCAGCTGCCGGTTCGGGCTCCTGGGTGTAAGGGGGCGAGGGGTGCGCCTCTCAGAGCGTTGCCCAAAGAGGGCGGCGGGAGCCCCTTTCCATCGCTGTCCTCAAGCTGCTGGAAGTGGAGCGGCCTGGCGGCCATGAGGCGACCTTGGGGAGAGAAGCCGCGCACGTGGCACGGGGCGCGGAGGGACAGAGCCCCGGCCCCAGCCTCTCTGCAGCGTCCTGCCAGCCCTGCGCTGCTGACCCCCGGGCTCGGGTGGGAGAGGAGCTTCCATCCTGTCTAAACCATGGCTGTTTGAGGACTTCTGTCCCTGGTACCCCAGCCTAGTTCCAGCCCCAGGATGTGGCCATCGTAACATTGTCTTGAGCCTCTTTGGGTCCCTGACCGAGATTTTCTCAGGTTTCTATCCAGGAGTGCAATCACCGGCCGCTGAATGTGTGTGCCCCAGCCGGGTCTCTTCGGCACTGCCAGATTGCTGACCACGGTGACTGGATTGCTTTATAAATCATTAGCAAGCGCTACAAGATTCCAGTTTCTTCTTCCCTGGAACTGAATCTGGGGAAGAGAGGGGAAAATCTACCTATTTTAAAAGAATTTGCATTTTTTCTATGATGACAGAGATGACAGGTCCTTTTGATGAAAGGGATTGATCACTTATCAGGTGGTCTTTTTATTTTACTTTTAAATGCTATTTATTTTTAAGGATGTTATTATTTTTTAAATAATTTTTTAAAGTTTATTTATTGTTGAGAGGGAGAAAGAGAGTACAAGCTGGGGAGAGGCAGAGAGAGAGGGAGACACAGAATCCAAAGCAGGCTCCAGGCTCTGAGCTGTCAGCACGGAGCCCAACGCAGGGCTTGAACCCACAGACCCTCAGACCATGAGATCATGACCTGGGCCGGAGTCAGAAACCTGACTGACTGAGGGGCGCCTGGGTGGCTTAGTTGGTTAAGCATCCGACTTTCGCTTAGGTCATGGTCTCACGGTTCGTGGGTTCGAGCCCCGCGTCGGGCTCTGTGCTGACTGCCAGCTCAGAGCCCGGAGCCTGTTTCAAAGTCTGTGACTCCCTCTCTCTCTGACCCTCCCCTACTCATGCTGTCTCTCTCCTAGAAATAAATAAAACATTAAAAAAATTATTTTTAATAAAAAAAAAAAAAAGAAACCTGACTGAGCCACCAAGGTGCCCCTTAAGGATTTTATTTTTAAGCAATCTCTTAAACCCAACATAGGGCTTGAACTCACAATCCGGAAATCAAGAGTTGCACGTTCCACCAACTGACCCAGGCTGGCAGCTGGTGCCCCTACTTAATTTTCCTTTTTTAAAAGATTTTAAGTAATCTCTGTACCCAGTGTGAGGCTTGAACTTACAACACCAAGATGAAGAGTCTCATGCTATTCCCACTGAGCCAGCCAGGCGCCCTGTCAGGCGGTCTTCCTGAACTTCTGAAAAAAACAACAAAATACCAACAGACAGGGGTGCCTGGGTGGCTCAGTCGGTTAAGCTTCTGAGTTCGGCTCAGGTCATGGTCTCACCATACTCAGGTCCGAGCACTGAGTCAGGCTCTGTGCTGACAGCTCAGAGCCTGGAACCTGCTTTGGATTCTGTGTCTCCCTCTCTCTCTCTGTCCCTCCCCAGCTTACACTCTGTCTCTCTGTCTCTCTCTCTCTCTCTGTCTCACAAAAATAAATAAATATTAAAACAACAACAAACAACTCTCCTGATTAAAAACCTTCAAAGCTGGGGCACCTGGGTGGCTCAGTCAGTTAAGTGCCCGACTTCGGCTCATGAGTTTGAGCCCTGTGTTGGGCTCTGTGCTGACAGCTCAGAGCCTGGAGCCTGCTTTGGATTCTGTGTGTGTCTCTCTCTGCCTCTCCTTTGCTCACGCTCTGTCTCTCTCAAAAACAAATGAACATTAAAAAAAAATTTTTTTTAAAGTTCAAAACGGTAGTAGGCCCTTACTCCGTGTCATATGACAAGTTGGTACTTTTCACGATCTCATTCATCCTTAGAGCGCCTATGAAATAGGTGGTGGTATGGTTCCCATTCTTCAGAAGAGAATTAGTGAACCTGCCCCAGACCTCACTGCCACCGGGCGCAGAGCCAGATGGAAGACCGGGTGGGCCTGATCTACGACCAGACCAGTGCTTCTCACACTGTATCACGCACACAAGTGAGCTGGGGGGCTTGTGGAAACATGTGGGGGTCAGCAGTTCGGGGCTGGGGCCCGAGATGCTGCTTTTCTAAGAGCTCCCTGGTGTTGTGGCTGCGCTGACCTTATTTGGGATAGCGAGATGCTGTTTTCGCTTTTTTTTTTTTTTTTTTTGGTTTCTGTAGCCTCACAGCCTCCCATCTCCCCACCCCTGCCATTCATTCCGGAAGGCTCCCCCCAGGGACTGGTGCCTGATGCGTTCTGCTGCCCCCCTGGCCCCCTCCAACCCAAGTCCAGTAAATGCAAATTGGATTTTAAAATGAAGGCAATGCTTAACATGCCGTAGGCCCTGGCCCAGCCCGGCCCCTGCCTGCTCCCTGGCTGGCCTCCCGCCCCTCACTGTCCTGCACACTGTCCTCTCAGATTTCGCATCCATTATGCTTCCTCCTGTGGGCTTTGCACCCGCTTTCCACTGCCTGGACTGCCTTTCCTTCCCTCTTAGGAAGTCAGAATTTGCTGCGCCCGCACAGCGGCGCTCAAGGACCACTTCTTCAGCAAGGCTCTCGCCCTCCCTGACCAGCTCAGATGCCCCTGTTATCAGGTCCTTGTCATACCCACATGCCAGTCTTTTTTTTTTTAAAGGAGAGTCATTTTTTTTAAGTTTATTTTGAGAGAGCAGGGGAGGGGGAGAGAGAGAGAGGGAGAGAGAGAATCCCAAGCAGGCTCCATGCTGTCAGTTTGGAACCCAACGCGGGGCTCGAACCTACAAACTGTGAGATCATGCCCTGAGCCGAAACCAAGAGTCAGACGCTTAACTGACTGAGCCACCCAGGCACCTCAAGGTGTCACTTTTTTTTTTTACCTTTTTTTTCAATGTTTTTTTTTATTTCTGAGAGAGAGAGAGAGAGAGAGGGAGGGAGGCAGCCAGCATGAGCAGGGGAGGGCCAGAGAGAGAGGGAGACACAGAATCTGAAACAGGCTCCGGGCTCTGAGCCGGCTGTCAGCACAGAGCCCGACGCGGGGCTCAAACCCACGAACCACGAGATCATAACCTGAGCCAAAGTCGGACACTTAACCTACTGAGCCACCCAGGCTCCCCGGGTGTCATTGTTTTTTTTGTGTGTGTGTGTGGCACTTGTCATAAGTGAACTTTTTTTCCCCAAGAAATTCCATATACGTTTCCCAAACTACAGTTTCCAAAGCAGGTAGAACTAAAAAGTTGGGTGCCAGTTTAAACCAATGGACCTGTACAGACATATTTATGACCTAATTTTATTCAAGAAATCCATCAAATTGAAAAAGCACCTGCGCCCAAAGAGAGCAAAATATTTTTTCCATTTGGCAAAACCAATTAGCATCAAGATATTTGCCTTTATAACAAAAAAAAAAGTTATTTTCGTTAATGTCCAGTGGTACGGTATTTGGATTACAGGCTTAAAAAAAAAAACTTTTAACTTTACTGGAGTTTAATTTACATGACTAACCATTCATTCGCTTGAACTGTACAGTTCCATGAGTCTTAGTAGATGACACCTACCCGCAAATGGTTCCCCCAGCCGGTTGTACATCCTTTACCCCCTACTCTCCCCTCCCTGCCCCTCCCCGTCCCCGTCCCCATTGCATGGATATACTATTCACCTGCTGATGGACACTGGGGGCTTTTTCATTCTGGAGGCTATTTTTTTTTTAAATGTTTTTATTTATTTCTAGGAGAGAGAGAGAGAGACAGCATGAGCAGGGGAGGGTCAGAGAGAGAGGGAGACACAGACTCTGAAACAGGCTCCAGCCTCCTAGCTGGCAGTCAGCACAGAGCCCGACGCGGGCCTCGAACCCACGAACCGCGAGATCACGACCTAAGCGAAACGGACGCTTAACCGACTAAGGCACCCAGGCGCCCCATCTGGAGGCTATTTTGAATAATGCTTCTTTTAAAAAAATGTTTATTTAATTTGGGGAGGAGGTGCAGAGAGGGGGGTGGAGAGAATCCTAAGTAGGCTCCATACCCAGCGCAGAACCCAATGTGGGGCTCCATCCTACAACTGGAAGATCATGACCAGAGCCAAAATCAAGAGTTGGATGCTCAACCGACTGAGCCATCCAGAGGCTCCAGTAATGCTTGTATGTACATTTGCATACGGGATGTTTGGGGGGGGCATGTTTTCAATTCTCATCGATACCTAGGAGTGGAGTAAATGGACAAATGTGTGTTTAATTTTTGAGGACACGGCCAGTTTTCTAAAGTAGCTGTGCTGTTTGCATTCCTACAAGTCCTGTGTGAGAGCTCTAGTTACTCCGCGTTATTTCCAGTACTTGGTATTATCAGTTTTTTTAAAGCTCTTTTCATGTAGTGATAGTGTGGTCTTCATTTGTATTTTTCATAAGACCAACTATGTCATATACTTGTTTGCCATTCACATATCTTTTATGAAAATCTGTGCAAATCTATTGCCCATTTAAAAAATGGTGTTATTCTATTTAGTTTTAAGAGTTCTTTATATATCGAGATATACATCCCTTGTCAGATACGTGCTTTGCAAATATTCTCTTTCCAACTGTGGCTTGCTTTTTCACAGGTGCAATTTTACTTACATATGGATATCTGGCCCCTCCAGATAAGCCTCCTGAGGGTAGGGACTCAATCTACTTTGTCTGAAACCCGGCATAATGTCAGGCACATAGTAGAGTAATGTGTTGTTGAGTAAATTCAGGGACCCTCAGGGGAGACCAGGCTTAAGGTTATAAAACATGAAATAGCTCATGGAATTTCACCAATGAAAGATATTCATGACTCAAATGGTTTCTTGTTCTTTTTTTTTAAGTTTATTATTTTTAAAAAATTTTAAAAAATTTTCTTTTTATTCTGAGAGAGACAGCGTGAACAGGGGAAGGTCAGAGAGAGAGGGAGACACAGAATCTGAAACAGGCTCCAGGCTCTGAGCTAGCTGTCAGCACAGAGCGCGACATGGGGCTTGAACCCACGAACTGTGAGATCATGACCTGAGCCAAAGTCCGGCGCTTAATCGACTGAGCCACCCAGGTGCCCCTAAGTTTATTTTGAGAGAGCGAGTGCACAAGGAGGGGAGGGGCAGAGAGAATCCCAAGCAGGCTCGGCATTGTCAGCACAGAGCCCTATGCAGGGCTCAACCCCCTCCCAACCCGGAAATCATGACCTGAGCGGAAGAGTCCAGCCCTTAACGGAGTCAGCCATCCAGGCGCCCCTTGCCTCAGATGGTTTCTGATAAGACCTCTTGGGGACTCTACTGTCTCCCCATGAGACTCAGAAGGGCTTAGACGTCGGCTGGGAAGACAGGTCTTGAAGCTACATTTGCACGGAACTATATTAACTTCGAGTGTACACTTATTACTGTAACTTGGAGATTGAGGCTGGGGACACCTAAGAGCCACTCCAAACTATCCTTTGGTGCCAGGGCTCTGGTCCTGGAGTCCAGTCCAGCCTCTAGGAGAATCCCAGATGAGACCACCAGAGGGCGCAAGGGCTTCAGTCTTGGTTGGCGGTGAGGAAAACCAGATGAAGAGGGGGCGCTCGGGGTCTGGGACGCTTCCTTCAGTGTCCACCAGGGAATCTCAGGAGTTTACGGACAGCTGGCGTGAGGAATCCGAAAGATAGGACGGGGGTGGGGTGGGGGCGGGTAGGGGACGGTGTTCTACATTCACCATTCATTCAACACTTCCCGAGCATGATGAAGTTCAAACCGGATTAACTGCCGAGACCGAAAGCTGATCGCTGGCATTCCTAGAGATAAACTACTTCCAGAACCTTTGACGATTCCATGATCTCGTTTCATCTCGTTTGATAAGAAATGTGCCCAATGGGAGCTGCAGATAAGGAGGCGGAGATTCAGAGGGTTGGGCAGCAGGGTGTTGGCGCGGGTCCCGGGCGGTCCCCGGTTACCCTGGCGACCGGCCGGCAGTCACGTGACGGGGGAGCCGGCGGAGACGTCGGAGAGGCGGGCGCAGCCTACTGCCTACCGTCTGAGGGCGGGCGGAGGTCACGTGTCCAGACCTGCCGGAGGTGGAGTTGGCCTTCCCGGTTCCAGCGTCACATGACCGGCCCCGGGACAACATGGCGGCGGCCGTGTTGCGGCGCCGGCGCTGAGCGACAGCAATCGCAGTGGGCTCCTGCCGGGGGTGAGGGGTGGCCTCAGCCTGGGCGGGGTGTGTGTGTGTGTGTGTGTGTGTTTGTGTCCGGGCCCTCCTCAGCCCGCTCCCGTCCCCGACGTCACTCGCATTCCACTCGTCCCCTCCGCGCGCTGCGTCTGCGGGGACGGGGAGGCATGACAGGCAGGGCCTGGCTTCCATCCCAGCCGTGCTTTGTGCTTTCGGGCAAGCGCCTGCGGGTCTCTGGGCGCACGTCCCTCGCCTGGGTTCCCTCCATCCTCTTTTCTCCAGCCTCCTCCCCTCGCAGGTGGGATCGTCGGTGGGACCGGAGCGCGGGCGGGCGAGGCCCCCGGGGACCATGTCCGGGTCCGACACCGCGCCCTTCCTCAGCCAGGCGGATGACACGGACGACGGGCCGGTGCCCGGTACCCCGGGGTTGCCGGGGTCCATGGGGAGCTCGAAGTCCGAGGATCCCGAGGTCCCGGACCGAGAGGGGCTGCAGCGTATCACCGGCTTGTCTCCGGGCCATTCGGCTCTCATAGTGGCGGTGCTGTGCTACATCAACCTCCTCAACTACATGGACCGCTTCACCGTGGCGGGTACTGGGAGGAAGTCAGACTGGGGGGGGTCCCGAAGGCGGGGCTGCCTCGCCGGGCCCATCTCGAGTCTTCTTCCCAGGCGTCCTTCCAGACATTGAGCAGTTCTTCGACATCGGAGACAGCAGCTCCGGCCTCATCCAGACCGGTGAGTGGATGCCCCCCCTGGGCGCCCAGCAGCTTTTCTCCCTATTTTGCCCCAAATGGGGTTACATGCCGGCGTTCCTGGGGCCTTAATAGGGGTAGAGTAGCCAGGCTTAGACGAGGACATGGTCCTTAGTCTGCTCCGGGTTGACCTGTTCAGTTAGAACACCACATTTTAAAAGGCAGTTTCATAATGGTTAAGACAGACCTGAGTTTAAATCTCAGCTTTCCACTTAGTGTGATGATGCGCAAGGCCCTCAGTCTCTCTAAGCCTCACTTTCCTTTTTGGGGAGAAGGAACTAGCCGCAACCCAGAACACATCGTAGGGCCGATGTGAGAATTAGATACGATGATTAACGCGTGTAAAGTGCACGGGATGGTGTCTGGTGGGTGGTAGACAGCGAAAGATAGGGATGGAAGAAGTGTCTGGAATGGGGAGAGATGAGTTTTTCTTGTTCAGAACTTTGTGGGAGAGACAAAGCCAAGGCCAAACCCTTCTTTCCTTCCTTTTTTCCTCCTTCATTCATTGCCCAAACCTTTCTGAGCACTTACTCTGAGACAGGCCCTGGAGGAAGAGGTGATAGCACAGAACTTGATTGAGACCTTTTAGACCCGATATCGCCCGATCCTTCCATGAGTCAAAGAATAGGTGGTGTTATTATTTCATAGAAAGAGCAGGTCGTCTTCACTGTTTTTATAGGGAAACTGAGGCTTAGAGAATTCAGGCTTGCCCAGACTCACACAAGTGCGAGGAGGGGAGGAGTTTGAAACAAGACCTTGAAGGATCCTTTGCTCCACTCCTCTCAGGCCAGTAAGGACCGAGAGGTATTTAAGGCAAAGTCTAGAGGAGGGAAAACAGGCTCAGAGACCAAGGTCTGCGAAGCTTTAAAGAATTGTTGAGTTCGAGAAGAAGCAAGTCTTGGTCGGCTCCGTTCGCTTTTTCATTCAACTCATGTTAACAAGCACCTGGTTTTTTTTTTTTTTTAATTTTTTAATGTTTTATTTATTTCTGAGAGAGAAAGAGAGGGGCAGCGTGAGCAGGGGAGGGTCAGAGAGAGAGGGAGATACAGAGTCCAAAGCAGGCTCGAGGCTCTGAGCTGTCAGCACAGAGCCTCACGCGGGGCTTGAACCCACAAACCATGAGATCATGACCTGAGCCGTAGTTGGATGCTTAACTGACTGAGCCACCCAGGCGCCCCAACAAGCACCTGTTTTATGCGACGCCGTGTGCTCTGTGAAGGTCCTTGACTTCACGGAGCTGACATTCTACTGGGAATGAGAGGACAACCGTCCTTAAAAACCTAAACGAATAGCAAGATCATTTTCTGCAGGATTATTTTGTAAAAGAAAACAGAGTAAATGTGATAAAGGGACATTGGATGTGTGGGGGTTGGGAAGATGTCTGAGCTGGAGCCTCAAGTTTCTACGCAGCTCAGGCGAGTGGAGAAATATTCCCAAGAGAGAGGACAGTGGATGCCAAAAATCCTAAGATGGTCTTGAGCTTGGCAGTGGGGCTGTTGAGATACAGAGAAGGGACTGGATGAGTATGAGGTCGGAGAGTTAGGGATGGGGGTTGGGTCAGATTGTGGGCTGAGGTATGGAGTTTGGATTTTGCCCTTGTCTGGATGGGAGGAGATGACGAGTCAGCTGGGTCGTCTGTTCTACGGTGGAAGGCTTGAAAGATGTCAGAGATGGGTCTGGACTTCCTGGCAGAAAGCTCTGATAGTTTCAGGGTTGGGAATTATTCCTGAGCCACCTTGGGCTCCCCGAGCTGGGCTCGGGCCGGGGAGGGGGTCCCGGGGCTGGGCTGTGACTCTCTGTTTCTTCAGTGTTCATCTCCAGTTACATGGTGTTGGCACCTGTGTTCGGCTACCTGGGTGACAGGTACAATCGGAAGTATCTCATGTGCGGGGGCATTGCCTTCTGGTCCCTGGTGACACTGGGATCGTCCTTCATCCCCAGAGAGGTGAGGCTCCACGCTGGCTCCTGTTTCTGGCCCCCCCGCCCCCACTACCCATCAGTTTTTGCAGAACTTAGGCATTTCCTCGGTCTGTGCCATCTTATACCCCCTTCTTGCCTGAGTTAATCTGCCCACCCCGTCTCTTCCCCTTTTCTTCTAGAACATTCTTCTGTCCATCATCCCTTTTCCCCCTAACCCTTGACTGCTCACACTCCATGGCTAAACGCTCCCCTTTCTATACCATGGAAAAGACCTTACCTGGACCGTCTGTTCTCTCTCTTCCTCTTCTGAATCAAACTGCCCACAAGGTCCCCTTGACCTAGCTCCTTCCTGGGTGAAGGAGCAGCCAGGGAGAGGCTCTCACTTTGCTTGCACTTCCTCCCCTCCCACTCACCCCGGAACGCTGCCAGCCAACCCCCTCCTCCCAACTCCATTGCCAAAGTCAACAGCAACCTTTTGGTTGCTAAATGTAGCCCCTGCTTCCTAATCCTGCTCTTGCTAGATCTCCTGGGAGCCTCTGGCTCTATTGACCCACTTCTTCTGTCCGGGAACTCTCTCCTAACTTCTGTGATGCCACTCTGGTGGTTTTTTTTTCCCTCCTCCCTGGCTGTTGCTTCTCTGCTCCTGTGAAGTCCCCTCTGTCTGTTCTCACTCTCTGCCCTGGAGCTCTGTCCTCAGCCCCAGGTGCTGCATACTCTCCTTGGGTGACCAGGCCCTGTCCTTAGCTTCAGGTGTCTTCGGTAGGCCACTAAACTTTCGCCCAAGATCCTTCTTCACTATTGGAGTGTCTTGGGTGGTAGAAATTAAGAGTCATTTCGTACCCGCAGGGCACAAGACACTGACTAAAATTTGTCGTCCAGTCCTGATGATCGTTATGTGAGCAAGTTACTGTTTTCCCCTTTTGCAGATGAGGAAACTGAGGCTCAGAGAGGTTAAGTTGCTTTCCCAAAGTGACAGCTAGTAAGTAGTGGAAGCCAGGATTCAAGCTCAGGGCTGTCGAGCCCAGGCCTCTCCCACCATCCTCGCCACCTCTCCTGAGATGGCTGGTGAGGGAGGCTGGGCGGCTGGCCGCAGGGCGGGGTGCCACTTCCCCTGTGTTTCGTTCCCTAGCGATTCTGGCTCCTCCTCCTGACCCGGGGCCTGGTGGGGGTCGGGGAGGCCAGCTACTCCACCATCGCACCCACCCTCATCGCAGACCTCTTTGTGGCGGACCAGCGGAGCCGCATGCTCAGCGTGTTCTACTTTGCCATCCCGGTGGGCAGGTGGGTGGGCCTTGGGCCTGGGAGGAGGGCACGGGGGAGGCAGAAGGGCCTGGCACGGGGCATGACTGACTGGCTGTCCCCTCTCTCGCATCCCCATTCCCCAGTGGTCTGGGTTACATCGCAGGCTCCAAAGTGAAAGATGTGGCCGGAGACTGGCACTGGGCTCTGCGGGTGAGTCTGGACACAGCCTGGGGGAAGGTCAGCAATATTCTCAGTGATTCTCCCTCTCCTGCCTTCAGACACCCCCCCCCCCCCGCGCTCTTAAGGCAGTGCTCACTCTGCCCAGCCTGTGGGAAGTGTGGCTGCTCCCCCGCCCCTCCCCCATGAAGCCATGTGCTAGCCAGAACTCTGGGTGGTGAGTGGTAGGAGCCCACTGTAAAACTGGAAGCTCCCAAGTGGGACTCTGTTGGCTCCTGTAATGGGAAGTCCCAGGGTGAGCTTCAGGTAAGGCTGGATCCAGGACTCTCACTCCCATCCCAGGAATTTGATCATCTTTTTTCTCAGCTCTACTCTTCCTCCGTGTTAATTTCCTTCTCAAGCAAGTGAAAGCTCCACGTGTTTATCTTCCCATTTAGAAACTTCGCCACCCTGGATCGTTGAGCAATAGTCCTGGATGGTGTCTGATTAGATGAACACGGGTCACATGCCTGCCATTGAAACAGTCACCGAGGCCAGGGAGGTTAACACCACTCTTGTCGGCCAAGTCTGGGTTATAAACCCTGCCTTGTTTGAACCACATGGGCTGAGAGAAGTGGGGGAAGTAGTTTCCCAAACGGAAATTAAGGTGCTGTTAGCAAAGAGGGAGCAATTGGGCTTGCAGAAGCAGGGGGCCCCTGGTGGCACTGGCCCCTCCCTCCAAACACAGGCTCAGCTTCCTTGAGCAGGTGCTTTACTGGGTGTTTAGATCTTGGGACCTGTGTTGCCTTCACACCCCCTCACTTTCTCCCATGCAAGGGGTGCTGTGTCCCTGCCTGCCTGTGCCCGTCCTGAAGCCCGCTCTTTCCCCAGGTGACACCAGGTCTGGGAGTGGTGGCTGTTCTGCTGCTGTTCCTGGTAGTCCGGGAGCCGCCAAGGGGAGCTGTGGAACGCCACTCAGACTCGCCACCCCTGAACCCCACCTCGTGGTGGGCAGATCTGAGGGCTCTGGGAAGGAAGTGAGTTTAGTTCCATTCTAACCCGACATCTGAGACCCCCAGGGAGGTCTCAGTATCTGTTTTGAGATTTACAGGAGTGCAGTCTTTGTTTTCTGCCAGCTGGCCCTTCCCCAAGGGCAGGCATTTGGTCACCACTGCCCCCTTGTGGCAGCTGCTTGAATTACAGGCCCAGATCTTGGGAGCCAAGGCAGCTTCCACGCTTCCGTCCCCTAACCTTACTTTAAAAATAAGCCAGCGAGGGAGAGTAGAGGCCCCCTATCCTGACACCTCTGTGAGTCTGATTTCCTCCTTCCCAACTGTCTTCAGCCCTAGTTTCATCCTCTCTTCCCTCGGCTTCACTGCCGTGGCCTTTGTCACGGGCTCCCTGGCTCTTTGGGCTCCTGCATTCTTGCTGCGTTCCCGTGTGGTCTTGGGGGAGACCCCACCCTGCCTTCCTGGAGACTCCTGCTCTTCTTCTGACAGGTACCCAGATGGGGGCTCGGCTAGGTGGCCTGCAGGTGGCAGGGGAGAGAGTGGGGAGAGCCACTGATTCGGGGTCAGGCTACTTCCCCTCCCAGTCTGTTTTCCTGGTGGAGGAAATAGATGCTGGGATAATGCCTTCCTCTCGGCTCTCTGTGAACCACGGGACACCTGGGTAGACCTGGGCTGAGGGCGGCTGGGATGGACCATCTTCTTCTCTGGGCTGTGTGGGGGAGGCGAGGGGCCTTTGCAGGCAGAGGGACTGGCTCCCATGGCCCTCCCCCTGCCTCCAGCCTCATCTTTGGGCTCATCACCTGCCTGACCGGGGTCCTGGGTGTGGGCCTGGGCGTGGAGATCAGCCGCCGCCTCCGCCGTTCCAACCCCCGGGCTGACCCACTGGTCTGTGCTGCTGGCCTCTTGGGCTCCGCGCCCTTCCTCTTCCTGTCCCTTGCCTGTGCCCGTGGTAGCATCGTGGCCACCTATGTGAGTAGCCGCAGGTGTCAGAAGGGGTGCTCTGGGTCTGGGGTGGTGGGACGGTGCACTGGGGCAGTACTGGGGTCAGTCAGCATGGTGGCTCAGAGACCACGTGGACCAGAATGCCTGGTTCTGAATCTTGACTCTGGCTCTTCCCAGCTGTGTGACATTGGGCAAGTGAGTTAACCTCTCTCTGCTCAATTTTTATCATCTGTGAAATGGGAATAATAGCTTTGTCTCCCGACGGTGTTATGAGAATTAAATGAGTTATTACATGGGCCTGGTACAGGGCCGTGTGTTTGCTCTTCTTTTGATGAGACCGATCCCCCTGCCCTTCCCCATCTTCCCACTTCCGACCCCCCAGATTTTCATCTTTATTGGAGAGACACTGCTGTCCATGAACTGGGCCATCGTGGCTGACATTCTGTTGGTGAGTAGGCGGGCCACTGCAGGGTTAGCCCAGAGGCTGTCGGGAGCAAGGAGTGAGGGGTAGAGGCCTCAGTTGCCTTAATTGAGGCCTTTACCCCATCTTCTGAACCCGATCCCCCACTGAATTCAGAGTCAGCCCCAGCTGGGCCTGGAGTCTGGGCGTTCACCCCACTCACACCTCAGGGCTGGGGTTCACCTTTGACCTCAGCCAAGACTGAGCCTTGGCCCCGTCCTTGCCCTCTGCCTCCCACCCCTTCTGCCCGCAGTATGTGGTGATCCCCACACGACGTTCCACCGCCGAGGCCTTCCAGATCGTGCTGTCCCACCTGCTGGGCGACGCTGGGAGCCCCTACCTCATCGGCCTGGTGAGCACTGCTCCTTGGCTGGGCCTGGCGTGGGGACTGGGGGACCCCGCACTCTGGGCACGGTCCGGCGGCCATTGGCCTGAGCTCGAGCTGACTTAGAAGGCCAGACCCGGGGCGCCTGAGTGGCTTAGTTGGTTGGGCGTCTGACTCTCGCTTAGGTCATGATCTCACGGTTCGTGGGTTCGGGCCCCGTGTCGGGCTCTGTGCTGACTGCCAGCTCAGAGCCTGGAGCCTGTTTCTGTCTGTGACTCCCTCTCTCTCTGACCCTCCCCTGCTCACGCTGTCTCTCTCTCTCCTAGAAATAAATAAAACATTAAAAAAAAAAAAAAGAAAAAAAAGAAGGCCAGACCCCAGTTAGGTGTATGTGTGCTCTGTACCCGGCGCCCGTCACCTTGGGTCCGCCCCCAGCCAGGCAGGGCTTTGTCTCAGAAGATTCCGCAGCGAGGCCACGGGGCCTTCCCCGCTCGTCCAGACCATCCTCCTTTGCCGGCTCCTGACTTCTTTGTCCTTCTGGAGTCTGGGGGCTCCCCGGTCCACGACTCATTCTCCTGGCTTTCCTTTCTTGTCTCCCTGCAGATCTCCGACCGCCTCCGCCGGAGCTGGCCCCCCTCCTTCTTGTCCGAGTTCCGAGCCCTGCAGTTCTCCCTCATGCTCTGCGCCTTCGTCGGGGCTCTGGGCGGGGCAGCCTTCCTGGGCACTGCTGTCTTCATTGAGGGTGACCGTCGGCGGGCCCAGCTGCACGTGCAAGGTCAGTGGGGCCTTCCCTTCGTCCGTCCCTGGCTCCTCACCCAACATCATGGTACTCCCTACTGCGCAGGCCTGGGTCCCCAGCTTCTTGCACCCCACGGATCTTCCCCCATTCTGCTTTGCGTCTACCTGTCGGACGAGCTGACGTTCCACTGTGCCCACGGCTCTGGTGGCTCCGCTGCCCCGTCCACTTCCCACCGCCTGTCTTGTCCCCTCCTGGCTCTGTGTCTCTGTGTGCATCCAGCCCTGGCTCTGACCCCTCTCCTGGCAGGTCTGCTGCATGAGGCAGGGCCCACCGATGACCGAATCGTGGTACCCCAGCGAGGCCGCTCCACTCGCGTCCCCGTGTCCAGCGTGCTCATCTGAGGGGCCATCGCTCGCCAGCCCGTGTCCCTGTCCCAGCTGGCCCTGGGCCCACCCCAGAAGGTGCCCGGGCCCAAACCTTCGGACCGGCCCTGCTTCTAGGGGCGGCCTGGGGCCACAGTCAAGCTCCACACACTACACAGGCAGCAGCCGAGCCAGGGGGTCGGTGGGTCCGGGAGGGACCTTCCTCTCCGCCTGCTGGGGCGGCCCCAGGGGCTTGGTGCTATTTGTAACTGAATAAAATTTGTAGTCAGACCCCTAGTGCCTGCTTGTGTCTCTCTGGGCGTGAGTGATCTCTGACTGGCAGAGGTGGGGGCTGCCCTTCAGCCCCAGGACCCCCGGGGCTGTTGGGTCACCCCTGTGGGGCCTTGGGCGAGTCCCTGCTCTCCTGGGCCTGGTGCACAGCAGTGTGGAGTGAGCTAGCCCAGTGTGACCGTGAGTCACAACCATGGTTCCCCTAGAGCCTGCCCCTCTTGGCAGGCCGGCCAGGGTGAGGTGGGGTGGGCACTGCCCTGTGCCCCTTGGGGTTCCCAGGGCAGGGCCCCCCGCCCTCCCTGCTGGCTGCCTCAGCTGTGGAGGCCGTGGCTGTCAGCTGGCCTGTACGCGTCTTGCCCGTCGTCCCCTGGTAGGGGTTGCTGTCCGTGCTGGAGGCCAGCAGACCCCTCTTGAGGGCCTGCGGGTGGCTCATCGGGCCTCCGCCTCCCCCTCCCCACTGGCTGGGTGGGGGTGGAAGGGGGCGGGTGCAGCCGGATGATTTCCTGCCCTCGCCCGGGGCTCACCACAGCTTCCTGCCGCAGGCGGGCAGGCGAGGAGAAGCAGGCGCCTAGCCTGAGGGGCAGGTAGGGCTGGGGCGCAGGGGTCACGCCGCCGGGTGACTGGTGCCCCAGACTCCAGCCCGGACCCTGGCCTGACCGCCCAGGGAGCAAGGCGGCTTCCACAGGCGGTGCTGACGCCGACTCAGGCCGGAAAGGGGAAGGGGCCCAACGAGTCCTTGAGGGCTTCTCCCCTTCCCCCACCGCCCCCGTAGGGCCTCCAGGCTGTGCCCACCCGGCTCCTGCACCCCTGCTGGCCTGGCCCTTGAGGGGGTGTGCAGCGGGCAGCCGGGCCTGGCGCAAGCTCTCTCCCGCAGATGGAGGCGGTCGTCCTGATCCCCTACGTGCTGGGCCTCCTGCTGCTGCCGCTGCTGGCCGTGGTGCTGTGCGTGCGATGCCGTGAGCTGCCGGGTGAGCAAGGGTGCGGGGGGAGCCGGGCTCGGCCCTCCTCAGCCCCTGGCCCCCCATCTTGACTGTCCCCAACTGTGAGACCCGAGCCCCGCTCTCCCTGCCTCTCCCCTCGTCACCCCTCTTCCTGCCTCCTCACTGGCTTCTCTTCCCCAGGGCCCTACGACAGCACAGCCTCCGATAGGTGAGTTGCCGGCCCACCCTCTGTGGCTCCCTCTGTACCCCGTGTGGCCCTGGGGAGGGGGCTGGGACGGGAGCCGGGGTCTCTCCTGCCCCTTACCTGTCTGCCTGTGTCTCCCCTGCCAGCTTGACCCCGAGTAGCATCGTGATCAAACGCCCTCGTGAGTCTATGGAGGGTCCCCTGCCTCGGGTAGAGGGGAGGGGGTCCCCTGGTGTGTGAGAGAAAGTGGGCCTCTGTTCAGGTTTCCCCCAGCGGCCACCCACATGGCTTTGCCCTGAGCTGGGGATGTGGAGGGAGCTGGGTGTCCTCAGGCCCAGGGGGCTCACGGGATTAGCCTGGCCTTCGAGGCCTCGATGAGTATGAGGGCAAAACGCCTGGAGTCATTCCTTGAGCTTGGGCTTGTGTCCTCAGCCACACTCGCCACCTGGACACCAGCCACCGCCTACCCTCCTGTTACCTCCTACCCGCCCCTGAGCCAGCCGGACCTGCTTCCCATCCCGTGAGTAGCATCCTTCCCTCCAAATGCCCTTTCGTACCCGCTCTGTGCCGTGGGGGTCTCTTTCCCTGTTTCGAGCCCTCTTGGTCCAGTGCCCCACCTCAGCATGACCTCTGACCTTTGCCTCCCAGGAGGTCCCCGCAGCCCCCTGGAGGCTCCCACCGCATGCCATCCTGCCGGCAGGACTCCGATGGCGGTAAGCGCGGATCGGGGCTCAGGGGGCCCGGGGCTGAGCAGAGGGTAGGCCTGGTCTGAGCTGACTTGACCTCCCCCTTGCTCCCTCTCTGAAGCCAACAGCGTGGCGAGCTACGAGAACGAGGGTGCGTCTGGGGCTCCGGCTGCACTGGTCGCAGGGAGGCTGGGGCCTGGGCCGGGCCCTGCTGATCGCTGTGTCGTTACCTCAGAGCCCTGTGAGGACGACGATGAAGATGAGGAGGAGGATTATCCCAACGAGGGCTACTTGTGAGTGGCCAGGTGGGGGGCGGGGAGGGGGAGCTCCAGCCGGGGGCCCTCGCTCACCCGCGCCCCCTCCCCCCTTTACTTGTCCTCAGGGAGGTGCTTCCCGACAGCACACCAGCCACCAGCACTGCTGTCCCGCCAGCTCCCGCGCCCGGCAACCCCGGCCTCCGAGACAGCGCCTTCTCCAGTGAGTTGGCCATTTCTGCAGCCCCTCCGCTCTTCCCTCTCCCGTTGTTTTTCTTTGACGCTCGCTGCCCCTCCACAGTCTCTCCCCTCTCTTTCTAGAACACCTGTCCTTCGGGGTGGACTTCCACCCTGACCTGCTGGTTTCCTTACTTTTTCCCTTTTGTTGACTGTGAGATTTCTCTAACTGCACTGTTCCTTGAGACTCCATTCTTTTGTCTCTCTTATCTGAAAGCTCTTTCTCGGTTGCTGGCATTCCTTTTTCATAGCGTCCTGTTCTTGTTTCACAGCGACAATACCATCTTGTACAGCTCTGAGGGTATTGATCATTGATTGTCTTCTTTGAGGGTTTGATGGGATGTTTTCTTCTGCTTCCGGCATCATTTCGGTTTCCTTTGAGCTGCGTTTCTCCCTTCATGTTGGCCTCACATTGCCTGTTAGGGCTTCCTTCCATGGCTGGTGACCTTCCATTTTCTGTCTCTCTCCTCACTCTCCGTCCCTGTTCCGGGCCATCCCTTCTACACCATGGCTTCATTTGCCATCTCGATTCCCAACTCCCCACCTCCCCTGAACTCCTTTATTCATCCATCCCTCCCTCACTTGCCGTGTTTACTGGGTGCCTCTGATAAAACAGTTCGCGAGGGACCGTCCTGATAAAGACGCTCTGCTTGTCTGGGACCTACTACGTGCCCTCCTGGGAGCATTAACTCATTAAACCTCCTGATCCCCCGCTGCTGTCGAGCCCACCTCTTCCCCTCCTGCACCTCAGTTGTCCCGACTTCCCAACAGGAGGGATCGCATATTTCACAGATGCTTGGCGGCACTTGCCTCGGCTTTAGTTCTCACGGCGCACCTGGGAGGCGGGTGCCGTCCCTCACCCTCTTCTCCAGATGAGAACGCCGAGGCCCCGAGAGGCTGGGTAGCTGGTGTGAGGTTACAGGACTGTCCGTGCGCGAGCTGGGTTTGCAGCGGGGCTCTCTGACTCCCAAACCTGCCTCGTCCACGGCCTCGTGGAGAAATAAGTCAGCGCCAAAGGACAAAATAGGTGGGAGGCACCCGGGTGGTTCAGGCACTGGGGCGTCCGACTCTTGATCTCGGCTTGGGTCTTGATCTCGGGGTCAGAGTTCAGGCCCCACATGGGGCTCCAGGCTGGGCATGGAGCCTACTTAAAAATAAATAAACAAAAAAGGACAAGGTGGCACTGATGGCGACAGGTGCTGGAAGACTCCAGGATGGGAGTGGGGGTTAGGGCAGGAGTGGGGGTTAGGGCAGGCGTGGCCAGTGGGGCGATGGCGCCTCCGACTCGGCACCGCACGCGCGTCGTCTGCACACGTGCTGCCTGGCGCCGTGGCTCCGAGCCACTCTCTGTCCCTGCCCCCAGCCCGGGTGACATGCTGTCTGCTCTTCCCCCACGGTTCCACTCCCTCTCATCCGCTCTGGGGAAGCCGCCCTACTTCTCTCCGTCACCACGGCCTCTGTGGGGCCACCTGGGGCTGGCTGCAGAGCGGGTGGCCTGCAGGGTCTGTGCCCGAGGCTCTGGGTGACAGTGCCTGGGCCCTGCTTCCTCTGCAGTGGAGTCGGCGGAGGATTATGTGAACGTCCCTGACAGTGAGGAGAGCGCAGACGTGTCTCTGGGTGAGCGGCTGGTGCCCCCTGGGGTCCCCCTTGCCTCCCCCACCCTCACTCTGCTGTGGCCCTCTTTCTGAGCATCCTGCCCCTCACCCTCCATGTGACCGTCCCCCGTTCTGATCTGTCCCTGTAGATGGGAGCCGGGAGTACGTGAATGTGTCCCAGGAGCTGCCGCCTGTGGCCAGGACCGAGACTGGTGTGTGCTGGGATGGGGGAGGGGGGTGGGTGGCGGCAGGAGCTCAGGGACCCTGCCTGGGGCAGGGGGACGGTCTGTGAGCTGAAGACCAACCCCCTCCCCCTCCCAGCCATCCTGAGCTCCCCAGAGGTGGACGACGATGAGGAAGAGGGACTTCCGGATTATGAGAACCTGCAGGGGCTTAACTGAGGGTCCGGTGAGAGGCCCTGTCCACCCCTCCCCGGTCCCTCAGCCCTCAGACTCCTCCGGGAACCCCCTGACCCCCACTGACCTCCTGACCTCGCAGCCCCTCCCTCTCCCGGCCCTGCGAGCCCGTGCCCGTCCTGGAAGCAGCTTTGCCGGGAGTGCCGTGCTGGGCAGCTGGCAGTGGGCCTGGGGGGGGCCTCCCTGACACCCCCACCCTGACTCCTGCCAGAGAACAGTCTGAGAATCTCCCCCCTAACTTATTGTCACTTTGGGGTCCAGTCTGTGTGCCCCCAACACTCTGCACCTTCTGACACAGCCTGAGAATGAACTACCCTGGCCCCAGCCCTATTCTGCAGTAGAATAAAGGCTGGTGTGGTCCGTACGCTCTTGCCTTTGGGGGGCTCGGGGGGCGGGAGTCCGAGTGAGGGTGTGCTGTGCCTGGGCGCCCGTGCGGGAGTGTCTGAGGGCACGCACGTGTGTGTGTGTGTGTGTGTGTGTGTGTGTGTGTGTGTGTCCATTCTCCCTGGGGCCATCATGCTCTTGTGGGTCCTGACCAGCTAATGGGAGTGGCCGAGTGGTGCCTGCGGGGCGTGGGGGGCGCTTTTGTGTGAGGCGAGTGTGACCCAGGCTGACACTTGTGGGTTTCGAGGCTTCGATGCATCCCCCCCACGAGATAGTCCACCGGACACAAGGCCGATGATGGCTGGGGGGATGGGAGGGCAGGGCACGGGGAAGCCCTGGGCGCAGAGTGACCTGGAGCAAGACCACTTCCTGCTGGCCCTCAGGTTCTCCATCTTTGAAGCAGGGAGTGGACTTGACCCCAAGCTACTGAAAAGCAATGTGCAGTGCAGCCCTTCCGACTTGGGTGTGCGATGACTCACCGGGAGGGCTTGCTGAAATGCGGGCTCTGAACGAGTAGGGCTGGGATGGGGTCCAAGAATCTGCATTTCAGAGGAACTGCCAGTGGTTCTGATAGTGCCGTTCCGAGAACCAGACTTCGAGCACTTTCTGGCGGATGCCTTGGTCATTGTGATTGGCTCTGGTCTGGGCGTGGGACCCAATCCGGGCCACTGAAGACCAGCCCTGGGACTTGGGCCAGAAGCAACTGGAAGGAGAAGCTCTTTCATTCATGGCAGTTGGTAAACTAGCAGAATATATTCCTGGAGGCCGTACTCAGAGAGCCTGCCCGAGAACAAAGCCGATGTGGAGGAGAGAATGGCCCAGAGGTGGACAGGGGGTCAGAATTCCTGGGTCCAGTCACACCTGAAGTGAGACACCCCCTCAGACTTCCTAGTTACAGGGACCAATAAATTATCGGTTGTCTTCACCCGGCTTGACTTGGGGTTTCTGTTGCACACACCCAAAGTAGCCCTGAACGATGCACACAGCTGTCGGCATCCTCCGTTGGCTCCGAAGGCAATAGTGACAGCCTGTCGTCAAGCACACGCTGTGTTTCCATGCTTACCTCATTCGGTCGCTGCCATTCCCCTGTGGACCTGTGGTTGCAGGTGAGGAAACAGTCACAGAGAGGAGAAGCAATTTGCCCAGAGGCACACAGCCCAAGTGATAAGTCTGGGATTCGACCCCAGGGCTGTTGGTCTCCAGAGTCGCTGCTGCCAATGTTAATGTCAGTGGCTCTGGGTGTGGTACAAAGAGTCGGCTGCTCTACGAGGAAAGCTTGTAAGAGGCGCGATTGGAGAAATCGGGGACGGAGGCTGGACAGGCTGGATGTCAACAGGTAGAGCTAATCTGGAGGAAATAGACAAGAAGAGGCACCTTTGTGCCTGGGCCCAGGAACAGCAAGTTGATCACAGAGGTACGCTGGTGCAAGCACCTTGGAGAAGGATCTAGCAACATCAGTAAGGCCAAAGAAGGTGTGTCCCTCTACCTAGCAAACTCCTGGGTATAAATCCAGAGAAACTAGCACGCGGGCTCAGGGGGCGGGTACCGGGGGCTCGGGGCAGCCTTGCAATGGCCAACAGCTGGCACCGGCAGAGGCTGTGACCAGGAGAATGGACGGGGTGGGGGGCTGTAGCCTGGTCAAGTCACAGATGCCCCCCAGCGGGTGAAAATGAGTGCATCGGGCAACACCTGTCAGCACAGATAAATATCAGCAAGAGAACATGGAGCAAGAACCAGAAAACAAGTTGCTTTATGTATGTATATATATATGTTGCTTTATGTATGTATATATATATATAAATATATATGAACATGAATAAACATATATGAACATATTCCATACATATATATGTATACATATATATGTGTGTGTGTATATATATATATATTTAAATATATATATATATATATAGTTGGAAACATGAAAACCGAAGTAGATGGTTCAAGGATACACAACAGGTGCAAAATAGGCAAAGCCACGGGGAACACGAAGTGCAGGAGACAGGCAACCGCGCGGCAGAGCGTGGGGAAGGGTCGGGAAGGCATTCAGGAAGGCCTCAGTGAGAAGTGTGATGTCTTATTCTTTTTTTTTTTTAATGTTTTATTTATTTCTGAGAGAGAGCGTGAGCAGGGAAGGGTCAGAGAGAGAGGGAGACACAGAATCCGAAACAGGCTCCAGGCTCTGAGCTGTCAGCACAGAGCCCGACGTGGGGCTTGAACCCACGAATTGTGAGATCATGACCTGAGCCAAAGTCAGACACTTAACTGACTGAGCCACCCAGGTGCCCCAAGTGATGTCTTATTCTTTTTAAAAATTTTTTAAAAATGTTTTTTATTTATTTCTAGGAGAGAGAGAGAGAGAGAGAGAGAGACAGCATAAGTAGGGGAGGGTCAGAGAGAGAGGGAGTCACAGACTGAAACAGGCTCCAGGCTCTGAGCCCAGAGCCAGTCAGCATAGAGCCCAACGCGGGGGTCGAACCCACGAACCGTGAGATCATGACCTAAGCGAAAGTCGGACGCTTAACCGACTAAGCCACCCAGGCGCCCCAGTGATGTCTTATTCTTAAGTAGGGTTAGGTACACAGTGTTTGAGACAGCATTCTCTTAAGTGTTTGCCTATCTAAGCGATTTCGTAATAAGGGAGACCAAGGCCCAAGGAGGGAATAATTGGGGGCAGGAGGATTGGGCAGCTTTAAGAGACAGTAAAAGGGCTGAGGACTGATGGTCTGTCTGTGCCGAGGCAGGTTAGTTCCAGGCCTGAGGAGCAGCATATGCAAAGGCCCTGAGGTGGGTGGGGGTGTGTGTGAGGAGGCTGTTGGGAGTATCTGCATGAGAAGCGGTGGTGGGCTAGCCAAGGAAGTGGCAGGGGCAACGGAGAGGGGTGTGGAATATGTTCAGGAGGCCAAAGCAAGGGGCGTGGTGACAGGCGGGCCCTGCCTTGTGAGGCATGGGAAAGTCCAAGGTGACTCTGGTCCTTCCCTTGGTGGATCGGGGGTAGGGGGATTCCCTGAGGCACTAACTAAGCAGCTTCCCAGTTTTGCTTCTCGGACCAGCGAGAGGACGTGGCTTTGCTTCAGCAGTCGATGAGCCAGACAGGACAGACAGAGTCAATGCAGTGAGGTCTGCGGGGCTGGGGCTGGGGTGTCTTAGCCCACGGGGGTGGCCGGCAGAAGGAATTCCCGCAGGTAGAAGCCGGGGAGTGGAAATAGTTTTTTTCCCCCTTGAAGTCTGTTGCTGGAGGAAAGGTAGATTCAGTGGTAACAGAGAGTGTTTTCTGGAATTGCTGGGGGACACATCTGAGTGCTTCTTAGAGGCATCAGGAGGCAACAGCTCTTTTGATTTGGGTTTTCTCGGAAGCTGTCCTTGAGGTGAGAGTCCTAGTGCAAGCAGTGTGTTGGGGAGGTGGCCCCCAAAACACTGGCCCGGAGTAAGGGAGTGTGAGACACGAAAAGGAAGGCATCTAACAAGGATGCAGTATAAAGCTGCTTCGTGCCCAGCCCTGGGGCACAGTCCTGTGACAGCCTGCAGGGCGGCCAGGAGCCGTGTGGGTGCCGGCCATCCAGGCCCTGGAAGGGAGCTGGGGTTACTTTCACGTCTGTGCCCAGCAGTCACTCCTTAATTCTCCCGAAACTTCTGGCTTGCCACTCACACGGGCACAGTGGCTTCCAGCAGCCAAAGCAAGCCTCGAGCAAGGGAAGGCAGGGGCTGGCGGCGACTCATGTCAGCGCAGTGACCTGTACGGAGGCATTGACGATGACTGCCACAGGAGCTTGGGCTCTCCGGGGTGCTGGGTGCTGTTTTTCCCCAAATGCATCTTGTGGCCCATGAATCCGGGGAGAAGCTTCTCAGGAAAGGATTCCGTGGCCAGGAGAGCCTGGGAAGATGTGCGTTAATAAAAAGTTAATGGCTCAGGAGAGATCTTGTGATAAATATCTTTGTTTCTCTTTGCCAAACCTGGTGTTTCCTGAACTTAACTGACTTCAGGGGGGAAAAAGTTATTATTAGCAATTTGCAGACCATCTTCTCACCTCTATAGAGGACATCTTTTGTTTTCACCTTCTCAGTGTGCCGCCTCCTTCCACCGCCAGGTTTGCGTTGGAAATGTTTACAGGGCTCAGGTGAGGGTAAGCTTGGCACTGACTGTGACCCAGGATGAGCCAATCATTATATCCCACCTCCTGGCCTCAGTAATTGGTTGATACTGGAACACGTGACCCAATTCAGGCCAATGAGACACATTCCTGAGACTTTTGGTGGAACTGCTTGCAAAGAGAAGCTCTTTATCCATTGATGGGGCCACTGGGGGGTTAGGGGTGCAGGCTTCTGCTTGGAGAGAGCTTGCCAGTGAACAAAGGCACCACAGAGGAAAGCAGAGTGGACACAAGTGGGAATAGAAAAGTTGAGTTCTTGGGGCGCCTGGGTGGCTCAATGGGTTAAGCATCTGACTTCGGCTCAGGTCATGATCTTAGTGCTCGTGAGTTCGAGCCCCACACTGGGCTCTGTGCTGACAACTTGGAGCCTGGAGACTCCTTTGGATTCTGTGTCTCCCTCTCTCTGCTCCTTCCCCACTCACACTGTCTCTCTCAATAATAAATAAGCGTTAAAAATTAAAAAAAAAAGGTGCGCCTGGGTGGCTTAGTCGGTTGAGCGTCTGACTTTCGCTTAGGTCATGATCTCACGGTTCGTGGGTTCGAGCCCCGCGTCGGGCTCTGTGCTGACTGCCAGCTCAGAGCCTGGAGCCTGTTTCGATCTGTGACTCCCTCTCTCTGACCCTCCCCTGCTCACGCTGTCTCTCTCTCTCTCTCTCCTAGAAATAATAAATAAAAAAAATTTTTAAAAAAAAATTAAAAAAAAAAAAGAAAGTTGAGTTCTGATAGCCTGCCTAAGTACCCAGACCAGTGTTCCTGAAGCCATTACTCCTTTTTTAAAAAAATGTTTAAATATTTATTTTTAAAAAAAAATTTTTTTAATGTTTTTTATTTATTTCTAGGAGAGAGAGAGAGACAGCGTGAGCAGGGGAGGGTCAGAGAGAGAGGGGAGTCACAGGCTGAAACAGGCTCCAGGCTCCGAGCTGGCAGTCAGCACAGAGCCCGACGCGGGGCTCGAACCCACGAACCGCGAGATCATGACCTAAGCGAAAGTCGGACGCTTAACCGACTAAGCCACCCAGGTGCCCCTAAATATTTATTTTTGAGAGAGAGAGAGACAGATCATGAGCAGGGGAGGGGCAGAGAGAGAGAAACACTGAATCTGAAGCAGGCTCCCGGCTCTGAGCTGTCAGTACAGAGCCCAATGTGGGGCTTGAACTCCTGAACTGCAAGATCATGACCTGCACCAAAGTCTGCTGCTTAACTGATTGAGCCACCCAGGCCTCCCATGAAGCCATTACTTCTTGAAGAGCTGATCAAGTCTTTTTTTTTTTTTTGGTTAGGCTAATTTGTGTCAGGCTTTCTGTCATTCGCAGGAAGAAGATTTCTAACATAACCATGGCTGCTGTCATTTCCATCAAATCCCAGCCATAATCAGGCCATCCTGGCCTAACAGAGAGCACCTAGTTACCCATGTGAGAAAATCCCAGACTCACCTTTTCCCTCCACTTCTAACTGCCTCTGAGAGACCCCTTAAGGCAGGTGACCCGTCTGTCCTGGCCACCCCTCCCTCATGCATGCCCCCAGTCCCATCTTCCCCCCTCAGTCCCTTCAGGGCAATCTCTCTGGGGTTTCCTTACTTGTGCTTTATTTACTTGGTAGTGTTAGCCCCAGAGCCGAGGAGCGATATTCCAGAAAGAGGCCCGCGTCTGGTGCAAGAGCGCTGGAGAGGGCGCCTGGGTGGCTTAGTAGGTTAAGCGTCCGACTTTCGCTTAGGTCGTGATCTTGCGGTTCATGGGTTCAAGCCCCGCATCGGGCTCTGTGCTGACTGCCAGCTCGGAGCCTGGAGCGTGTTTCAGTCTATGACTCCCTCCCTCTCTGACCCTCCCCTGCTCACACTGTCTCTCTCTCTCTCTCCTAGAAATAAATAAAACATAAAAAAAAAATCAAAGAAAAAAAAAGAGCGCTGGAGAACGAGTGAGGAGACTTCATTTTCGTCTCCCCTCTGCCGCCACATTTCTGAGGATGTTGGATCTCAGTTTTAAAAACCTTCTTATGGGGCGCCTGGGTGGCTTAGTCGGTTAAGCGTCCGACTTTCGCTTAGGTCATGATCTCGCGGTTCGTGGGTTCGAGCCCCACATTGGGCTCTGTGCTGACTGCCAGCTCAGAGCCTGGAGCCTGTTTCAGTCTGTATCTCCCTCTCTCTCTGACCCTCCCCTGCTCATGCTGTCTCTCTCTCTCTCCTAGAAATAAATAAAAAAACATTTAAAAAAAATGAAAACCTTCTTATTCCGGGGTCCGTAGCCCCAAACAGTATCTCTGGAAGGAGAAGGGGGGGATCCCGGTCCTTGCTTGCTGAGGACGTTGGGTTCACTCAGGTGTGGCTGGAGTCAGAGGCTTAAACATGATCACCAACTTCTGCTTTCTCCTTAGTTCTCCTTTCGCCGTCGCCCCTAGTTTTAGTCCCTTGTGTGGTCATGTGACAGGTGTAGCAGCCTGAGACCATGTGCTTCCAGGTTTCCAGCCGGGGGAGGTGTCCCAGCATCTCCAGCCAAAGCCCTGAACTCACTCTCTCACTGCCCTCGCTTGGGACACATGACTTCCTGAACCAATAGCTGGCCAGGAGGACGCCCTGTGCTGACTGACTTAGGCCCGTGGCGTGTGCTCCACCTCCAGTTCTGAGGGACTGGAAGTGAGAAGGCATCCGAGATTAGGGGCTGTTGCTGGTAGAAGGGGGGACGGCTGTCGGGATGCCTTTGTTCCACACCTATTGTGTGCCACACTCATTCTTTCAGTGAGTTTCACAGCACACCTGTCTGCATAAGGTCTGAGGAGCCCCTCTTGTAGAAAAGGAAAAAGGTTCAGAGAGGTTAAGTGATTTGCTTGAGGTCACACAGCAAATTCCAAAGTTATTTATGGAAGCCCAACCTGCTTTGGGTGGGGGAAGGGAGGCTAGGTACAGGTTAACAGTTTGTACAAGAGGGGAAAACGAAGAGACAACGCAAAAGAGAAATTCCACAGAAAGTACATTATGCTCTGCACAGGGACGTTTGCTCAAACTCTGGGGAATAAGGCTCTCTCTCTCTCTCTTTTCTGGGATCTGTCAACAGGGAGGACATATGAGCCGGGAGTGGCCAGAGGCCACCGTGGGAAGGGCACCCACGAGACAGAAGGCAGCACAGAGGTGAGTGGTGCCAGGGCGAGGAGACAGGTTCTTGGGAATGTGGGTTGAGGTCCTGGATCCATTTGTGCCTGAAAGCGTATCCACCCAGGAACCGTTCAGTTTCTTGAGTTTATTAACACCCTCTCCTCACTTGGCTCAGCTCCAGCTGGGTTTCTGTCATTTGCAAATGAAAGGGCCCTGACTCATGAGACAGGATGCTGTGGAGCTTCGCCCTTCAACAGGCCCACCTTCAGCCACTTGCATGTGACGTGGCCTGCCACACACTTCTCACATGTTTGGTCCTTGCTGTGACCCTAAGTGCTTCTTGCCACCTTCGTGCAAATGAGGAAACTGAGGCTCAGTGAGGCCTGCGTGTGGCCAGACCAAGCAGAGAACTGACGCTCCCTCCCTGAGCACCCAGCCGCCCCCTGCTCCCGAGTGCCTCCTCTGTGCCCACCAGGTCCCTCTGCAGGCCTCTAGCCACCTCTGTCCCTGGGCGGGGTGCACACCCCCCTCGCTGGGCATCTCCTGGGACGGCGGGGGCTGGACGGGTGGGCCTGTTCCTCTACTCAAGGACACTGGGCTTCCTGAGCCCAGCTGGTGGAGCTCGGGCATCTGTGGGGCTCTGAGAAAGAGGGGGAAGGGGGGGCTGTGGTCCCCGGCTGTCGCCCCTCCCCCGCCCCTGCGCAGGGCTCTGAGCTTTCCTCACCTTCTCCCACCTGGCTCCCACACTCACCAGCTTCTCTTTCCGGATGCCCCCCAAGGCCGTGCCTCACACCCCAGCCCTCATCGCCTCCCTCTCCCACTTGCCGCTTTCAGTTTCGCCTCAGCCTCAGCCTCTCGGGCTCCCCTCTGGTCTCCCTTAGGCTCTGTGTGTTTGGGGCACACCTCCCCGCCCCTCTCTCCCTGTGTCTCTCCATCTCTGCCTGCCTCAATCTGTTTCTCGTCTGTCTTGGAAGCTCTATCTCTCAGCTATCTCTCTGCCCTGTCTCTCTGTCTCGGGGCAGCTCTCTGTCTCGGATAGTCTCTCTGTCTCCTCACTGTGCCTCTGTCTGTCTCTCTCTCTCATCTCTCTGTGGTTCTCTGTCTCCCTCTATGATCTCTCTCTTGTTCTCTGTCTCCCTCCTCCTCTCCCTGCCCCTCCCTCCCCACATCCTGAGTTGTCTTTGGGGAACCGGAAATTTGGGGGATCAGAGAGATACTGGGAGGCTCAGTTGCTGCCGCCTAGAGATAATGCGTGGGGGGGGGCTGGGGCTGGATGGGGGTGGGGGAGCCCAGAATCCCCTGCGTCTCCCTCCCTGCCTCGTGCACGCAGAGACAGGCAGAGGAATTATGTCCCCTCCTCGGGCCTCAGCGTCCCCTTCTGTGGAGTGGGTCAGATGAACCACGTCCCTCATGGGGTTGGTGGGAGAAGAAAAGTGAATCCAGCAGCCTGGCCGGAGCAGGCGCTCAGGGAGACTGGGGGTGAGGGGAGGGGGGGTGAGGCTGACTGGGGCTGAGAGGGGCTGGGGGAACGGAGGCTCCCAGGTGCTCCTGAGCCCGTCCCTCCCCTCCCCACACCTCATTCGTCTCCCCTCTGGACCCCAGTGGGCTTCCGTGTTGAACAGCTGCTTGGTGGCACCTTCTCTGCCGCTCGTCCTGTCCATACTCACTGCTTAAATCCCCACAGTACTCCTGTGAGGTGGGTACTGTTATTATTTTACAGATGGGGAAACTGAGGCCCAGAGAAGTTGGAAGACCTGGCCAAGGTGATACAGCTCGGAACCCTCCACGGGGCGGGACTCTGAATTAGGCTGGTCGTGACCGAAGTCTGCGGGTGCCGTATATATGCGCCCATTTAAAACAGAGGCAGCGCTAACTCCCCTTACAACCCTGGGGAGAGAAAGGCATTTTCTCCTCAATTCTATTCTGGTTACAGAGAAAGGCTGTCTGTAGGAGCGGGACATGTTGTTGCCTTTTAAATCAATTTCAGTTTAAAAGGACATCATTTTTAGGACAAATAACAAGAAAATTGGTTTGGGCAGTCCTGGGGATGGGAAGAGTCCTGCGTGTGGATTCGGAATTGAGTCTTAGGAAGCCCAGAGGGACCAGGAACGCTTTCCCAGCTCTGACGGGCAGAGCTCGCCACTGCCTCCCACATCACGTGGCCGGTCAGTGGCAGAGCTGGGACGCGAGCCACCGCACGGGCTGTAGGGACGATCGAAGAGGCACCAGAGCCTGAGAGACCTCCCAGTCCTTCAGAGATCCTGGTTAGCAGCCGTAGAAACCACCTGGGGCTGATTCAGAGGCTCTGCGGATGGGGAGCGGGGCCCAGAGGGTCATGGGAGAGGGTTGAAGCTGGCTCGAAAGACCAGCAGGAAGTGAGGGCATGGTCCTGTGGAGTCCGGACACTCCCAGCCCAGCCAGCAAGCCACTGGCTTGAGCCCCAGTTGTCTCTCCCAGGCCACACGCCCGTGTCCAGCCTGCCCAAGGGTGGGGGAAGAGGTTCTCTCCATCAAGGAAGTGGGTGCTCCCGTGCCCCACGTGGTATGTAAGGGCCTCCAGACCCTTGACCTGGGAGCCAGGTGACCCCCACCTCCAGGCCTAACTCCTGCTCGGCCCTGGGCTGGCTTGGAGCTCCTTCCCCGCTCTGGGCCTCAGTATACCCATCTGGTGAGTGGGGCTGATGGGGCCCAAGCAGATGGGTGGTTTTTAAATCATGCCAAGGAGCTAATTCAGAGATTCGGTGCCCAGTGGGTGTGAAGAGCCAAATAGGAGACTTTGGCCCAGCCTTCCTCCAGGACAATACAGTTTGGTGTTCTAATGTGTTTTTTGTATCGTAAAAGAGAGCAATACATTTGAACTCTCAAGAGAAGTTTGTGCTGATAAAAGGCTGGGCTTTATCTGTTTCGAGCACATGTGGCTGCTGGTAGCCCTCCAGCCATCCTCCGCGGCTGGCTCCTGAGTCAGGGCTCCCGCCCCCTGCGAGCCAGCCCGGCCGGCCCCCGCCTCCAGGTCTTGCACGCCTTGCACGCCTTGCACGCGCTCTCCCTCCTCCTGGAGCTCTCTCACGTCCTCACAGGCCCCAGATCTTCTTAGAATTTTCTTAATGTTTATGTATTTTTGAGCGAGAGAGACAGCACGCAAGCAGGGGAGGGGCAGAGAGAGAGGGAGACACAGAATCCAAAACAGGCCCCAGGCTCTGAGCTGTCGGCACGGAGCCCGACGCGGGGCTCGACCCCACGAACTGTGAGATCATGAGCTGAGCCGAAGTCGGACGCTTAACCGACTGGGCCCCCCGGATGTCCCGGGCCCCAGGTCTTCTGCCGCTGGGATCTCAGATGACTTTCCCTTTCTCAGCGCCCTTCCGGTCTGTTCCATGTAATCTCGTGCCTTCCCGGTCAGCCTGTACCCTGTAACCCCACTGCACAGGTATCACTAGCGCTGATCTTTTCATGCCTTCGGTGTGTGTCATCCGTTCCCTGTAGACTGTGAGCTCCCCACTCATCTCTCACTCCAGAGCCCTGAGCGAGGCGTCCTGTCGGCGCCTAGGAAGTGTTGAATGAATCCAGTAAAGCGCTTGAGCCGAGCGTGTGAGCGGCTCTGGGACAAGCTCTCCACGGTCCTTACAAGCGATACCTGCCCGGCCCTCGGGGAAGCACTGTCTAAAAGGGGAGACAGTGCAAACCGGCGGCCCACCGCGGTGTTTAAAATTTTTTTTTATTGTGGTAAAAACAGACACACACATGCACATATGCACACACACCCCCCAATTCACCATCTAATCATTTCTCAGGGTACAGCTGAAAAGCGTTAAGTGTATTCACGTCTTTGTGCAACGGATCTCCACCAAAATGCTTTCTTCTTGCAAAACTCCAACTCTGTACCCATTTAACCATTTAACGGCACCTCCGCATGCCCCCCTCCCCCCAGCCCCTGGCGAGCCAACCGTCCTACTTTCTGTTTCTGTGCGTTTGAATACTTGAGGTACCTCTATCATTGGAATCATGTAACTATTTGTCTTTTTGTGACAGAAAGCTTAGAAAGTCCCCAAGTTCATCCGTGTTGTGGCACGTGACATCAGTTCCTACCTTGTTAAGGTTGAATAATATCCCATTGGATACATATACACCACGTTTTCTTTATCCATTCACCCTTTGGTGGACTCTAAGGTTGCTTCTACCGCTTGGCTGTTGTGAACATAATGCTGATATGAACATGAATGTGCAAATACCTCTTTGAGATTCTGCTTCAGTTCTTCCGGGTGTATACGCAAAGTGGAATTGCTGGATCATTTAAAACAATTTTTAAAGACATGCATACTATTTTCCTGCAATTTTACATTCCTACTGGCAGTGCAGAAGGGTTCCAATTCCTCGCCGTCCTTGTCAGCTCTCTTTATTTGCTATTTTTTTAGAGCAGTCACCTTACGGTAGATATCTCATTGTGGTTTTAATTTTCATTTCCCTCATCATTAGTGATGTTGAGCATCGGTTCATGTGCATGTTGGCCACTTGTGTATTGTCTTTGGAGAAATGTCTATTCAAATTCTGTGTCCACTTAAAAAATCAAGTTGTTTGGATTCTTGTGGTTGAATTGTGGCTCTTTATATATTCTGGATATTAATGCCTTTCAGATATATGATCTGAAAATATTTTCTCAATTAATTAATTAATTTTGAGAGACAGCACGAGTGAGGGAGGGACAGGGAGAGAGGGAGGGAGAGAGAATCCCAAGCAGGTTCTGCATAGTCAGCATGGAGCTTGATGCAGGACTTGAACTCACAAACTGTGAGAACATGACCTGGGCTGAAACCAAGAGTCAGACGCTTAACCGACTGAGCCACCCAGGTCCCTGATGTACAGAAGTTTTTAAGTTTGATATGGTCCCCTGGGTTTGTTTTTGCCTTTGTTGCTGAGCCTTTTCCAAGAAATCATTGCTAAATCCAATGTCATGAAGCTTTTCTCCTGTTTATTTCCCTTTGCCTAGGAATTTTCTAGTTTTAGGTCTTTCTTTTAATGTTTATTTGTTTTTAATTTTATTTATTTTTGAAAGAGACAGAGTGTAAGTGGGGAGGGGACAGAGCAGGAGGGAGACACAGAATCCGAAGCAGGCTCCAGGCTCTGAGTTGTCAGCACAGAGCTCGATGCAGGGCTCAAGCTCACGGACTGGGAGATCATGACCTGAGCCGAAGTTGGAAGCCTAACTGACTGAGCCATCCAGGCACCCTAGTTTTAGGTCTTATAGTTGATCGTCTTAATCCATTTTGAGTTTTTGTTTTTTGTTTTATGTGTGTGTGTGTGTTTGTTTGTTTTGCATGTGAATATCCAGTTTTCCCAGCACCATTTGTTGAAAAGACTATCCTTTCCACAATTGAGTGGTCTTGTCTCCTTTGTCAGAGCTCATGTGACCATGTATGTGAGGGCTTATTTCTGGACTCTCTATTCTATTTATTCTCTTTCATTGGTCTACATGTCTGTCTCTATGCCAGCACCGCACTGTTTTGATTACTGTAGCTTTGTGATAAGTTTTGAAATCAGGAAGTGTGCATCTTTGAACTTGTTATTTTTTAAGATTATTTTGGCTATTTGGGGTCCCTTGAGAGTCCACATGAATTTTATTTTATTTATTTAAAATTTTTAATAGATTTTTAAAAATGTTTATTCATCTTTGAGAGAGAGAGAGAGACAGAGAGAGACAGAGAGTGAGCGGGGACGAGGGACAGAGAGAGAGGCAGACACAGAATCCGAAGCACGGTCCAGCCTCTGAGCTGTCAGCCCGACGCAGGGCTCGAACCCACAAGCTGTGAGATCATGACCTGAGCCAAAGTCAGACGCTTAACTGACTGAACTGCCTAGGCACCCCTCCAGGGATGGACATTTTAGATGATTTCCAAATAATTTACCAAAAAAAAAAAATTTACACTGAACAATATTATACATAAGCCATTTAGCATACGTGGGAGTATCTCTGTATAACAAATCCCTAGAAGTGGAGTCATTTGGTCAAAGTGAACAAGTATGTGTGATTTTGGTAGATATTGCCAAATTCCCCTTTGGGGGAGGGGGCCAGCTGACACCCCCACAAGCAGTATCCGACAGGGCCTGTCTCCCCACATCCTTGCCAACTCAGAGTGCTATTGAACTCTTTAGCTTCTTGCCAGACTGTCAGGTCAAAATTGGAATCTAACTGCAGTTTTAATTTGCATCTCTTTGGTCGTGAAGGAAAGAGGAGCATCTCTTTATGTATCAAAAGTTATCTGTATTTTCTGTTATCCATTTGTGTCCATTGTTATTTTTTCATGTAGTTTTTTTCTTGTTTATTCCCAGGAACACTTTACATATTAGGAAAATTAACTCTTGGTGGGTGATTTGAGGGAGCGAATATATTTTCCTAGTTTGTTCCTTTCCCAATTTGGCTATTTTTATAACCAACCAGACAAATATAAAAGACCTTGGAAGTATAACATACACAGCAAAGGATCAGATTAGAAGTGTGCAGTTTGATGAATCGTCACCAAGAGAACCCACCTGTGTTACTTCTCGATGGCTGCTTATATCACTGTGGCTTTTTCTTGGGGAAGTTTTTTATTTTTACCTAGTAGTTTATGGTTTTCATTTATTTTTTATTAAAATTTTTAATGTTTATTATTTATTTTTGAGAGAGAGACAGTACAAGCAGGGGAGGGTCAGAGAGAGAGGGAGGCATAGAATCTGAAGCAGGCTCCGCGCTCTGAGCTGTTGGCACAGAGCCTGATGTGGGGCTCGAAGTCACAAACCGTGAGATTATGACCCTGAAGCCTAACTGGCCGAGCCATCCAGGCGCCCCTCTGATTTGGAGATTTGGAGGCTACTTTGGTGCTGTGTTTTACACGTAAGCTGTGGCTGTTAACAGCTTGGACCCTTGAGCCTTCAGCTCGACTTACAGACTCCAGCAGCAAGTGACTTCACCTTAGTTTCTTCATCTCTAAAGTAGGGATAATAATAGTACCAACCTCCCAGGGTGGTTGGGAGGATGAAATAACTTAATGTATTATGTAAAGTCCTAGGGGTGCCTGGGTGGCTCAGTCGGCTGAGTGGTCGACTTCGGTTCAGGTCATGATCTCAAACTTGTGAGTTTGAGCCCTGCTTCAGGCTCTGTGCCGACAGCGCAGAGCCTGGAGCCTGCTTCGGATTCTGTGTCTCCCTCTCTCCCTGCCCCTCCCCTGCTCACACTCTGTCTCTCTCTCAAAAATAAACAAACATTTAAAAAATTTTGAAAGTACCTAGAACAGTGTCTGGTGTATAATATGCTCTAAGTGTTAACCAGTTTATTTTTATTATCTCAGGCCACTTAAAAATACTTTTTCATTTTACTTTTTTTAAAGTAAGCTCTGCACCCAACATGGGCCTTGAACTCACGACCCTGAGATCAAGAGTTACAGGCTCCATGGACTCAGCCAGCCAGGTGCCTTGAAGGCCATTTTTAATCCTTCCATCAGCTCTGTGATGTAGAAAGTATTGGTGATGCCATTTACGGATGAAGAAACGGAGACTTGGAGCCATGAAATGACTTGCCTGGGACTTTGGGGGGCAGCGGTAATGGGGGGGTGCTTCCCATTTCTGAGCTGCTAAAGGGCGTCTGGGCCCGGCTGCCTCTAGCTGCTCCCATGGGTAGAAGGGGCCTCCTCTTCCTCCCTCTCCCCCAGCCCAGCGGTGGCTGTGGCTGATCCTCAGAGAGGAAATGTCACATGAGGCCCCAGCTGCAGGGGTGGGGTGGGGGGGGTTGGATGATGCTACACCAGGCAGCTTCAACGCCAGGTCCCGTGCAAAAAGGCCTAAGGGACCCGGGGAAATTGGGGTCTCAACAATTCAGTCCCTTCCTACAGGGTCTGATCAGCCGCTGGGGGGAAGCCAGGTCTCCAAGGACATAGGAGCCTGCTCTGGGCATCCCCAGGGCCCTTGAAAGAGACCCCCCCCTGCCCAGGCTGCCACGCACCAGCTCTGTGACCTGAGGGGAGGCCCTGGCCTCTCTGAGCCTCATTGCTCTGGTCTGTGAGCCGGGCAGGTTGTAGTAGATCTCAAAGCAGAGGATGCGCGCGGCAGAATGGCGTGGAAGGCCGATTTGTGGCCCGTGCCGGTGGCCTATTCACCTGAGGCGTCAGAACACACGTTCTGTGTTCTGCCACGCCCCACAGCGCAGAGCCCAAACTGCCACTTCAAAGGCTTGTGCCAGGTGCGAGGCAGAAGGGACTGGGGAGGGAAGACCAAGTGCTACAAGAGAGGAAAGGGGGGAGAGAGCGAGCGATTGAGCTGATGGAGGTTTTCCTCTCTACCTCTCTTTGGGGCTCGCCCAGGGGTGAGGCTGGGAGGAGGGAAGGTCCCAAGGAGTCTGGTGCCTCTTTTTTTTTTTTTTTATAAAGTGTTTCTTAAAGTTTATTTATTTATTGAGAGAGAGGGAGAGAGAAGGAGGTGGGGAGGGGCAGAGAGAGGGAGAGAGAGAATCCCAAGCAGGCTCCGCACCGTCAGCAAAGAGCCTGATGTAAGGCTCGAACACACGAATCGTGAGATCATGACCTGAGCCGAAATCAACTTCAGACACTTAACCGACTGAACCCCCCAGGTGTCCGAGTTTGGTGGCTTTGAGGGAAAGAGGGTCAACAGCCCCTCCGCAGCTGGATTCGCTGGGCCCCCCTTAGCTGCACCACCAGATTTGGCAAATCAAAATTCCAGATCTGATATTGGGACGTACTTGTACCAAAATATTAGTTGTCGGTTGTCTGAAACTCAGATTTACCTGGTGTCCTATGGTCTGTCCGACCAGCTACCCACAGGCACGAAGGGGACAGGGCAGACAGAGAAAACGGGAAGGCATCTGGGGGGAAGGGGGCGGGGGTATCCCACATCCTTTGCACAGTGAAGAGGCCTTCCAGAAGTTTCTGCAGGCTCCGACCGGGACACGGGAGGTAATTGGGAGGAATGGCTGGCTGGTGCTCGCCACCAGGGAGGCTCACTCTTTGCAGGGGCGATGTGACCTTGGAGCCGAGGGCTGGCGCCCAACTGGGCGTCAAGCAGGAGGCCTGAGGAACCACAGCAAGAATGAACACGAGGAAGCCTCGCAGCTAAAGGGAAACCACACAGCACTCGGGTCACCCCCCCACCGGGGCAGGTGGAAGGGGATGGGGGATGGGATTGAAGTCAATCAGCCTCAGCTGAATCCAAACCTCCCCCAAACCCCACCTATCTTCACTGTAGCAGGCTCCTACTCACCCCTTGGCGGCCCTGTGGGCCTGGGGTCCTCAGGCCAGCCCAGAGGCAAGCAATGCGGGGAAAACACCATGTCCTACAATGCCTGGGACTCAGGGCCTTCAAAGTGATGGAAAAAATCACCGGTTGGGACTGAATTTCCCCAGACGCATCTTGAGCACATTGTCAGAGGCAGCGGGGAGTCAGAGTCAGGAAAAAGATGTTCGATTGGTCGGAAAATAAAGTTCTACTGTTTTCTTCTGCTCTTGGATCCCACGGCCGGTCTGGCTTGCCCCGCGCACGGAGCACTGTCCCAGGAGCTGGAGCAGGAGGGGCGGCCGGGAGCCGGGCTGGATCAGCTGGAATGCCAGGGCAGGGCAGGTAGGAGGCGGTGCTCCTTGTGACCCTGACCCCGAGGTCCCCTGGGGCGGGAGGTGAGAGCTGGCCAAGTGTTTGCAGAAAGGCTGATACTGCAGGGGCTGCCGCTGCTTATTTTATTTTCAACCACACTCACAGCATTGACTGTGGGCCGGCTCTGCCTCAAGGGCTTTCTAAACAACAGTTTGGTTTAATGCCCATAAGGGCACTTGAACGTTGGATGACGTCATCCCCACTTGGCGCACGAGGGCACTGAGTTGCAGAGAGGTTAATTTAAATGGTTTGCCCAAGGTCACACAATGGGGGAAGGGGCAGCTTCCGGGGCAGGCCAAGGCCAGCCTGACCGCTCAGCGAGCGCTGGGCCCCAGCCCTTAGCACTGCTCACGGGCAGGAAGCTGGACCCGTGGGCCGTCCGTCCAGAAAATAGGACACGTGCTGAGATGTTCTGTCGGGCAGGCCAGGTGCTGGGATCTGGTACGGGCACGGAAGCAGGACCCCATTTCCGTTCTTGCAGAACACTTAGCCCAGACGGAGGGACAGACACAAACACAGCTCAGCGTACACAAATCAATGCTAGAAAACGAGGCTGCTTAGTGAGCACCTACTGTGGGCACACCCTGTTATAAGCGCCACTTATCTCTCTATCCTTGCAAAAACCCCTTGAGGTATCGCTGGCCTCATTTTGTTGATGAGTAAAGGGAGGCTCAGAGAGATTCAGTCATTTGCCTAAGGTCATGGAAAGCAAGTGGCAAAGCTGGGGCTCATTAGGGGGAAGTGTGGGGTTCAGTGGGGCACACATCCCGGAGGGCTTCCCAGAGGAGTTGCCGCTGCCCTTGAGCTGTCCAGGAGACGGGGCTGGTCCAGTAGAGAGAAGGGGGAGAGTGTTCCAAGCCAAGGAAGCCACGTACAAAGGCCCGGAGGAGGACCAGCCTGGCAATCTGGGGCTGCTGCGTGTGGCCTGGCCAAGAGGTCACCTGCGCTGAGTAGAACTGGTTCCTTCCCCAGACAGTGGCCCCCGCTCGCCATTCTCAGGGGCTCTGGCTCAAGATGCAGGCCCAGGCCCAGGGCGGAGCGTCAGGCTTGCCCAGTCCTTTGGACAATGTTCGTGCTGGAAAGCCCATCACGGAAGCAGTCCAGACTCCCTGCTCCTGTCCTTTGCTGACTCTGTGGCCTTGGGCAAGTCCCTTCCCCTCTCTGGGCCTTGGTTGCTTTAGCTGTGAAATAGGGACAATTTCCTCACAGGCTTTTATGAGGATTAAATAAAAGTCTTAAAAGATACCAAGGGCTTTGAGCAGGGCCTGGCTGAAGTCAGCACTCCAGAAATGCCAGCTGTTGCTGGTTTTGAGACCGTCCACCTGAGGAATTCATTGCTTTCACTTAGGTTAAGGGAAGCCAGCTGTGGTTAGGGGCCCTAGCGCCCCTCGGTCACCCCGCCCACATCTCAGGCCTTGAAGGCCCCACCAGCCAGCCCTCACCACCCTTGGGGCCCCAGTCCCGGTGCGGGTGGCACGGGTGCCTCCGGCTGGGGACATGGAGGCTCCTGGCAGTTGGGGGGAGGGGTGGGAACCAAGAGACGTGGTGACTAAGACGGGAACCCGAAATGCACTCACACAGACAACTCCTCCGGGAGGTGGTTCTTTCACTCCGGCTCTGGTGAGTGACTCATGCGGGGGCAGGTACAGAAGGTGCTAGGGCCCAAGGGGAGATGCTCGTCCCTCCCAAGAAGCTGGTTGCACCGTGGGCTATGGAGGGCTGGCGGTGCCTCCCAGACCCTCAGGTGGGGGAGCGGACAGGCCCTGGGACTGGGATGCCAACAGACAGAAGGACCTGGGTTCAGATGCTGGCACTGTTATTTTGTGGCTGTGTGACTTGGGGCAAGGAACTTCACCTCTCTGTGCCTCAGTTTCCTCTCCTGTAACATCAGGCTAATTAAATCCACCTCCTGGCGACAAACCCTTCCTATTGTGCTTTGTTGGATCTTGGTGACTCCCCACCTCCAGGACCCGCAGTGGCTCCCCCTTGCCCACACAACAAAGTGCAGCCTTCTTCTGTCAGGAGTTGGCTGGCACACGAGCGGAATATCTGCAGCTTTATGTTATTTAAACCCCACACAAATCTGTTTTACAGCCAAGAAACCAGCCCCACACAGGCGCTCAAGTTGCCCAGGGTAGCGCTGGGTTTCCTAACTTCACACAGCCCCTCTCCGTTGCATACACAGCCTCGCCCAGATAATGAAATGATAGGTGAATGCGCCTGGGTGGCTCGGTTGGTTGAGAGTCTAGCTCCTGATTTCGGCTCAGGTCATGATCTCATGGTTTGTGAGTTCAAGCCCTGCATCGGGCTCCACGCTGGCAGCGGGTGGGGGGTGGGGAGAGGGGAGCCTGCTTGGCATTCTCTCTCCCTCTCTCTCTTCCCCTCCTCTGCTTGCTCTCTCTCTCTTAAAATAAATAAATAAATAAATATCTTAAATAAATAAGATGGCAGGTATGTGGTATTTAAATGCAGGTATGTAGTTATTACAAAGAAGAGGGGAGGGAAGGGGAGAAAACTAGGAATCACATTGCAGTCTCACCTCCTCCCCAGTAGGGCCTGCTCCTGAATCGCCATTAAGAAAAGAAAGTGCAGGGGTGCCTGGGCGGCTTAGTCGGTTAAGCATCCGACTTTCACTTAGGTCATGATCTCGCTGTTCGTGGGTTCGAGCCCCGCGTCGGGCTCTGTGCTGACTGCCAGCTCGGAGCCTGGAGCCTGTTTCAGAGTCTGTGTCTCCCTCTCTCTCTGACCCTCCCCTGCTCACGCTGTCTCTCTCTCTCCTAGAAATAAATAAAACATTAAAAAGAAAAGAAAGTGCAGTGGGCACCCCCTTTCCCTTCCCTCCCTCCTCCCTCCCCCCTTAGTCAAGCTGAATCTTGGTGACCCAGACAAGTAACTCAGAAACCAACCTTAATTTGGTTTAATCCGTGTCCTAACTTACACTGATGTTACATATCGTTTTGCTTTGTTTTGTTACATACCTTTTTTTATGCATAAAGTTATTTGTAAAGGCACCAGGCCCTGATGATTTCCAAGATGAATTTAGCTAATCTTCTGATCGTTTAAATTGATAAAAAGCAGGACACCTAGGTGGCTCAGTGGGTTAAGGGTCTGACTTCGGCTCAGGTTATGATCTCATGGTTCCTGAGTTTGAGCCCCGCATCGGGCTCGCTGCTGTCAGTGCAGAGCCCACTTCAGATGCTCTGTCCCCCTCTCTCTCTGCCCCTCTGCCACTTGTGCTCTCTTTCTCTCAAAAACAACATAAAAAAAAAAAAAGAATGAATTGCTAACAAATAAAATATGGTTGTGTACCAAAAAAAATGACATACTTTGAGCAGATAGAGCTTATTTCAGGAATGCAATATCAAGCAATTGATCAACAGAATTGTTTACACCGCATTGAAAGAGAGTAACAAAGTGATCATGTCACTTGATGCAATTCAATAGTTTCTTCTTTGAAAAAAAAACCTGCTAAAATAAAACAAATAAACGACTTAAGGAGATAACGGTTTTTTGCCAAAACTAACAGCAAACATCAGTCTAGATACTGAAGCCATTTCCCTTAGAATCAAAACGAAACAGTGTTTTTGGAGGTTCTATTGAATACATCAGGATAAAAAAGCAAAGATATGCTTGCCACTGAAAAAGAAGATATAAGGCAACTTGATATTATAAATCATTGGCTAAAAATAAGAAAAGGAAAAGATTTCATTCATATTTATATTATTAGGGGTATATATCTAACAGAGAAGGGGTAGGACCTCCATGAAGAAAAAATATGTTGAAGTATAAAGAGCTAACATCAGAACCTGGGATGAGGGGCGCCTGAGTGGCTCAGTCGGTTAAGCGTCCGACTTTGGTCCAGGTCATGATCTTGTGGTTTGTGGTTTCAAGCCCTGCGTCAGGCTCTGTGCTGATGGCTCAGAGCTCGGAGCCTGGAGTCTGTCTCCCTCTCTCTCTGACCCTCCCCTGCTCACGCTGTCTCTATCTCTTTCTTAAAAATAAATAAAACATTTAAAAAAAAGAACATGGGATGAGTTAAAATATCAGAAAGATGGGGCGCCTGGATGGCTCAATCAGCTAAGCATCTGATTTCGGCTCAGGTCATGATCTTACGGTTCATGAGTTTGAGCCCCGTGTCAGGCTCTGTGCTGATAGCTCAGAGCCTGGAGCCTGCTTCGGATTCTGTGACTCCCTCTCTCTCTCTGTCCCTCCCCTGCTAATGTACTCTCTCTCTCAAAAGTAAATAAACATTAAAAAAATAAGTAAACTGTCAGAAAGACATGAAAGCCCCCACATGTAATTCCAATCAAAATACTAGTGGGAGGAGCACCTGGTTGGCTCAGTTGGTACAGTGTGTGGCGCTTGGTCTCAGGGTCATGAGTTCGAGCCCCACGTTGGGCATGGAGCCTACTTAATTTTTTTTTAAATGCCAAGGGGACCTTTTAAAAATTAAGCGAAACTACATTAAATTGCACACAGAAAACATCCCAAATCTGCAACCAGGCCAACTAACTAAATAGCCCAGAAACGGGACCCATTCTCTTATGGGAGTTTAAGTCATGACAAAAGTGGGAAGTCCGATTCCATCAGAAGAGGCTTATTTGCTTGGTAGTAGGCTATCCGTTTGGAAGAAATAAAGAAATAAAATTGGTCCAATCCTTCATACCAGAGGTAAAAGTAAATTACAGATGAGTTAAAGCTTAATAAAAGCCTTAGGAGAAAACTAAGGGAATAATACTTAAAATCTAGGGATTGGGGATAATTTTCAAATGGAGAAAAGAAGCCCAAAGGCCACGAAAAATCTTTTAGATGAATCTATATTAAAATTATGAGGGAAGATTATGTGACGTTAAGAGATAGTATTTCAAAATCTGGCAGATAAACAAACCCAGCCTGTGTTATACCGTCAGTCCATAGAGACTGATGACAAAAGATCAACTGCCCTAAAGAAAAAACTCAAAGGTACGAAGAGACAGGCTATTCACAGAGGAGTAAATCCAAATGGCAAATACATAAACTAAGATGCTCCGCTTCATTAGAAACCAGAGAAAGGCAAACGAAAGTACCAATGAGTTAGAACTTTCTACTGAGAGGCAGGCAACAATGAATGGCTGGTGGGGGTTTGGGGACATACTGTCATTTTTGCTGATGGAGAGGCAAACCCTTACCAGCTCTTTTAGAAAGAAATCTGGCAATGTCCCATACAATTTGTTTGCAAGAACTTAAAAAGTTTACTTCTTACGCACCCTTTACTGGTCAGCTACAGGAGAATGTGCTCTTTCTCTCACAGAATGTGCTCCCGAGAAAGTGAATCCAGTAAGAGAAACATAATTCAATACACGAAGAGGAGCTCTAACATAGAAAAGAGGGAAAGGAACTCCTCAGGGAAATAAATGAATGAGAGGAGACAGGCCCCAGGATGAAACCCCAGCAGGTCTGGAGAGCAGTTGGTTTATACTGGAACAAGGCAGGGAGGGGGCTGGGCTCTAGCAGTTTCCTAGAAGGTTAAATTTGGAAACTGCTTAAACAAACCCAACCTCTTGGGAATCGACTTAAATTAACTAGTGGAGAGACTGAGGTTGAGTTAATAATAAGTACATCGATTATTCTAAGCAAATTAAAAAAAAAAAGAAAAGAAAATTACACCAGGAAAATAAAAGGTCACGCAGAAAGGAAAGGTAATCAAAACTCCCTACATGGCTCGGCTAATATAATAATAGGATATAATAACATTCACTGAGGTTCTTGGATGGACAGATTAATGTTTTCCATCACATTTGGGAAGTTTTCAGCCATTATTCTTCACAATATTTTCCCCTGCCCCAGTAAGCTTTTTATTTTTATTTTTTTATTTCTAGGAGAGAGAGAGAGAGAGAGAGAGAGAGAGAGAGAGAGAGAGAGAGAGAGAGACAACATGAGCAGGGGAGGGTCAGAGAGAAAGGGAGATACAGACTCCGAAATAGGCTCCAGGCTCTGAGCTGGCTGTCAGCACAGAGCCTGACGCGGGGCCGAACCCACGAACCGCGAGATCATGACCTAAGCGAAAGTCGGACGTTTAACCGACTAAGCCACCCAGCCACCCAGGCGCCCCGACCCCAGTAAGTTTTTTAAAGGATTATGGAGCAGATTTGGAAGCAGAAACAAAGTGATTGTCTAACCAAGCGATGGTTGAACGGGGTGTACTAATATCACACAGCAGAATAACATGGCAGAGGGCATGAGTACACTGAGGCTGTGGGTCCAAATGTTGCAGGTCCCCCCCCCGCCCCCCAATTATCCACAGGAGAATACCCCTCCTCAGCCAATTACTTCCGGTGGGGCTCTGCTCTCCCAGCTGTGGGTGAGCATGTGACAAAGGCCTCAGCCAATCAGAGAGCTGTATTGTTCTGGCCATGTGATTGGATCGGCAGTCGATACAGGACCCAATCAGAACCAAGCAAGCTCAGGGTTGCCTGGGTGGCTCAGTCGGTTGAGGTTGAGCGTGGGACTCTTGGTTTCAGCTCAGGTCGTGATCTCATGGTTTGCGGGTTCGAGCCTCACCACAGGCTTTGTGCTGATAGTGTAGTATGGAAGCTGCTTGGGATTCTCTCTCCGTCCCTCTCTCCGTCCCTCTCTCTTCCCCTCCCCTGCTCTCTCTCTCAAAAATAAACTTAAAAAAAAAAAAAAAGGTAAGAAAAAAGAAGGAAGCGAACACAGAGAAAGGCAGGTCTACACTCTTTCCTGTTGGGTGGCGCTCTTGAGTGGATGGAAATTGGGGTGGCTGGCGGCCACCCTGCACCACAAGAAGAGAAGTCCAGGAAGAAGTCTACCCAGAAGAAGTAGAGCAGTTGGAATAGAGAAACCTATCCTGGCGTGAAAGTTGCAGCCTTTGCATTAAGCTGCACCTGAAGTTTTTTTGTTGTTTTTTTTTTTCTTTTTGGTTTGTTTTTTAGAGGGAGAGAGGACACAAGTGAGCGAGGGGCGGGTGGTGGGGAGAGAATCCCACGGGGGGAGAGAGAGAGAGAGACAGAGAGAGAGAGAGAGAGAGAGAGAGAAAAGGGGGGCTCACCCAAAGCCCAGTGCGACTTTACTGGATGCAGAACTCGAACTCACAAACGGTGAGATCCTGACCTGAGCTGAGGTCGGGTGCTTCACCCACTGAACCACTCAGGTGCCCTGAAGTTGCTTCTATTTCGGGACCTTGCTTTTTCAAATCAGCCAGTTTGAGTTGGGTTTTCTGTTGTTTGAGACCAAACGGGCCCTGGCGGATACTCTGGCAGTCTCAGCTTCAGAAGTGAGTATCCAGTCCCAGAAGGGCTCAATGGCTTCTCTTGATCAAGGTCACTTGTCGGTTAGGAGATGCTGTTAAGGCAGGGCCCTATAGACACTAGTGGCTTCAGGGGTCTTACAGATCAGTTTCTTTCTTTTTTTTTTCCTGGATATTAGTCAGAACTCCTTTATTTGCAACTACAGACACCAGACTCAAGTGGATTTATGAGCATATATTGGCTCATTGACTGAAAAATCTATTTGTATCTAATTTCAGTCTTGGATCCTAGTATTCAAATACTGTCATCAGATTCTCTGACTCTTAATCTCTTGGCCCTGCTCTGTATAGAGGTCATGCTTGGACAGAATCTACCCAAAGGAGTGGCAAAGATGGCTGCCAGCAGGTCCCGCTGTCCATTCCACAAACGGAGCAAATCTTAAGAAAAGCAAACACGTGACCCAGTAACAGGCGTAGGCACTGGCCAGGAGCTGCTTCATTCGGGTTGTGTGTCTACGCCTGAGCCAACTGCTGTGGCTCAGGGAATGGAGCGTGCTGGTTGACCAAACCTGGGCATGTGGCCCCTCCATGGAACCAGGGAGGGGAACCGGCTTGAACCATATGGATCAAGAACATGGACGGGACATCTGAGGTGCTGTCAACCAAAAGAGGGGGTGAGTGGGTGCCGAATAGGTAAGAATAGCTGTTGTCCGCTCCCTTTTATACTCTTCCCAGTATCTCAAGGTCCTTGTCACAGCCGTAATTAACTAGAACCCCAAATCCTCCCCCTTCTGCATGCCTCCTGCATTTTCCTTTAACATCAAAATAGAATGACCAGAGGGGCACCTGGGTGGCTCGGTCAGTTAAGCATCCCCCTCTTGATTTTGGCTCAGGTCATGGTCTCAGAGCTTGTGAGATCGAGCCCCGAGTCAGCCTCTGTGCTGACAGCTCAGATCCTGCTTGGGATTCTCTCTCTCTTCTCTCTCTGCCCCTCCAGTGCGTGCTCTCTCTCTCTCAAAATAAATAAACTTTAAAAAAAGAAAAAGAAAAATATGATGATTTGAGACCCCTTACCACCTGTGAGGGACACCAGGCCCCTTCATGATCCCCCTGTGGATGGCCAAGTCAGGGCTCATGGTCTCCTGACCAGCCTTACTGCTTTTTTTTTTATTCTTCTTAGCTTAACTGAGGTATAATTGACAAATAAAAACTGTATATGCCTAAGGTGTATGACTTCATGTTTTGAAATATGTATACATTGTGAAATGATCACCACAAGCTAGTATACATATGGCTTCACAGTTAGGGTGTGTGTGTGTGTGTGTGGTGAGAACACCTAAGATATGTGCTCTGAGCAAATTTTGAGTATACAGTACAGTATTGTTAATTACACGGCCTACTTCTTTGGCGGTCCCCGTATGCTCTTGGCCTCTGGGGCCACCATTCTCTTCTGCCTTTCTTTGGCTCCAAATGAACCCCCCTGAATGTCTACCTTGCCCTCAAAGTTCCAAAAACCAAGACCGGTGATGAACCTTTTCCTCCCCCTCAACTGCCAGTAAATAGCTCTCACTTACTTTTCTTACACCCACATTTCCACCCCAAACCAGGCACTAAACGAGGGGAGGGAGGTAAAAGGCTCTACAGTTTTAAGAGAGAGATGCTGTTGGAGACTCTGTCGCTCAGTGACGTGAGTAAGCTGAGTTGGCATCGCAAGAAGGGGATAACAGGACGTTGAGGCTGCCCCTCTGGTCCTTATTTGGGCCTGCTTAGCTGTCACTGGCCAGTAGCTGGGGAAGTTTGCATAGCACTCAAGGAGCATGTTGGGGGAGAAAAGGAATCAAGAACAAAATCCCTTCCTTTCCTTAAAAACAATTTTTTAAAATGCGTATTTACCTTTGAGAGAGACAGACAGACAGAGCCCAAGCAGGGGAGGGGCAGAGAGAGAGGCAGACACAGAATCCGAAACAGGCTCTAGGGTCTGAGCTGTCAGCACAGAGCCGGACGCAGGGCTTGAACTCACGAACCTCGAGATCATGACCTGAGTCGAAGTCGGATGCTCAACCGACTGAGCCACCCAGGCACCCCCAAAGCCCTTCCCTCCTGCGGTTCAGTGTTACTGGAACCTTCCTGATGGACTGAGTCTAACCTGAAGACTATGGGCAGGAGAAGACACCAAAGGCCCTTGAGAAGGAACTCACTATGATCAAGGGGAAGGTTACCCACCCTAAATGGAAAGGGTGGCAGGGGCTGTCTTGTTTAGTATAGCGTGTGGGAGAGGCTGGAAACCCTTCTGGCCAAGCCCCTTTGTGGTCTTGACACAAGAGTTCACCAGGGATGCTAAGCGGCAGACAGAGCAACAGTGGCAGAAGACTGAGACCCCCTGGTGGTAAGTCTTGGCAATTCTCTGACACAAGGGCAGTTAGAAGGTGGTATTTGTATACCAAAGGCCGGGGAGGACCAGTGATACTGTTTGCATTTGTAGATTTCCCCTCCACCCCTTAATATTCCATTTTAAAGTGTTCCGTTCAGCCCCTAGATATCCACCCTTATCATTGCAGAGAAGTGGCAGGGTTTTTCTTTTTCTTTTCCTTAAATTTTTATTATGGTTTTATTTTTATTTTGAGAGACAGAGACAGAGAGAGACAGAGAGAGAGTGGGGGAGGGGCAGAGAGAGAGGGAGACACAGAGTCTGAAGCAGGTTCCAGGCTCTGAGCTGTCAGCACAGAGCCTGACGCGGGGCTCGAACCCACAGACTGAGAGATCATGACCTGAGCAGAAGCCGGACGCTTAACCGACTGAGCCACCCAGGTGCCCCAGCAGGGTTTTTCTTTAACAAATCCTAGATAAAACTCTCGTGTATGATCCCTCACCCCTCTGATCTAGCCTGGGTAGATTCTCTTCTCTTATTTTTTTTCCTCTCTATTTTTCACATAGATAATTATGTAATCTAGTTAATGTCTATTTTCCTCTTCAGTAAGTCAGCTTCGGGGGACAGGGATTGTTTGTCGTGTTTATTGCTGGATTCTTGGCCTCTAAAATAGTATCGGGCATTCATTCATTAAGCTGACAAATCGCTGGGACGTGGCCCTCCACTAGGTGGGGAGGGGGGGGATAGCAGTTTACACCCACATTTCCACCCCGAACCAAACAGTGCCAAACACTGACACTGTTCTTAGGGAACTTCTTTGGGGGGGGCGGGGGGCAGAGACGGAGAACAAAAAGGAATGTGCTATGGTGAGTGGTGGTGGGTGCTCAGCATATAATGAAGCCGGGTAAGGAGCTCCTGCCCCAGGCAGCTTCCTCTGATCCCTTGATATCTGAGCAGAGACCTGAAGGAAGGGAGGGAGGGGGCTCCGGGGAGATGTGGGAGAGTCCCCCAATCTACTCAGCTACAGGCCCTGAGGAGAGAGCACGCCAGGCCATCCTAAGGGCCGGTGTGGCTGGGAGGCAGCACAGGGGAGGGGAGGAGGGGACGGGGTGGGACTTTGGAGGCCACCCTGAGGACTACGCAGCCAGTGCCCCACAGCCCAGAGAACTCTGAATCCTCCGGTTTCTGTCTTCAGTGAGCTCCCGACACCCCCCAAACTTGGTGAGCTTCCCAGTTATGTACTTCCCCAGCACCCCGCCTTATATGTCTGTCTCCATCGTCCCATCGCTGGCTGCCTGAGGACAAGGACGCCATCTGTCCTGCTCACTGCTGTATCCGGGGCTCCTAGTAGGAAGCCCGGGACACAGAATGTGCTCGGTAAATATTTGCTGGGTGATGACTGGGTGAATCAGCCTACTCTGTTCTTCTGGGCTCTTGCTTCTATTTTCTGCCCAGTCTGAAGGGCTCCAAGGTGAAGGTGGACCCCAGGCTGGGGACAACTCACCGCCCCTTCCCTCCCAGAACCGGGCCCCTCTTCTCATCGCCTTCAAGCCCTGGCCTGGGCCTACTCCAGGCTTGAGAGGCACAGGAGGCCTGAAATAGTGGCTCTCAGGCTCTGCAGATCCCCCCCCTCCCCACTCAGAACGTCTGTCGAGTTTTCAGTTCAAGAGTGATTCTGTGTGCCCTCTCCCTACTCCGTCCGTATCTGAGACAAGACAGCCACCCAGTGGTGATTTTTCTAGACTTTTGTTTATTTTATAGCAATTGTCATGATTAGAGAAGTAAATAACACATTTAAAAACCTTCTCAGGGCCAAAGGATGCCAGAATATTTACAAACACATTGGGGAGGGGGGCGGCAAGACACGAGGGGCCGGGGTTCCGCCCAGGCCCTGAGCCAGGCTTGGCTGCTGATGCCAGCCACCAGGACTGTCCCACCGGCCACAGCACGGGCTCAGGGAGCACCGGCAGGCGTGGGGCTCTGCTCAGTGGGCCTGACGGCAGGCCCTCTAGCTACCCTGCGGCCCCGCCTCCTGCCCAGGGGGCTCCCCACACCCCACAGGCCAGCTCAGAGGGGCCTCTGGGAAGCACCGAAGGACAGGGTCAGTAAGGAGGGACAGGAGCTGTGACAGAGATTGGGGATGACCCGGCCTGCCCGGGATGGGACACACACACACACACACACACACACACACACACACACCTTCACAGAAGAATTGCAAGGGGAAGATTTTTTGTGTGTGTTTTTTGTCCTCTAAGTCTGCGTGTCTACGGTGTTATTAATTTTTTGCTATTTGTTTCTTCGACAGTGACATAAACTGAGGTAAACATCTGTGACCAACACCTCTCCTAAGGGGCAAAGGGTCCCAGCCCAACTAGCAGAGGTGGTGGTGGCGGCGGCGGCGGCGCAGGGCCCCGACGGCCAAGGAGCAGGCCTGGCCCCGGTTCTGGCCCCGCGTCGGGCCGTCGCTGCCCCTCTCTGTGCCTCTGAAAACCAGGGGCTGGGCTACATAACTACAGTCCCCTTCCTGATTCTAACATTCTAGATACTACGACGAGGGAGAAGCTCTCGAACAGGATCTTAACAGAGAAAGAGAGAGAGAGAGGGTGCACAGCGAGGGACATCTACTTGGAATCTTGCTTCCTTGTTATTGCAGGAGACGGGATGTCGAGAGGCCTAAGGCAAAAGGAGAAGTCGCGGCTGGGAGAGAGAGGTGGCTCCAGGTGGGCCAGGGGCAGTGACGGGGGGCCTTCTCTGAAACTTGGCCCTTGGTGGGAGGAGGGTTTGCTACTTACCTGGCATGTGGGGGGCCCCAGGGCCCACTGGAGAGATGGGTCTCAGGAAGGGCGGGCGCACCGAGGAGCGTGGGGCCAGGCCCTGGGGCAACCACAGTTTGTAAACTGGACCCGGGCAGGGCAGGGGGACCTATAGCCCTTTTGCACGATGGGAATGAGGGATGCGGGGGTGGGGGGTCCAGGCCAGAGGATGGTCAGGTCCTCTCTGGCCAGCCTGGCTCATCAGAGAGCCCCCTCGAATGGCCCAGATCCCCAGTAGGACCCTGGCGGGTGCAGCCTAGGCTGGTGGACTGGACGCTGTCAGGCAGAAGGAGCAGCCTCGCCCCTTGAGAGGTTATTGCGGGGTCCCAGGCCTCCAGAGAGAGGGCAGGGTCCATGGGGGAACACTGGGTGAGCCGGGGAGCCTGTTTTGCTGCCGCGGGTGCCTGAACCGGCCCGCAGGTGCCTCCTTGTCAAGATTCCCTGAGGGGCGGGTGAAGCACAGGCCAGGGCGCCCTCTGGCAGCTGCCTGGGGAAGATCCTGGGGCAGGGCGGTCTCCCAGGCGTCTGGATGCAGTTACCGAACACACAGGACGCACGCATACACGCACACTCTACTCACACTCACACCGCACACACGCCTACTCACACACTCACCCCCCTCGCGTTTCCATGGACCCCACAGCGGCATACTCCAGGACCAGGGACCTGGGGCACGCGCGGATGGGGGCGGCTCCAGGCCGGCATGTTGTTGGTCTTCAGCAGAAACCCGGGGGAATTCCTGGCACTTGTCACCTCGCCGCCTGCCAGGAGTCCAGGCCACCGTGTCCGGGCTCGGGGAGGCAGGACCGAGGATCGGAGGTGCCCGGGCCTGGGGAAGGTGCGGCCAGCAGGGGGAGCTGGGCCGGCCCTAGGCTCGGCGCTCACTCCCTTTGCCCTAGGGATGCGGGGGTGGGGGGTGGGGGTAGGGAGGGGGCGGGGCGAGGGCAGCCGAGGCCCCGCCCCGGCAGTCCGGCAGTCACGAGTGCGCCGGACAGTCCCTGGGGAGGAGGCGTAGGGCTTCTAGAGCGCCACCGCTTAGGGGCAGTGCGGCTCCAGGCCAGTCGCCCTCCTCCTGTGCTCAGTGTCCTCATCCGGGGAATGGGTTCGCGGGGAGTCACTGGATTCTTCGGGTCCGTGCCTGCACACACACACTTTTGCAACATCCAGACATTTGCTACATTTTGCAGAGAGCTTGGCCTCTTCCCTCCAGCCTCCGGGAAAGGGGCAGGACGCAGGTGAGCCATCCCCCTGCCCTCAGCTCATCGCCTTCCCCCCCAGCCAGTGTCCAGGGGCCCTACGCCCCTTGTGTGGCCCAACACTTCAGTCCCCTTCTGTGCCCGGGTGCGTGCGGAGGGGTATGGCGCAGGGTAGGGTGGCCAGGAGGGCAGGACCAGGGGTGGGACTGCGGGATGATCTGCCAGGGGGTGCAAAGGGCCAGGAGCGACTAGTCAGGGTTCCAGGTTTCGGGGCGGTGTGGGGGAGTCTGCCCGCAAGCTCCCTTGCTCCTGGTGTCGGGGTGGGGGGCGCCTCTGAATCCTCGGGTCTGTGGGGCTTGGCTCCTGTGGGCCAAGTCCCTGCCCCACAGGCGGGGCGAGAGGTCTTTCGGTGGCTGTCTCGGCGGCCCGCCGCGGCCCGGGCGCCCGAGCCCGCCGCCCCGCCTAGCCTACCGCTACTCCCTCCTGCCGTTTCGGCGCGGGCTCGGGGCGGCTCCCGGCGCGCCGCCCGGCCCGGTGCGGCGCGCGCCCGGCGAGGGCGGCGGGCGGCTCAGGCGCAGATCTCGATGGCCGTGGCCAGCACCACCTGCCCTTTGCTCTTGTCCGGGCGGCCGTCGGTCCTGCCGGGGGCCCCGGGGCGCCAGGCCGGCCTCGGGCACGGGCACCGCACGGGCACCGGCACGGGCGCGCGGGCACGGCGCGGGCCCGGCGGCGGGCGCGGGCCGGGGGCCGCTGCCGCTCTCGGTCAGCACCGTCCGCGGCGGCCCGGGCGCCTCGGCGCAGCGGCCCAGCGGCGGGCGCGCGGTCCCAGCGGAGCTTGCGCGCGGTGCGGCCGCGCCGCAGCTCGGACGTGAGCTCGTGCTTGAGGAAGCGGAAGACCTCCTTGGCCGGCCCGCGGCGCTCGGGCTCCAGGGCCAGCAGGCGCTGGAACATGCGCAGCGCGGGCTCGGTGAAGCGGCGCCACTGCGACGGCAGCCCCGGCAGGCGGCCCCGCTGCCAGCGCACGAACTCCTCGAAGAAGGCGTCCGCGCCCGACGCCGCCTCCCACGGGAAGTTGCCGGTGAGCACGCAGAAGATGAGCACGCCGAAGGCCCACACGTCCACGCCCGTGTCCACCGCGAAGCCGTCGGCGCGGCCCGCCTGGCACACCTCGGGCGCCGTGTACGGGATGGTGCCGCTGACGCGCTTCACGCGGCAGCCCACGCGGCGCGTCATGCCGAAGTCGGCCAGCTTCACGCGGCGGCACTCGCGGTCGAACAGCAGCACGTTCTCGGGCTTGATGTCGCGGTGCACCAGCTGCCGCCCGTGCATGAAGTCCAGCGCCAGCCCCAGCTGCTGCACGCAGCGCTTCACGGTGTCCTCGGGCAGCCCCACCTGGCGGGCGGAGGGGCGGGGGGAGCCGCGCTCAGGGACGCCGTCCCCTCCACCCCGCCAGATCCTGCCAGTCCCCTCCCGCCTACGGGTCCCCACTGCCCCCCGCCCCCGCCAGCGCCCCCCCCTCCCCGCCTAGCCCGAGCTCCCGGTCGTATTTCCAGGGCTGACCCGCACTCACAACCCCCCGCCCTCCGGCGCTGCCTCCTGGGCCATGCCTCTCCCCTCCCCCATCCCACCCAGGCACCCCCTGCTCTCTGTGGCCCGGTCGTTTTCATCCCGCACCCTTTTTCCTAGTCACTGCAGCCACAGCCCGGGGCCTGAGCGCCCACGGTGGGCCGGGTGCGTCATCAACCCCTCACAGCGGCTCTAACGCCCCCTTCCCTTATCCCGATGTCCAGCTCTGAGAGGCCTTGCGGCTCACCCACTGAGCGCCAGAGCAGATTCCTACCGGGCGCCACCAAATGCAGAGCTGGGAGCCCAGAATTTTCTGGGCACTCCTCCCAACTCCAGGGCACCTCCTCTGGGAAGCCTCTGGTGGCCCTGCGGCCTCCTCTCCCCTCTTGCGCCCTCCCCCCACCCCCAACTGTTCCTATGCAGCATCAGACCAGGTTGCTGAGGAGGGTGCTGTTGGACTTCATCCCACCCAGGGCCCACTCAGTCTGTCATCTGGCTTATTTCGCTGTGTCTGTTCCCCACCGGGATGAGCGCAAACCTCTGTTCATCGCTTAGCCCCCAGCCCTGTGGTGGCTGGCATACAGAAGGGGCTCAGTAAATGCTTGTTGATTAAATAAACGGTCTGACGGCTCCTGGAAGCTCCCACTGTGGGGGCAGGAAGGCCGGCTCCCCTCCCTGTGCCTCCACACCCAGTACCTGAGGAGGAATGATGTCAAACAGGTCCCCGGCGGGCGCATACTCTTGGGCGAAGACGTAGCAGTCCTCAGTCTCGAAGACCACGTCAAAGACCTTGATGATGAAGGGGCTGGAGGAGAGGCTGTTGGTGATGCTCACCTCCCGCAGGAAGTTCTTCAGCTTGGTCTTGCTCTTGTTCACAAACTTCAGCGCCATCTTCGTGCCTGGGGGACGGGGCAGCAGCCACAGCGGTGAAGGCCCCGGCCCCCCCCATGCCTGCACCTGACATTCCCCGGGCTGCCCTCACGGCCCCTCCCAGCCCCGGGGTGGTGCGCACCCTCCCCATCTTACTGGAAGCACACTGAGATCCAGGGAGGACAAAGGACTTGCCAAAGGCAGCGAGGCCCGGGTCAGCCCAGGTCTTCTGCCCCAGCCCGCAGGCCTCGGGGAGGATGGCCTGCTTCCCCCTCCCGTCTGTCCTTTCCTTCCTGACATGCAGCGTACTTACTCATGCCTCGGTCTACCCCCGCCCCCCACGCTAGAAGGCAGCCCCCTGAGCGCAGGAATCTGCCTCGCTCATTGTATCTCCACTGCCTACAACAGTGTGGTGCATAGTAGGTGCTCAACACGTGTTTGTTAAATGGCCGACTCAGAAGGAGTGACACACGGAGGGGTGAGGGTCTGCAAGGCATGTGTCCCTGACTCTGCATGGGCAGTCATCTGTACCCTTTGTGACTACTGGGGTCTCGCCCTGGCTCAAAGCCTCTATAGCTGCGTGAACTTAGCTGAGCAATGGATCTCTGGGTCTCCGGGTCTCATCTGAGAAGTGGAGATGGCCAGTGACCTCCCAGGGACATCTCCCACCCCTCATTAAGCACGGTACGCTGTCCACTCCGCCGGGGTCAGTTATCACCAATGTGCCAGTAATTCCGCTACCACCACCGCCAGCCCTGCCTTCTCTCCTAAGCTCCAGATGTCCTGGGGTCATGCCCTTGGCTGTCCCAAAGGTGCACAACCTGGCCCCAGAGCAGCCCACAATCCAGTCTGGGCCTCGGGCCCCGTCTCAGGTCTCTCTGGGCCGCCCAGGCTGCCTCTCTCCACCTGGACCACGAGCTCTGTCTCCCCGCTGACCTCTTGGCCCCGGAAGAGAACACCCACGGCCTCCCGGCAAGTCCCCAACCCAGCCTTCAAACCCGCCACCTGCAGATGCTCACCCGTGCCCTTGTAGGCCACCAGGTCGACCTTCCCATAGGTGCCCTTGCCCAGCTCCCGGACGAGTTCGTAGTGCTTGGTGACATCGCTAGCTGCTAGCGTGCGGAGGGTCAGTGCCTGCATGTCTTCAGTGAGGAGCGGCATGCCTGCACCCAGCCCAGGGGCGGCCCCCGGCCCACAGCAGGGCAGGGAGCGGGGTGGCTCGGGCTCCGGGCAGCCCACGCTCATCTTCTCCCTGTTGTGGTGGATGTGGCATGAAATGTGACATCGAGCCAGGGTCCCCCGGTCCACCCACCTCCTTCCCCAGTACCTAGGGTCCCCGGGTGCCAGGCTCAGGATAACCACACGGGGGCGACAAGCATCTTTGCTGCATCCCCTTTCCCCAAAGCTTCAGGGCCAGGCCTGAGCCACAGTCACTGCCCCCGCAGTCCCCACGTGGGTACCACTGTCCTGTCTGTCGCAGGCTATCATCCAGACACAGCATCAGACAAGGCACACGTACTTACATCACACAAAGACACTCCATATACCAAGTTCACATGGGTGCCCCTACTCGCAAATCTTGATCAGCACCTGCTGTTCTCCAAGAGCCCTGGGCACACGTACTAAACAGGTAAGAATCCCCTCCTCGTGGGCAAGAAACACAGTGAGCACATGAATTCTGTATTAGGATCAAAGGGGTTATGGGCTTCTGAGAATGTAAGGCAAGGGGTGGGGAAGGCGGGGTCTCAGGGCAGGGGTCACAGGACCAAATTCTTCAGCCAAGTAGCTGCAGACAAAACGCTGGCAGGGTGGTGCGGATGTGGCCACCCCTCCCCCTCCACAGACTACACAACCCCGCTCAGGTGTACACAGCCACAAGTGTGGTGCCGGGCCCCTCCTCCCTCCCACCAAGGCTGAGCGCAGCCCGCAAAGGGCCAGCCCTCCCCTACCTCAACCTCCACATTCACAGCCTGACCGACCCCTTCAGTATCCACACAAGCTGCTCCCACCCTTCAGAGGCATTTGTCCCCAGATGGCATTGGGGGGCCAGGGCGCTGCTTCCGGGAGAGCGGGGCGGGGGGCTGAGTGACAGTGAATGCTCACCTGGGGCCTGCATTTCCTGTCTGTCAAGTGGGGGGTGGGCTGGGAGCAGGGCTCCCAGGAGCAGGTGCGCACAGGTCTGTGCCTGTATCCACAGGAGAGACCAGCCCCTGGAGCCTGCCTGCCTCCCCGGGCACCTCCCTGGCCCTCACCTCACTCCCTCCTACCTCCCATCCCAGGTGACTCACCCCACACTTCCCCAGCCCCCACCCCTACATGACCGCCCAAGGCTCTCGGATAGCCGACCTGGAGCTAGCCCCCCGGCTTTGAATCCAGCTCTGTCACCCACTAGCTGGATGGCCCCAGGCAAGTTACTTCATCTCCCCACGCCTCAGTTTTCCATCTAGAAAAAGGATGTATCAGTGCCTTTTCTCTATAGGCTGTTCAGCCGTGGAGTGCTTGGTGCCTGGCACACAGTAAGCGCTCAGTAAGTGCCCAGTGTGGTGTCGCACGCCCTTAGTGCGCTAGGCCTCCCCTCCAGCTGAGCCCTGCATCCTCACCAGGCCCAGCCGCTCCCCTTCCAGGCCCAAACCCTCTTCTCCTCCTCTGCCTTCCCCTTCCCTCTTGGCACGACCCAGCCTCCCACTTCACACCGAGAGGAGGAACATCAGGAGGGAACTTCCTGGCCTCCCACCCAGCCCCAAACGGAGCTCCATCTGCGCGTCCTCCGGCTGCCTGGGGGAGCAGGGGGCCCTCCGCCCCTCCTCCGACTTGGTTCCTGCCCCTCCTGCTTCCTCAGGATCCTGCTCCCCCACTCAGCCCCCTTCCCCTCCATTCATGAGCAAGCCCTGTTCCACAGAACCTACCCCCGCTGCAGGCACTGCCCTTCCTTCCCTAATTCCTTTGGTCTGAACGGATGCCAGGAGTCTGTCTGAAACGCCACATGAATGCTCTCAGACTGTAGCCTAGATTAGCCCATTTCGTAGACCCCTGGGGGGAGGGATGGCGCCAGCCCGTGGACACAGGGGCCCTGCTGCCCCGACCTCTGCCACGCTCATTGTGTCAAACCCGACTGGGCCATGGCACCTGTCACTGTCTCTATGTGGTCCCAGCTCCAGCCAGACGGTGCCCTCTTGCTGCAGCTGCCAAACAGGTTAAAGTGGGTAGCATCTCCCCATAGGGGTCTTTCCTTGCCTTCAGGGCTAGAAGGGGTCACTGGTTCCAACCTCTATCAAAAGTCACCCCCCCCCCTCCGTCGTGGGGAGGATTCCTGAGTGAGGAAACCCAAGGGATCCGCTTTGAGGCAGCAGGGAGAGGTGAGGCTGTCTCTGGGCAAGCGGGGGGCCCATCCCCCAGGGGGTCCGATGAGTACACACCCTCTTTGCCTTGAACTCTTCCCCCTGCCGGCCAGGGAGAGACGCCCGGCTGCTCTGCTGACCTACTTCTCCGGATGAGTGTGGACTCCCCGAGGACTGCTGCGCTGGGCGGGCCATGGGTGTGCAGGCACATGTAACACACCCGTGTGCAACGCTCCCACTTGGGGCTTTGGCCCTGCCAGTCACCTGGGACTGTTTCTGCATCCTCTGGGAGCAGCTGCAAGTTGCTAGAAGCTCTCTTCCCCCCCTCCCCTCCTCCCTCGCCCAGAGATGTTGGGTGCAAGGCTCATCCTTGCTGCTTTGACCTCCAAGTTGCACTGTGCAGGCAGCTGTTTGGGTCAGGGGTGCAGTCACAGCGGGGTGGGTTTGGGCCCCACGTGTGCCCCCTGCACTCTGGGTTTAGCCCTTGCTTTGACCACCACCCTGCACTGCCTCTCTGGGCTTCAGTGCCTTTCTCTAGTCTCCTCTGCCAGTCCTGCTGTCCGCCTTTATCTCCCCCTGCCCCACAGCCAATCTTCTCTTTATCCTCAGGTCCCACTCTTCCAGGAAGCCTTCCCTGCTGCCCCAGGTGCTGGTTCCTGCCTCTTCTGAGCCCCAGGATTCAAATGGGGTCTGTGTGTCTCTCTCTGAAGGTTCCTGTTGAAGATCCTGGGGTGGTCTCCACTCTGTCCCCTGTCTGTCCCCATCGACAGGCCAAGAGCTCTCCGGGGGTAGTGACCACATCTAATCCAGCCATCTCTCATCCTTTCCCTTGGTTGCTAGGGCCCAGTTTTGGGACTCCCCACTACTGACCCCTCCCCCTCCTTCACAACCTCCCTCTCCCTTCAGGCCTGTTCTCTGCCAGACGTCAGCAGGCAACAAGGAATTAATCCACACAGCCCTCCCTGCCGTGGTGTCATAGCCCCAGGAACACACTGCCTCTGACCCAGTTCCGATGCATGTGACTTAAGAGGCACAGTGGGGAGCTAAAGAAACAACACGGGCCTTGGGGCTCAGCAGGCTTGCCCTTGATCCTGCTGGGTGTCACTTTTTAGCTTCGTGACCTTGAGTGAGTCACTTGTCTGGGGAAAATAACAATAGCAATAGCAGCAACTAACACTGAAACAGGACTTACTACCTGCTGGCCCCTGGTCTCAGGATGAGTTCATCTTATTCAACGGGTAGGTGTTATCATCAGGGCTGAGAGGAATGAGGCACAGAGAGCCTGAATGACTCGCCCAAGGTCATGCAGCCAGTGTTGGGATTGGCCCCAAAGCCGGTGCTCTGAACCACTATTTTCCCAAGTCAGAATGTTGGAGCATCTCTTCCAGATCCCTTGGTATCCAAGTAGGGAAACTGAGGCCCAGGAGAGAGCAAAGCCTGAGCTGAAGATGCCCGTGTGTTCACTCAGCTCCTGCTGAGAGGTGACTGTGTGTCAGGCATTGTTCATGGGTATTAACTCTATTAATCCTCACAGCAGTAGGTATACCAGCAACTTCCTTCAGGCGGGGGACTCCAGGCCAGAGAGTCAAGTAAGACACATCTGCCTCCCCGAGTGGTTGAGGGCAGGTACACCTGGCATCAGTGGGAACTTGACCTGAAGCTGTTTTGCCTTCATCACCACTGCCTCCACTTGAAGGAGTGGCTGTGGACTTGGTGGCTGTGAACTTTTCAGCAGCAGGTGGTGGAGGGGGCCCTGGCTGGCCCCCTGTTCATCTCATGTAGTTGGCACTAGTATTCACACTCAAGCCAACAGTGCCGTTCCGGGGGACCCCACGTGCTTTGCACCTCAAGTGTGTGTGTCCTCACCAGCCCCGAGGGAGGCCCTTGGTTTCCGGTCTGTGTTGCTGAAGGCAGGTGGGTGTCACCCAGCCTTCCCGGCAGCAGTTGTGGCTCTGGCCCTGTGACCTTCTGCCACATGCTGGGAGGTCTTCCCAAGCCAGGAGCAAGACTGAACTGCCTACCACTTCCTGTTGGCAGGTGGCTTGAGCTGGGTGCCTCTCTTATGAACACTATACCCCATGCACAAACTCAGAGCTACTTTGGGACCTCCCTTCCCTCCCCTCCCTGACCACATGCACACGCAGTGCCAGTATGGCAAAACGTCACTCACTGAGGCCTCCTAAGTACCCTGAGAAGGGCAAGATGCCGCCTGTTTCAAAAAAAAAAAAAAAAAAACACAACTGAACTTAGTACACACCACAAAATTTACCCGTAGTTGGCGTACCATTCGGTGATTTTAGTAAATGTCCACTGTCGCAATCAAGTGACGCTTTCTATCTTATAGATGAAGAACAGAGGCCTAAGAGGTTGGTGATTTACTGTGGTTCTGGCAGAGACACCCAACTGTCCACCAAAACTTTGTGTTCCCAATTTCATAATACAGAGCTGCTGCTGGAGGGTCGCTGTCAGCAGGAAACTGCATTTCCTGCCTGCCTCGCATCTGGGTGTAGCCATGTGACCAGTTTTCCCCAATGGAATGTGAGCAGCAATGATAGATGTCACTGGCTTTTAAGAGTGGGAGGAGTTTCTCTATTCTCGTCCTCTGTGTGCTGGCATGATGCGGAGGCCTCCTCGGTCCTACAGGACATGGGGCTACAGGAGAGGAGGAGCCTGGGTGCCTGGCTGTAGGAGGTCTCCTGCCAAAAAGGACTACCCACTCTGCATTTTATGGGAGCCAGAAGGAAACATCCACAGTGCTAGGCTGCTGAGATCAGGGGCTTGTGTGTTACAGCAGCTAGCACTGCTCTAATCCCAGGATTATGTAGCAAGGAGGCCAAGGAGGTAGGATTTGAACCTCGGTGTGCACAACCTGCCTGGAGGGGGACCAGTCTGTGGAGAGAGAGGGGCCTGTTCTTATACTGTTCCCTGGGAGAATAATAATACTGGCAAATATTTATCGGGTGTTTTCATATGTCGGGTGCAGTGCTAACCACAACGGAGTCAATAATTTAACGTTTACAAGCCTAGGCACCAGATTCTTCTTCTTCTTCTTCTTTTTTTAAATTTTTTAATGTTTACTTATTTTTGAGAAAGAGACAGAGCTTGAGCGAGGGAGGGGCAGAGAGAGAGAGGGAGACACAGAATCAGAAGCAGGCTCCAGGCCCTGAGCTGTCAGCACAGAGCCTGACACGGGGCTCGAACTCACGAGCCATGAGATCATGACCTGAGCCGAAGTCAGATGCTCAACCAACTGAGCCACTCAGGCGCCCTGGCACCAGATTCTTCTATTATCACCCCGTTTTACAGAAAGAGATACGGACACACTGGTGGGCTAACTAATTTGGATTTGAACTCAGCCATCAGGCTTCGGGTCCCATGCTCTCATGGACTGGGTCCTCTGAGGCTTCTGAAGGTAAACCCAAGCAAAGAATAACTTAGAATGAGACCATTCCCACAGTCCCCACAGGGAGGCCATGTGTTTTCCATCAGTGGGGATAGAGAAGCGGAGAGTGGGGAGTCAGGGGCGGGAGGTGAGGTTGGACCAAGTGATATCAACCAGGCCTTTCTGACTCTCACTCTGGGGGTCTAAGATTCTCTGTCCCCATAGTCCAGGCAAACCCCAGGGGTATCTTTAACAAAGCTTTGGCCTAGAGGGATTCCACCCACAGATGATTGTTGCTGGGTGGTCACCTCCTTGCCTTCGTCTTACTAAAAGCCAAGTGAAAAAAGCAGCCATGAGGCATTATTTCAGGTACTGGGTGGGCACAGGGAGCCTGCTTCACTTTGCTTCTGTGTAAAGCGAGGTACTGGAGGCTCATTCCCCTAGACTCCATGCCGAGCCAGCTCCCGGTCCCCCCGGACCCCCTGATCTGCCTCCCGGCTGCTCCCTCTGAGGCCTCCGTACCCATGTCTCAGGACCACATCTGACTCACTCCTTGTCTTTCTCCGGCATTTTCAGTGGCTCCCTAAGTCGGCCTGTGGTGCTTTCTTCCTGCTCATCACGAATTTCCCTTTCTCCAGGGAATGACCCCTTTCTCAGGCCACGTGGTTCAGTACACTTGTCTCCATCCTGGCTTTAGGGGCAGGCTAGTAGATCCATCCCATCTGCCAGGTCACTGTGAGTGGTTCATCGATGAACCCGTGACCAAAGGTGACCCACTGGGATCTAGCCCTAGGACTCTGGCTGCAGCTATCAGGAAGGAGATATCTCCTGACCCCTAGTGCATCCTAATGCAAAGCTGGAGGAGGTCCCTGGTCAGGAGCTGCTGGGGGCCACTTGGCCACCATATGGGGAGAGCCTGCCCGAGAATGAAGCAACAGAGAGGAAAAGCAGAGCTGTAAGGTGGAGAGGATTTGGATGACTCTGGGCGCCTGGGTCCAGGCTTGACTAAAGGCAATTATACTCCTGATCATTGGTTGCATGCATCGATGCATTTCCTTTCTGGCTTAAGCCACTTTGAGTTGAGTTTATGTAACTTGCAACCTAAAGATTCTGGAGAAGTACATCTACTCAGGCCTGGGCACTGTGTCAGGTGCTGGCATGGGGTGAGTAGGTTAGAGCAATGCATCAGGTAGAAGGTGTGAACCTATGCTTCAGGAAGGCAGATAAAATAAGGACTCAGGTACCCAGAAGTCCGGAAAGCCAATGTCAGCACTCCAGCGTTTCCAAGAAGGGGATCAGGGTGGCTTCTTGGAGGAGGCAACACACAAATGGGCTTTGAAGGGGACTGACAATCCAGCAAGAAACCCAAGAGCTCCTTGAAAGCAAGCCTCATGCTTTCATCACCTTGGTGTTCCTAGCACTTAGCCAGGGTGTGACAAATGCCAGGTGAGTAACGCTTTTCATGTTAGGCACGTTGTAAATTTTTATATCTTGGCTTTCCTGAACATGACCCTGCGGGCACACAGTTATTTTCTCAGGGGCTTGTGTGAGGAATCCTTGGCCCCATTTCTGGACTGACAGCCAGAAAAGAACAGTGATTTGCTCAAAATCACACAGAAAGTCAGTGGCAGGGCTGGGCTAGAGGCCAAGGTGCAGGGCGAGGTGTGCTCTCTCTAACAGCTGGGGCCCCAAGCTCAGCAGAGATGGGTGTGACTGGGAGTGCCACCGGTGTGGACAGAGGGGCGGGAGGTACAAGGATAACGGTGATAGTGACAGCGAAAGTGACAGAACTGCTAACACTAAGGATCGCTGTTATGTGCCTAGGGCCTCACGGAAATGAACTCATCTAACCTTCCAACATCCTACGACACAGGGACTATTCTTTACCCCAATTTCCAGATGAGGAAACAGAGGCTCAGAGCAGTCATGTTACTTGATCAAGATCATCCAATAAATGGCAGAGCTGGGATTCAAATCCAGGCATTATCACTCCAGTGTCCAAAAGCCTAACCACTTGGTTTCATTGTCCCTAAATTGATACAGCACAGATTATCACTCATATTCTCAGTATGCCAATGCTTTACATTACTAATGTCATGCTGTCATCCAATCTTCACAGCAACCCCATTTTACAGATCAGGACACCGAGGCTCAGAGGGGTTCAGTAGCCCGCCTAAGGCCACTCAGCCGATGAATTGCAGAGACAAGGACTGACCCCTAAAGTTCCCCTGCTCCTCTCCTCTCTTCTCCCCTCCCCTCTCCTCTATGTCTCTGGTTTGCAGCCCAGGCCTCACTCTGGCCCCACTGCCTTCAGCACCACAGGCAAGGACAGCACCCTGCAGGCCCAGCGCCAAGGGCCAGGTTAGGAGTGGCCGGAGTTGGGGAAGCAGCCAGGGTGGATGGCCTGCTGCAGAACTGGAACTCGGGCCTCCGAGGCTGGAAGGGGATGCGTGGGTAACCATCACTGCTTTAACCAAACCCCTACTGGGTTGTGTTCAACACTCGTGCTATTATAAACAACGAGAAGCCTGTACATAACTCATTTTGCAGTGTGCAGATGTGTCTGTAGGCTCAATTCTAGACACGGGTTGCCAGGTTAAAGGGTGAGTGCGTTTGGAATTTCTGTAGAATGTCCGATTCCCCCAGAGGGCTGTGCCACTGGCCCTCCCCCAGCCGTGTAGGAGAGGGTTGCTTCTTGGCAGAGCTGACACCAACTCCTTCGCCCTCTCTGGGCCTCTGTATCGCGTTATTCAGTACTAGTACGTTACTTTGAACTGGGGGATGGGGAATATGAATAGGTTTCTCACTTGCTTGTTATTTGCATAAAGTAACTCTGGAATCAACATCAGACATTAATAAAGGCACTTGACCACCCTTGGCACTCACTCCCACCTTCTCTCTCAGCTATTGTGGGAACCTTCTCTCTGATCCCCCCACCCACTGCAATCTATTCTTGACCCAGGGCCGGGGAGCCTGGCAGAACCCACTCAGGTCACATTGTTTCCACCATCCGCTCTCATTTCATTCCAAAGTCCTTACAGGGGCCCTCAGCTTACCCTGCTGACCTGTCTCCTCCCTCCCTCTGCTCCACACACACCGGTCTCCTTGCTGGTCCTCAAACACAGCAGCTCCCGGCCTGGGGGCTGTTCTCTCTGTCCTTAGATGGCTCCGTGACTCTGAGTTCTGCTCAGATGACAACTTCTCAACCAGGTTTATTCCACGGTACTCCCGTTATCCTGCTCCGGCTGCCCCCAGGAGAGGGTATCACTCTCTAATGTGTTATATAATTTACTGACGGGCTCTATCTATTATGGCCGTCTCTCTTCCCCACTAGAGCTTAAGCACTAGGAGGGCAAGGACTTTGTGGGGCTGGTTTTGGTCACTGCTAATCCCCCCAGCATGGTGCCTGCACATCATTGGCACTTAATCGATCTTTGGTGAATGAATGAATGAATGCATGATTGCATACATCTCTGGGGAGAGGCGTGGGAACTGAGTAAAGAGGCAGGAATGAAACTTTTCACGAGGATTTCACAATCCTTTTGGGTCTAGGGAGTAAAAGGAACTGGGTGCAGTTGGTGGTCCAGGCAAAGCCAAAGGAAGATGCAAGGGGAGGCCGTGCCTGTCGGCCTAGGCTCAACAGCCCAGGGCTGGGATCCCCTGAGATGGGCCAGAGGAGGGGTGGGCCCCGGGAGTCTCCTTGACACCCCACCCTAACTAGGGTCCTCACTAGGTCCCCAAGGCAGGTGCCCTAGTCTGGCTCTTGGCTGCTCAGCACCTTCCCTAGAGGGTGTCCTTGATCCTTTCATTTGTTTGCCCCACTGCAGAAATCTGTTCATATGTGGGTCCTCCTATCTGCTGCCAGGGGGTAGCAGAGAGCCCCAGAGCCCAGCCTTCTGGCTCCAGAAAGAGGTCTATGAGGGGCTTGGAAAAGCACTGGGCCCTGAGGCTGGTCCCAAGGAGCTCTGGTCAGCCCTCTGCCTTCCCTTCTCTTCAGTTTTCCAACCTATGAAATGAGTTCTTTTATTTAGGGGTTCTTATCCCTTTATGAGTCACCGAAGGTTCACTACCCTCTTCTCTGAAAAGGTCCCCGGTCATGCACGCTTCTACGTACAACCTCAGGGGGTCAGGGCCCCAGGGAGCCATCCCTCAAGAGACTCCAGATAAGGCCTCTGTCCCCTTGGTCTTTCAACACAAATATAAGCTCCAGCAAACATTCTGTTCTGTGCAAGAGGAGAAAGAGAAGAATATTCTCAAGTCACTTCCTTGTCTTCCCCCTCATGGTGCAAATTCCAGCTCCATCCCTTCTTGCTGTGTGACCCGAGGCAGGCTGCACCACTTGCCTAGCCTCAGTTTGCCCCACAGGAAAATGGGGCTGAGATTTCTCATCTAACATGGTAAGAATTAAATGGGCACTGGCTGGAGAGAAAGGCCCGAGGCCATGGTTCTGTTGTGGATATGGTACAACCTTGCACCATCTTGGGGAAGGCTGTACTCTTGACTGTGTCTCAGTTTTCTATGCTGGAAATGGGGGCTGTTTGGGCTCTGCTAAATCTCACCCCCTGAACCCGCTTGAGCCAGAAGGGGATTTGGAGGCCATCTGACCCAGCTCCCACACTTCCCAGGTGAGGAAGCTGAGAGAAAGAGCTGGAACTTCAACAAAATCAAGCGGCCGAAACTGGAAACAACCTTCAGGCCACTGCCCTCCCCACTAGGGGCAGCCTGGGGTTCCCCTGGCTGCGAGGCTCTGCCTCAGCCTCCCCTCCCAGCTGGCGCAGTCAGCCCCTTCCCTGGGGCGCATCCTTGGCGGTTATTAATAGCTTGTGACGCGGTCTGCCTGCAGCTGGTGCCCGGAGCCGGAACAGGCGCTCTGCTTCTCTTTGCCCTCACCAGCCAGACCCTGGGGGGAGCGGGGAGTCCTGGGCCTCACCCCTCCCCACCTGCCTGAGACGGCCCCTGTGGGTGTCGGAGGTGAGCCTTGTTGCCCCAGGTGAGGCAGGCAGCCCAGCACCTGGTAGATTAAGGGGAGTGGAGGGCCGAGAGCACAGAGGTGCTGGGGGCCTGGGCTGGGGATCCACCCGTGGGTAGGTGGTGGCCACTGGAGAGACGGCAGCGTGAGCAGAGGCCCCTGAGGAGACGAGCCCTTCCCTAGCTACGGCGCTCAGCTCTTTCCCGAGCCGCTAGCCCGGGGGGAATGAGGATGTAGCCCAGCCTAGCTCAGGAGACCAGAGCCCCACATTCAGGCATTCCTGGGTAGGGCCACCACCATTTCTCGTCACGAGGCACTGGGTAAGTCACTTATTCCCTCTGTGCTTCCACTTCCTCATCAGTAAAACGAGGATGTTATGGTGCAAGTTAAAGTACTATTAATAATAGCTAACATTTATAGGGGCGCCTGGGTGGCTTAGTCGGTTAAGTGTCCGACTTTCGCTTAGGTCATGATCTCGCGGTTTGTGGGTTCGAGCCCGCGTCGGGCTCTGTGCTGACTGCCAGCTCGGAGCCTGGAGCCTGTTTCAGTCTGTGACTCCCTCTCTCTCTGACCCTCCCCTGCTCACGCTGTCTCTCTCTGTCTCTCCTAGAAATAAATAAAACATTAAAAAAAAAATTAAAAAAAATAATAGCTAACATTTATGAGCCACTTAAAGTAGAAGTTCTTTATGTATATAGAGGCTCGTTCAAAACTCACAACAGGGGTGCCTGGGTGGCTCAGGTGGTTAAGTGTCTGACTCTTGGTTTCAGCTCAGGTCACGATCTCCAGGTTCATGAGTTCGAGCCCTGCATCAGGCTCCGCACTGACAGGATTCTCTCTCTCTCTCCCTCTCTCTCTGCCCCTTCCCTGCTCATGCTCTCTCTCAAAATAAATAAATAAGCCTTAAAAATTAAAAAAAAAAAAATCTCACAACAATCTTGGGAGAAGCTATTATTATTCCCATTTTGTTCCTTAGAGCACAGGAAAACTGAGACTCAGAGAGTGAAAGATTGGGTGACATGTCCTGTGTCACACAGTTAAGAAGTAGCTTAGTGATATCTCTCTGTCTGGCTCCAGAACATTCAATGAATACTTGTCGAGCATCTACTATGTTCTGGGATCTGGAATACATTCATGAACGAAACAAACAGCCCCGCCCTCAAAGAACTTATGTTCTAGCTGGAGGCAGACAATCGTAAGGGTGGGTTAAGAGATGTAGGTCAGAGGGCATTACGTCCTAAAGAGGAAAACAAGGTTGGGGGTGAGGGATGAAACTGTAGACACTGAGTGGTCAGGAAAGGTCTCGCTGACAAGGCTACAAGCATGTAGATACACTGGCGGAAGAGCTAGAGGCCCAGGGAGCAGTGAGGAGACAGGCACGGTGGTGGGTAAGGGCTCAGGAGGTGAGGCGACAAAGGTAGGTGTGTAAGGCCAAAGCGCAGGAGGTGAGAAGAGAAAGGAAGAGTGTGCGGGCCTTGGGGGCCACGGCAAGGACCTGGCTTTCACTCCGTGAGATGCACTCCAAACCCCTGACTTGAGCAAACCCTTCCTGAAGCCAACCTGTGTGCCAGGCTCTGGGAGGTGAACAGATGGCATGAACCTGACCTTACACTTAAAAGAGACTTAGAGTCAAGCTTCCTATGGCATTCCACCGCTGTCCCAGGCATGGGGCTGAGGAGGAACGGGTAAGGGATGTTGGAAAAGCTTCTGGAAAAGTTCTGTGGGCCTGCTCGGCAGTTTCTTCCACGCTGCAGCGCTTGCTGGTCATGGCCCCACGCGAGCAGAGGTGTGGGAGCAGGAAAGCTGAGTGATATGTCCAGAAGCACAGCCACAGCCCAGGACGGTTCCGTCGGCTCCTTCTGGCTGGACTTGCTCTGTGAATTGTGTGTGAATGGTCTAAACGTGAGCAGAATGTTCTCTGAATCCTAGATGTGGAAGCGTGAGTAAAGACCTTCACCTCTGAGCTTCCAGTTTTCTTTTTTCTCCCTTAAAAGTGGGGCTAACACCCCCTTTCTGCTGAGGGCTTGTGGGGACTAACATTCACAGCACTTTACAAATAGTCATTCGTTTCATCCTCCCAACGACCCCAAAAGGCAGGCGCTACCACCATCCCTTTTTGTAAGTGAGAGATCTGCGGCACAGAGAGGTTAACCCCCTTGCCCAGGGTCACACAGGGGGTCTAGAAGTTGTGCTTTTCACCACTAAAATATGTTAACTGGGGGCCTCGCCACCCCTCCTGGAAACACTTGGGAATCAGGGCTGGCAGATACCTGAGCTGTCGGGAAGGGAAGATCTCCCCGAAGGGCAGTGGGCCCTAGCTAGAGAATGGGAAGCCTTCCTTCTACAATGGGGGAGTCGACCAGACCCAGGGGAGCTAATCTGGGGTGGAGATGTGTGCAGCCTCTCTAGGGCCTGACCAGGAGGGTGAGAAGGCTCTGTCCTGTCCAGTCCCCACACCCCTGTCCCTAAGGGCCCTCCCAAAGACCAGAGGCTGTTGGAACATTCTCTGGCTAATGTCACAGGGAAGGAGCGCTGGTGCAGAGGGATCACTGTGGCTTCCTCCGGCCTGGCCCAGCTCATTTGCATACCCCACAGGGTGTGGCAGAAGTGATAGAGCAAACACTTAAGGAGCAGGCACTGTTAAAAGTGCTTCACTTATAACAGGTTCATCTAATCCTCTCCATAACTCGAGGAGGGAGGAGCTGTTTTCACCCCCACACTATGTCAGAAGGAACTGAGGCATGGGACAACTGCCTGTCCAAGGTCACACAGCCATGGAACGGTACAGGTGGGATTTGAACCCAAGGAGTTCGATGCCGGTTTCACCCAAACCCTTGGTGGCTCATAGAAGTGGGGAGTCAAAATCTTCGCTGTCCTCAGCACTAATTGAGAAAGCAGTGCCCAGTGTCTGGCATGGAGCACTTGACATTGAAAAATGTTCCACCGCTTCCTCCCAACCCTGATATTACATGGCTCCCCACATGGGGGCTGAGCTGGGAATCTGGACCTGTCATCTCATCAGACTGTAGCCAAACCATGGCAGGGAGAGGGGAGGGAGGGGCTCTAATTGGACCCTTCCGGCCCACTGCTGCATCTTCCTGAGGCCAGAAAGGGGGCTCAGGGGAGCAGAGCAGGGAGTGGGTGGTTTGGGTCAGACTCAGGTTCTGTTGGAGATGCTGGTCCTGGCTCTGGGCTGAAGCCCAATCGCCTGGGGCAGCAAAGCCTTGGGAACTCACTCAGCAAAAGCCAAGCAGGTGCCTCACCTAGAAAGCAGAAGCGGGAATGAAGAGGGCCTCAACTATAGAACTATGGCCAAGCTGCCCTAGATCCCACCCCTTGCCACAGGGTAAGGTTCTGGAAAGGCCCTCACAGACTCTCAGGCTTGAACTCCACCCCATCCTGCCCGGACCACAGCATAGTCATGCTTCATGCTCCTAAGCACCACATAGTACTGCTCTCAAACACTCCCTTCCCCTTTCTCGGGGAAGCCCTGTGGTCTCCCCACACTGGCTATGGGAAAGCCAAGGGTGCATTACCGCTAAGGCGTAGTCACCCACTGACCCCTGCCCCTTTGAACAAGAGTCACTAGTTACTGAGGACACTGGACATGCCAGATCCCGTCCTAGGCCCTCTCCATGCGTCAGCTTACTTAATCCCCCTGATGACCTTGAGGTAGATATCATCCTTGTTTTGCACATAAGCAAACCAGAGCTCAGAGAGGATAAGTGACTTAATCAAGGTCACACAGCAGCAATGTGGGAAACCCTGGCAGAGTCCGGGGCCCGTAATCTGTCTCCTTTGACCTTGGGCTTCTATAGACCTTCATCCAGGAAGATAGTACACTCCCTTCCAGGGCCACGTCCAGTGGCCGGAGCCTAGTGCTGGCCCCTGGCCCCTGGCCCAGTCATTTGGCAACACCCATTGGCTTCATTAATGTTTAGGGAATGTCAATACTTTTGAGGGACTCCTGCCTCTAGGCCCCCATCTCTCCTGCCTGACCAAACCTTAAAGCAGCTTGGACTCAGTCCTAGAAAGTTAGAGCAAGGAGTGAGCGTATAGCAGAGAAAACCTCTAGTCCGATTCCTCTGTACACCTGGGTAAACTGAGGCCCAGAAAGCAGCTCTCCCCCCCAAGAGTCCTCAGCGGTAGCTGGGCCTAGAGCCTTGGTCTTTTGCTCTTGAGCAATTAAAAATAAGTTTTGGGTGGGTGAATCCTTGTAGCACAATGAACAGTCATAAGACAGAGCCTAGAATTAAAAGTGGGGCCAGGCTGGGATGCTCTGGATAGAGGAATTCAAGTTCACTTCCCCACTTAGCCCTGGAGGGACGTTGCGCTGTGCAAGTTCTAACTTGACCACGAGGGAGGCAGGGAACAGCCGCTTGTGCAAAACGCACACAGACGAAGGTCACCTGCTGAGCAAACACATTCTGGCCCCCACCTAGGAGGGGCTAGCGGGTCACATAAATGAGTGAGCAGGCCAGCAGAGGCCTGGGGTGAGCTGGAGGGCAAGCGTCCTATAAAAGGTGGTGACTCTTCGGCTCTGGCCTGGGGTTGCCACATCATCTGAGTCTTCAAGAGGCTCCAAAAATCAGTATTTGTATATGAAATTGTATGTTTGTTTTTTTTTTTTTTTAAAACACTGGCCACAAATGCAAACATGAGAAAAACACTAACAGCATCGACAAAATGTGTCTAGAAGCTGTATTTTACAACAGGTGCTATATAGCAGGCTGGGCTCTAGGGTGGACACAGCCCTTGCAGCACGGACAAGACAGACAAGGTCTCGTCCCCCAGAGCTTGGGATCTAGGGGTGGGAGATAAGGTCTCCCAGCACAGAGAGACACGTGTCACTATCTCCAAGCCACCAACCGGCAACCAATCCAACTCAGCCCTGAGCTCCCGGTCAGGCCAGGTCAGATCGAAAGGGGAGGTGGGGGCCGAAGGCTGCTCGGGAGGCAGCCTATAGCAGGGCTTCTCAGGTGAAGGGACCGGCCCCCCAGTGGAGGGCGGGAGTCAGAGGACAAGGAGGAGAGGAGCCAGAAGTATGAGACAGAGTGGGGAGTGAGAGCGGACGTCTGAGAGGTGGGTTATGGCCAGTGCAGGGGCCTCGCTACAAAGGGCCTGGACTTTATTCCAGACTCAGCAGGGAGCCACTGCAGGTTAGGGAAGAGGAAGATCTTACTCTCTGGCCTCTTGATGTTTTTCCCTAGTCACAATGAGTCAAATCTCCGCAACTCAGCGTCTCACTCCACTCCCTTGCCCGTGGGTCATATGATAAGGCTCCGGGCTCCCGGGAACCCACTGGAAATGAACTCCTTCGGAGAGGGAGGAGACACACCTGGGTGCTCCTCGTGGCCCAACTGTGATCTACATTCTGCAGAGTGAGTGGCTCACTCTCTGTCATTATCCCTGGGAGATGGCATGCGCTTGCCCAAGGTCACCCGGTCTTCAGAGCGGCTGGCTCTCTCCACGGCTTGGGCTGAGGGGGTCTGCCTCAACTGTCCTTGAATGTGCAGGAAGGGTTGCAGGAGATCTGGGCTGAAGCACCCCAACCTCTTCTCCTGCTGGTCATATCCTCTCCCTCGGGTCAAGGCCAGCAGCAGGTGGGGTGGGGGCACTTGGTAGTGGGAACAGGGGAGAAGAGGGATCAGTCTCCAGGCTTAGGGCCTCCAGGTCTGCAGCAGGAGGAGGGTCAGGTGCTTCAGGTGTGGGGTCAGAACTGGTCAACTGGACCTGACCAGACCTACCTCCACGGGCCCAACAGAGAGTGTCTGCTTTTAGTCTGCAAACTAAAAGCAGTCCCAGGGCCTGACAACCACAAGAGACCAGGAAAAGGGGATCAGAATGTAGCAGGGAAAAAAAAACAACCAAAACACCTTGACTCCTTTGCCCAGCACATCACAGACACTAGCTAAAGGTTTGTTGAATGAATAAATGAACAAAGGAACTCCCAGTGGGGCTACCTGTATCAAGTCCTGCCTTCCTCAGCATTGTGGCTTGCCTGCAGAGGGCTCAGAGAGAAGAGACTGGGGGAACCCCAGCAGCCCTGAGTGTGTTGTTTCCTCAGCGCGGTCTGGCCGCTTCCCAGGATCTCTGATCCAGAATTTCAGGGTACAACACCCGCTGGGCCCCTCATCTTCCCAGGAGCGGCAGAGCCTGGGGTCCTGGCCGTTACTGAGAGCCGGGCTGGGCCTGGCTTTGTATAGCCTGGAAAGCTAAAGCAAAAACCTAGAATGGTCTCTTGGTTGTCCAGGACACGCTGATCCAGCCTGAGGTTTGGCCCTGGGTCTTATGGAGGTCGGGAAGAGAAGGGAAGGAAGGATCTGCTGGCCCTAGGGCACATGGGGACAGAAAGGTGCCCTGACCTGAAATGGCTTCTTGGTCCAGACTACCTCTCCTCCCCAGAGATCAGTGCCTCACTTTGGAAAGAGCTTGCCCCCTCCTGCAAAACATACACAGTATGGCCTGGGGGAGACCTTCCCTGTGGCCCGGGTGGGGGGCCATGGAGTCACAGAGAAAATACGGGATTCCCACCCATTCTCTCAAACACACCCCTTCCTTGCCCTCTCACAGACAAAGACACACACCCAATGCTTCGGCCATCACCCTAGGGCCACACACCGCAGGCCCCCTCACCTGTGGACGTCCCCAAATCTCCTCCCAGGGGGACTTCACTTGAAAACTCAGCCTCGCCTTGGGGGGAGGGGTATATATATATATATACTCCAAGGGCCGCGAGTCCAACAGCCCCAGGATCACAGCTTTGCGGGGCGGGGGGCGGGGGGTGACTCTCCACCCTATTTCCTCCTCTCCGTGGCATAAGGGGCTCTGCCACTACTCCCCTGGGAGGCCGGGGAGCAGCGCCCAAACCCCAGGGCTAGGGTGGGGGGTGGGGGAAGGGAGAGGAGGAGGGGGCGGCTCCTCCAAGCGAGACACAAAGAGACGTCCTTCAGCCTCGGCTCCATGGCGACGCTGGGGAGGGGGCAGTGTGCACCCAATACTTCCTTCCCCACCTGCAGGGCTAGGGACCTCGGCAGCCACTCACCTGGGCCCGGCTTACCTGGGCTGGGGCCGCGGGGACGCCGCGGCAGGGGGCCTGGGCGCCGTCTCGGTTTCCGTCAGCCCGGCCCAGGGGGGCTCAGGGCGCCACAACCATGGGCTGGGACGCGCAGGGCGCGGCGAGGGGCTCAGTCGCCAGGGTCCCGGAGCTTTGAGGGGGGCCCCGAGGCCTCTTGCTGGTGAGGGATAGCTCTTGCTGTCCTCGGTTCCCTAGATTTGGGGTTCCTGTGTACCGGAATTGGGGGGATCTAGGAACCCCCTGATCTAGGGACGTTCTGAGCTGGGTCTTCGTGGCTTGAGGTGTGGAGTTGTAATGACCAGGTTCTTGACAGGGGGTCCCAGCAATCCTGGACGAGGGGGTCACTGCGTTCTAGGTCTTGGGGGGGGGCCCAGATTGAAGAGGGGGAGTCTTAGCCGTACCGTAGGGAGGTCACTGTCTTCTGAATACGGAGGAAGTCTCAGCTTTCCCCAGCTGGGGAGTAGCTCTCTGTTGGATCTGGAGGGGGTCTCCCGGTTTCTTGGGGGGGTCTCTGGGTCCTGGATGTGGTGGGGGGGATCCCCGCTCTCCCCGGCTGCGGGGGCTTGGTGAGTCCCGGCCACCGGCAGAACTGGGAGGAAGCCCCTCAGCCGCTGGGGGGCTCCGTTGCCGCCGCTACGAGCAGCCCGGCCCTGCGGTCCCGGACCCCGGCCTGGTCCGGGCTCTGGCTGCGGCTCCGGCTAGCGATCCGCCCGGTGCTCGGGCCCCGGCGCCGGCGCCCGCCCGGGCAGCGCTCCATCGCTGCATCGCGGCTCCGCCCTCTGGCCCGCGCGCACCTGCCCGCCTGGCTCGCGGCTCCGCCCTCCGGCTCGCGCGCCACCGCCCGCCCCTTTGTCCGCCCTGCTTGGCGCGCGCTTTCGCGCACGCGCACTCCCCTCGGCGCGCGCTCTCCCTCCCGCCGCGCCCTCCCGCCGCGCGCCGCGGGGCGCAGATTCTCCCCGCGCAGAGGGAGCTGCGCGGCGCCCCTACCCCGCCTTCCGGCCGCGCTGGGTCCTAGCGCCCGTGGGCGCCATCTCCCTCTTCCCACCCCCGTCTTTTCTAGGTCAGAGCCCACGGGGGAGCAAGAACGAGGTTAGAGAGGACTCGAGGGAGTCTGAGAGGGTCACCTGGTCCAGCCTCCTGGCCCCTACGGGACCAGATTGCCCTAGACTGTCCCAGTCTGTTTTTGTGAGGCGGAGCATGTGTCTGTTTCAAAGAGGGAAACAGCCAAGCTCTGCAATCGCGTGTGCATTCATTCATCCGTTAATCTCTGTCTGTCCTGTCTGCCCGCCCATCCATCCATCCATCCATCCATCCATCCATCCATCCATCCATCCATCCTATTTTGAGCGACACGACACTTCGGAGAGCTACCAGTCTACTCTGGGAAGAGGTCTCAACTGGGGCCTCCGGGCTGTGACCAGCCCAGGTAGTGTGTGTGACTCTCGATGTGAACAGCCAGTGACTAGTCCTGGAATGCAGCTGATAAGCACAGTGCTCACTGGAGAGAAAGGAAAGGGGATTCCAAACCGGGAGCAATGTGTGCAAAAGCAGTACCTGGGTGTGAAAGGAGCATTATTCGATACTGGAAATCTACTGGAAATCGGTGGCTTGGAAGGAAGTGGGGTAGATGAGGATGGGATTGAGATAGGGACCTCTCATCCTCCTAGACCCTATCCCCCCCCCCGCCCCCTTCGCCCCCTTCCTCTGACTGGTGCATGCACCCCAGCCACATGGTTTCATTAATGAGAAAGCCCCCAACACACCTTCCATATTTCTTCTCTTTGTTCAGGTTGTTTTCTCCACCCAGCATACTCTTCCCAACCACCCGGACTGTTTTTTGGAACCAGGGATTGCAGACTCAAGTACCTATGGATCACATAAATTAGTGACTGGGGTCAGGCGTCGGGTGATAGGAAGTGGTGGAGATGAGGCAAACGAACCTCAAGGGCTTGTACGGATGATTTTTCCAGAGAAGCAGGAAATTCATATGGTGTCTTCCAACTTCAATATTTGAAACTAATTCCCGAGTTTGGAAATACTGAAGGAGCCAAATGAAACCCACTTTGGGGTCAAATCTAGCCCAGGGGCCATCATTTTGCAACTTTGGCTTCTGAGAATATTGCCTTGGTTCCCGGCTTTTCTTCTTCCTGCTTCTTTCTCTTTTGTTCTAGAATCCAAGTACTATGTGACCATCAGCTCTGTAAAATACAGGGTGGAATGGGTTGCTCCTCTGCATAAAATTGCCAAGGACACCCTGTTACTTCCAGGGCGAAAAATCTAACTTCCTTATCCTGGTGTTTCAAGCCCGCAGACTCCAAGCCTCTACTCCTTTCTCTACTGAGGTCCCCTCTTCTCCATTAAGCCTTGAACTTAGCCAGGGCTCCCAGAATATGTGCTTTCTCATAGCTCTGTATCTTCATACACTTGGTTTCCTTTGTTTAGAAACATTTCCCCCCCTTCTTCCTTCTCTGAGCAGGTTATCCTGTGAGAGATCTCTTCTATGTATGCTTTTCCTCTCTCACCCTTCCCTGTCCTGCTAATGTTCCAGAGTTGCAAATTTCACCCTATGTTCTACTCCTCTCCAAGTAAGGCCTTATTGCCCCAAACTAATGGAGGGTTTGGGTTATGGGGCAGGCAGAAGCGAGAGACTAGAGAGGGGAAAGAGGGAAGTAAATGTCTTCCTGTGTCTAATAAACCGAGTCCAAGAACTTACAGAATTTAGAGTGCAGTTTCCCCTTGTTACAGACGAGAAAACTGAGACTGAGAGAGGGGTAGCAGCAGAATCTGGCCTTGAAATGCCCTCGGCCATGGTTATTAAGGGTTGTCAAGGCCGCCTTCTGCAGAGCCTTCCCCGATTCCTCACCTGGGGAATTCAGTCACGTACAACTAGAAAATGTTTGCTAAGATGGATTGTGGGTATTCAAACCCCTTTTCCCAAACCCCCAAGCTCTGCAGGGTGAGAAATCCTGGTCCCCAAAGGGGGCACACCCTTACCAGGGTATACATCAAAGGTCTCATTAAAATTTAAGCTATGGCTGCTGCCAAGGTACTTTATTTTTTTTTTATTTTTTATTTTTTAAATGTTTTATTTATTTCTAGAGAGAGAGAGAGAGAGAGAGAGAGACAGCGTGAGCAGGGGAGGGTCAGAGAGAGAGGGAGGCACAGACTGAAACAGGCTCCAGGCTCTGAACTGGCAGTCAGCACAGAGCCCGACGCGGGTCTCGAACCCACGAACCACGAGATCATGACCCAAGGGAGAGTCGGACACTCAACTGACTAAGCCACCCAGGCGCCCCTGCCAAGGTACTTTAGAACTCACATGTTTGGAACCTGCAGGTAAGAAGAACGAGTCACTTCTCTGGCAGGAAAAAGTTGACCCTATTCTGTTACTAGAAGTTACTAGAAGCGCTCTGATTAGTTACTAGAAGAAGGCAGGGCTGCTTTTACAAAATGGGAGCAGGGGGAAATACATGTAGAACCCAGTGAACCATTGGAGTGATCCATTGGTTATGATAACCAAGACTTTAGACCCTCCAGGACTGAAGGGTTGGGTCACACCACACCACCTGGTGATCCATCAAGAATGGCCAAGGTGATAGTTGAGAGTGTGGATAACTAAGAACGGATAGCGAAGGGGGAAAGGACAGGTACCAGTTATGGCCCCGAGATCAAGTACAGCAAGGGGGAGGGGCTGTAGTTCACATCACTAACCACCCTCCTCATGGTTTCCGTTTAGAGAGACTGGAGGCATCCATGGAGGAGCTGTGTGGCAGGAGGTGGGGGAGGGGGGGGAGGATGTGGCAGCCATGAAAGTGCGCCACCCAGATCTCTGACCATAGGGGCTGGTGACTGCCGAGGGCAGCAGAAGCGGAGCCTTTCCGCCGTTCACAGAGGAGGCTCCACTTTGCTCCCCTCTAGCTGATCCCAGTCAATGATGGAGTCCAACCAAGGTACTAAAGCATCCAGTTCGTTAGACACAGAGCTTCCCTGATGGGCAACTAGGGATTGAAGACTTGACATTGGCTTCATCGACACTTTCTTAGCATTCTTATCCCACCTTCCTTCCTTCATTCCCCATTGCAAGATTTGGATCTACTGAGCCCGATGGTTCTCCCAGTCTCCTCCGGCTCCTTTCTGATTTTCCCGCCCAAGCATTTTCCTTAGTAAGATCACTTGCACATCTGACCCCATCTTGGCCTACTTCTCAGAGGACGGAGCCAACATGGCATATCTGAAGAGAGGAACTAAAATAGCTATTCACAATGCAGCAGTCCCTTTCACTTGACACCTGGGGATAATCCATTCCTGCCAGCTCAGTGTTTTGTATCCACAGTGATGCTGCTCTTCCCGATAGGGTCTTGACGGCTGTGATCTGGACACACAAAGATAAAGCCTGGCTGTGATTTCCGCAACAACCCAGAAGAAACATCAGGAAGCAGAGATCTCCATTTGGGTTTCCTCTGCCTGGGGCCCACACTCTTCAATGCTCGGGAGTCCTCATACTCTTAGGCAGTCAGTTTGCTGCTCCTTATTTGTGGAAGCTCGTGAGGCCAGGGACCCCAGGACTTCCCTTTGACTGCATCTTGCATTCAAGGATGTATCACAAGTCTCTGCTACCATTGTGGGGATCAGGGAAGGAGACAAAACAGAGCCCCTGTCCTTTAGAATATATACATCGTGTTTCAAACTATACAAGTTTGGGTAATTCAACCAGCTGTACTGAAAGCCACCTGGGTGGCTCAGTCGGCTAAGCGTTGGACTTCAGCTCAGGTCATGATCTCACAGTTCGTGGGTTTGAGCCCCACGTCGGGTTCTGTGCTGACAGCTCAGAGCTTGGAGCCTGCTTCGGATTCTGTGTCTCCCTCTTTCTCTGCCCCTCCCCTGCTTGCTCTCTCTCTCTCTCTCTCTCTCTCTCTCTCTCAGAAATGTTTATTGAATGAATAAATATTAAAAAAGTAAAAAATTGGGGCACCTGGGTGGCTCAGTAGGTTGGGCGTCTGACTTTGTTTTGGCTCAGGTCATGATCTCGTGGGCTGTGGGTTTGGGCCCCGCGTTGGGCTCTGTGCTAGCTCAGAGCCTGGAGCCTGTTTCAGATTCTCTCTCTCTCTCTCTCTCTCTCTCTCTCTCAGAAATAAATAAAACATTAAAAAAAGTAAAAAATTAAAAAGATGATGTGTGGGTCATATTTATAGTCCCAAAGCTGTGGGAAAATGATGGCATTTGGGGACTTCCCCAGTGTGGTCTATGTTCTATGATGCTCCTATTGCTCACGTTCTCAGTTATGACAATGAGAAGGCTTCCTGGCCTGCTGGTCTGTATTATGATGGTAAGAAGAACCCTCTGCCCTGATGGCCATCTGCACAGGGCACTGCTGCCAGTGGCCAACTCCTCAGCATGGTCAGAGATCCTGGTGACATTGGTGACTGAGCAGTTCAGAGAGCAGACCAGGTTTAAGAAGCCGAAGATGATGACATCTTGAGCCAAGGTTCCAGAAGGTGTTCTGAGCCAGGGACGGGAGCATCCAGGGCCCCCTGGGAGACACAGGTCAAGCTACTGCCAGTAATGAAAACCCAACCAATCCACCAGAACCCAAGATGGATCAGAAGGAAGGCAGCAGAGCAGCCCCGGCTGTGTAGCAGCTGGGGGTGATGGATCTTTGAATCTCTCATTACCTTTCTGGCGCATATATTCTGAAGTGAGAAACACGGTGTTCCAGCAAGAGTTCCGATGAGCTCCCCACCTCCCGTGTCCAAACACAGCTGTGTGACCGCAGCCAGCGGGGTGCCTCTGATGACGGCAAGTACAGTGCAATGGCAGTGCAGAGAGGGAAGAGCCTGCTCCTTTATGATATCGCAGAGCTGCTGAGTCGTACTTGGAGCGGCTTTGAAGGGAATTCTGCTCCTTGGAGCTGAAAGCTTGCCAACAGATATGAGAAAAATATCTCTATAATCATGAGAGTGGTGGCTCCTGGAGATGGGATCCAGGAAATGGGACTGGGGTCGGGGTACATGATGGGAATTCATCTTTCTGTGTCATGGTTTTTCATTCTTTCTTTTTTTTTTTATTAAAAAAATGTCTGACACAGGGGTGCCTCAGTGACTGAGTCGGTTGGACGTCTGACTCTTGATTTCAGCTCAGGTTGTGATCCCAGGGTCGTGAGTTCGAGCTCCACATGGGGCTCTGCGCCGACAGCATGGGCCTGCCTGGAATTCTCTCCCTCTCTGCCCCTCTCCCCTCTCAAAATAAATAAAAATTAAAAAACCCGACACAAATATAATAACATGTCAACATTGATTCCAGGGGTAGATATGCACGGGTTTACACTTTTCTATATTTTCTTTCTCATTTTTCAAAATAATGAAAAAGTATTCAGCGGAAGTCTTTTTCAGTGGGATCTTGAAGGGGCACCTGGGTGGCTCAGTCGATTAAATGTCCAACTCTTTTTATTTTTAACTTTACTTATTTATTTTGAGAGACAGAGACAGCGCGAGGTGGGGAGAGAGAGAGAATCCCAAGTAGGCTCTGAGCTGGATCTCATGAAACGAGAGACATCATGACCTGAGCTGAAATCAAAAGTTGGTCGCTTAACTGACTGAGCCACCCAGGCGTCTGACTCTTCATCTCGGCTCAGGTCATGATCCCAGGGTTCATGAGAGCCCTATGCGGGGCTGTGCACTGACAGCATGGAGACTGCTTTGGATTCTCTCTCTCCCTCACTCTCTGCCCCTCCCCCACTTTCTCTTTCTCAAAATAAACAAACACTTTTTAAAAAGGGGATCTTGAAAAAAAAAAAAAAAGGAATAGCTTTTTCACTGTGTGATTCTGTGGCTTCTAAAGCCAGATCCAGCAACAATCTAAAATGACCCCACCTCTCAGTCTCTGAGAAAGGAAAGGACTGGGTAGTACCTTTGGCTCGCTGGCCCCCTGCCCCTCACACCTGCTGCACTCCTTAGGCCTGGATGTGGCTATTTCTCTGGGAAGCTGTGCAGTGGGGACCTGATCAGTCCTCACATCCCCACCCCTATGCTTATTGCAGAACAGCAAGAAGCATCCTCTGGATTCCTCGGAACAGAAGCAGGGCTACTCAGAACTGGTTCAGTCCCAGCTCCTTCGTCGGTGATGGATTGCCAAAGCCATCCCCAGGAATGCAGGCATCTGGAAGGAGACAAGTGCTGTCTGGTACACCTCCCCAGGGGTCTGGATTTAATGATGTCCTAGTTTGGGTTTCCCAGAAACAGACCCTGAGACAGGGATTTGAGAGGAAGTAGTTTATTTGGCAGGTGATCGCAGGTAGGGGGGTGGCGAAGTGTGCCAAGCAAGTTCGAGCTGTGGGCAACGGGAAGGGAATCTCACTGGGGGGCTCGCAGAGACAGCGTAGAATACACAGTGTATGATACCCCAGCTCCTGTCAGTCATCAGTGAGAGCTGCTGTGCGGGCAGGCGGTGCGGTGGATGTGAGCAGAGCAGGCTGGATCAGATAAGGCCCACAGGAAAAGTAATGAGGCTACTGGCAAGTAGAGTGGGGGAAGGGCCCAGGAAGAATGCGCGGAGAACTGACAGTACGGCCAGCTATGATGGGCCAGCACTTACTGCAGGGCCCTGGGGCTCGCATGATGCTCACATTGTCCAAGCGGGAGTCGAACCCTCTTATCTCTTCTCCATCTTTTAGCAACCGAACCTCAATTTTCCCTTGAGGGCCCGTTTTCCTTGACACACTCTTCCCTATGCACTAGGGGTTCTCAGGGTGGGTGTGCTCACCTGTTTGGCTCTAGGAGTGGGCTTGTGACCCAGAGCCCACCAATCAGTGGGTACCACCCCCCTGGCCATCCTGATTGTTTCTGAGATAGGTCTGTGCCCCCAGCCAGGCCAATCGGATCAAACTCTCCTTCCACTGAACTGAAAGATAGGGAGATGGTAGGTCTGGAGTCAGTACCACCAGGGAGATTCAACCAGAGGATGAGGCCACAACAGCGGAGCCAAGAGATGAAAGCTCAAGATCCTCATGCTGTCATTTGAAACCCTGGATCTTGCCACACCTGAAGATCTGGACTTTTCAGGTTCGTAACCCACTAAAGTTCCTTCTGGGCTTACGTCGGTGGGACTTGTTTCTCTGCTACTTACAACCCCAAGTTCTTTATGCTGTGTGTAAACGTGGGTTTCTAAAGTGTTTACAAATGCGGGGGGGTGGGGAGTGGAAGATTCTGCCATCTGTACCCATACTCACTATTTCCTCAGCATCCAGGTTGTGAAAGGGAATTCTCAGAGACAGCTCAGCCTCCCCAGGACACGTGGAGTCCAGCTCGGGCTCCCTAAAGGCAATTGTTCCTAAGGCCACATGAGGAGCTGGCCATGCAGCTGCCATGGGGTCCGGGGCTGCCACACGGGGGCCCCTTTCCCTTTAAGTTTCAGGAACCACTGGGTTCTTGGACAAGGCATGCATGCACACATTCAGTTGTTCACACTTGATAATTGGGAGACACTGTACACTGATAGTGGGGGACACTGTACTAATCACACCAATAAATGTCAAATTCTAGCTGAGACCAGACTACAAAGGAGAGACAAAGATCGGGCCTTTCTGGAGGAAGTAACGGCTGCCCTGGAATTGCAAGGTGGTGAGCAGGGCCTACGTACATAAGAGGGTAGGTAAAGGGGGCCATCTCAGTGTTCGGGCCCCTTCTCCCCACTTCCTGCTCACTGTTGGGTCTCAACCCACATCACTCCCCACCCCTACCCGCTCCTCCCCGCCCCCCAGCCTGCTCAGCAACTCAAACACACTCTTCCTTTGTCTCCCCTTCCAGAGCTCATATCCCTCAACTCCAGGAAATTCTGCTTTATGTCTAACCTGCATCCTGCCTGCTGCCAGCACAGCCTACTTTCTCTGCTCTGGTCCTGGGGGAGGTGAAGGGCAGCTGAGCGCCTGTCCCCCGATGCTTTTCATTTGTGTCTCTTCTCAGGGACAAGTCTCTAGCCATTAGACATCTAGGGTATGTCAGGTACTTCTACAAGGCTAGGCTTTCCCCCCAGATGGGAAAACTGAGGCATGGGCCATAGGACTGAGACCCTGTGTTCCTATCCCTTCAGCCTCTGCCAGGCCAAGCACTCTGCCTGGTAGGCAGCCCCCAGGGCAGTAAGCAGGACTAGTCCTTTACTGGCACTCCAGAGCCCACCTCGGGGGCCGGTATCCTTGACTCCTAGGGACAGGGCCCACTGGCCGTCCCATCCCTTCCTCCAGCCTCCTAGCCCTCAGTGAACCTCTGTTCATCCCTGCCTGCCTATTTTACAGGCACAGATTTGTGGCAGGCCAAGTCCTCAGCATCTTACGCATATTAACTCTTTCAAATCTCTCTGACAACCCTACAGTCTATCTGCTGTCATTAGATGGCTGAGACACAGAAAGGTGAGGAGTTCATTGAAGTTCATACCCTGCCTGGGACTCGAACCCAGGCAGGCTCCAGAGTCCAGGCCCCAAACCACCCTGCTGCCCAGCTGATCCATCTCAACCATGCCGCCCTCACCTCCTCCTCTCACCAGATTCCAGTCTATCTCATTTCCATCTCTCTCCCTATCCACCTCCCTATCATGATTTCCTGATTTCTGATTCCTATCTATTCCTGTCTATGGGCTGCTGCCCGGGACAGGCCCTCCTGTGTCGTGGGATAACAGGTGGGGTTAGGAGGGGGGTGAGGGGGGTGGGGAGGGCCACAGGGCAGAGGTCTGGGTAGTAGAAGGGCCTGGGTCACACTCAGATCCATTCCCGGTCCGGTGGAGGCTCTGACTGAGCTAGGGCCTGGAGGAGGTGGGCAGGGTGGGAGTGGGAAGGGGCTGGGTGGAGCCCGGCCTACAAGCCCTAATTAAGTCAGTTAATTAGGTGGGGAGGAGAAGCCTGTGGGAGTTAATGAGCTTGGCTAATTAAGTGGATCTTGCAGAATGGCTCAAATTCTAGTGGCTGGGGAGGGGTGGGGGCTTAGGCAGAATGGAGGGAGGGGGATTGGGATGCCTGGTGCCTCCTAGGTGTCACCAGGGCCTGTCTGCAGCCATTACTGGGGTCTGAGGTCACTACCAAGCACTTCAGTGACCATCAGGGTGTGCAGCATCCCTCCCCCACTCCCACACACACCAAGTGCTGGTCTGAGGTTACCATCAAGGTCTAACACCCTCACCAAGGCCAATCAATATGCTATTGACACCTGGGCCTGAGGTCATTATGGAGGCCTGGTCCCATGTCACCCATCCCTTGGGGGTTCAAGGTAGGTTCTCTTTGAACAGTTTGGGGGATGAACTTGAGCCCTGACCCAGGAACGCTTCAGAGCAACAGGATCCCCGCGGTGGGTTGGGAACCACAACTGCCGCACCCACGTCCCACCAAGGTTAAGTGTGCAAAGCATACCGGCTGTCACAGCCAGCGGGGAGATCTGCAGGGCGCCTGTCTCAGCTCACAGGTGCTGCGACTGAGGCCAGCGAGGCCTCTGTGGGGTCCTGAAAAGCCACCCCACCCCCACCCCCAGGGATCCTGGGGATAGAGCATTTGGTGTTGGTGAGCTGTACCTGTACCAGGGCCAGCTACGGAGTGTGGGCCTCTTGTGCAGGAAGCAGAATAAAAGCTTTTCCTGTCTACCTAGCTCTTTCTCGGTCTCTCTCTCTGCCTGTCACCGGTGGCTTTTTATTTGCTCTTTAAGGTCATGCTCCCTGGGGCTTGGGGACATACGTGGGGTCAGTGCAAACCCTCACAGGTGCGCGGGGCCACCCCCCTGCACACTCCTCATGGAACCTGCCTGCCCCCAGGCCCCTGCCGTGCAAGGACCAGCCCTGGTGACGGGGGGGGGGGGGAGGGGGCGGGAGGATGGGGGGGTGCAAGGAGTGGGGAGCTGGGAGCCCCCCGGGGATGTTGAAGGTGGGATTGCTTGTGGTGCAAGGGCTCCATTGTCCCAACAGACTTCACTTACAAATTCAACGATGAAATTATGAAGAATTCCCCATGTTCCTTATAGAGCAGGAAACCCCAAGGTCGGGGCCCAGAGTGACTGCGCTGGTCACACTCGGCCCCACACGCACAGTCTGATTGTCCTCACGGCCACTCTGCATGCTCGGTGCTGTCACTGCCCTCAGTTCACCTATTTGCTCACTCATTCACTCAATTATCAAGTGTTTATTGAGTGCCTCCTCTACACAATGAACAAAACAGAAAAAAATCTCTGCCCTCATCCCTTCTAGTGAGGGGGGAAGGCAACAAAGAGGGTATTTAAGTAAATAATTAGGCCTTAAGGGATTCGAGTGAGGGAAGAAACAGAGCCCCTCCAAGGTTACCTTGGAGATGGGCAGGGAGGGAGACATGCAGACAGGAGAGGCAGGGTCCAGCAGGCCAGCCATGGGCAAGAGCCAGCGTAAAGGCCCTGGGGCCGGAGTGTGCTTGGGATGCCAGGGACAATGCGGAGGCTGGTAAAGCACGAGAGGAGATGAGAGGCGATGGGGACAGTTCATTCAGGGCCACCGTAAGCCTTTGGCTTTGACTCTGAGTGAGGGGGGAGTCTTGGAGGGTTCTGAGCAGAGGAGGGACAAGCTTTAGGCTTTAGAGGGGCTCCCTCTGGCTGCTACGGGACAGATAGACTCTGGGGGGCAAGAGAAATGAGGAGACTCCTGAACCCAGCTGGGTGAGAGAGACGGCAACGTGGACCAGGGCAGTGGAAGGGAAGGTGGCGAGAAGTGGTGGATCTGCTGATAGATTGAACGACGGGGGTGGGGTGTGTGTGTGTGTGTGTGTGTGTGTGTGTGTGTGTGTGTGTGTGTATACAGTTTACCTTGGGCACCCGGATCATGAATTTCCATGAACAGGTGAGGACATGAAGCATCTCTCTGGTCCCCAGGATTCCATGCCCTTGAAAGTCTGCTGTCATTTTGGGGGCACCCCCCATACCTCTGCACTTCTGCATGCCTCAGGCCAGAGGCTGCAATGTGGAAAAGTTTACATGAACCCTTTCGGCACAGGGTGACAGACTGAGATATTTACACGGGGCCAGGGAGAGACTATGGATGGGGCACATGGCCTGGGCAGGGCCAGCAGTAAATCGAAGCCCTGGCTCATCTGAACAGTGACCCCCTCTCCGCTGTGGTCACCATTGTCACGTGGAAATGTATGCTCAGGCTCTCAGACTTCTGATTTTTCAAGAGAAGTTGGAAATCTATATCTTAGGATGCAATGCCCTGAGTTTTAAGATATTGGCAAGTCAATTTTTTTAAATGTTTATTTAGTTATGGGGGGAGGGGCAGAGAGAGAGAGAGAGAGAGAGGGAGAGAATCCCAAGCAGGCTCCATACTCAGTGCAGAGCCAGACCTGGGGCTTGATCCCACAAGGGTGAGATCATGACCTGAGCTGAAATCAAGAGTCAGACGCTTAACCGACTGAGCCATGCAGGCGCCAGGCACTTACCCAGGCAAGTACATTTTTTCTTAAAAATTATCAATGTTTATGTTTGGGAGAGAGATCGAAAGAGAAACGGAGCATGAGAGAGGGAGGGGCAGAGAGAGAGGGAGACACAGAATCCAAAGCAGGCTCCAGGCTCTGAGATGTCAGCGCAGAGCCTGACGTGGGGCTGGAAGCCATGACCCACAAGATCATGACTTGAGCTGAAGTCAGCCGCTTAACTCAGTCAGCCAACTGGCCACCCAGGCGCCCCAGGCAAAATGTTAATATCAGGGCAGGCTATGCCCCTTTGTGGGACCAAAGATAGGACAGGGACTGCTTCTGGTGGCCCTTTTCCCATAGTGACATCTGCATCTGGGCTGTCTGCAGACCTGGAAACCCAGATAGCCCTGGGGTGTGGCTTGAAAGGTGGGTCTGGACAGGAACCGGGATGAGGGGCCCCGTTAGGAGAACAGTGACAGGGAGCGCCCCCTCTGAGCCCCTTGGGTACCAGGCAGCGGCACTGCTCCAGGGGTGATATGGTTGCTGGGCAAGGGTGGCCGCTGGTCCCCTGAGCACCCTAGAGCAGGGAAGAAGGTACGGTGGCCAGAAGGGTGAGACCATGGCCAGGAATGAGCCATAGGGTGAGATCTGCTCCAAGACCAGAGAACGAGCATGACTGAGCAGGAAGGGAAGGCACCTGGGCTTCTCCCTGTCCCTGCCCTAGAGCCACTCTCTACCCCAGCCTCTGCTCTCCCCCCCCCCATCCCCCCCGAAGCCCACATCCGTTTCTCCATTTCCCTGGATCAGGGCTGGGCTGAGGGGCTGCAGAAGAAACAGAGAGAGAGTGACTGAGGCGATAGCAAACCTCCTCTACCATCACGTCGGGTCAGCACCCCCTGTGTGGTGCTCTGTCCACCCCCCCACCCCGCGTGACCTCATTCATCCTGCCAACAATCCGGAATGTCCGAACCTCAGCTGTGCCCATTTTACTGCTGACGAAACTGGGTCACAGAGCAGTTGGGAAACCTGGCCAAGGTCACAAGGCCTTGGAAGTAGCGGGAACTGCAGTTAACCCCAGGGCCGCGTGGTTACAGGATCTGGAATATGAACGTAGAAGCTGTCAGATGAAGAGGCCAGAGGCTCACCGCCGGCTACCTGCGGGGCCAACCCTGCATGTGTGAGAGCAGCGCTCCCTCTAGTGGCTGGCCTGACACAGTGCAGGAAGGACTGTGGGACTCGACACACTCGCACCTGTTTACTACCTGGCTCTCCAGAGGAAGGCCACGCCACCCCCATCTTCGGCGCACCTACACGCCAGGACATGTGGCCCCTACTCAGCTGGTTCACCCAAGGCCCCTTTCCTTGGTCAAGCTTCCCGGAGCTGTGCCAATCCCAGGCCACCCACCTTCTTGCCGCTCCCTTGCTTATCCCGTTCTCTCTGCAAACGCCTGGGTTTCTGTGTCTGCACCCGTGGTTCTCTCAAACGGTCCCCTCTCACCATCATTAGATTGCCAGGGACAGAGGAGCTTTCGGGCAGCCTACAGCGGGCCTCGCGGTCCGCTTCCGAGCTCACACCCCAGATCTCGTGATGACACCACACCTCACCCTCCTGTGATCTCCATTTTGTTCACCCCCTCGGTGCTTCCCCCTTCCATCCTCTTCATCGCTTGTTCTGATACCCGGGTGCAACAGTTCATCGAGCTCATCGCGACCAACAGTCCACTGCCCCTCGGCCCCTTCTGACACCACCATCCCTCCTGACCCCCTTGATCTCCGCACAACCATCCCTGTAGCCGCTGCCCACCTGCCCCGTCGCGGTGCCTGCTTGGCACATGCCGTCACATGCTCTCTGCCTGCACCGGGCAAAGCCAATACGGCACAGTCCCACACCAGCCTGGTAGCCTCCTTTCTAGTTCATGGTCTTTTTCTAAAATTGTTTTTAAAGTTTACTTATTTGAGAGAGCGAGCAAGTGAGCTTGGGGAGGAGCAGAGAGGGAGAGAGAGGCTCCCAAGCAGGCTCTGCGCCTTCAGCACACAACCCCATATGGGGCTCGATCTCACAGATTGGGAGATGGTGACCTGAGCCGAAATCAAGTCTGACGCTTGACCCACTGCGCCACCCAGGCGCCCCTCAGGTTCATGGTCTTCCACCCGCTGCTGTCTCTTCCCCTCTCTGGGAAGGGAACCTTCAATTTGCCTGTGACTCTCCTGGCATCTCGGTGAAGCCCAGGGGCCCCCCACGTCTAACCAGCCCCCAGGGGGTGGCAGGACTTCCGGTCTGCACACCTCGCTCTGAGCAGCAAGGTCTGGGATGACTTTCCCACCTTCTCCTTTCGCCTCCAACCACGGCTCCCACTTCACTGAGAAAACAGATGGATCAGATTGCCTCCCGCCAGGAAAGCGCAAACCCACCCAGCTGCTCACTTCTCGCATCTTCCCATCTGCTTTGGGTGGGGGAAGCTCTCCTCCTATGAGACCTCCCTGGGGACCCCGTTTCTTCAGGACTCTGCTCCCTCCCTTTCCCACCAAACTCGTTCTTGCTCCAGGGCTGTTCCCACAGCACGAGGGCTGGGGCGCCTCCTCCCCCTACCCCGGCGACCAGCTAGTTCTTGGACACCCTCCTCCCCCCCGCACAGTGTGGAAAGCTTCCTGACAGAGCTGGCTTCTTGTCTCTACCCTGCCACCCCCAGTTCTCTGCTTTGTGCTTCGTGTTCTTTCCGCTTCCCTTTTGTAAATATGGTTCTGATTTGTATTCAAGTTAAACGTGCCCATAGCTGAGAATCGAGAAAAGCACACCGCCCTCACCCCCATTTTCCCACTGCTGAAGGACGAGAATTTCAACTCTTTCGGGAATTTTTACTTCTGTGTTTCCTACACAGCACCTTCACTTGGCTTCTTCCCAGTTTTAGGTTTTCCCTGTCAAGCAGGACTTAGCTCCCTTCCATCTGCCCCGCACACGATTCCCAGCCCTGCCTTCCTCATACAGTCACATCAGAATATTGCTGGTGCTTACACATGGTGGAAACATTATGGACAACTTCGTGTGGAATGGTATGGTTTCTTCCCCTTTTTCTTTTTTTATAATAGATTTTATTTATTTATTTTTTAAGTAATCTCTAGGCCCAACATGGGGCTCAAACTCATGACGCTGAGGTCAAGAGTTGCACACTCCACTGACTAAGCCAGCCAGGTTCCTCTGGACTTTATTTCCTAGAGCAGTTTTAGGTTTAAAGAATTGTGGGGACGCCTGGGTGGCTCAGTTGGTTGGGCACGTGACTTTGGCTCAGGTCATGATCTCACGGTTCATGGGTTCAAGCCCCACATCGGGTTCTGTGCTCAGAGCCTGTTTCGGATTCTGTGCCTCCCTTTCTCTCTGCCCCTCCCCTGCTCATGCTCTGTCTCAAAAATAAATACACATTAAAAAAAAAAGAATTGTGAAGAAAGTACAGATACCACCCCTTCCTCCCAGGATCCTGTTATTAAACATCTTGCATTAGGGCAGTATATTTGTTACAATGGATAAACTAATACATACACCATGACTGACTATGGTTTGGGGCGCCTGGGTGGGTCAGTCAGTTGAGCATCCAACTCTTGATTTCAGGTCTGGCCATGATCCCAGGGTTGTGGGATCGAACCCCTCTGTTGGACTCTGTGCTGAGTGTGGAATCTGCTTACTGGGATTCTCTCTGTGCTCCTCTCACTGCCCTCCTCCTCTCTCTCTCTCTCTCAAGTAACATAACATAAAATAATATTATAAAGTCCATGCTTCACTTGAAGGCTCCTTCTGTGTTGTGCATTCTATGGATTTTGACGAATGCATAGTGTCAGGGACCCACCCTTGCAGAATTGTACAGAATAATCTCATTGCCCTAAAAATCCCAGGTTCCACCTATTCAATCCCACTGCTCCCTTCCCACAGTCCCCTGGCCACTACTGATCTTTTTACTGCCTCTACACTTTTGGCTTTTCCAGAATGTCATATATCTGTAATCGTATGTTACATGCTCTCTCCGGACTGGCTTCTTAACAATATGCACTTAAGGTTCCTCCATGTCTTTTCATGGCCTGATAGTTAATTTCTTATATTGATGAGTAACATTCCATTGTATTAATGTACCACAGTTTGTTTATCCATTCATCTGTTGAAGGACATTTTGGTTGCTCCCAAGTTTTTGGCAGTTATAAATACATCTGCCATAAACTTTCACGTGCGAATTTTTGTGTGTACATAAGTTTTCAACTCATTTGGGTAATTACCAAGAAATGCTATTGGTGGATCATATACTAAGACTATGTGTAGCTTGGTAAGAAGCTGTCAGTCTGTCTTCCAAAGTGGCTGTACCAAGTTACATTCTCAGCAGCAATGAATAAGAGTTCCTATTGCTCCGCATCCTAACCAGCATTTGGTGTTATTGGTGTTTGGAATTTTAGCCATTCTAATAAGTGTGTAGTGGTTTCTCACTGATGTCTTAATCTGCCATCCCTAAGGACATTTGATGATAAATATCTTTTATACGCTTATTTGCTATCTATATATCATCTTTAGTGAGGTGTGTGTTTAAATCTTTTGCTCATTTTAAAATTGGGCTGTTCGTTTTCTTACTGTTTGTTTTTTTTTTAAGGTAATCTCTATGTACTTTGGATAATAGTCCTTTATCAGATACGTTTCTTTTTTTTTTTTTAATGTTTATTTATTTTTGAGAGAGAAAAAGAGAGCGCAAGTGCAAGCAAGGGAAGGACAGAGAGAGAGGGAGAGAGAGGGAATCCCAAGCAGGCTCCATGCTGTCAGCACAGAGCCTGACATGGGGCTCGATCCCCTGAACCATGAGATCATGACCTGAGCAGAAATTAAGTGTCAGATGCTCAACCAACAGGGTCACCCAGGCGCTCCTAGATAAATAGTTCCTTATCAGATCAATTGTCTATTGCAATTTTTTTCTTCCATTCTATGATTTGTCTTTTCATTCTCTTAACAGTGTCTTTCACAGAGTAGAAGTATAAATGTTAAGTTTCTTTCTCTTTTCTTCACAAAAGTTTTTTTTTCTATGTTTATGTCTAATTTGATCCACATTCTCTACTACTCGTGTAAATCTCAAAAGTTGAAATAATTAGGTATTCTATCAGTTTCATCTCCTTAAGAAATCTTTTCTAGAACCCTGCACTGGGCTTTGTGCTGACAGCTCAGAGGCTGGAGCCTGCTTCAGATCCTGTGTCTCTTTCTCTCTCTGCCCCCACTCTACTTGTGCTCTGTCTCTGTCTCTGTCTCTCAGTAAATAAATTAAAAATTTTTTTTCAAAGGAGGCTCCATGCCCAACACAGGGCTTGAGCTTACGACACTGAGATCAAGAGTTGTGTGCTCTGCCAACTGAGCCATCCAAGTGTCCCCCTTCTGAGTTATTTCAATGTGAAATGCTGTCTGCCAGGCCTGCTGCCCAGGCATTTCCCTTCACCGTTAATCTGGGAGATTCCCTTTACCTTCAAAATTTCGGGGCCCTTGTAATCTGAAAGAATCTTTTCCCTACTCTTGCTTTATGGACAGTTTAGCTACGTATAGAATTTCAGGCTGACAATCATTTTCTTTCATACTTTTGAAAACAGCTCCACTGTCTTCCGGTTTTTAGAATGGCTGTTGAGAAGTCTGATGATGCTATTTTGATTCTGGATCCTTTGTAGACTCTTATAGAATGTTCTTCTTGTCCCTGTATTTTAAAATTTACTGGTGACTAGCCTTGGTGTGGGTCTGTTTTTATCCTGTGACTAGACAGAGTGGATACTTTCCATCTGGAAACTCAGTTCTCTCCATTCTGAGAAATATTTAAAATACTTTATTGATTATTTCCTGTCTTCTCTTTCTGGGACTCTCTTGGTCAGGTGTGAGATTCTTGCACTGGTCCTCTTATTTTCATACTCCTTCTTTCCTATTTTCCACACAGTGGCAGCCCCAGAGGTGCCCTGCTGGGTTCTCCCTTTGAGAAGAACTTGTCACTCAGCTGTGGGGAGTATAGATGGCTGACAGCCTCCGATCACAGGACCCTTGAGACCTGCCACAGACTCTGGGCTAAGACCAAGTTCTTCTTGGGCAGCTAACTTAGCCAGCGACTGAGCTCAGCAGACACCAGGGTCTGGCCATTTCTGCCATCCAAGGGGCTCTATTTATTTGGGTCTGCGTCCAGGTCAGGCACTCTGCTTAGATCTGTTTCTATCCAGCATTCATTTCACAGGTGTCAGATCTACATCACAGTCTGAAGACTCGCCCTACCCCATCCTGCTTCCTCTTCCTTTATTTTCATGGGCATTAGCCACCAGACACTTCTTGCGTTCCTAACTCTGTCACAGTATCTGTTGGCTGGAGGATCCAAACCTACACATGTATCTTTACCTTTATGCTCTACTTTCTGAAAAATTTCTTTAACTTTATCTTCTCATCCAGTGGTCAGCAAATTTTTAAGATTCAGGGCCCAGTGGGAAATATTCAAGGCTTGTGGGGCATATGGTCTCTGTCGTGACTACTCAACTCTGCTGTGTGAAAGCAGCCATAAATGAGTGTGGCTGTGTTCCACTAAAACTTTATTTATTTATTAAAATTTTTTAAAAATGTTTTTATTTACTTCTGAGAGAGAGAGAGAGAAACAGCGTGAGCAGGGGAGGGTCAGAGAGAGAGGGAGACACAATCTGAAACAGGCTCCAGGCTCTGAGCTGTCAGCACAGAGCCCGATGTGGGGCTTGAACCCATGAACTGTGTGATCATGACCTAAGTGAAAGTTGGACGCTCAACCGACTGAGCCACCCAGGTGCCCCTATTTATTTATTTATTTAGAGACTGTGTGTGCATGTGCACACACAGGTGGAGGAAGGGCAGAGGGAGAGAGACAGAATCTTAAGCAGGCTCTACACCCAGCACTGAGTCCTACTTGGAGTCTGACACCGGGCTTGATCTCACAACCTTGGGATTGTGACCTGAGCTGAAATCCAGAGTCAGAAAACTTGACCTACTGGGGCCACCCAGGCAGACCACCAATAAAGCTCTATTTAAAAAACAGGTGACAGGCTGCATTTGGCCTGCAGGCCATAGTTTGTTGACCCCTGTTGTAACTCTTTCAAATACATTTTTCATTTCTGTATGATATTCTTAATTTCTAGGAACTCTTGTTTTGTTTTGTTTTCTTCATTCTCAGAGTGCTTTCTTCCTTTCAAGACAGCATCTAGTTTTTGTTTCATAGTTGCAATGTATTTTCCTAAATTTCCAAATAGAATCATAATTGTTTTTTTTTTTTTAGGCTTTCTTTCCCTGTGTATTCTGTTTCCTCCAAGTTTTGCTTTTCTGCTTGTTTTTGTTATTCTTCTTATATTACACGTTTTTCTCCAATGTCAGCGATCTTGGTTACCTGCTCACACTTAAAAAATTTAAAGAGCCAGTAGAATAGAGGCTGCCTCTGTGTATGTGTTAGGGCAGGTATGCATCCGGGCATGATGAAACTTGTAAATGTGTTACCTTACATGGTAATGTTCTAGATCTTAGTTGAGGTGTGGGTTATACAGGTGTATACATTTGTCATAACTCACTGAGGGGCGCCTGGGGGCTCAGTTGGTTAAGCGTTCAACTTCAGCTCAGGTCACGATTTTGCCGGTCATGGGTTCTAGCCCTGCATCAGGCTCTGTGCTGACAGCTCAGAGCCTGGAGCCTGCTTCAGATTCTGTGTCTCCCTGTCCCTCTGCCCCTCCCCTGCTTGCATTCTCTCTCTCTCAAAAATAAAATAAACATTAAAAAAAAAAAAACTCACTGGGACACCTGGGTGGCTCAGTGGTTGAATGTCCAACTTGATCTCCCGGTTGGTGAGTTTGAGCCTGAGTCAGGTTCTGTGCTGTTAGTCTGCTTCAGATTCTGTGTCTCCCTCTCTCTCTGTCCCTCCCTCACTCACACTCTGTCTCTCTTTCTCTCTCAAAGATAGATAACATAAAAAACAAAACAAAACAAAACTCACTGACTACTTAGGACCTATACACTCCATCCTAATTATGCCTTTATTACAGAATATAAAAGCATAATTTATAAAAGCAATCGGATGAGTATCCCTGTACTGGGGTGGAAGCTGCTGACTCAGGTGTTTAATCAAGAGAATTCTGGCTGGGCTGTTTCACTGGGAAATCCCTATGCCAACCTACCAAGGTATTCTTTTCTTGGCCCTTTAGACTCTAAGATAAAGGACAGAACTAATACAAAGAGAAAGCAAGTAAGTTGGAGAACACAAAGACGATGTAGGGGAAGAAACTGAGAATGAACAGGAAACCAAATAACAACACTAACAAAATACTCATCACTCTGTATCCAGAGACTGAGGGAATGAACTTGGGAGTGTCCTACCTGGAAAGGGGAGTCCTGACCTCGCTGTCATGGGAGTCCAGAGCGGGAAGCAGCCAGCAGGTGATGGTGGGTAGGGGGCATGGCTTCCTACAGTCAGGACGTGGACTTCAAACGATCCTTCTAGTTGGGTGCAGAACTGCCTCCTCCTCATGCTGTGGCCTGCCGTTCAGAGACCCTGTACTTTATCCTCTCTGGACAATAAACCTCCAGCCTTCGTCAGGGCGGGGGAGGGGTGACCGCCCAGCTGTGCTGCGTGGGAGACAGAAATCTGAGGATTAAGGTCCTCCGTACAGCAGTCTTCCTGTCCTAGCTCTACTCCCGTTTCCAGAAGGTACTTAGTTCACTAACGCTGGAGACTTTGGAGGTTGTGTGGAGGTGACCGTGGAGCCCCTTGCTTTTCTCACTCCTGGATTGGGGCTCGGTTCAGGTGCACGGTCCTCAGGGTGCTAAATCACTTATCACAGGTTCATCTGCCTTCCAGATTCAGAACTCTGTTGCTGTGTCTCCTTTCCAATGTATCCATTTTTGTTGACTGGTATTGTAGGGGGCAGAATAATGCCCCTCCCAATGTCCACGTCTTAATCCCCAGAACCTGGGAGTATACTACCTTACCTGGCCAAAAGGGACATTACAGATGTGATTAAAGCTAAGGACCTTGACATGGTGAGCGCAAGCTAATCACCTGAAGCATGAAAAGCAGAAGACCTTTCTTTCCTGGCTGTGATTGAGAAAGAGATGCAGGAAAAGAAAGCAAGACCATGAGAGATGTTACCTGCTCATGGGAGGGTGGGGGCCACCCAGGGAGTGCATAAGGGTGGACTGGGTACCTCGGAAAAGACTAGGAGACGGAGTCTCTCCTCAAACTTCCAGAAAGTTCTTCCAGAAAGAGTTTCCTAGGACAGCCTTGTCAACAGCTCAGTGTTTAGCTCAGCTAAGTGATTTTTAGCTCAGTGAGACCTGTGTTGGACTCCTGACATACAAAATGAGAGGGTAGTGGGGCGCCTGGGTGGCTTAGTCGGTTAAGCGTCCGACTTTCGCTTAGGTCATGATCTTGTGGTTTGTGGGTTCGAGCCCCGTGTCGGGCTCTGTGCTGACTGCCAGCTCAGAGCCTGGAGCCTGTTTCAGTCTGTGTCTCCCTCTCTCTCTGACCCTCCCCTGCTCACGCTGTATCTCTCTCTCTCTCTCCTAGAAATAAATAAAAAAATATTAAAAAAAAAAAAAAGAGAGGGTAGATGTGTTTGGTCTTAAGCTGTCAATTTTGTGGTGATTTGTTATGGCAGCAAACACAAGACCCATGGGCACCCGGCTGGCTCAGTCGGAAGCGATCAACTTCACCCTAGGTCATGATCTGGAGCCTGGAGCCTGCTTCAAGTTCTGTGTCTCCTTCTCTCTCTGCCCCTCCCCCACTCGCAGTCTGCCCCTCTCTATCTCTCTCTCTCTCAAAAATAAATGAACGTTAAAAAAATAATTAAAAAAAAAGAATCCACTCACTACCTCTCAATGGGGTTTCAGAGAAGTTCAATGCGTGTGTTCAGTCTGCCTTTTGTCTCTGCCCCTTTAGGAAACGTTCAGGGCAAAGTCACTTTCAACCTCGGGGTGCTAAATCCATTCTCATTTTCCTTGACTGTTTGGCATTTTTGAGGCCATTCATCCACTCTCACTTCTCCTGCTCTTCTCTTGGCCACCGGGACTGCCCCACATGGCTGCCAGTGCCACCTTTCTGCCGATGACTCTGGCAGTCCGTCACCGGCGGGAGTCTCCCCCTTTGAGCCCCAGACTTTCAGTATCCAGCCCTCACCTGATGGTGTCCCTTGGATGACTCACGTGCTTCTCAAGTTGAAAACACCCATGACGGAATTCTCACCACACCTTCCCTCCTGAGCCTTCCCATCACCCATGTGTTTCTGCAACTCAGACCTCAGGTTCATTCTCCACCCCCTTATCCCTTTAGTCCATCAGCAAATTTGGTCTCCTACATATACCTAGAAGGCATCTGCTTCCCCATCTCCAAGGCCCGCCTCGGCTCTGGCCACCACCATGGCCCCTCTGTCGTCACCATGACCTCCACATTCATACCCTGCGTCCACTCTGGCCCAGCTGCCATCGATTCTCCCCTGAGCTTCTTGAGAGATCGTTTAAAATGTCAATCGGATGATACGTCTTCCTCCACTTAAAAGCCTCTGGAGGTGTCCCAGTCCCAGCCAGAATAAAATCCATTCTCTTATCACCGCCCATGCCTATGTAATCTAGACTGTTCCTCACCTCATGTCACTCTCCCCACCATTTGCTCTGTTGGAGTCATGCTGACCTGATATTCCCCCACACTCCCCTCCCTCTGGTCTGCCCCTGGGCCTTTGCATGCCTGCTCTTCGTGCCTGGGCTGCTCCTACCCCCACTCTGCCCAGCTACCTCTCATTCTTTTTTTTTTAAATATTTTTATTTATTTCTAGAGAGAGAGAGAGAGAGACAGTGAGCAGGGAGGGTCAGAGAGAGAGGGAGACAGACTCTGAAATAGGCTCCAGGCTCTGAGCTGGCAGTCAGCACAGAGCCCGACGCGGGGCTCGAACCCACGAACCGCGAGATCATGACCTAAGCGAAAGTCAGATGCTTAACCGACTAAGCCACCCAGGCGCCCCACTACCCTCTCATTCTTTAGCTCTCAGATGAAACGTCCCTCCCTCCTCTGTTCACCTCATGCAAAGGGGGTGTCTTCCCTGCCATCCCTCTGGTTATTTCCTCAACAGTGGGTTTTGATCATAGTTACGTGTCTGCTTAGTTATGTTTTGTTTGGCTCCCCCATTGGGTATAAGCCGCACAGGCACACTGACGGGGTCTTCAGCTTCCAGTCTCCAGTGCCATTTGTGGAATGAATGAATGAACGACCAGATGAACAGATATGCTGGGGACCTGGTCTATGCCAACCAAGTGCTTTCACATATTTCATAGTATGTCATTTTCACAGCCCTCTGAGGTCGTCACAGCTGGACTACATTTCCCAGGTTTTCTCTTTCTCTCTCTCTCTCTCTCTCTCTCTCTCTTTCTTTTTGCAATTGGCTGTTATGGCCAGTAAGTGTGGGCAGAGGTAAAGTAGGCCACTTCCGGCTTTGGCTCACGAACTCTCACATGCGATTCCTGTTCTCTTTCTTCTGTGTCTGCCAGTGGTTGCAGGGGGGCCGGCGGTGGATTCTGAAGCCCTGGATGACAGCTGGGTCGCAAGATATGAGAAGCCTGGGTCCCCGAAAGACTGAGGGGAGCACAGTCTCCACAACACCCCGGCCCCTCTAGAGCTTTGCAGAGGCAGGAGCTAGGCTCTGCTGGGTAGAGCGCGGGCTTATTTGTTACAACAGCTAGCCTCACCTTAATTGATCACCTTAAATGATCAAAGTATCATACGGAGGGGGCTGGTGAGCAACACCGAGGTTTGCTGATGAGGCTTCACATAAACCCGGGGTGGGGGTGGGGGTAGGGGAGGGGCACAGCTTGCACCCCCATATCACAGCACATGGCGCTACATGAAGCGGTCCCAGGGTGTGACATTCTTGTCCTCACTGGGCTGTGAGCTCCTGCAGCGAAGCGCCTGTGTCCTGTGCGTCTCCATGGCCTCGGCACCCAGGAGACCGTGGGAACAGTGTGGTGAATTTACCAATGAGCGAACGGGTCGCCTGCACCCCTCATTGCCTCTCTGTCCCCGAGGGCCTGAGAAAATCCAACTTTAATGTTACGGAGGCCCAAAGAGGGTGACAGAGAGGCAGGAGGAGCAGAATCAGCAGGACCCGGGGCTGCTAAGTTGGGCTGTGGCTACTGGGAGTGAATCCTGGTGGCTTCCCGGGGCTGGAGAGGGGGTAGGGGGGCACCTTCTCTAAGCCCCTAAGGACTCTGCCAAACCTCACTGCCCACTGCCCCTCCTACAGTAGGAAAGAAATATTCCAGAGGCTTCCCTCCCAGCCGCCTCAGCACAGCCTGGGTGTCCACATCACTCAGTATTTTTAGCTTCACCACCTGGCACCTGTGGTCACTGTCTGCCCAGCCTGGCGGGGTCCCCTCTCCAGGCCTTAAAGGGCCAGCAGCCACCAGCTGGAAAGGAGAGGGCTTCTGCAAACACAGGCCACCATATCCCCAGGGCGGGGCCCGGGAGTGTGTATTTTCTAACCATCCACTCAGATGACTCTGGTACCCTGTGCCTTCCTATCATCGTTCATTCAACAAGCATTTGGAGCCCCCACCGTGAAAAGAACGCTTCTCTCTGGAGGCTATTGCTGTGGGGCTCAACTGTGGTCACATCAAGTCTCCTGCCTCGGCCCTCCCCATTGCTCACACCACCACCTGCAGATTAAGTCCTCGGCTCTGCAGTCAAGGCCCCTTGTGATCTGGCCCCCCTGGACCCGGCCAGCCTCCTCTCCCCTATCCCCCAGACAACTTCCTTCTCTTATGACTGAGCTTCTGCCGTTCCCACTGCCTGTGATGCCCTTCCCTCAACGTCACTCAGCACCTGGGGGTGTACCCGTATAGAAGACAGGCCTGGCAGGGTCTTCCTGGGGCCCTTGCAGGCAGAATGGTCCGTCTTCCCTTCTGACGCCCAGAGCGTAGTGCACCCACCCTTATCAGGGCTCCCATAACTCTGCCAAGCTGATCCGGTTGCTCGTCTGTTTCTCCTTAGCAGGCTGTGACCCTGTAAAGGCTGAGGCTGAATGATGGACTGACAGCCATGGCGGGGAGTATCTCCCCATTCCACAGATGAGGAGACAGAGGCCCACAGACAGAAAATTACAGACTTGGGAGGGGGTCCAACAGAGAAATTCAGGGAGGAACCTGGTCCAGGCTGCAGGAGCCCACACCCTCACACTCCTGAAAGGGGCTCGGAAGGGGCACCCGGGTCGGCCCTCAGCCTGCCCTTCTCCCCACCCAGGGTAGTGCTGACTCAGGCAGCGATGGAGGCGTGGGCGGGCTGGGCTGGAGCAGAGGTGACCCCTGTGTCCCCTGCAGATTTTCCATCCATTCCCGGAGTCTGTGGTCACAGCTTGGGTAATGCACTTGGCTGGAGCCTGGGTTTCCCTGCAGGTGGGGGCGGGGAGTGCTGGCAAAAGGGCCAATGGCCCCTGGGGCATGAACCTTCCCCGGGGGTATCATGCACAACCCCTCTCCTACATAGGTCCGTCGAACTTACACCCACTCCCACAAGCCTGTACAATCACACACACACCCCCAAATGCCCAATCACACAGCCACACAAACCTTCATTCTCACCCCCGCGGCATTCTCTCCCTTTTCTACACACACACTCACACACACACACACACACACGCACACACACTCTCAAGCATCTACACACACAGACATTTTCACTTAGCAATTCAACCAAGACTGAACATTGTTAGGTGTCAGTGCAGCGCAGGGCGGAAAGGTGGCTTTCAGCTCAGGGTGGGGCAGGGGCTTCCTGGAGGGCTTCTTGGAGGAGGAGGCATTGCTGCTGGGTCTGGACTGAGGGGAGCCGGGGTGGGGGGGAGGGAAGGGGAGTCTGGGCAGTTGCCCTGGGGGAGACACTAGGGGAGCAGAGCACAATGAGGTGGGTGCGGTCAGCCCAGTCACACAGGCCTCCAACGCTGACTTCATCCTGTGGGAGTGGGGAGCCACGGAGGGCTCTGAGCAGTGGTCGTGCCCACAGAGGGAGAGGACAGGAAAGTCACTGTGGGGCCAGAGCTGGAGAGCAGGGGGGAAGGCGTGGTGAGGAGCCAGGTGGAAGACCTGACGGTCTGACTCAGGGAGCCGGCAGAGAGTGGTAAGCAGTGGACAGAGTTCAGAGCAGGTCTGCGGGGCCAAGCCGACGCCCTACCCCCCTCACCCCCCCCCCCCCGAAACACACACACTGACCTCTGCAGTGGGACCCCTTCCAGTAGCTCCTCCTCCTCCTCCTTGTGGAAGCACACAAAGCAAAAGGCTGGCACATCTTCCGTGCCACAGCCCAGCGGCCAGGCGGGAGGCAGCTCCAGGACAGGGCAGGGGTGGCTGCTGGTGGCCTCGGCCGCATCGTCCCCAGCCTGGGCAGGGGTGCCCGAGCCAGAGTGCTCCAGGGTCAGCAGCCTGTTGGCCTCCAGGCCGCGCGCCTGCCCACCTGCCACCTGTGCCTTTTCACTCAGGTTCCCCGTCGCCTCGGTGGGTGGGTGAGCCCGGGGCTCCTCCGATGTCTACGCCTGTCCTGACCCGCAGGGCCTTGCCAAGTGGCTTCTGGCCGGCCGCCTGCACTCAGAGGTCGCTTGCTGGGAGACAAAGGTCCAGCAGGGCCCCTCGCTGCCCCTTGGGGAGCCCTCGGCCCCCTGGCTGCCCACTCGGCTGCCGCCTGTCAGAGCCGGGACCGGGCGCGCAGGCTCGCGGGTGGTGCCCTGTGCATCTGTTCATCTGTCTGTCCAGACGTCTGCTCTTCCCTGTCCAGACGGCCCGGCGGCAGAGGTGGTTCCCCGAAGAAAGTTTGTTCTTCCCTCCTGGGGTGGGCGGCGTGGGTGGCCTCCAGGACCGAGGATCGGGACCTGCAGCTCCGAGGTGGGCGAGGACCAGGCGAGGCCAGCGCGGCGCCCACGCCGTCCCCGAGAAAAGTTCTGGCCCTCGGAGTCGCGGCTCTGGCCCCGGCTCGGACCGGAGCTCGCTCCCTGCGCTGCCTGCGCCCTGTTCCCTCCGACTCCACTGGCGGCTCGGGCACTTGGCTGTGGGTATTAATAGCTCCACATTCACGCTGAGAAGCCTGGAGGTTAACTCCTTCCCCGCCAGAGCTGGGGAGGCCGCCGGGGCAGGCGCGCGGAGGGGCCGGGCGGCGCCTCCGTTCCGCCCCCCGCCGGGGCCTGGGGTGCCTCGGCAGGACCCTCCGGACCCTCCCATGCCGCTTCCTGCCCGTGAGGGGCTGTGCAGCGCTGGCCGTGGGGATCTTGGTCAGCGAGCCTGGGCCATCTGCACCTTCCGGACGCACCGCCAGGGAGCCCGGTGGGACTGGGGACTCAGGACAGCACCCCTGGGATGGCACTGGGCACTGAGCGCCAGGGATTATCCCCAGGACTCCTCCGCTCACCCGTCCACCCTTCAAGCCACTGGGTCCTCCCGCCCCATTCCCTGAACAGCAACCGTCTCTGACTTTGGGTCCGGTTCTCTGAGTGGCTCGCGGAGGGGGGGTGAGGGGAAGCCCCCCAAGTTGAACTGGATGCAGCTCCCACGGGACCCAGAGATGGATTACGTGCAGCCCTATGTTGTATAGAGGAGTGTGGGAATAGGGTAGGAGGAGGGGGATGGGGGTAGAATTTGCTTGCTTGAAAAATGTTTTAGGGGAGCCTGGGTGGCTCCCTCGGCTAAGTTTCCGACTCAGGCTAGGTCATGATCTCACAGGTGGTGAGTTTGAGCCCTGAGTTGGGCTCTGTGCGGACAGCTCAGAACCTGGAGCCTGCTTCAGTTTCTGTGTCTCCCTCTCCCTTCCCCTCCCCTGCTCGTGCTCTGTCTCTATCTTTCCCCCAAATAAATAAACATTAAAAGAAAAGAAAAGAAAAGAAAAAGCGTTTTAAGCATCTATGTGCCAGGCACTGTGCCGGGTGCCGGGCACCCAGCAATGAAGAAGGCAGACACTCTTCCTGCCTCGGTAAGGGCTTGCATATCCCCACAGGAGGCCAGTGGGCCACAGCTCATCTACACAGTGTGGGTGTATGGATTAGAACAAGGAGGTGCAGTCCTCTAGCACCAGCACGTAGTGCTAGTCACAGGCTGGGTTTCAGGCCCACTCACCTTCTCTGCAACTTACAACACACGCAACCATTCACAGTGGCCCCGGAAACACCAATAAACAAAGGAAAAATAAATCCCGAGTGTGAGCAGTGCTATGAAACAATAAAACAGGGAGATGTGGGGGAGGCTGAAGCTGGGGAAGTGGTTTGGTAGGGTGTTCAGGGAAGACCTCCGTGGGGAGGTGGCGTTGGAGCTTGGAGCTGTGACCAGCAGGAGAAGGAGGCAGATCTGGAGGGAGACCACCCAGGAAGCGGGATCAGCAGGTGCAAGGGCCCAGAAGCAGGAACTGGCTGGACCGTCTGAGCAAGAGGGGGGGTGGGGGTGGAGGAGAGGGTGGAGGTCTTTGGGCTGGGTTTTAAGGAGTGAGCAGAGTTCCTCCAGGGAGCAGAGTACAGGTAAGGGTGGATGGTGGGCCGTGCAGGGCAGGTAGACGGAGGTGCCGGTCAGAGATGTAGCAGGAATGCATTGCAGAGCTGCCTCTCCCAGGGCTCTGAGGGTGGAGGATGGGTGGGAGGAGGATGGAGAAGCAGGAACATGGGTCCGCTGAGGGGCTGAGGAGGTGGATGGGGGCGAAGAAGCTTGGAAGGAAGCATCTATATTTGTTGAACTGAATTCCACTGGCTGGAAGGACAGATCTGTACTTTCTCGGCTGAGACAACGTGGGGGCTGGGGACACGGCCCCCACGCATAGTTGTTTAGGCTGCGTGCACTGCACAGGGCATCCTGGCAAATGGTGAGTGGGTGCTGACATCCAGCCCTACCCCTGCTCGGCCCAGCTTTGCATCTTTAGCCTGTGACAGCACTGTGTGTGTGTGTGGGGGTCACCTTTTGCGAATTGGTCAGCCTGAAGAGTGGCTTCTTTTTTTAGGTTTTTAAAATGTATTTATTCTTGAGAGAGAGGGAGAGCGAGTGCATAAGCAGGGGAGGGGCAGAGAGAGACAGACAGAGAGAGAGAGAGAGAGAGAGAATCCCAAGCAGACTCTGCACAGTCAGTACAGAGCCTGACATGGGGCTTGAACCGGTGAACTGAGATCATGACCTGAGCCGAAATCAATAGCTGGAGAAGCTTATTTAACTCCCTTAGCCACCTAGGCACCGTTGAAGAGTGCCTACTTAACATCCGTCCACCTAGAGGGGTGTTTTTTTTTGGAACTGGTCTATCTGGAGAGGGTGATTTATTTCTAATTTGCACAAAGGTGCCCCTGAGGCTGGGCTGGGGGGATAGCCTCGGGGCCCCAGGTTCAGTCTTGTATATTTTGGGTCAGTTACTGTCCGTGTCTGGGACCATAGACCTACAGATTTAGCGAGAAGTCAGCCAACCCTGACATTCCACAGAGAAGGGAATGAGCCTAGAAACAGGCAGACTCCTCTGGGGTCACCCAGTGACACACGGCACAGCTGGGCACCTTGACTCTCGTCTCAGTGCTCAGTGTTTGCCTGAGCTGTTTGCCAGGGAGACCTGGTCTTTCCTTGAAGGGAGGACAGGAAATGAGTCGGGGCAGGAGAGAGTGGAGATTCAGTGAGAAGCACGGGGAGGGGAGGACAGGCTGGGCCAGTCTATGGGTTCCTGCGGTGGGAGTCGGAAGCGGTCAGGGTGTCCCAAGCCTCTGGGTTCCCCTTCCCCCCTCCCCTGGGCCCCATGGGTTGTCATTTGCGGATGTTAATTATTCACGATGCTGGTGCTTTGCCTGGTTTTAATGCACTCGAATGGCGTTCTCTAGCTAATGGGGAAAATCAATAGGTTTTAATTCTCAGTGGCTGTGAAGCTGTCTGTCTCCTGTTTGGGTGACTGGGCCTGGCTCTTGAGCTGGGAGTGGGGTTGGGGTTGGAGGGTCAGACCAAGTTTGTAGGAGCCTGAGACCCCACCTTTCCCTCCCTTCCCTCTTCTGATTCGGCCCCGGGGAGGAAAGATTAGGGACACCAGGCAGCTCCAAAGCCTACCCCAAGCATTTTAGAGGGTCTGAGCCCTTAAATCTCAACAGTTCGCTCCCCACTGCAAAAGGGATGGTCCATATGCCAGGCCTATGGACCAGAAGGATGCCTACAGAAGCAGCATGGCGAGCTTGTGGGTGCTGGAGTCAGGCCTGGAGCTTGGCCCCTGCGTTTGTAGTCTGGGGGCACCTTCCCCTGCCCAGGACTCAGGATCAGCCCCCATCATCCTCCTGGGCTCAGGCCAGGCTCACAGACCTGCCTCAGGCATGGGGAAAAGCTGGTCCAGGCCTTGCATTCTTGAAAAGACTTCTTCTTTTTTCTTCCCTGAAGAGACTTCTGATATCATTTCTACGTGCAGTTACATATTCCAGCATGACCATCTCCCTGACAGGACTGAGGACCAGGAACATTCACCAGGGACCAGGGACATTAAGAGCATGGCTTGCTGTCTCTCTCAGGCCACATCCTCCCCACAGCATCCCACGGGGTGCCCTGAATCAATATCCTTTATGAATCCTGTAATTATCTTGTGAACGGAACAACAGTATCACACCGTATTTGTGTGTGTTAACAGCATTAATTAGGCAAGGGGAAACATTTAAGATACCCCTCAGTCTTCATAAGGTTGCTTTTGGCATTTCTTCATGTTTCCAGAACACAATGGGCCTCCATAAAAAGGAACCCAGTCCTTTCCCTGGGGACCTAGGACCCAGGCCTGGCTAATTGGAAACGCTCGAATCACCGGCAGGGACTGTCTGCTGGCTTCCTCCTAGCTTAGTGCCATGGCCTTCTGCAGCCCAGGGGCCAGGATGTAGAGGACGGTGACTGCCGGGCCTCACCCATCCAGGCCCCAGCCAAGCCCCAGAGGACGTTCCCCGACATCCCCTTATTTTCTATTTAAGACTCAGGTGTGCAGGAGATACAGTTCATCCATCTCTTCGGTGCGTGAAACATTGTCATCCTTGGTCCATGCAGAGCCCCTCCTGGCTTTTATTGGTCTCTCTAGTCCCTTTTACCTCCTTGGATGGTGGGCAGGCAAATGTTGCTGAGGTTTCCTCCAAATACCCACCTTTGTGGGCTCTTGGGAGAATTATGAGTCAGAGCATATAAAGTACCTTGCGACTTAAGTAACTGGTCGCATAAGTCCTGTCTCCTGGGCTGGCTCTCTCTCTCCCATGCTCTCTGAAGCTTGGACAAAACACCTTCCCCTTTGGCATACTGAGCATGGCTGGTGTTTTTCAAAACCCTTCATTCAAGATCTGAATGATCACTCAGATGAACCTCATACTCTGGTGAAGAAGCAAATATGGGCCCAACTAGCTCTGATTTTGATTTCAAATTCAGTAGTCACTGGGTGCATACTCTGGGCCAAGCTGTGCACTGGGTGGTGCTTGTGGGGGCCCAGAGAGGAAAGGGTCCCACCCAAGGGGGATTTTCTGCCCAGTGGGGGTGGGTAGTTGATGACCCTTTCCTGTCTCTCTCTTAGTTAGGGTACATAAACCACTGTAACAAAGGGGACCCACATTACAGTGGCTCAAAAAAGTCTTCTGATAAATCAGCTAGGAGCAAATGCCAAAGTTTTACTTCAAGGGGCTTATAACCAACTTGGTTCAAAGAGTCCTTTCCCTGCTATAGGGAAGAGAATGGTTAGATATTCATTGTTTGACACTAGAAAATAGAATGTCTGATTCTGGATCCTTAGCACCACTGGCTGACAGCTGAGTGGATGGGAAGCTCGCTTCCCAGAAGAGGTCTTACTTAAATTAAAGTTTATGTGAATGTTGTTTAAGCATTCTGTTGAAAATGCCAGTGTCTTCCCAAAAGGAGCATGTGAATTACATCACATGGGAAACGTTTTGTGTCAGTCCAGGCTGGGTCCAAGTTTATCACGAGGTGGAAATTTATTTCTCTTCAGGTAACACTTAGAAGTAGGTGGTCCTCTTGGCTGAAGCTGTCTTATGAGCACCGTATTCATATTTTAGACCTCGAGAGGGAGGAAAGGTGGAATGATGCAGAAATGGCATTCCTCATTTTTACTCATATTCTCAGCAGGTATTTAGTCCACCAGCTTGAAAGGAGATGGGAAGTTAGTCTCTATCAGCACAGCAATGTGTATAGTTAAAAACTAGGGCAGGGGTGCAGTATTACTAAAAGTAATAAGGGATATTAGGATACAATTAGTAGTCATGAAGCTCTAATTTGTAGCTGAGGAACTGAACACTCCTCTCTGCTTCCTGCTACAAACTGTTTACCCTTCTGGGGCGCCTGGGTGGCTTAGTCGGTTAAGCGTCCGACTTTCACTTGGTCATGATCTCGCGGTTCGTGGATTTGGGCCCTGCGTCGGGCTCTGTGCTGACTGCCAGCTCAGAGCCTGGAGCCTGTTTCAGTCTGTGACTCCCTCTCTCTCTGACCCTCCCCTGCTCACGCTGTCTCTCTCTCTCTCTCTCTCCTAGAAATAAATAAAACATTGAAAAAAAAACTGTTTACCCTTCCATTTCTTGGTCTTTTTAATTGAGGAAATACGTGGATAATCAATCTATATTGGACCAAGAGGACAGAAGATCTAAGATTTAAACTATATGATGCATTTGAATCTATTAAGAAGAGATTTTTTAGTTTTGTCAGGAAAGTTTGAGAATCCATTAATGAAGGTGAAATGAAAAAATAAAGCAATTATTAACTCCAGGGAAAACAAAAAGTTGACAAAAGTAAAATGTAATCATAGTATACTATGTGGTTGAGGTGTGAATATTATCTACCAAGGCATAATAATATGAATACTAAAAAATTGTTTTAACCAAAACATTATATAACTATATTGGGAGGATGAGGACAGGATGCATGTGTGTGGGAGAGGCTGGGGCTAGGGTGTAGGAGAACTAAATTTTCATTTTCTATATTAGGAAGATCAAAAACAAAAAAAAATAGGTGTGTTAGCATGCTATTTAGAATCTTGCCATTTAAGAGTGATCCATGGACCAGCAGCACCAGCATCACCTGGGAACTTGTTAGAAATGCACAATCTTGGAACCCACCCCAGACTTGCTGAATCAGAACCTGTATTTTAACAAGATCCCAGGTGATTCACATGCTCCTTGAAGTTGGAGAAACCCTGACTTAGAAAGAGAATAGCAAACAGAAGGAAGAGCCAAAGAGTTGAATTTGTTGCCTTTAGGAAAAGACCAACAGTACAAAGGAAAGGGGTAAGGGACTGCTAATTTTTTTATATAATCCCTGCAGCTTTTTTTAAGTTTTAAACAATGTGGAAGATCTACGATGCTGAAAAAAAGGAAATCATACTCATAATTTTAAATCCCAACAATACAGGGGCGCCTGGATGGCTCAGTTGGTTAAGTGTGTAGCTCTTAGTCATGATCTCGTGGTTTGTGAGATTGAGCTCTGCCAGTGCAGAGCCTGCTTGTGATTCTCTCTCTCTCCCTCTGCCTGTCTCCCACTTGTTCTCTCAAAATAAATAAATTAATAAACATAAAAAAAAAAGAAATAAAATACCAACAATACAAAATGGAATGCAAAGTCTTCCTCCTACTATGGGAGCCCCAAGCTCCCCATTCACCTTGTCAATCATTTCTACAGTATACATTCAGAATTTTTCTCTGCATATCCACCTGATGTGATTATCCTGTTTATTTTTTATGGATAAGAGCACATGCAATGCATGGTTTTGTGTCTTGCTATTTAAAAAAAATTTTTTTTAAATGTTTTATTTATTTTTGAGAGAGAGAGACAGTGTGAGCAGAGGAGGGGAAGAGAGAGAGGGAGACACAGAATCCGAAACAGGCTCCAGGCTCTGAGCTGGCTGTCAGCACAGAGCCCGACGTGGGGCTCGAACCCACGAACCATGAGATCATGACCTGAGCCAAAGTCAGACACTTAACTGTCCGAGCCAGCCAGCCGCCCCAAGTGTCTTGTTATTTTTTACTCAACAATATCTTGGAGATGTTTCCAAAGAAGTGCAGACAGATTTGCTTGTGTCATTTATAGGTTGGTTTTATAGGTTATTACGGGATGCCTGCTATTGTAATTTACTCAACTGTTCCCCTACTGATGGGAAATTAGGTTGTTTCTAGGTTTCCTCTGTTCCAAGCAATGCTGTAATGAGCTTTTTGTAACCACGTTATGGTGTAGAGCTAAGGGCACAGGCCCTGGGCATAGCATGCCTGGGACTGGAAACTCATAGCTACTGTTGAGGCCAGTTATTTTATCTTCATGTGCCTCAGTTTCTGTGAAATGGGGATAAGAACAATACTTTCTCCGAAGATGGTTGGGAGGAATTTATTCAACGGATATTTGTGGAGCATCTACTGTGTGCCAGGCACTGCTTTTGACCCGAGGGATACAGTAATGAGCAAAACATAAAATTCCCTGCCTGTGTGGAGATTATATCCTAGTGGTGGGAGACAGATAATAAGCAAGATAAATTAATAGAACATATGATGGTGAGTGCTAAGGAAGTGAAACAAGGAAGAGGGATGGAGTGGGTGGTTTGCAATTTTAGATAAGACAGTCATAGATGGCCTCATGATAAAGTGACACTTGAGTGACAGAGACCTGAAGGAGATGAGTGGTGAATCATGTTATTACTGGAGGAAACACACTCCATGCAAAGGATCAGGGACGGACAACTCACTCCTTACCAAGATGGCTGCTGGCAGTGGGAAGGGCCCCGTGTCTCCTACCCATGAGCCTCAAGTCCCTCCTTGGGGAATCATACACAATAGAGACCCTCCCCTGCATACCGCAGCCTTGCCAACAGTTGCCAACCAGAGAGCTGTTCCCAGAGGACTCTGTGCTGTGAATGGTCTCAGAGAGGCCTGGGGTTCCCAACCCCGTGGAGTCAATCCCTGACACCAGGGGCCTTTGCCTTGAGACCTCAGTCCTTCTTCTGGAGTGGAATGTGCCTGGGAGGTAGAACCGGGGAGTGAGGGGCTGGGAATTCTGTCTCTCAGTCAGTACACCTAGGTGGGCTGGGCCTTGCAAAGGCAAGTTTTCATGGGCTGGGTGAGCTGTGTGCAGATCTCAGTGGGGCAGGTCTTCGGTCTAGGATAGCAGCCCCTTTAGGGCTTGTTGTTTTATCCTCCTGAACCCAAGTAAGATTAGTTCTAGAATTTCTCTGTGGACAGTTTTGGGAAGGGAATCTGACTGGGAGAGGAAGAGGGGTTTGTTTTGAGGCAGCGTGGAGGGCAGAGGTGCTGTTTAACTTAGAATATGCTTATTTGGGATGTCTTGGTGGGGATCTGATGAAGTGGTGGGACCCCTCAAGCCACCCCTTAGCATCACCATGGCCCCAGGGTCCTAGCAGTAGGGGCAGGAAGGTCCTTCTCATGCTCCAGCCTCAAAATCTATCCCTATGGGTAGAGTCTATGCAGAGTGCTGACCAAGAAGAAAGATGGTTTGCAGAGCCCTGACCTCCACAGTGCAGAGCCAGTGTAAAGAGGTAGGTTTGAGCTTAATATCTGGCATGAGGACATTGCAAATTAGTGAGGAAAAGATGGGCGACTCTTTTCTTTGAACAAGATATAAATCCAGATCCTCACTCACTGGATATCTAACTCTTTAAAGCGTGGGAAACACAAGATAGATGAAAAGTTTCAAACTTAAAAGTAAAACTCTAGGGGCGCCTGGGTGGCTTAGTCGGTTAAGCGTCCGACTTTCGCTTACGTCATGATCTCGCGGTTCGTGGGTTCGAGCCCCGCGTCGGGCTCTGTGCTGACTGACAGCCTGGAGCCTGTTTCAGTCGTGACTCCCTCTCTCTCTGACCCTCCCCTGCTCACGCTGGCTCTCTCTCTCTTTCTCCTAGAAATAAATAAAACATTAAAAAAATAATAAAATCACCTCTACTTATGAAAAAAAAAAGTAAAACTCTAAATGAATCAGGAGAAAATATAAGTGAATTAAAAAAATGATCCCAGGGGCGCCTGGGTGGCTTAGTTGGTTAAGCGTCCGACTTTCGCTTAGGTCATGATCTCGCAGTTCGTGGGTTCGAGCCCCACGTCGGGCTCTGTGCTGACTGCCAGTTCAGAGCCTGGAGCCTGTTTCAGTCTGTGACTCCCTCTCTCTCTGACCCTCCCCTGCTCACGCTGTCTCTCTCTCTCTCTCGAAATAAATAAAACATTAAAAAAAAAATGATCCCAATGGGAAAATGTCCTGATCCCCAAATTGGAGCGCCACATATGGGGCATGAGCCACAGGGAATGGAGGAGAGGGGAAGCCAGCATCACGGAAGTCAGCTTTTCAAAAAAGAGGGAGAGAGGCTCAGTTAACACACTGAATGCTATGAGGGGTCAGGATACATGAGGACTAGAAAAAGTCCACTGGATTGAATACCAGGGATAATCTTAATGCTGATTATCTCAGCGTTGGCACCACTGCTGACATTTGGGCTGGATAATTCTGCAACGTGGGGGTTGTCCGTGCCTTGGAGGACATTCAGCTGCATTTCTGGCCTTTACGCACTAGATGCTGTTAGCGCACCACCCCCAGGCTGTGACAACCCAAATTGCTTCCAAAGGTAGCCTGACATCCCCTGGGGCGCAAAATCACACTCCATTGGGAACTCCTGCCTTGGTAGTGTTTTGGGTAGGCGTGTAAATGGAGGCAGTGACATTAGATAGTTGTTTCTAGAAGTTTGCTTGCGGAGAAGAGAAATAGGATAGTGCCTGGAGAGAACAAAGGAGAATGCTTGGAAAATGTATAAATGATGATAAAGTGTCAAACTTTTGGATTTTTTTTGGCCATTCTTTAATAGGTGAGAAAAAGCCTCTTGGTACGGTTTTGATGGTCTTTGGTATGGGATCTTCCTTATTATGAGTGAACTTGGCATCTCTTCATAGACTTGGGGAAATTTTTCTTTAGAGACTATCTTTTTGATGTTTGTAATCCCTTTTCTATTGGTTCATTGGTCTTTTTATTATTGATTTTAAGAGTTGCATGTATTAGGCAGAAGGGTCCTTCATTTTTTTTTTTTAATTTATTTATTTTGAGAGAGAGTGTGCATGAGCAGCGGAGGGGCACAGAGACAGAGAGAGAGACAGGGAGTGACAGAGAATCCCAAGCAGGTCTCGATCTCATGGCTGTGAGATCGTGACCTGAGTAGAAATCAAAGGTTGGACACTTAACCAACTGAGCTCCCCAGGCGTCCCAGAAGAGCCCTTCATTTGCGATTTGAGTTACAAATATTTTTCTCTAGCTTGTCATTTTTCTTTTGACTCTACGGAGGCAAAAGAGACATGGGCACTTATGTACTTTTTTTGGGGGGGTTACAAATTTGTACGATTCTTGTGACTGACAATTTGCCATTATTTATCAGAATTACTGGCACATTTCTCCTTGACTCGGCAGTCTCACTTCTGGGAATTTATCCTATAGAGCTACTTGGCATGGATAAAAATGTGTGCGTGTGTAGGGGGAGGGTTGGTTGATCATTGCTGCTTTTTTATTGCATGCGACTGGAAACAGCCTAATAAGGCACAGATTAAATAAACTATGGTACTTGCGTAAATGGAATATTTTGCTGCTAAAAAAAATGGCACGGGGGTGGCCCAGTCAGTCCAGCGTCTGACTCTTGGTTTTGGCTCGGGTCATGATCTCGTGGTTCGTGTGTTTGAGCCCTGCATCGGGCTCTGCACTGACAGTGCAAAGCAGGCTCTGCTTGGGATTTCCCCTCCCTCTCTCTCTCTGCTTCTCCCCAGCTTGCTCTCTCTCTCTCTCTTTCAAAAAATAAATAAACATTAAAAACATGTTTTAAAAAATAGAATAAAGTTTTTATGTGCTGTAATGGAAAGATCACTAGGATGTATTGTTAAATGGGGGGGGAAGGCAGCGGAAGGAAGTGCATATTTAGTGTGCCCTCTTTTGTGTAAGACTTAGGGAAAATGGGAAATATGAAGATGTTTCTATATTTGCTTATATTTGCACAAAAAATGCTGGGGAAAACAGAAAACTGTGGTTCCACAAGGGGTTTGGGGCATCACAACAATGGGAAACAGGGGTGACAAATGAAGCTTCAGTTTTGTTTTTAGAGGGTTTTTTTTTTTTTTGAAAAACTGGTGAAGGGGCGCCTGGGTGTCTCAATCAGTTAAACAATTGACATCGGCTCAGATCATAATCTCACGGTTGTTGAGTTTGAGCCCTGTATCTGGTTCTGTGCTGACAGCTCAGAGCCTGGAGCCTGCTTCAGATTCTGTCTCCCTCTCTCTCTACCCCCTCCCCCGCTCACACTCTGTCTCTCTCAAAAATAAATAAACATTAAAAAGAAATGAAAAAAGGGGCACCTGGGTGGCTTAGTCGGTTAATCGTCCGACTTTCGCTTGGGTCATGATCTCGCGGTTCATGGGTTCGAGCCCCGCGTAGGGCTCTGTGCTGACTGCCAGGTCAGAGCCTGGAGCCTGTTTCAGTCTGTGACTCCCTCTCTTTCTGACCCTCCCCTGCTCACGCTGTCTCTCTCCTAGAAATAAATAAAACATTAAAAAAAAAAGAAATGAAAAAAAAACTGGTGAATTATCTACTCTTTATTTTTTTTACTTTTATATTATTTCTTTAAATGTTTATTTTTGATGGAAAGAGAGCATGAGTGGGGAAGGGGGGAGCGTCAGAGGATCTGAAGTGGGCTCTGCGCTAACAGCAGCGAACTCAGAAGCCTCAAGATGGTGACCTGAACGGATGTCAGACATTCCACTGACTGAGCCACCAGGTGCCCCTTATCTACCCTTTAAAAAGTTAATGGGATGGGTCCAGTTGAAAGGAGTTAAAAATATAGAAGAGAGGGTTTTCAAGAAAGTGGGAGAAGGGGGCTTCTGGGTGGCTCGGTCGGTGGGGTGTTGACCCTTGATTTCGGCTCAGGTCACCATTTCACTGTTGTAGGATCAAGCCCCACATCCCACTGCTTGGAATTCTCTCTCTCCCTCTCTCAAAATAAACATTAAAAAGAAGAAGAAGGAGAAGGAGAAAGAAGAAGAAGGAGAAGGAGAAGGGGAAGGAGAAGGAGAAGGAGAAGGAGAAGGAGAAGGAGAAGGAGAAGGAGAAGGAGAAGGTGGGAGAGAATGGGATTCAAGGTATAAGGATAGGAATTTGCCTCAATTTCTCCCTCTGTAAAATGAGGATTCTCAAGCTAACCATGAAAGGCACCTAGTCCCGACCTTTGTCAGACGTCTCTTCTCTGAGGCCCAGGGCAGGCTGGATGCAGATGTGGGCTGAGGAATAAGCCTTGTCCTCAACTTCTTCAAGTGCATTGTGGGCGGACAGTCATGGTCAGCAGAGGACCTGAGCCAATCCTGGCCTCCTGGAGGGAGAGAGAGAGGGAAGCCCGGAGGGAGGCTGTGGGCCTGCAGCCAACACTTTGTCAGTCTGCCCACACCCTTCTCCAGCTACAGCAAGCCCACGATGGGGACAGATTGGCCCTAAATTTAGCCGGGAAGCAGCCCCAGAGGGAGCATTCGAGAAGCAGCATGAACAACAGTGGCCATCAGCCTGTAAAACCCCTGGCTTCACAAAAGAGGAAACTGAGTCACAGAAAGGGCGGAAGCGGGATTTACGCAGAGCTGCATCACCAGGTGGGTCTGGCTCCAGGGAGCAAATGTGAGTATAAGCTGAGCGGTGTCCCCCTCCCACAGTGCACGTGTTCGAGTCCTGACCCCCGCATCTCTGAGAGTGACGGTATCTGGAGGTGGAGTCTGTACAGTGGGGATGGAGGTAAACTGAGGTCATTGGGTAGACCCCAATCCAGTATGACTGGTGTCCTTAGAAGAAGAGGAGACTGGGACTGAGAGACACACAGGGGGAAAAGCGCATGAAGACAGAGGGAAGATGGCCATCTAAGTGCTGAGGAGGGAGGGTTTCCAGTCTCCAGATTTGTGAGAAAATATAGTTTTGTTCTTTAAGCCACTTAAAGTGCGTCTCCCATTCAGGCCGGGCCACAGAGACCCCAGCTCCACCTCCTCTCCCGCCTTCTGTTTTCAAGGTCACCTCTTGTACCAAGATGACTGCTGGCACTGCCCACTCCCGGGCAGCACAAGGAAGAAGGGACCAAACCCGGGTCCCTTCCTTGGAAGGCGATTTCCCGTAAGTCCCCCAGAGCAGTTTGCCAACACCTTTCTGGCTGCCACGTGGTCCTGTGTCTCACCTGGCTGCAGAGGAGTCTGGGAAATGTGTTCAGTGAGAAGTAAGGGATGAGTCCTAAGGGGCAAGGGGAGAATGGGGGACAGGGGAGGCCACCAGCCATCTCTGTCACAGACTATCGCCTCAGTCCACGTACTCAAGGGTGCACGAGTAGCTATCTTTACGTTCTTCATAGTTCACGGTGACTTTGTGGCGTGCATACCTTCCTGTGTGAGTGTGTCTAATTCCTGGGTGGCTTCTGAGGTGCCTAGCTATGGTGGGCAGTGCCTGTCCTGAACTCCTCTGTTCATGCAGGCATGGTCAAGACATCAGTTCTTAGCCACCTACCCCCGACCATCGGCTTACACAGGCCACCTTGTTTCTGTCTGTGCAGAAATAGACATCGTTTGGCCTCTTCTTGACCATCGTCAAGGCACAGAGATCATCCCCGCTGCTCTCGTGCTTGCTGGGAACCAAGGCGTTCTGGGAAGCATTCTTTCCATCTGCACTTGGACTTCGTGAACCTCACTTTGGAGCCTTGCTGCCTTCCCCGCAGGAGGTAGGGCTCAGGGCCTGCCTTCCAGAGATTTCCCAAACTCTTTTTTTCACGACCTCTCTTCCTTCTCCTTGGACCCTCGGGGGAATATTCCTTATCTGAAGGTGGCAAGCCCTACTTTTGGCTTCTACGTTTCTCCAGGAAGGACGTCAGGTATTGGGGAACAAAAGCCAGACTTAGGGCTTTTTCTGCTTTTTGCCGTCTCACATTCCTCTCTTGAGGTGACAGGCATAGCATTTGGTTTGACAGCAGGGAAGAAAAAAAGAAACTATCAGGAAATTGTGGGGGGCTTGGCTGGCTAAGTCTGTAAAGCATGCGACTCTTGATCTCAGGGTCGTGAGTTCGAGCCTCGCATCAGAGATAGAGGTTACCTAAAAATAACTAAAAAAGAAAACATTAGGTTGATGTCCTAAAAATATTATCCTACCATATTTACAATAAACTTTCCTGTGGTTGGCACTATTTGGCATTCCTCCTTCCTCTCCTTCTACTGCCACTGTAGTCTAGAAAAGCTAAATGTTTTCTTTCCTAGCCTCTCTCGCAGCTTAGGGAAGCTGTATTTCTCAGTTCTGATTGATAAGATGGGAGCAAATGGCTGCTCAAGGTTTATAGGAAGGCTTTTCCTTTATCCCCCCAAAAGTGTGGGGCGGGGTGGGTATGGCTGGCACATTCTCTTTCCCTATGCTTCTTACTTTGAATGTGAACACAATGAGGGCAAAGCTAAGAGAATCATAGAGATGCCGTTGCACCATTGAGTAGCTGAGTCTACATGGTGTCATTTATTTACTATTAAGCAAAACAAAACCAAAACAAAACAAAACAAAAAAACCCACAAAAAGTAAAAAAAACATAAAAACAAACAAACACTGACACGAAAGAAAGAAAAAAAAGAAAAAGTCCTCCTTTTTAAGACTTTTTTACTTGTGACTGAAAGCATTTCTAATGCACACACTATCACTTTAATTCAATTGGCACCAGGGGATTCCTTTTATCGTCACACACTGTGCCTAATCAGTGACAGCCTCTTGAATTCTGGACCCCATGGATGCAAGACAGTTCCGAACCACCGGTTCTGTCCCAGTGCTTCTGTCTGTCAAAGGGAGTCATGTGGATAAGATAATGCTGCCCAGGGGTCCTAAACAGAACATCTTGCTCCTTCAAGCAGGCTGGAGGATGGAGATAGTCCACTAGCTATTGCCCACCTTGGGACCTTCCACATCTCTTTGGCCCCCATTGGGCCAGCAGAGGCCTCCATTCACTGAATATTTGAAGGGCATCCAGGCCTGTCTACTAAAGGTCTTCTACAGTGTGAGTCATGATATGGTGGGCAGGTTCCTGACTGCTCCAAGAGGAGGTGCCAGGCTGAGGTCTCCCTTTATGTGAGGAGAAGTCCCTTTGCCAGTCTCTCCCTTCTGCATGCTCCCTCACCAGAGGTTACCAAGGCCTGGAAATAGAGGAATGGCAGTGCAGCTATGTACCATCCAGGACTTCAAATTCGATTCCATCCAGCTCCAAAGTGATGGCTCCACTGAAGCTAACCTGGAGTAAGTTGTAGGACCCTTTCCAGACTAATTCAGGAAGAGAAGGATTCTTTCCTTTAGACTTATTCTTGAGAGGATAAGAGTCTGGTACAGTTGGGGTTCACTTTAGGGGAAAGCTTAGCCAAGAAAAAGGATAAACTAGGAGAAAGCTAGTTCAAGTTCCAAGGATCTGCCAGGAGTCTTCGGATCAAGCTATGCCTGAAGGCCACTAACACCCAGGCTTTTAATATATATGAATCAGAATATATATCTGCTTTGTTAAAGCCAATTTGAATTGCTCTTCTCTCACACAAACTAAAATAGTCTTGAGAATTTCAGCCCATGACGGATCTCATGGCAGGTGAGCAGCTAGGCTGAGACCTAAATCCCAAATTGCCTGCTGTCAGATCCAGTGCAACGTGCTGATGGACCAGAGCCTGACTCCAAAATATCCCCTGGAGAATATGTGTGCACATACCTTCTCTTGATGTTTGAGCTCTGCTTTGCCTCTGAGGATTTCCCAGACCATTGGGTTCAACCCAAAGTGCATCTCTCCACTCTCCACGTTTGTCTGTGTGGTGCATTTGGCATGGGAGTTTCTGCTGTTTCATTCCGTGATTGTCCTGATCTGGTCTTGAAATCTTGGCAAACTTGGGCTCCTCTTTGGCCTTTCTCTTTTGATGTGAACTCCTCTGGGCCAAGGGCTGGCTCTCATGGATTTCCTTTCCCACACACCTCAGGGCTCCACACACAGATGGCACTTTTGGGGGACAATGGAAGGGACACTGGCTTTGAATCCGGGCACTGCCACTTACCGGCTGGGTGACCTTCAGCAAGTCACTTAATTATTCTGAGCCTTAAGAGGGTTATTGTGGAGACTGCACACTATCACGTGTCATTCGTTTGTTTGTTCATGTGATGTCAAGTGTAACAGTCAAGATGTAGTTTGGCTGGAGAAGTGGCTGGGTGGTTCATTCAGTTGAGCGTCTAACTCTTGATCGCAACTCAGGTCTTGATCTTGGGGTTGTAGTTTCAAGCCCCATGTCGGGCTCTATTCTGGACATGAAGCTTACTTAAAAAGAAAAAAAAAGGTTAAAAAAAAAAGTACACCCTGGTTGGTGGTGAGCAGAAGTAGCAAACCCTGTTTCTTTTTTCATTCTGACACTCAGACCTCATTTTTTAGCTTCCCTTGCAGTTGAGTGGGGCCACATGACTAAGTTCTGGCCACTGGAATTTGGGGAGAAAGTGATGTGATAGATGACCTTTCCCCAAATCTTTCTCCTAAAGCACTTCCGGGGGAATCCTCTACATTCTCTGTTTGCCAGCAGATGCAGAAGATCCGATGACTACAGGGACCTGAAGGAGGGTTGAGAGCCAAGATCAAAAGGCCTGGGGCCCTAAAAGACTTGCCAACATTCTTTAAGTGTGACATGAATAAGAAAGAAACTCTACTGTGTGAAGCTACTGAGATTTTAGGTTGTTACTGCTGCATAGAGTACCTTGACATCACCTGTGGCCAACTTAAGTAAAAGTGAATTTCTTGGAAGGAAATGGGCTGTTCATGGGGTCTTCAGGAGTCCTGGCAGTGGGCAGCGCCAGAGGCTAGGAATGAAGACGTGTCACACAGAGTTCCACACATCCGGAACAACATTTCTATCTTTGTGTCCCAGTATTCAAATTCCTGGGAGAGCGGTCCATTTAGCCTCATTTGGGCCATATGCTCCTTCCCTTGGCTAGAGCAGAGAAAATCTTTGATTTCAATCCCTACTCACTGTATTTAATGAGAGGATGGAAAGCTCAGAAGGGAATTGAGGGGGCAATGGATGTTGGGCAAGATGAAAACAAGCACTCTCTGAAATGAACACACTTCCTTCCCTCTTTGCTCTCCAGCCAAGGGGAGGTCTGGGCCAATGAGGTCTTCCCACAGCACAGCACAATGATTGGGGTGACCTCCATGATGGACAATACAGGCCACCCAGATCTGGGCCAAGAGGTCAAGGAGAGCTTCCCAGAGGAAGTGACATTTGATCTGGGGTTTGAAGTGTGATAGAAATCTGCTATGTAAAAAGAGAGGGGGTGGCAAAGGAGGGAACATATGTAACGGCTAGGAGGTACCATGGAGAGGTGAATTTCTCTTTTCTTCCTCTTCCCCAAACATGAGGAACTTGGAATCAGGGAAAATGTCCTCCTTGGTATTCAGTCATCTATAAGATATGGAAAAAGGAAGGTAAAATCAACATGATTTACAGATGATGCAGTTTTTTGTTTGTTTGTTTTTAGTAAGCTTTATGTTCAATGTGGGACTTGAACTCACAACCCCAAGATCAAGAGTTGCAGACTCTACAGACCAACCAACCCAGGCTCCTTTCAGATGTTACAGTATTATACCTGGAAAACCTAAATGAATCTGTTGGAAGAAACAAAACAAAACAAAACAAAACAAAACAAAACAAAACAATAAAAATATTCACTTAGTTGGCTGGGCCCAATATTTAACTAAAGAAATCAATAGCTTCCCTATTTATACTAACAACAACCACTTAGAAGAGATAATGGAAGTGGTGACCCCATCTATAATGGCAACACAAAAGATAAAGGACCTAAAAATAAACTTAATAAGAAATGCATAGGGACGCCTGGGTGGCTTAGTTGGTTGGGCGTACGACTTTCGCTTAGGTCATGATCTCGCGGTTCGTGGGTTCGAGCCCTGCGTCGGGCTCTGTGCTGACTGCCAGCTCAGAGCCTGGAGCCTGTTTCAGTCTGTGACTCCCTCTCTCTCTGACCCTCCCCTGCTCACACTGTCTCTCTCTCTCCTAGAAATAAAACATTAAAAAAAAAAAAAAGAAATGCATAAAATCTATTTGAAGGAGGGGCAGCCAGTCAGCTCCGTCAGTAGAGCGTGCAACTCTTGATCTCTGGGTTGTAAGTTCAAGCCCCATGTTGGGCATAGAGATTATTTTAAAAAATCTATGTGAAGGAAACTGTTAAGTGGTATTGAATGATGCAGAAGAAGACTGAATTTCTTTTCTTTTCTTTTCTTTTTCCCCTACGTTTTATCTGGAGTGCAGGAACAGCTACCCAGGTCCTTTTCCTGATCTTCTTGTGTCTTTTTTTTTTAACTTTTTTTGTTTCCTGAGAGAGAGAGACAGCATGAGCAGAGAGAGAGAAGGAGACACAGAGTCTGAAACAGGCTCCAGGCTCTGAGCTGGCTGTCGGCACGGAGCCCAATGCGGGGCTCGAACCCATGAACTGTGAGATCATGACCTGAGCCAAAGTCGGCTGCCCAACCGACTGAGCCACCCAGGCACCCCTCTCCTTATGTCTTCATGCTGACAGGGACCCTTGGGCTTGCTGTCTTCTTGCTGTCACCCTACTGGAACATGGTGCTGCTCTTGGTGTCCTGGCCAGTTCTGGGCACATCTTTTGTTTCATGCATCAGGTTCTGGCAACAGGTCTGGCCTCTTTCTGGGAATTAAGTCACCTTACTCAGTGCCTGGTTTGGGGTTGGGTCCTATTACCTCAAACAACAGCTTGGGTTTGTACCTCACACTGTACACCAATATAAATTATATGTAGATCAACAATTTACCTATATTTTTGTCTTTCAGGTTTTAAAAAAAATGTTTATTTATATTTGAGAGTGAGAGAGACAGAGTACAAGAGGCAGAGGGTCAGGGAGAGAGGGAGACACAGAATCCAAAGCAGGCTCCAGGCTCTGAGCTGTCAGCACAGAGCCTGACATGGGGCTTGAATCCACCAACTGTGAGATCATAACCTGAGCTGAAGTTGGACGCTTAACCAACTGAGCCACCTGGTGCCCCTTACCTATATTTTTGAATTAAAGATATAAAAGTACTTGAAGAAAGCATGGGTAAATTCCTTTAAATATTGGCATAGGGGCACCTGGGTGGCTCAGTCGGTTAAGCGTCCGACTTTGGCTCAGGTCATGATCTCACGTTCGTGGGTTCAAGCCCCGCGTCGGGCTCTGTGCTGACAGCTAGCTCAGAGCCTGGAGCCTGTTTCAGACTCTGTGTCTCCCTCTCTCTCTGACCCTCCCCTGTTCATGCACGCTCTTGTTCTCTCTCTCTCAGAAATAAATAAAACAGGGAAATACAAATCAAAACCACACTGAGATACCACCTCACGCTGGTCAGAGTGGCTGAAATGAGCAAATCAGAGAACTCTAGATGCTGGCGAAGATGTGGAGAAACGGGCACCCTCCTACACTGTTGGTGGGAATGGAAACTGGTATAGCCCCTCTGGAAAACAGTGTGGAGGTTCCTCAGGAAACTAACACTAGAACTCCCCTAGGACCCAGCAATAGCACTGCTAGGAATTGACCCAAGGGATACAGAAATGCTGAGGCATAGGAGCACATGTACCCCAATGTTCATAGCAGCACTCTCAACAATAGCTAAAACACGGAAAGAGCCTAAGTGCCCATCAACGGACGAATGGATCAAGAAGATGTGGTTTATCTATACCATGGAATACTACATGGCAATGAGAAACAATGAAACCTGGCCATGTGTAGCAACATGGATGGACCTTGAGGGTGTTATGCTGAGCGAAATAAGTCAGGCAGAGGACAAATATCATATGTTTGCACGTATAGGAGGATTAGGAGGAACTTGACGGAGGAACAAGGGGGAGAAGAAGGGCGGAAATGGTGGGGGAAAGGGAGAGAGACAAACCACAAGAGACTCTTGAATGCTGACAAAAACTGAGGACTGATGGATGGGGGGGAGGGGGGATGGGCATGGAAGGGGGGATGGGCATGGAGGAGGACACTTGTGGGGATGAGCACTGGGTGTTATGTGGAAACTAATTTGACAATAAACTATTTGTAAAAAAAAATAAATACAACATAAAAAATTAAAATAAATAAATAAATATTGGCATAGGAGCATCCTTATTAAGTAGGACTCAAAATCAGAAGCCGTAAAAGATCGATTAATTCAACGATGGAAAATAAATTAAGACTTCTTCATGGAAGAGTGAAACTATAAGTAAAGTCAAAAGACAACAATCTGGGAAAAATATTTTCGAGTCAGTATCACAGAGGGTTAATCTCCCTGTTGCATATAGAATTCCTAGAAATACACCGAAAGAGCCCAGCAACTCAATGGCGAAGAGGGGCAAAGTACAAAAATGGACAGTTCACAAAAGAATTGCAATGTCATCTCTCAGATGGGCAAAAATCCAGAAGGTTGGCAGTATATCCTATTGACCAGTCTGTGTAGAAATAGATACTCTCTGTGTGGCAGGTAAGAGTGTACAACTCCTGTGTAGGGCTTTGCAGGACAATCCACCAGATCACAAAGGCATTTCCCCTTTGACCTAGTAATTCTACTTTTGTGAATTTATCCCATAGATACGCCTGCACATTTATGTGAATGCATGGGATTATTATTATTATTACTTTTTACAAATAGTTTATTGTCAAGTTGGTTTGCATGGGATTATTCTTTACAGCATTGGGATTGTTAGTAGATGAACGGGAACCACATTATCTTGGGTCCCATGCTTACCTCTGATACCCAGGAGTGGGGTTGGCCCCATCCAAACTTCAAAAACTGAGTATAAAGGAAAGGTGGTTCTTCATAGACAAACTGGAGCTATCAGAAGGGACAACAGCAAAAAAACCATTGTTCCAGATGTCCCCTGCATCATCTATACCTTTCTTGTGTCACATGATGGAGACAACTTCGTTTATTGGAAGGTTCCAGAGCAAACACAGTGATACAGCGCTTGAATGTGTTTGGGTAACCAGTGGTGATGTCTCGGCTACCTTCTAAGGATGGTGGGTTCTATTAACGTAAGGGCCCTTAGCTCTGCTGAACACCCACGATGAGTGTGAATATACTAATATTTGGTAGCATCTTGGGCAATGTTGAGGGGGCTGTATAAGAGTGAGGAGAGAAACCTGAGATTTGGAATGAAATTCTGGAGGGGAAAAAGATAAACTAGACAGCCAGGCATCATGAGGGGTGAGGGGCTAAGGGAAAAAAGTGATCTAGTAGAGGTCCAGCTGATGAAGGATGGCAGAAAATCGCAGAAGTTGGGAAGGAAGGCTTTAGATTCTTTGCTATGAGATGTGTGATGTTAAGTCCTCTCTGCTGTACAATATTTTCAGTAAAGATGGGTCCCTACTGCTTTGCTGTAGGGTTTCTCTGTTGAGGCTGATACTGTGGAAACATGTGGGCTTGGTTTTACTTGTCATGATGACCTCTGGGGGGTGGAGGCATGGTCATGACTGACTTGGTGACTGGGATCACGCCACCTAGTGAGATGTCTCTCGCACAGGGCCATCTGCACCCCCACTGGAAACACTGCTTTGGTGCGAGTGGTTCGTTTTGGGAAACTTAAAGATGTTCAGAGTTTGGTATCCAGGTTGAAGCTGGGCAAAATCACAGCACACGGGAGCCAGAGGACAAAGGAATAACTGACAGCTGGGTCGCACCTGTATTTAAGACTTTGATTATGTGTATCATCACCACTTAATGAATCTTTTTATATCTTCCTTCATTACAGCCTTGTTCATTTCCTCATTTGTCATTGGCTTCATAATAAGCTTCGCTTTTAATTTTCTGCATTTTACATTTATTTTTATTAGTTCTAATCTGCATATAAAACAGATATTTTGTACTCAATTTGTATTCATTGGCCCGCAGACCAGGGCTCATCTTCTCTTCTGTCAATGATCCTATTTTTGGATCCATTTGTGATCTTTTATTACCTTCCCCATTTTTGCGTGCCATTATTGTTCAATAACACACTGGGTTTCCTAAAGTTAGGTTTTGTTCAGGAAATAATTTTGATAAAAATAACTATTACACACACTGTTCAGAACCGAGGTATTGCAATTTCAGACTTTCTTCTATTAGTTATACATATGGCCTGCTTTAGCTCTTCTTCATTACTTCCGAAGTTTGCCAGGCCAACAGAAATCCATTTCAGCAGCTAGCTCGCGGTGAAAGTGGGGCATTGAGCTCAAGCTGGAGGGTCTCTAAACAGAAGGTTGCCTGGGGCTCACTGAAGCTGGGAGACCTGGGTGTGCTTTGGGGTTGGGTGGAGAGGGGATGACCTTGTATGAGACACTTTCTGTCCTCTAAGGACCCAGACCACGGAGATGGGGCAGCACTTTTGTGAGGGGATTGTCCAACAGCTGACTAGGGGTGTGGACAACTGATTTTTTGTAGTCCTTCAAGCGGGCTCTGTGCTGACAGCTCAGAGCCTGGAGCCTGCTGTGGATTCTGTGTCTCCCTCCTCTCTCTGCCCCTCCCGCGCTTTCGTGCTCTGTCTCAGTCTCTCACTAATAAAGAAACATTAAAAAAGAAAAAGAAAGAAAGTAGCTGTGATGGCTCTTTATTAGTTTCCTTAAACTCCGATCCAGGGGCTCCTGGGTGGCTCAGTCGGTTAAGTGTCCAACTCTTGGCTTCAGCTCAGGTCATGATCTCATGGTTCATGATTTCAAGCCCCACATAGGGCTCTGTGCTGACAGCATGGAGTCTGCTTGGGAGGCTATCTCTCCATCTCTCTCTGCCCCTTCCCACTCATGCTCTCTCTCTCTCTCTCTCTCTCTCTCAAAATAAGTAAATAAACTTAAAAAAAAAAAGGTCAGGGGCGTCTGGGTGGCTCAGTCAGTTAAGCGTCTGACTTCGGCTCAGGCCATGATCTCATGGTTCGTGGGTTCGTGCCCCTCATCAGGCTCTGTGCTGACAGCCAGCTCAGACGCTAGAGCCTGTTTCAGATTCTGTGTCTCCCTCTTTCTCTGACCCTCCCCTGCTCACGCTCTCTCTCTCTCAGAAATAAATAAAACATAAAAAAAAGTCAGACCGTTACTATTGTGTTATGGTTATTTATTGTTATATCCCCAAACATAATGACTTCACATAACTGCTCATTATTATTCCTCATAGTTCTGCACAGTTGATGGGGCCTAGCTGGGTGGCTCTCATTTGGGGGTCTCTCATACAGTTGCGGTTGGACAGGTGCTGGGGGCTGGATTCTTCCCAAGTCTTGACTGGGCTCAACGGTCCATAGATGGCCTCTTCGCTCACACGGCTGGTGCCTCAGCTGGGCTACCTGCAATGGATGGAGCTGGTCAGGCAGTACTCTCTTTTCATACGGTCTTTCCATTTGTCTGGTTAGAACTTCCTCACAGCTTGGTGTTCACAGGAAATCAGACTTCTTATGTAGTAGCTGGATTGTCCCAAAGAAAATACCCCGAGAAACCCGAGCAAATACTATACAGCTTTTTAGGAACTAACTTTGGAAGTTATGCTCCATTCTATTCCATTTTGGTGGTCAGAAGGGAATTCCCAGGGCCAACCCAGAGTCTGGGTCAGAGGACTACACAAGGAAGTGAATTCTGACAGATGTGGTTCAGTAGGGGCCCTTCTTTGTGGACCAGCTACCGTACATGGTCTGGTGTGCTAGTAAGGAGATGCCAGGCTGTGTTGCAGTAACAAACCACCCTACAAACCAGTGCTTCAAAGCACAAAGTCTGCTTCTTGCTTATTCTGTTGGCCTGGTGTGGTGGAGGGCAGGGTTCTGCCCCTTTTCTCCGCTCCACCTCATGGTGCTCCCATCTCAACATGATGCCTCCCAGGGCACTATTGCAGGGGAGAACAGAATCAGAGGGACTTGAAAGGAAATGCTAGGCAAGAAAATGCTCTGGTCCAGAAATGACGTGGGTCACTTCCACCCAGGTGACCTTGTCCTATCCAACTGCAAGAAATGGGGAAGTATAAACCTCCCTTGTACTTGGAAGAGAGCCAAGGCAGATATCGCTGAACATTGGAAGTCTCTCTCCCATCATGCCCTGCCCATGGATAATTTCTGTTGGATATTTCTGGCGGATGTCACAGCGAGGTAAGACTTCAGACAAGATTTCTCCCTTAATCATATTAATGGATGTTTGTAAACAGCTCTTTATTCTACATGAGGAGGTCACTCAGTAAGAGGCATTTGAGTTAGGTCTTCAGGATGAGTAGGAACTTGAAGGGGAGGGAAAGAGATGAGGAAAAGGACATCCCAAATGATGGAATGACATAAGCACACAGGCTCAGAGACATGGAAGACCTGCTGCTTCCCAGGACCGTGAGGAGTCCTCATGGTGGGCTTGCAGAGGGAGAGGCTATGGTTAGGTGGGCTGTAACTAGGATGGAAACAATAATAAGCAAGTAATGTTTATTGAAAATCTTTTTAATGTGCCAATCACAAAACACTTCATGTGCTTTGCCACAGTAATGGCAATGTTCTGCTGGGTCTCTTCCATTTGCACCTGTGGGGTCCCATTGCTTTTTCTCTACCCAGCCCTGCGTCCAGGAGGTTGGCCTCAACCACTACATCACCAGGCTCCCTTGCTCTCTGGCTTCTGCTTGGATTTGTCCAATGGGGAGTCCCAACAGGAGATGGAGAGAAGAGAGCGAGATCAAGGTATTTATCCCACTGGCTTCCTCCCTGCAGGAACACCTTAGCTGGCTGCTTCCTTCAGCTGCTCTCACATGATTCTCCCTAGGCAGAGTCTGGCAAATGTTCCTCGACTTGTCCCCATCACACCTAGGGGTGCTCCTAGTCGTGGTGTTACTAGACTGGGGGTACTGTATTATCTTTTGTAGGGTTTCCTTACACCCCTTTAAAAATAGTTCCTTTGTCAATTCCTCAAACGTGAACTAGGATTTCCTGATAGAACCTGACTGATACAGGTAGGTAACTGACCAGGTGGGTACCAGTATTGCTCTCATTGTAGGGATTAGGATAAACTGAGGTACAAAGAGTTTAGGTGACCTGCTCAAGGCCATACAGTGACATAAGAGTCAAAACTCAGGCTGAGTATGGCTAGAGAGCTCCAGAGACCTTCAAAGGCCTTACATGCCATGTGAAACAGAGACTGTTCTGATCATCTATAGAGGGTACCAGATGCTCATCTTTTCTTCCTTTTTTCATTAAATCCGTATTGGGTGATACTCCTATGCTTCCTGAGAAGCCAAGGTGCTTCCTTGCAGGGCAAAAAATGAGAGAATTCCTCAGGTTCTGATGAGTTCATAGAGTTGTGGTGGAGCTCAGAGATTTTCGCCCGAAGAGCTCTACTGGAAATTGGGGTGGAGGGTGTGGTCGAGGGCCAGCCAACCAGAGCATCACAGTCCCTCCCTGGCAGCAGTGATTGGCTCAGAAGTGATCCAATCAAAGCCAACGGGACTATTTTCCTAAAACACTTGTAGGAGAGGCATGCTTTCTTCTCTACCAGGCTTCCATCTGGGAGAAGAGAAAGCATAGATATGCCAGGGGCGACGGTATGAATAGGGGACCCCCCTTCCCCAGCCAACCGAGGAATCAGAACCAAGAAATGGAGAGAAACAGAGTTCTCTGATGCCTCTTCAGACTCTGCATCTGGCCATGTCTGAAATCCACATAAACATTTAGATGATTCTCTTACGTGAGACGATAAAGTCCCTTTCCCCTCTATGACAGTGTGCCAACTCCAGGGTCACAACCTTTTCACTTGCAATGGAAAGAGAGCTTGGAGTGGGAAGAGGAGGGAGGGCCCTGCAGCAGTCAGGCGAACTTCTAGTCATCCCGCAAGACCCAATTAAAACGTTACTATCTTTCTTCAATCCTCCACCCACTCCTCCCTCTACAGCTAGTTGCTCCCTCCCTCTTTCTTGTGCACCCAGAAGGTTTTCACACACCTCTATGATAGCACCTTATTGTGCTGTAGTTTCTGTTATGAGGGTGCGAGCAATTTGCCTGAATGTTACTCATTTTGGAATTTTTGGTCTTTAGCGAAAGGCCTGGCATAAAGCTGATACTGACTGTTTGTTGAATGAATAACTGAATGAATGGTATCAAGGCAGTAGCAGTAGGAACGGGCAGGAGGAGATGGATGGCATCTCTGCAGTGCCAACAAAAAGTAGTAGCAGCCTTAAATCTTTTTTTTTTTTGGAATAGACAGGATTGAGATTAATATTAATAACAAAGTGTTATTTAGTTGACTTGGACAAAAATCCCTGGAGTAAAATTAATAATAGCTGTGATTTATTATACGCCTCATGTGCCAGGTGTTCTGTGTACATTCAATTTACTATTAACTCCAGCTTGGCAATGGAGGTTCGCTGACCGTGTAGGGACTCCACAACACCCACTTCATTATGGGGGGTTGGAATCAACGCCAGGGGAGGATTCTCTAAGCAGTCATTGCAATTCCATCCTGCTCCCACGTGGCTTGCTCAGGGATGGGTAGGTCGGGGCCGATTAGGACCAGTAAAGTTTATTGCCATGAGAAAGGGTGTGAGATAAGGCACTCTCTCTTGCTGGATGTGAACGGTAAGGGCTGCAACCCCTGTCTGTTCCTGGCAGCCATCTTGAGGACAAGGCTGATCCATTGAGGAGAGCAGAGCCAAGAACATTCTGGAGGAAGGGAACCAGACCTTCCATCGCTCCCAGCATGACGTGCCCTTTTTCTTTTCTTTTCCTTTTCTGTCTTCCTTTTCCTTTTCTTTTCTTTCTTTTCCATCTTTCCTTCCTTCCTTCCTTCCTTCCTTCCTTCCTTCCTTTCACTCCATTCCCAACATTGGGCTCAAACCCAGGACCCAGGACTCTGAGATCAAGAGTTGCATGCCCTACCGATTGAGCCAGCCAGGCTACCTGAACCTGACCTATTTCTGGATGTCCAGTTATGAGAGTTAAGTGAATCAAAGGCATATCTCTGAGTCTGGGTTGACTTTCTGCTCTTTCAGCCAATTACAGAGTGAGGAAGCCAAGACTTGGAGAGTCAGGTGTTTAACATACCTCAGCTAATGGTAAGGGCTGCTCATCCCTCTAAACTGAGCCAAGAAAGGTCAAATTACTTGGTCCCAGTTCTGATTCATCCATTTACCTTCTGATATGGCTTCTCTAATACAGGCAGTTTGTACTGCTTAGAATATTCTATGCATCCTCTCTTTACTTAGAAAATTACAACATATCTCTCAGGCCTCAGCTTAAATTAATGTCACTTCCTGGCCTCCTCCCCATTCCAACCCTGGAGATTAATTTAGATTCTCTTGGCCATTAATTCTCTTGGTGCTTTGTATTTTTCTTTCACACTTTTTTTTTTAACGTTTATTTATTTTGAGAGAGAGAGAGAACATAAGCCAGCAGGATAGGGGCAGAGAGAGAGAGAGAGAGAGAGAGAGGGAATCCCAAGCAGGCTCTATGCTCAATCTCATAAAACGACGCATCATGACCTGAGCTAAAATCAAGAGTCAGATAATTAACTGGCTGAGCCACCCAGGCCCCCCATTCTTTCACAAATATAACTAATTTATTATTGTATAATGCTTTCAAAATAACCTATTTCATAAGGGCACATATGTATCTGTTTTCACATACTGAATCCTCAGAACAGTGGATGTCACTTAGTGGGTGGCAATAAATATTTGATGAAAGAATAAATCAAAGTTTTCATTTTCTGCGGTCAGGGGTTCTATTGGTAATTCTCCAAGTGTGGTCCCAGGACCTGCAAGCATTAGCATCACCTGGGAACTTGTAACAAATGTCAATTATTAGGCCACTTCCAGACCTACTGAGTTAGAATCTCAGAGATGGGGGCTGGGATGGCAATCTGTGTTTACCACGCCCTCTAGGCCATTAGGGTTATTGCAGGACTTTGAAAGATACTGGGTTATAGAGATTTACTCTAGTCGATGCAGTGGGCACACCCTAGGGCTCAACCTCTGCTGTTTGGGGTTTTTCCCTTTTATTTCTTTTCTTTTCTATTTTTTTTGAGGGAGAGAGAGCAAACAGGGTAGAGAAAAAGGGGGGCAGAGGATCTGAAGCAGGCTCTGTACCGACAGCAACGAGCCTGATGTGGGGCTCCAACCCCAAAACTGCAAGATCATGACCTGAGCTGAAGTCAGAGGCTTAACTGACAGAGCCACCTAGGCGGCTCTCCTCCTCCTCTTTCCTAAAAACAGCACTTTCACAAGTAAAACGCGTTGGAGGATAGAACAGGAACTCATTCCATTTATGCCCTCTCAGATCCTCTGCAGTCGCTGTTAACTTCAGCTTAAAATTAAAACAAAACAACAAACCCCACACATATATTTAAAGATTTCATTAAGTAATCTCTACGCCCCACATGGGTCTTGAACTCACAACCCCAAGATCAAGAGTAGCATGCTCCACCAATTTAGCAGGCCTAAAGACTTTATTACTTTTTAGAAGTAATCTCTTCACTCAGTGAGGCTCAAATTTATAACCCCAAGATCAAGAGTCCTCCAGGGTGCTCCCACCGACTGAGCCAGCCAGGCCCCTTACTGCTCCTTCGGCTGCGAACACGCTTTCCACTATCGACTTCATTCTTCAGGTGTCGGTCTACATTTTCATCCCCTCCCTTCCATTTTCCATCGCAGCCAGCTGCGAGTTCGTTGGGCTCCTAACATTCACAGCATTCCTCGTTTCTTGCAGCTACTGTATTCATTTGCCCTTTCCTTGTTTCTCCGCCTGCTCCAGCGCCGGGACTACAAGCAGTCTTGCCGACTGCACTCGTCCTAGCGCCTGGGCCATAGCAGGGCTAAACCGCGCGTGGACTAAAGGACTGCAAGCTGCGCGGAGGGCAGAGGCTGCAGACTCCCGGCCCGGGCTCCAGGCGCCAGGACGCTCCCGGAAGATCTGCGGAATGAATGAACCTACGAAGCGAAAGGGAAACCGCCCCTTTACTAAGATGGCAGGCGCGGGCCCTTTACCAACATGGCCGGCGGCCCGCGTGGATGGGCGGCGGGCGGCGGGCGGGGCCAGACGGGAGCCGTCAGGTGCGGCCCCGCCCCGCGCCCCCCCAACCCCCTCCGCGCTCGATTCCGGATTGGTCCGGTTCCAGCGCCGCAGCCCGGCGGCCGCGCCGTGGGGCCGCGCCGGGCGCTCGCCACTTCCGGCGCGTTGGGGCTGTTGGTCGGGGGCGGCCGCGCGGCGCGAGCGGGCGGCTCCGGGGCGGGCGCGCGCAGGGATGCTCCGGGGGGCGGCGGCGGCCGTGTGGGCTGAGGCGGTGAGGACAGCGCGGGCCCCCGGGCCTCTACCCTGAGCCGGCCGCCCGGGCTGCGCCGCCGAGGCCCCTTCAGCCTCCGCCCCTTCAGCCTCGGGGCCGGGCCCGCAGCCGCCTCTGAACGCGGAGGCCGGGAGCCCCTGCCTGGGCCCGGAGCCTCCCTTCGGGGGTCGGGCCCGGGCGGGGGGCCCCCCGAGCCGCGGCCCTCCTCGCCGGCCTCCGAGCCCCATTTCCTGCTTTTTTTTCAGTTTCCTTGGGGAGGGGCGGGAGGGTCTAGATGAATTGTTCCAGGGGTCCCCGATGAGGCGGGCCGGGGGGCCGAGCTCTTTTTAGAGGGTCCCCGCGGGGCCCGGGTGGGGCAGCGGTTTCTTTGCATGGGCGGGGGACTTCCCGAACCTGCTGGGACCATGACCTGAACTGTGCGAGCGGGACGTGTCCGAAGCCTGAGAGCCAGCTCACCTGAGCCGCCCCTCCCCCGGCCAGCATGGTAAGTGGGGTCCGCGCCCCTGCCCGCTCCGGTGCCCGGCCTGAGGGGTGGGAGCGGGCCCCGGGACTGCTGAGCCATCGCTTCTCCTCGGGGCGGGGAGAGGCGCGTGCCGAGCCCAGCAGTGACACATGCGTGCAGGCTTTGCAGCCCCGGCTCGGCGCTCCCCTCCCCCCCCCGCACCCCCCCTCCCCCCCGGGATGTCTCAGGACTGGGAGGGACCTGGAAACGCAGCCGGCACTACCCTTGCATCTGGCGTCTGCCTCTCTTACCATGTGGCTCGTTTGCCCGGGGGCTAGCCTGTGTTCCTTGAGGGCTGACTATGAGTGCTGAAAGATGGACGTGTGTTATTTAATGAGCACACCAACTCTCTTCCAGAAGTGGGGAGACTGAGGCACAGAGCAGCTAGTAACCCAGCCCAAGGTCACTGTTAAGTGGCCGGGGCGCGATTTGCACCCAGGCACTTGGACTTCAGAGCTTCTATTAGGTGTGACACACAGCTGGCTGGGGTCTGCTGCAGGTTTCTAAATGCGGAAACAGAGGGCATGCGGTGTGCAGAGGTCACTTGTCTGGATAACATCATCCTTCCAGCTCTGCTCAGAAGCCACCTCTTCGGAAGACACTTGCCACGTTTTTCAGCCCCATAGATACTCTCCGTATTCCCGTAGATTTATGCACTCATCAGTTTATTAAGCCTTTTGTCTTTTTTGTTGTAATTATTTCTGAGCCTTATCTCTCTACCCCGGTAGGTTCGGTTCTCTCCAAGATGAAATTGTCCTAACCTTTATCTGCCCCAACTCCTGGGATGCAGTGAGGGCCCCCCAGGGGCTGATTGCCTGACCAGTGTCTGTGCACTTCCAGGGCCTAGTTTACCCCTCTTAAGGATTTAGTAGAGACAGGGACACAATGACATCTGTGATGTAGGCATTCAGGCCAGCGGGATTTTTAAAACATTCAAGGAGGCTGTAGGTGTTGTGTTAGGTTCTGGGCGTAGAAGGGAGACCTCAGGCCTAGGCCTTGTCAGTACCTAGTGCCGAGCAGTGCTGTGTACTAGGTACTCTGTGTGATGCAGTGGCAGATCAGTTACGCCCTCGGGAGTCCCACTTTTCTCATCTGTAATAGGTGGAGCTAGGAACGCCCCACCGAAGAATCCAGAGGTAGGAGAGTGAGTGGTGAAATAGTACTCCGTATTTCTTCCTTCTTCTGTTCGTCCAATTAATTTTATTTTTCTTTTTAAATCGTGAAATACATAAAACATAAAATGCACCATTTGAATGATTTTTAAGTGTACCGGTTTAAGCATACTTGACCCTTGAACAATGTGGGGGGTACGGGCGCTGACCTCCATGCAGTGGAGAATTGCGTATAACTTGGGACTCCCCCGAAACGTAACTCTTAGTCTCCCCCGACGCCTTACTGATAACAGTCTGAACATTGGTTTTGTGTGTTATGTGTATTATATTACGTATGCTTACCAAGAAGGTAAGCTAGAGAAAAAATGTCATTAAGAAAATCATAAGGAAGAGGAAATACATTTACAGTACTATGCTGTGTTTACTGAAGAAAAACCTGTGTAAGCGGACCCGTGTGGTTCAAACCCATGTTGTTCAAGGGTCGCTGTACGTTCAGGTGGTTGTATTTTCATCCCCAGAACTTTTTCATCTCACAAAACTTAAAGTGCACCCATTAAACAATAACTTCATTCCTTTCTCCCCCATTCCCTGGCGACCACTCTTTTTTTCTCTCTCTGTGAATTTGACTCAGTATCCCCTATCAGTGGAGCCCTGCAGCATTGGGTCTTTTTGGGACTGCTTTATGTCACTTGACATAATGTCCCGGAGGGTCATCCGTGGGGTAGCATGTGTCAGAATTTCCTTCATTTGAACACTGAATGGTATTCTGAGTGGATGCTCACAGAAAACTCCTATAAACTCACTTTCTGTGTGTTCAGTCATCTGTTGACGGACACCTGGGTTAACGTGCACCTTTTGGCTATTGTGAGTAATGCTGTGGTGCCTAGGGGTGTCCAGATCCTCCAGTGGGTTTTAAGTCACCCCTACTAGGGAATGTCAGATGTAAGAGCAGATAAGCTTCTTCCCTCAGGGAGTTTGCAAAGAATGTTGCTGTAGTTTCCTGGGCAGAATTTCATTGGTTATCAACTAAGTAAGCACCATTGCCTTCAATTTCATTAATGGGCAGTCAGAGCATCATGAAAATGGCCACCTTGGAGCAATTATTGTAAAGTAGTTGACTGCATGATTACCTTGTACGTCTTTTTCTGGGAGTAAGTTTCGAGTCAAGGTTTTTGTAACCTAGACCTCACATACTTAAGCACACAGAGAGCGGCCACAGTGGATGTGATGAGAATAGGGCCTTTTTTTTTTTTTTTTTTAAATGACTTTATTTTGGGAGTGTGCAAGTGGGTACAGGCAGAGAGAGAGAGAATCCCAAGCAGACTCTGCACCTTCACAGAGCCTAACTTGGGGCTTGAACTCATGAACCATGAGATCATGACCTGAGCCGAAATCAAGAGTCAGACGCTTAACCAACTGAGTAACCCAGGCACTCTGAGATTAGGACCTTCTAATCACAACTTTTCTTCAGCTCTGATACTGGGGGGTTCATATCCTGTAGGTGTCCCGGGGTCAGGTGTGGACAGGGCAGGCCTTGACCCCACAATGAAAGGAAGTTGTTGCCAGGTGTATATCTTAGAGGAGGAGTCTCTTTTCCCTGGGATCACAGCTCTTTCTTTACTCCAGGAACTTTTCTGTCACTTGTAACTGACTGAGCCACCCAGGCGCCCCACATTTGAGCCTTTTTAATGTCTTCTTTGTAAAACTTCAATCCTAATGACATGAAAATGGCGTCATATGAGAAAACCACCATTTATTGTGTATCTGCTGTAAGCTAGCGATTTCTCATTTGTTTTTCTTGCAGTCAGTCATTCAGTATCTGTATCTGATTTGGTTTACCAGCCCTGCTAGTTTACGTTATTTTCTCAAGGGGAGGTAGGGGGGATGACAGACCTGCGGTAGATACTGGGTGGAGCTGGCATTTGGACCAAGGCGCTCTACTCCAAAGCCTCACTCTTGGTAGTGCAACTCTTCCTCGATTTCCTGGGGGTTATGTCCTGGGAAACTCACCGCAAGTTGAAAATATTGTTTGTAAGTCAAAAATGCCCCGAAGACACCTGAACATCATAGCATAGCCTGCCTTAAACATATTCTGAACATGTAGGTTAGCCTACGGCTGAGCAAAGTCATCTAGCACAGAGCCTATTTTAGTGTTGAGCGTCTCATGTCATTTATTGAATATCGTACTGAAAATAAAGAATATCAGTTGTTGACCCTGCTGATCCCATGGTCGACCGGGAGCTGCGGCTGCCTGCCACCGCCCGGCATGAGGAGAGATTTCGTACTGCTTGTTCACTAACCGGGAAAACATCCAAAGTCAGAACCTGAATATGGTGTCTACTGAATGCGCATTGCTTTTGCAGCCTCCTAAAGCCGAACCATCGTAAGCTGGGGACTGACTGTCTGCACCTCTGCTGCCTCACGTGAAAGGTTACGGAACGTGATTGGGGATGTCGTCTGACCGTGTTATGTTGGGCTCTGAGGTAGATGGTGATGGGGGCTGGGGAGTATGGATATTTCTTTTAAGCCCTCCCTCTAGGACGGATCTTGACCCGCATACTTAGAACCAGTTATAAAACAAGGTCTGTAGTTGCAGTGCAGAGTCTCCAGAACAGCTATGCTGTGACTATGTTTGATTAATTCATTGTTTGTTTTGGTGGTGGTTGAATTCGTGAGTTCTTAAGTGATGTAATACCTTAGAGGCTCCCACTACTTCTCTGAAAAGTTGTTACTTCCTACTGAATGAGCTGTTGGCTATTGTGGAAGTTTTGTGCAAAATCAGGTTCTTGCTTAAGTTCGTGTTTCTCCAGTTGCGTAGAAAATTGCTTTGGTTACAAAGACTTGCCATGTTTGAATGTCGCCTTCTGTGAGTGATCCCGAAACAGGAGGCGAAAATCACACCTTAGGTTTGGCCACTCAAGTAGTGTGTCGTCCCTTGGTGCATTCACGGTGTCACGTGGCGCACTGTGCCATGGTGGTGCGGAGAGAGGCCAGGGAAAGGTTCAGCAACACTCACGGGCTCTATAGGCAGCGCGTTGTCAGCAAGGCTGGGAGGCAGGTGAACCACTCAAGAAATGGCTTTAACAGCTTTTGAGAAAATCAGACATGATGTTGTTCAAATGATGGAATTACTTTACTGGTAAAAGCAAAAACTCTGTAATACATAGAGAAGTAGTTTTCTACGTAAGCGAGAGCTTTTTAGTGCCTCAGTTCATTCATGGAATAATGTATTGATTTCCTAGGTCAAGCTTACAATCCTAGGTATTGTGGATCTAAGAATATAATAGTTAATATTTCTAGGGCCTAGCATATGCCATATATTTCTCATATGTTCACTCCCTTAACTTTTCCAAGCAGTGCCAGGAGGTAGAGGCTCTTTTTATTTCTCATTTTATGGATGAGAACATTCAAGGCCCTGAGAGGTTAGGCACCTTCTCAGGGTTACATTGTAACTGAGTGGTGGAACTGGGATTCAAACCCAGGCAGTCTGGCTCCAGAGTCAGAGCGGAGTCAGAGCTCATAACTGTTACACTTTGACCCCAAGCGGCTTGATCTTGGCTGTCCCCTAGGAGCGGGCTTATTGAGGCAGATGGAACTGTCCCCTGGTGATTACAAGAGACCGTGATAAGGGCGATAGGAGAAGAATGCATAGGTGCAGAAGGCAGCACATCTGAGGAGACTGGCTGAGGAGAGGGGCCGGGGAAGCTTTCCCAGGAGGCATATTGGAATCTTGAAGGGTTTGGAAAAGTTGTTTGCAGATAGTCATAGAGATCAGATACGTATCCCCAAAGATAACAGAAAACGGGTGTCAAAGGAAAGTGAGGGAAGGAATTAAGGTAACATTTGTTGAGTGCTCACGACTCTTTAGGGCTTCAGGTACTTGTGGGACACAAACATGTTATTTCTTCTCATTGTAAATACCTTTACCTCTGCGACCCAGGCGAGCTTCTGCCCCATTCCTTTGTTCCCCTTTGCAATGGAACTCCTGGGAAGAGTGCTCTCTAATTCCTCACCTTCTATTCTGTCTACCTCGCACATCAAGGTGCATCAGGGTTCTTCTGTCCACTGGTGCTACAGCCGAGATGATTAGTTCCCAAGCCCTCTCCAGAGCTCCCACTCCTTCACAGCCCACTTGCTTTCTTTTTGTAGCATTTACCTTAAACAATTTTTAAAAAATGTTTATTTATTAAAACATTTTAATGTTTTTAAATTTATTTCTGAGAGAGTGAGAGAGACAGCATGAGCAAGGAAGGGTCAGAGAGGGAGATCTAGAATCTGAAGCAGGCTCCAGGCTCTGAGCTAACTGTCAGCACAGAGCCTGACGTGGGGCTCGAACCCATGAACTGTGAGATCATGACCTGAGCTGGAGTCGGACGCTTAACTGACTGAGCCACCCAGGTGCCCCTATTTATTTTTGAGACAGAGACAGAACTTGAGGAGGGGATGGGGAGAGAGAGGGAGACACAGAATCCGAAGGAGGCTCCAGGCTCCGAGCTGTCAGCCCAGAGCCCGACACAGGGCTTGAACCCACAAACCATGAGATCGTGACCTGAGCCAAAGTTGGATGCTTAACTGACTGAGCATCCATAAACAATTTTTTTGAATGTTCATTTATTTTTGAGAGAGAGAGAGCAAGAGAGCGTGTACACAGGGGAGGTACAGAGAGAGTGAGAGAATGAATCCCAAGTAGTCTCTGTGCTCCATCTCATGAACTGTGAAATCATGACTTGAGCTGAAACCGAGTCAGACACCCAACTGACTGAGCCACCCAGGTGCCTCCCTTCCCTTCCTTTTAAGTGAGCTTTATGCTCAATGTGGGGCTTGAACCTCATGACAGATCAAGAGTCGAGTGCTCTATGGACTGAACCCGCAAGGTGCCTTGTGTGACATTGACCATTTTTAAACAGTTTATTTTTTTTTAATGGTTTTTAAATTTGTTTTTGAGAGAGAGAGAGGAGACAGAGCACAAGCAGGGGAGGGGCAGAGAGAGAGGGAGACACAGAATCTGAAGCAGGCTCCAGGCTTTGAGCTGTCAGAACTGACCCCGATATGGGGCTTGAACTCGTGAACTAGGAGATCATGACCTGAGCCAAAGTCAGACGCTTAACTGACAGCCAATCAATCAGGCACCCGTAAAACATTTTATGTACTTGATGTTATTTATGAGGTCTCTTTCTTGTTACCGCCTTCTGCTAAAATACTCCATAAAGCTGGGGTCTTCACTTTGTTCATGGATATATTGCAAGGATGGTTTCTGGCAGAGTAGACAGTTACGTTGTGGGATTGCCATGGATGTGTTGGGTGTTCAAAGGGGCCTTGAGAGGCTGGAATAGGCCTGGTGCCCTGTGACAAACAGAACTTGCCAAGAGAGGCTATTTCAGAAGAGAAGGGTGTCACTGTAATGTTCAAGCCATTGAATAGACTGGTTTGGCCGTGGTGGTGTTAGTTACCTAATAGTCGGAGAGAAAGCCGTAAAGGTGGCTTCTGACTACATTATGCAGGGCCTTCAGTAGCGAGTTTGGCTCTGTTGGCTGCTTTTTCCTTAAAGGACAATTCGTCCATCTGCTGTGCATAGGTTAGATTGGTGTGGGAAACCAGATATGACACCTTGCCTGTGTGTCTGTGCCAAAGGCCGGGTTTTAGGTGTGGAATTAGAGTGAGGAAGACTGGAGTGAGAGAGTTGTTGTTTTTTAAAAAATGGGTTCCAGAGTTAAGGGATAAAAAAAAGGGAAAAAACTCTAGGTGATTTTGGAAGTCTCTCACCTGGTGATTGGGAATAGTGGAGGTTTTAATTAATTGGTGATTGGGATTTGGTGGAATTGGAGATGACAGGTAAAGAAACTGACAGGAAGATGACAGGAGAGGGGCCACGTGCAGCTACAGTAAGGGCTTTGCTCTGGGAGGAGGCGAGCAGTGGGTGCTGCACTGAGATGCAGGTGGTTGGCCTTGGGCAGGACAAGGGTCTTGACAGTTCATGAAGTCGGATCTTGACATGCGTGTCCAAGTCAAGGGAGATGTGACAGCACAGGCTCAGGGCGCAAGGGAGGGGCTCCTGAGGTCATAGCTATTGTTCTCCTCCTGCACCTTTCACGACCCACCGCAGACCGCCTATCAGTCTGCCCCACTTTTCAAGATCACCCATAACTTGTGGGTGTGGACGCTGGTATAAATGACCTCTTTCCAGTCCTGTGCCTTTTGGCCTTTGGCCACCACTCAACTTCTTTTTCTTTTCTGAAATACCTTTTTTTCCTTCCCCTTCCCGCGCCCAATATTACTGTCTCGGATCAGTCTGCCTTGGTATTCTCATGGCTTCAGCCAGGACCTTTGGCCAGGGAGGACTCAGCCTTACTCTTTAGCCGTTCGTATCCACCAGTGTCCGGTAGCCATCAGATTAAACATGTCTAAGCCAAGTCCACCATCTTCACCTCAGGTTAGTGCCTCCTCCCCCCCGCCCTGGTTCTGTTTGTGACCTTATTTGCTGGACACTTAGGTGGTAAGCCTGAGTCATCTTTAACTTCCTCTTTACCTTATGCTTGTAGACCTGGGGGTGCTCCGCTGGCTGGTGTTCTGACCCCCGCCGTTCCCTCCATTCCCTCCACTTTGGTCAGGCCGTTGTCTCTTGCTTTCGCTCTTGGTGTCTTGACACCTTCCAGGTTCTCTGCCAGTCCACCTTCCGCAGTTCCTGCCAGAGCCACCTCCCAGAGCTCAGATGGGAGCATGCCATTTGACCCCAAATCATTCAGAGCAGAGAGGCAATCTTTCCACAGAGTGGTGGGAAGCGCTTGGGCCCTGGATTTTCACAATTTCACTTTTAGCCCGCCCAGCACAGATGAAGATAATTTATTAAATGCTTACAGTGATGTATTTGGAATATCTTGTATTTATTTTTTAATGTTTATTTATTTTTGAGATTTATTAATTTTGTTTGAGTGTGAGCGGGGGAGGGGCAGAGAGAGAGGGGGAGACATAGAATCTCCAGGCTCCCAGCTGTCAGCACAGGGCCCGATGTGGGGCTCGAACTCACAGACCGTGAGATCATGACCTGAGCCAAAGTTGGGTACTTAGCCAACTGAGCCACCCAGGTGCCCCTGGAATATCTTTTTTTTTTTTTAAACATTAGCTGCACTAATGCTTCAGCGACAGTCGATTTTTTTTTAATGTTTTATTTATCTCTAGGAGAGAGAGAGAGAGACAGCATGAGCAGAGGAGGGTCAGAGAGAGAGGGAGTGATAGACTCCGAAACCGGCTCCAGGCTCTGAGCTGGCAGTCAGCACAGAGCCTGACGCGGGGCTCGAACCCACGAACCGCGAGATCATGACCCAAGCGAAAGTCGGACACCCAACCGACTAAGCCACCCAGGCGCCCCAAACCCTGGAATATCTTTAAAAGACTTGCCAATTATACACATTCTCTACCCGAAGCAAACCACCTGTCATTCCCAGAACACTGAGTACTCTTCATACTTCTGTCTTTGCTCAGTGCTGTTCCCTCTGCTCTGATGTCCTTTTCTTCATTTTTGCAGGTGACACCTTCCCCACCATTTCAAGGTCACCATAAACATCACCTTTCTGAGGCTTTTCAGTAGTGTAGCATTTGTCATCTTTTTTTTTTTTTTTTAATGTTTTATTTCTGAGAGAGAGAGGCAGCGTGAGCAGGGGAGAGTCAGAGAGAATGGAAGACACAGAATGTGAAGCAGTTTCAAGTCTCTGAGTTAGGTGTCAGCACAGAGCCTGACGTGGGGCCCGAACCCACAAACTGTGAGATCATGACCCGAGCTGAAGTTGGATGCTTAACCGACTGAGCCACCCAGGTGCCCCTAGCATTTGTCATCTTTGATTACAGTTATGTTTTTTCTTTTTGGCTTTTATTCTTATTTATTTTATTATATAGGAATTAATAAGACTACATTCTTCTAGTGTCAGACAGTTCAGAAGTTTGAAAAATGCGATGTGCAGTCTTCAACTCTTCCTTTACTTTATTTTTTTAAATGTTTTATTTATTTCTGAGAGAGACAGAGAAAGAAAGAGCGTGAGCAGGGGAGGGTCAGAGAGAGAGGGAGACACAGAATCCGAGGCAGGCTCCAGGCTCAGAGCTAACTGTCAGCACTGAGCACGGATGTGAGGCTCGAACCCATGAACCGTGAGATTATGACCTGAGCCGAAGTCAGACGCTTAACTGACTGAACCACCCAGGCACCTGCAACTCTTCTTTCTTTAGTTCCACTTCCAAGTCAGCCGGTGGGGAGGATTAGTTCTTGTCTTTAAGAGTCCGTGTCAGGGTGAGTTGTATGCCTCTGCATTTCCAGTGTCTTGTAAGCATTCTGCAGATAACTGAGGCAGTCAAGAGAGTCAGGTGGTAAAAGAAAAATCCAAGAAGGTCAAGGCGGCCCTTGACTGTAGTAAATGACAATGGCGGTTTTTAGAGAGTGTGGTAGGATTGCAGTAGAGTAAGAAGATAGTGGGCATCCTGTTTTTCCAGAGCCAGCACACTCACAGAACCGCTTTTCCCCCTAGGCAGGTAGACGTGGGGGACAGGCAAGGAGGGGAAGTTGTTAGAAATGCTGCATAGATGGTATGCTTATGGGGAGGCTCCTAACCCTGACTGCTGCTGGAAGCAGTGCTGGGGCCCAGGAGGGATGGGGTGTGGGGAGGGAGAGGGGTGTGGATACTGAGGAAACTCACTGAGCAGAGGGAAGTGAGGGAGGTGGCAGGAGACTGATGGGAAAGGAAGGAAGCTGGGGGTCAGAGGGAGCAGAAGGTGTGTGTGTGTGTGTGTGTGTGTGTGTGTGTGTGTGTGTGTGTGTGAATTACACTAAGCAGCAGCCATTGTTGACAGGCCCTCATGTCCACTGCACGTGGTACCTCATTTAACTTGATGGCAGCCCCATAAGGTGGGTCTTCTTTGTTCCCACTGCACAGTTGGGAAGAGGAGGCCACTGGGGGTCAGGGAGGATAATGTATGGACCTCGTCCAGAATTACACAGCAAGTTGATAGAAATGCGATTCAGATCCAGTGTTCTAACTCCACAGCCCATGTTTTTTCTGCATCACTAGGTTTCTTAAGCCAGTGGGCATTGACACAGATGTATTTACTTGAAATGTAGCCCAATGGGGTGTGTTTTCCCAGGAAAAATAGTACATCTCGTCATCTAACCTTAAAATTGTAAAGTAACAAAAGGCAGGATGGTAGAAGTTTTGCTCATAACTGAGGAGAAACTAGGTGTCTGCATGTCCTCTACTGTGATAGACTAGACACAGCATGACTCTTGGGCATATAGTGGTGGCTGGACCACATCACAGCACCTGGGCAGAAAGGACAGTGGGTTGATTTCTTTGTGCCGGTCAGTTCGCTCAAGTCCATTAGGTTTAACATGTGTAGATGCTCGTTACATGAGAGCAGCCTGCTGCCTTTTAAAAAAATATTTATTTATTTTTATTTTTGAGAGAGAGAGAGAGAGTGTGAGTGGGGTAGGAGCAGAGAGAATGGGAGAGAGAGAATCCAAGCAGGCTCCGCAGTGTTAGCACAGAGCCTGATCTGGGGCTCAAACTCACAAACGGTGAGATCATGACCTGAGTAAAGATCAAGAGTCAGATGCTTAACTGACTGAGTCACCCAGGTGCCCCAGCCTGCTGCCTTTTAACATGAAGGTTATCATGAAAAAGATCTCTGGTCTCCAACTCCTTGAAAAGGTAAAGGTATTTTATTAGCTAACTGCCGCTGGGGAAACAAAAAATCATTGGTTTCTAAATTGATTAGAAATTAGACCTGGGAAGAGCACTCGATCTATCTGTTTAAAAAAGAGTAACAACTGGGGCACCTGGGTGGCTCGGTTGGTTAAGTGTCCGACTTTGGCTTAGGTCATGATGTCACAGTTTTGAGTTCTAGCCCTGCATCAGGCTCTGTGTTTGCAGCTCAGAGCCTGGAGCTTGTTTCAGATTCTGTGTCTCTTTCTCTCTCAACCCTTCCCCCGCTCATGCTCGGTCTCCATGTCAATCAAAAATAAATAAATGTTAAAAAAAATTTTAAGTAACAACTGGATAATTTCTTTAAGAATGACCTGTGCTTTTTAAAAGTTAAGGATTGAAAGGTACAAAGAAGATGGGAAAAAAGTCAGCCCTAATCCCACTGCCCTAAACTAATTAACATTATATAAACATCTGTATGTCTTTGTATGTATGTCTCTACCTGGATAAGCGAGATGGAGTCCTAGAGTGCTTTCATTTAAAAAGCGATCATACTGATTTGGGGGGTCATGTTAGTTTTAAAATAAAAGAAAAATTAGTTTACTATTGCATTTTTTAAAAAAGCCATACCTTTTGGAGTAATTAAATACTCACAGAAGGTTGCAAAAGGAGGACCACAGGTTCCCAGTGGTGACACCTTCCATAGCTGTGTGCAATAGCAAAACCAGGAAGTTGACACTGGTGCCCGGCAGTTACCGACTGGACTGGAGACCTTGCTTAGTTTTCACCTGTTTTTAACCTGCACTCACGTGTGTGTATGGTTCCGTGTGGTTTGGTCGACATACTGACGGATGTAACTGCCGCAGTCAAGATCCGGAGCTGCCCAGCACCACAGAAGGACCCCCTCCAGCCTAGTACTCTCTGTGCCCAGCCCCCACGCCTCCAGCGTCCACTCACCTCTCGCTCTCTAGCTTTGTCAGTTTGAGGATGGTGTAGGAGTATAATCCGTGTGTGACTTTATGAGATTGACTGTTTTCACAAGCGTAGCGCCCCTGAGAGGTCACTTGCATTTCATAGCGAATAAAGGAAGCGAGTGAAACTGAACAAGGACTTGTCAAATTTCAAGTAAATCTTTGCTTCAGTAATTATTAGCTCTCGATAAATCCATGGAGGTTAAGGAAAAAGATTATGAAAGACTTCAGGAAGATGGAATCACTTTTATTTTGTCTGTTTTACTTTATGTTATTTAGAGTGAATGAGTGCAAGAGAGTGTGCGCAGGGGAAGGGGCAGAGAGAGGGAGAACCTCAAGTAGGCTCTGCTGTCAGTGCAGAACGTAATGAGGGGTTTGATCTCACAAATTGTGAGATCATGAACTGAACTGAAATCAAGAGTTGGATGCTTAATTGAACCACCCAGATGCCCCTATTTAAAAAAAATGTTTATTTTGAGCGAGAGAAAGAGTGCACATGCGCACATATGAGCAGGGGAGGGGCAGAGAGAGAGCGTGAGAGAGAATCCATCCCAAGTAGGCTTCGTGCTTAGCACAAGCCAGACACCGAGCTTGATCCCATGACTGCAAGGTCATGACCAGAGCTGAGATCAAGAGGTGGATGCTTAACTGACTGTGCCTCCTAGGCACCCCAAGATGACATCATTTTTTAATAAATATGTTCCATGTTTCAATTCTAGGCAGTATCAGTGACCTTAATAATAGGAAAAATAAGAACATTTACACTTCTTCTATTTTCCCTTTCTCACTGTTGATTATTATTTTACTTTGCCAGGGTCTTTAGAGCATTTATAATTTGTTCCATAACCATAATTTCCTTAGTATGTAGTTTTCGTTTTAGATTTAAGGATTCATTGTTCTCCACTGGTTCTTTTAACTGTGGTCTTTCCATATCTGAAGTCTTTTTTTTCCCCCAGTTTATTTAGTTAATAGTAATAGAGAGAGAACCAGTGGGAGAGGGGCAGAATGAGAGGGGACAGAGGATCTGAAACAGGCTCTGTGCTGAAAGCAGTGAGCCTAATGGGAGGGCTCGAACTCATGAACCTTAAGATCATGACCTGAGCCAAGGCCAGACACTTAACCAACTGAGTCACCCAGGCGCCCCTCCATATCTGAAGTCTTTTTTTTTTAATTTTAAAAAATTTTTAATGTTTATTCATTTTTGAGAGAGGCATAGACAGTGTGGGCAGGGGAGGGGAAGAGAGAGCGAGGGAAAAACAGAATCAGGAGCAGGCTCCAGGCTCTGAGCCGTCAGCACAGAGCCCAGCGCAGGGCTCGAACCCACGAACCATGAGATCATGACCTGAGCCGAAGTCGGATGCTCAACTGACTGAGCCACCCAGGCACCCCCATATCTGAAGTCTTTAATTCATCTTCCTGTTGGCTAGATTTGATTGTCAGTTTTTTTTTTTTAATGTTTTATTTATTTCTAGGAGAGAGAGAGAGAGACAGCGTGAGCAGGGGAGGGTCAGAGAGAGAGGGAGTCACAGACTGAAACAGGCCCCAGGCTCTGAGCTGGCAGTCAGCACAGAGCCCGACGCGGGGCTCGAACCCACGAACCGCGAGATCATGACCCGAGTGAAAGTCGGACGCTTAACCAACTACACCACCCAGGCGCCCCATGATTGTCAGTTTTTAAAAAGGGTGACTTATTTGGTGAAATAAGAATGCCTGCTTTTATGCTTGAAGGACATCTTATCTTGGCTGGGTGTAAAATTCTTGGTTTGTGCACTCTTTCCTTCAGATCCTTAGACCTTGTTCCACTATCTGGGATTGAGTATTTTGTTGATTCTTTTAATTGATGCTGCATTGAAGAGCTGATAATTTTTTAAAATAGTTTTAGTTGCTATATTCCCTAAGTTATTTTATGTTTGGAAATGCCTGTCATTCTTATTCATAAATACTCATGGGTCATACATTCTTTTCTGAAGAATTTTGTTGATACTTATTGTTTTCTGCCATTGAATGATGTTGTGTGGAAAAGTGGGTTCAGCCCTAATTCCTATAATGTCCCTTTACCCCAGTTAGAGTTTGCCTTTTTGCATGGTTGTTAGAAGAAATCTGTGTTGCTGAAGTTCAGTAACTCAATTAGGATATCTTTTATTGTGGATTATTATTATTTTTTTATTGTTTTGCCCTAGAATGTGGTATGCCTGCCTTAAGGTATTTACCTAGTTCCGTAATGTTGGCTATTTTAGATTCCTAGTGCTTGGTGCTAATACTGCAATAAACACATTGAATATATCTTTGTCCACTTTGTGAGACTATAGGATAGATTTCTAGAAGAATTGTGGGGTGAACAGTGTATTGAAAAATTCTGGCAGATGGTGCTATTCCTACAAAATGATTTTATGGGTTTCTACTCTCATTAGTGGGATACTTCCTGTTTTCCTACCTTCTGGCCAACCATGAAAACTTTATAATTTGAGAGGTGAAAATGGCATGTCAGTCATTACTTTTGGGATCCTTTCTGTGGTTGTGAGTGAAGTGGAACATCTTTTGATATTTTATTGCCATGTGCATTTTCCCCCATGTCTGCTGACCATTTCTGGTCTCCTGATCTTTGTACATTTTTCTGTGGGGTCAGCCAGCAATTAAAAAAATGTAATTTGGCTGAATTTTAGAATTGATAAAATTAACGTTTGGAAGGGCCTGCACATTTCGTTGAAGAATCTCATGCTGCTGATTTGAGTCAGAATAAGAACACTGACACTTCACATATGCTAATGTTGTGGACCTAACATGACTGTCTTAGGGATAAGAATTCATCGTTTTCTGAACTTTGGTCTAATGATCCACCTGGTTAAGACCATATTCTTCCCTGCTTGGCTTCATGTTTGTCATAATGTAACGTAAGAACAGGTTTAATTGTAGGAAAGCAGTTCCATTGCCAGAAAGCTGTGGAGCTCACCTCGGTGAAGCGGTTTTTCTGGTCATTTGTTAACTGGGTTTATGAACCAGAGTGTGAATTTAGAATGCCAAAGGATATGTGAAGTAATTTCATAAGGGAGTTTACCAGTCATGCTTAGGGTTTCTCTGATGTTCCGCTGAGATGGCAGAGAGCGCCTGTGCCTGGTTAAAGGAAGGCACCTGTCCTGGGGCTATAGGTCATGGCGGCTCCCTGTGAATCCGAAATTCCTTGAATCTCTTGGGTTCACTTTAAACATTTACTGTTTAAAAATCAATATATATTCTTTCTTCCTTTCTCTCGTCTCTCCCAGCTACCTGCCCTCCCCAGTCTTCACAAGCAAATTAAAGACCCAGGCACATATGTTATCTTTGGGGAACGCCAGGTGCCCTTCAGCTCATTTTACTGTGGGGGCGACTGGTGTGTGTCCAGACCCTTGTAGACAGACATGCTTTGCTGGGAAGGGCTGATAAATCCCCTCCCCGTGTAACTGTAAAGGAGACTTCTTATGAAGAGAAAAAACTTAAGGCTTTTAAAGACCTCGAAGAACTATCAGAAAACATTTTGAGAAAAAAGAATCCCTTCTTATATCTTGACAGTGAACAGATTGAAAGTGAAAGGGCTTTGAGTGGCCCACTTTTATCGGCACACTTCGTAGGACCCTTGACATTTAACACTTGTGGCTTTGATGATTGTCAGTGACCTTCAAAGGTTTTGATAAGTTTTTTTCTTTTTAAAAGGTGTGTCTTGCAGTGTCTAGAACAAGTCACCTCGCTGGCTAGCTAGAGGGCCCAGCTGAACTCCTAGCTCCATGCAGCCTGATGCTGGTTCTTTACTGTTCTGGGTTGTGACTATGGCAGTGTCCAAGTCTTCATTACTTGACGGAAGATAATCCCCCAGAGAAATTCAGCCAGTGGAATTGGTAATGCAAACGAAAAGATAAGAAGTTAAAGTTCTTAGTGAGGAAATAGAAGTTATGGATAAATTAAAGAGTTTGGGGGTCTTGGACTCCCCGTGCCCCAGGTGTAGAAAGAAAGGAAAGCAGTTCGTAATGGTGGGCGTGTGCTAGGCTGCTGCAGATACTGCTGACAATGTAAGGAAAATCGAAAAGACATTTAATTTTGGGTGTGAAGTCTATGCGCAGACATGTGCGTGCTTTGTAATTCTTTACCCAAATGGAAAGTCGGGGTGAGGAAGCATTGTTGGTGAATTTGGAGGCTGGCTTTTGATAGCGTTGCAAAATAATTGGGAACGCATCTGGTCTACGTTTGTTGAATGTGAGGATGGGAAAGGAAAGTTTTAGAAGTTTATAACGTCTGGAAGTTTCTAACCCTGGATGAGGAGATGTGCGTGTCAACAAATGATTACCGTGCTGGGGGATAAGTGCAGAAATAGAGCCTTGTAGGAGGTACACCTGTACTTAAAAAAAAAAAAAGGCCTGGCCAAATTGGAGAGTTGTAACGGAAGGCTTCCTGAAGGAGTTGACATCGGGGCTGAGTTTCACGGCTTGAAGTGGAGAAGCAGAAGGGCCATTTCGGGCAGATGGAGCCCCAGCTACGTATGGAAGAGGGGTCCATTCACGGCAATGGAAGCTTTTAGATGTTGAAGAACAGGAGCTTGCTCGGCAGCACAGGTGATTTCTGTGACGACAGAGACTCCAGAAGGCTTTTATTTAATTCACGATGAAAGGAGCCGCTTCTTGGGGCGCCTGGGTGGCTTAGTCGGTTAAGTGTCTGACTTTCGCTTAGGTCATGATCTTGCGGTTCGTGGGTTCGAGCCCCGCGTTGGGCTCTGTGCTGACTGCCAGCTCAGAGCCTGGAGCCTGTTTCAGTCTGTGACTCCCTCTCTCTCTGGCCCTCCCCTGCTCATGCTGTCTCTCTCTCTCTCTCCTAGAAATAAATAAAACATTAAAAAAAAAAAAAATTAAAAAAAAAAAAAATAAAAAGAAAGGAGCCGTTTCTGTACAGCCCAGGAAATTATTCACGTACGTTCTGCATCCTGACTTTCAAGAAAGACAAAGTAAGGGATCTTTCAAGGATTTATTTATTTAATTTAAACATCATATCTTGAAGTCATTTTAGTCCAGAAGGGTTGTACAAATAGTGTGGGGATTTCTCCTGTGGGGATTTAGTTTTACAAGGAGCTGTAGTCATCCAGCCGTCCGGGATTGGTGGCCAGTGAGTTTGCTTAGTTTTTGTAGCTGCTTCATTCCCCTACCATTTGGTAATTGCAGTAGGTGCTGGTGCCGTCACAGAGGCTTCTCTGCCACCTCTTGGTTTTGCTCAGTTATTTTTTTTTTCCCCTGATGGTAAAAAACACTTTGAACTCTGTAGACTATTGTGATAAGTACAAATTAGAGAAGAGTTCACCATCCTTGGATTTAACCTCTTGGATTTTGTTTCCTGCTAGAGTCTTTTTTCCTATGTACTATTAAAAATGTTTTTTTTTAATTTATTTTTGAGAGAGAGAGCGAGGGAGGAGCAGAGAGAGAGGGGGAGACACAGAATCTGAAGCTGACTCCAGTCTCTGAGCTGTCAGCACAGAGCCCGACGCGGGGCTTGAACTCACGAACTGCAAGATCATGACCTGAGCTGAAGTTGGATGCTTAACCGACTGAGCCACCCGGGCGCCCCTCCTATGTACTTTTTAAACATGGCTGAGATCACACTGTAAATGCACTTTTTTTCCTTCTACTTTTTCCATGTAACGTTCTAGTAGAAGTGGTTTTCCAAATCGTCAAATACTTCATAAATATTTACAGAGGCTGTGTAATGTTGTATTGCATGGATTTTTGGGCAGTTAGATTGTTCCATTTTTTTTTTGCCATTGTAAATAATATGTGATTAATGTTTTTGCAAAGAACTTTTTCTGTATTTCAGAAAATTGCCTTATGCTAGTCTCCCAGAAGGACCCAAGGGTATGAAGATTTTCCTCAGCATTGGGTAGTCTTAAGAAAATTGTTGCAAATTTAAAGAGTTAAAAAATTACTTTATTGTTGTAATATCTTTTTTGGGATGGAAGGGTAGGAAAAAAGTTATCACCAACTTAGATTTTATTTTTGTCTTATTTATTTATTTTTTGCTACCTACATCCTTCATTATTTTTGTCTCTTTATAGGATTTATAAGTCACATTTGTAGGATTATTTAATGTTTATGTACTGTTTACTTAAGCATCCTTTATAGCTATTTTAATGTATTGGAAATGGCACCTTCACATACTTTCCCCCCAGTCTTAAGAGTTTATTTTTTTTGTGTGTGGCAAGATAAACATAAAATTTACCATTTAAAAACGCACAACTCCGTGACATTAAAGTAGGTACATGCACTGTGTTGCGCCTGCGTCCATATTCCTAGTTTGGCGCGCGCCCTAGTGGTTGTCCTCTGTACCCTAGGTGGGGGCAGCATTGGAGCGCATTCCTCTGAGCTCTGGGCTTCCCCCTCTCGTTTTTTCCTTCCCCCAGAGGGATGTAGTTCCGGATTTATTTATGGAGGGTGCACTGGGGAGAGCCCAACACCATTGGCCCACGTTTCCCAGGTGTGAGGTCACTGGTCAGAACACTCCTGGCTTTGTCCTTGGACTTCTCACCTGCTTATCCTCAAGAGAAGCTTGTCTCCCGCTGTGTCCTGACTTCCTGTTGTTGCTCCTGCCTGTCTGGGTCAGGCCCGTTCAGGGTGGGCAGGAGGAGGCTTTGCAGCTTTGCAGGTCAGGTAGAGGGTGTTGGACTTTGATCGCACTCGGTTGCTTGAGACTGTAGCAGGCGGATAGAGATAGAGCCCGGGCCGTCCCGGGTGGGCGAAAGGAAGTGATTATGTTCCCTCAGATCCCAACAGTCTAGAATCCAGTCTGGAGATTTTGGCAAAATGAAACGAATGCTATCTTAACTGTTATTTAAAATGCCAGTTCTGGGGCACCTGGGTGGCTCAGTTGGTCAAGCGTTCGACTTCCACTTAGGTCATGATTGCATGATTCGTGGGTTCGAATCCCACATCAGGCTCTGTGCTGACTGCTCAGAGCCTGGAGCCTGCTTCGGATTCTGTGTTTCCCTGCTCTCTCTGCCCCTCCCCCACTCACATGGTGTCTCTCTCTCTCTCTCTCTCTCTCAAAAATAAACATTAAAAATAAAATGCCAGTTCTGTCTGGGAAATATTGGGGATGAAGGTGGTATAGGTTTTACAAACTTGCTCTTAAACAGTTGCAGGTAGCATGAGCCATGTCGCGTACATATGACTTGTGTTGATTGGGATTTTAGATTTGCAGCATGTGTTTCTAGTGACCCATCAACCTCACACTCGTTTGTTACCCAACTTCATTCCGTGCAAGGTAATGCCAGCTCACACATCATCCTTATAGCCCTAGAACCCACTGTTCTCTTTTAAAGGATAGAGGAGCTGTCGCTGGGAGAGGGCTCTGGTGGCCCTGCTCCAGGGCCTTCACTTGACCAATAGCAGGTTGATTTGGGGCAGGATACTCTCCCTGGACTTCATTTTGAGGTTGGACTTGCTCTTCTCTGGAATTTACATTTCTCTCTTAAGATTCCGCACTCCTGCTTTAGGATTTCTTGATAGTATGCCTTGTGTTATGGGCTCGACATCTTTTGCATTTAATTGACTAGGCATGCAGATATAAATATCCGTCCTCCTGGGGTATGTACCTGGGAAAAAGAAGCAGATGGAATTGTGACGAGAGAGCCTATTTTGGGCTGTATTACTCATTTATTTTAGACAGTTTCTTGCAGAATAACTATTCTTATCAGTTGCTTTTTTGGCTGTATAATTAAAGCCTTCTACTGTAATATAAATAAATAAGCATATAACTTACATGTATTTTAGCTTCTAGTGGGATATGTTTGTTGCCCAACCAGCAGATGCAAGGGTTTTAATGCCTATGCTACATACTATCCCTTTTCACAGTGTGTGTTAGTAAACCTGGCATGCGAGAGGCTGACAAGTCTCCTTTTGCCTGTCTTATTCTTTCCTTCCTTTCTATTTGCCCAGCCCCCTGGGAGCATTGAGGAGCAAAGTTGGAGAGTACCGATCCAACAGATGAAGTGTTTTTTTTTTTTTTAAATGTTTGTTTATTTTGGGGGAGGAGGGATGAGAGAGGGCAGAGAGAGAATCCCAAGCAGGCCCCACACTGTTTGCACAGAGCTGTGACGTGGGGCTCAATCCCACGAACCATAAGATCGTGACCTGAGCCAAATCAGGAGTTGGATACTTAACCGACTGAGCCACCCAGGTGCCCCCAACAGATGAAGTTTCCAAAAATTTTCTATTTGGAAACAATTTCCAATTGACACAAAGATTGCAGAGAAAGTAGTACAAAGAACATTCTACCCTTTACCCAAACGCTGCCAATGTTAACATTTTGCCCCGTTTGCTTTATTATTTACAGTTAGTCTGCATATATATGCACACACACACACAGATATATGCATACATAGTTCCTTTGCTGAACTTTTTTTTTTTTTAATATTTTATTTATTTCTAGGAGAGAGAGAGAGAGAGAGAGCGCATGAGCAGGGGAGGGTCAGAGAGAGAGGGAGTCACAGACTCCGAAACAGGCTCCAGGCTCTGAGCTGGAAGTCAGCACAGAGCCTGACGCGGGGCTCGAACTCACGAACCGCGAGATCATGACCTAAGCGAAAGTCGGACGCTCAACTGACTAAGCCACCCAGGCGCCCCTCCTTTGCTGAACTTTTGAGAGTAGTTGTGTACGTCATGGCCCATTGACCCTATATGGTGTATTTCCTAACCACGCCCCAGTGCAGTTATCAACTTAAGTTAATGTAACATTGATTCAGTACTTTCGTCAGATCTGCCATTGGTATTCCAGCTTTGTCCTTTGGCCCAATTATGTCTTTTACAGCACTCCCCCCCCCACCCCCCCCACTTTGGTGCAGGATCTAGCCTTAGAATCAAGTATAGCATTTACTTGTAATGACTCTTTAATCTCCTTTAGATTTGCCTTAAATTTTGGAAACCAGTGCCCCTGTCCAGTAGTGGCCAATTGGTGGTTCTTGTTTTTCTGTATTGTCCAGTATAGTACATGGGTCGGTTTTCCCGGCATTAAAACAGACTGTCCTCTGTGTACAAAATGTCTCCTCTAACTGGTCCCCAGGGGGACAGACAATGCTGCCTCGATCTTCTCACCACCACAGTGGGCCCAGTTGGGCTTTCTGGCCTAGATGCCTGGTCGTTTTCCTGCTTCTACCTCCCAGTCCGCAGCAGCAAACAGACTGCTTTTTGTTCATGGGAGAGACAGAACCTGACCCAAACCCAAGAAATACTGTGAGATATTTTTTGCCATTGGTCATTTTGATGGTAGTTTTAGACTAAAGTAGAAAAGTACCCTTTAATGATTAGAATTACCTTTAGATGGCAGCTAAAGTATATGTTTTAATCAAATATTAAGTATCTATATGCCGTCATACCAAGTTATATCTGTAGTTACCCCCATAGGGCGAATATTTTCCGAGTTAAGCTGTAGGCAACACAGTGAGGAGCCCTTCTGAGGCAAATGCAGAACTTCATTAAAAAATATTTTTTAACATTTATTCATTTTTGAGAGACAGAGCATGAGCAGGGGAGGGCAGAGAGAGAGGGAGACACAGAATCCGAAGACAGGCTCCAGGCTCTGAGCTGTCAGCACAGAGCTCGACGCCGGGCTGGAGCTCATGGACCACAAGATCGTGACCTGAGCTGAAGTCGGACACATAACCGACTGAGCCACCCAGGCTCCCCACGCAGATCACCAGTAGTTAGTTCCAGATATGTGCCCAGGGAGTCATGGTTAAGTGCGTTGGCCCTGGCCTTGCTCTCCCGGAACTGGTGTGTCTCCCTTTCTTTCCTGCAGTGGAAAACTGTGTTTCCTGCAACTTCTGTATATAATTTTTGGAGTTAATCACTTCATTGCCCATCTGTAGTCCGAGACAGCTCCTCTTCTTAGCGTTGCCTCTACTTTGCTAGCACAGATGGGCCGAGGGATGCCTGGACTCTGGCGTGGATGGGACGGAGTCGGGTTTTGTGGCTTGCTGCCTGCCAGCTGCGTTCATGTGAGCCAGGCACCCAGCGCCCTGGGCCTCAGCGCCTGCACTTCTGAGTGCCAGACTTCAAAGGTCCAGCTGGTTCCAACAGTGTGTTTTTAGAGAAGTGAGATTTCTACTTCATTAAGATGTGTTTAGGGTTTTGTTTCTTTTCTTTCTTTTTTTTTCTTTAAAGGATAGTATCTTCCATTCGAGACACACAGAGCAGAGACAGGAAAGGAGGGAGAAGCCCTGTGAATCCCTCCTGACTGGGGCTTCCTCTGCAGGCTTTCCTGCCTTCTGACTTTTTGAGCCAAGTGACTTCAGAGGGGCCAGATAGATGTCACATTGATTCCCGTCGTGCATTCTTTTAAGCTGCTCATTTCATCTCATGCTCTTCTGCAGGCCCGAAGGCCAGAGGGCCTTCTTTCCTCATCTGTTTCCTTTTCCGTGAAGAGCGTAAGGGAGAAAACGTGTTCTTTTGAGAGTCTGAACACCCATGATAATCCTGTTAGCTCCTGAGAAAGTTTATATTAGATTGAAATGTCATTGCTAATGGCGTCTGTTGTAACACATCAGGTATGCTTTGCATACTTTTCAGCCTTGGTCACAGGCCAGTACAGAACCCGTTTTCTCAGGAACCTTCCTATGCAGGCAAACAGAGCCATAACATCGTTCTGGATATGCCACAGGATATTTGAATGGGACTCTGGGTTGCTAGTCCTCAGTTTTCTGGGTTTGCTGTCAAGGGGGCCAGGAGCCTAAATACAAGAGGCTCATGTGATTTACTTCCTTGTGGGATATACAAAATGTGGCTCCTGGGAAAGGTGCCCAAAAGCTCGATAAAAGCTTCTTTAAAAGAGAGTCATTCCCCACCCCGCCCCATATTGATTTTGTAAAAAGATTTTGCTTTGGGGGGGCCGTTTTAGAGGCAGAGAAAACGTTACAAATTGTAGTTGGGGGTTGAGAAATCTGTCATGTACGTGCCCCATATTATCTGCCTTCGGTCTCAGTGCCTTTTTAAGAGAAAATGTTAGCGTTCTCCTGTCTTTCTGGAAATGTTTTTGAGCGCTTGTGAGTAGTCCGAGGCCTTTAAGGGGGAATTTTAAATAGTTGCGTGTATCTCAAATTCGGAACGATGACCAGTATTCCTGAGAAACTAAAAGTGATACTGTCTCCTTGTTCCTTTTTCTCTCCTGACTTTGGACTGTAAAGTATTTGAGCGCCAGTCCGTGCTGGATGGGGTAGAAAATACAACTGTGTTAGGCTGAGTCTCTTCTCTTATGTTCTGTTTATGCAGAGAGGCCCAATACCTATGAAGTATTAACAGTGACAGATGGGGCTTTCAGCCCTTTATTCCTGACATTCTGTTCACTGTGTGCTTTACACAGATTATTTAATCCTTAGAACGATCCCATGTGTTGGGCTCTCTTATCCCCAGTTGTGCACAAGAGGAAAAAAAAGTGACAGATGAAATAACTAGGCTGAGGTTGAGGTGCATTTGGACCCAAACCTGAGGAACCCAGCCTCGGTGCCTGTGTTCTTGAGTTGTGCCGTGCTGAATGACCAGAGGACAGGGCCATGGGCGACCCTGTTCGTACTGATTCCAAGAGATAAGAACTCGAGGTGCAAACAGTGAAGGGCGCCCTGCTTTGAACTTCATTCTGTGAGAAGTGCCATGAAGGTAGGGCTAGGAGCTGCAGACCGAGGAGCAGATGTTGGACAGGAGCAGGCCGTGAGCGTTCAGACTGGAGGGACGGCTTCCGTGGTGAGTGAGGGTGAATCAGGCGTGCTTTCCTCCTCCTTTCATCCTCGTGAACTTCTCTGCGTTCTTCAAAACCCAAAGTACGTGATCCCCTCTGAAGCTTTCCTGCTCTCCCTCAGAGTTTGTTCCCTTTGGGCTCCTGAAGCCATTTGTACGTCTGTCACTGCTAGACATTGTGCACCATCCTGTTCTACCTTTGTACAATAGGCTCCCCCCTCTTTCCTCTGGCTTCCTCCAGTCCCTTGAAGTCAGGGACGGTCTTATTCATCTTAGTCTTATTCATATTCATCTCAGGGGCTTAATGCAGAGGGGGAGCATTGAGCTTTGTTTGTTGAATGAGTGGCTGAGTTTCTCAGTCCAGATTCAAAGGCCCCTTTAAGCCAGATTTAGTATAATTGGGGCAGAGAATCCATTTTTACAAGAATTCATATGGTGGCGAAGCACAGGTTGGATTGGAATTGGGAGAGCTGGTGTCGAGGCGCGCTGACGTTGAGGCGACCAGGTAAGAGAAATTGTAGTAATCTAGGCAGGGGGCGGTTAGGGCCTGCTAGAGGTAGTGGTGAGGGAAAAGGTGTAAATCTAGTAGACGGTGACAACCAGGTGGCCTGCTGATCTTAGTTTTGGGCATAGAAGATATAAGGAAGAGTCCCAAGAAGATTTTAGATTACATGATCCTTCCTTCTTTCAAGCTTTTCTTGTAGTTAGGTGATTATGGGCGTTGTTCCTTCATAAATGAGTCAGTAGTAGGTAGGTCTCTGAACTGCTGAACCAGGAGCAGTGCAAAAAAAGGAACAGATAAAGTCGGAACAGACATAGCTGAAAGCTCCTCCACGCTGCAGATTTTAACTCTTTCTGGAACAGAAAACTTTATTTTAGATGCATAACGTAGCTCTTCGAGAGAATCTTCTGAGCCAGGGTTATTTCCTCGTCCTGCCTCAGAGTTTTAATTTGCTACTGAGGTAAACCGAGGAAGTCTTGGGGAAGTATACGCAGGCTTTTGGGATTGTAATCCTTTGTGCTGTCACCCTAACAGCTCCAAAAACATAGGTGATGGTTCTCAGCGACCCAGGAGTCTCCCGCTCAGGGTTCAGGCCCCCAGTGGCTCTCAGTAGTTGTGCTGGTAGAGAAGGAACACAACTTCTAAATTCACTGGCTGAAAATAGCAATCTGCATGCTAAAAACAAGTATGCCATTAAGTTTTTTAAGTGGCGTGTTGATACTTACAGGAAAGTGCACAAATCCTAATGTAAAGATCATCCTGTGTTGTGTGCTAACACTCACATGAAGAAAACGGGGTGTTACCAGCATCTCAGAACCCCTCTTTCCCAGAGGTAACCACCGTTCTGATTATAACACATCACGGGTTTATTTTGCTTGTTTTTAAAAAAATTTTTAATGTTTATTTGTTAAAAAATTTTTTTTAATGTTTTATTTATTTCTGAGAGAGAGAGAGAGCGAGAGAGCGCACGTGAGCAGGGGAGGGTCAGAGAGAGAGGGAGATACAGAATCTGAAACAGGCTCCGGGCTCTGAGCTGGCTGTCAGCACAGAGCCCCGGGGCTCAAACCCACAAACTGTGAGATCATGACCTGAGCCGAAGTCAGACGCAACTGACTTAGGCGCCCCTAGTGTTCATTTATTTTTGAGAGAGAGAGACAGAGTGTGAGCAGGGGAGGGGCACAGAGAGAGAGGGAGACACAATTCGAAGCAGGCTCCAGGCTCTGAGCTGTCAGCCCAGAGCCCGATGTGGGGCTCAAACCCACAGACTGTGGACTATGAGATCATGATCTGAGCTGAAGTTGGATGCTTAACCAACTGAGCCACCCAGGCGCCCCTGTTTTTAAAATTAATATACAATGAATAATGAAGGGTGTGTTTTGGCTTCTTTTAATCAACGTTGTGTTTGTGAGATTCATCTGTGTTGTTACATATCACAATATTCATTCTTGTTGTCTTATAATATTCTGATGAATAAACCATAATTTATTTATCCATTCCACTGGATACTCATTCGGGTTCTTTTGACTTTTTTGGCTATATGTATAATGGTGATGTGAACATTTGTGTACAGTTTTTTTTATATATACACGTGTACAAATGTCTGTTCTAGTTATCAAGGAGTAGAATTGCAGGATCATAAAGAATGCATGTGTTCACCTATCAGTGGTTTTCTTTTTTTAAAAAATATTTTAAATTCCAGTATAGTCAGTATACTGTGTTATATTCATTACAGGTGTACAATACAGTGATTCAGCACTCTGTACATCACCCAGTGCTCATCATGACAGGTGCCCTTCTTTATCCCCATCACCTGTTTCACCCAGCCCCTCATGCACCTCCCCTCTGGTAATCAGGAGATTCTCTGTAATCCTCTATAATTAAGAGTTTTGATTCTTGGTTCTTTTTTTCCTTTGCTCATTTTTGTTTGTTTCTAAACTTTCACATATGGGTGAAATCATGTATTCATTTTTCTCTGACTGATGTATTTCACTTGGCATTATAGCCTCTAGTTCTATCCATGTCATTGGAAATGGCAATATTTCTTTCTTTTTTTATGGCTGGATAATATTGCGTACTCCTCCTTGCTGTTTTCCACAGTGGTTACACCAGTTTGCATTCCCACCAGTAGTTCACGGGGGTTCCTTTTTCTCCATATCCTGCCAACACCTGTTGTGGTGGTGGTGTTGGCTTTACCCATTCTGATAGGCGTGAGATGGTATCTCATTGTGATTTTGATTTGTATTTCCCTATGATGAGTGATGTTGAGCATCTTTCCGTGTGTCTGTTAGCCCTCTCTGTCTTTGATGAAATGTCTGTTCGTGTCTTCTGACCATTATTTAATTGGATTGTTTGCTTTTTGGGTGTTGAGTTGTAACAGTTATTTATGTATGTTGGATACTAACCCTTTATCGGATAGGTTGTTTGCAAATATCTTCTCCCATTCAGCCAGATGGTTTTCTGAAGTGGTCATACCAGCGTATACTTCCTCCAGCAGCAGTATGTGCATGTTCTGGTTGCTCAGCGTCCTTACCAATTCTTGTTATTGTTGTTTTCATTTTAGCTATTTTGGTGGATGTGTAGTGCTGTTATTTTAATTTGCATTTCTCTGACAACTGATGAGGTTCAGCACTTCTTTTCTGTGTAGGCTTTAAAAATTAAAAAAAAAAATTTTTTTTTTAAATTTTAGAGTGCAAATGGGGGAGAGAGGCAGAGAGAGAGAATCTTAAACAGGTTCCATGCTCAGTGCAGAGCCTGGTGTGCGGCTCGATCCTATGACCTTGGGGTTATGACCCGAGTGAAATCAAGAGTTGGATGCTCATTGGACTGAGCCACCCATGTGTCCCTGAATAGGCTTTTTGAATACCTTACAAGTAACTATTCACTTGTCAAATAAGTCCTTTGTTTTTCCTTATTGATTTGTACTCTGAGCCCTCTTTTGGAAATGTCTTTTCCCGGTTTGTGGCTTTCTTTCACATGCTCTTCATTATGCCATTTGATGACCATTCTGATTTATCAGTCTTTATGTTCAGTGCTTTTCTGTGTCTTTTTCAAGGAATTTTTCCCTACCGCAGAGTCATGAAGATGGTTCTATATTATCTTTTAGAAACTATATTTTCTCTGTCACATTTTGTATCTGTTTTCCAACTGTAATTTTTTTTGTATGAATGTGTCTTATTTGGCTTTAATTGAATCTTATCTTTCCTTAATTCTTCTAGATCTGGATCTTAAATCCCCAGCACAAGCTGGGAAGCAGTCGGGTGTATCTGAGTCCTGAGTGTGGTTCCTAAGTGAGTCACTGCAGTGCTGGAGTACTTTGGGAGTTGGAGCCTTCCCTTCCTACCACATCATGGCTCTTGGGTTTTGTTTTATGTTCGTTGCTGCTTTATTACTGGAAAGTGTAGTTTGCACGGAATCTTACCACTTCCTTACTTGCCTTTAAGTCCTAAACCCACAGCAATCAGGATTTTGGCTTCATCCCCTCCTTGAAACATCTGGCAAAGCTTCCAATAGCCTTCTCGCCAGTTGGGAGGAATTCTCCAGTATCCTTCGAGCTATTTGCAGGTTTTGAACCTATCTTTTCTGTCTTTATATCTTTCTTCTGATTATATGACTTTGGTCTCCTTTTTGTCTCCTGTAAACTTTTTGCATAGTCTCATTTTGAGATCCAGTTGGAAAAACCTCATTAGATATGTTTGGACAAAACCTGCAAAGCCTGAGGACATGAATCTCCAGTTTCAAAGTCGGCCTGACCACTTCAATTTTTTTTGTTTTGGTCTGTTTTCATTTGGTATTTAAGACCAAGTAAAAATGATAGCAGCCATACTATGAATTAGATAATTCTTTAGCGTTTCCATAGTAGCTTTACACGGGTCATTGCGAGGTAGGAATTAGTATTGCCGTTGTTGAAGTGATTGAAAGTGCAAACAGCATGCTATTTGTTCTTACTGGCAAGCGCCTGGTGACACTACTGGATTAGGTTTTGGGGTTTCATTTTTCATGTAACTGTCATTCAGTGGGGAGCGTCCATCTCGTGATCCTTGTGGATACTTTCATCTGTCCACTTTTCCCCTGGAATGTTCGCTTCATGGGTTTGGACAGTGCGGGTGGATGGGACCAGGAGTGGAGTTAGAGGTGCATTCTTTGGAGAGATTGTCTTGAACATGGCCCAGCAGCATTTAAGACAGGGCTGGTTAATTGTCAGGTTCACAAACTTCTGCATAAAGAACCAGTAGGAAATAGACCTTGGTGTTGGTGGTAGTTTGCCCCAGTGTGCTGAGCTCAGGTGTTTTCTAGGATCTACTCTGAAATGATTCCCTACAAGAGAAAGTTGTGGAGCAGGTGTGACTTGAAGATGTGTCCTTAGTTTTCAGGGACTCATTTTGATTCCAGGAGAACTACTGATTTGTTTTAACTGAAGAGATGACTTAAGTTCAACAGATACCTCTTAATTTATGTTGTTTCATTTATTTATTTTTTGCCAGTAAGATAACTTGTGATATTTTCCTTTTATGCTTTCAGATCTTTCCCACAGATTGTTTTTGAAACAATTTTTTTCTTTTATAAAAATTTTTTAAGCTAATTTATTTATTTATTTATTTGGGGGGAGAGAGGGGAATCAGGGGAGAGGCAGAGAGAGAGAGAATCCCAAGCAGGCTCTGCACTGTGAGCACAGAGCCCGATGCAGGGCTTGAATTCAGGAGCTGTGAGATCCTGACCTGAGCTGAAAACCAAGAGCCGGACCCTCAGCTGACTGAGCCACCCAGGTGCCCCAACAAATCTTTTTTTTTTTTACTTCAAATCAGATGGGGAATACCAAGTCGATTTATGAAACAGACCAAAGCATTCTTTATATACATATATATGTGTATATTTCAGTAGGCTCCATGCCCAGTGTGGGGCTCAAACTCATGACCCCAAGATTGAGTCATGTGTTCTACTGATTGAGCCAGCCAGTTCCCCTAAAATATGTAGCTTTTAATAAAACACCTTAATTTGCAGGGGTGCCTCAGTGGTTTAGTTGGTTAAGCGGCTGACTCTTGATTTCAGCTCTGCTCAATATATTCCAGTTCATGAGTTCGAGCCCTGCATTAGGCCTGCTTCGGAGCCTCTGTCTCCCTCTCTCTACCCCTCCCCCACTCATGCTCGCTCGCTCTCAAAAATAAATGAATGGTTAAAAAAAAAAAAAAGCTTGATTTGTAATCCAAGAATATTTTCTAGTTGAACTGATAACATCGGTTTGAAAAAAGGTTAGAGGGGCTACTCCTGATCATAGCTGTAAACTTCAGAAAACTCCGAAGTGCTGTCACTGTTGTACAGTAATTCCTCACTCAGTGTGTCATTATGACACATCGGGCAGCTGCTCATGTATGACTGTGGCATGGGAGGGACAGCCGTGCCTGGCCCTGCTTGAACGTGACCCCCGTGTGCTCTGCGGTGTGCTTGCACATGCCAGCTGATGTAGATGGACTGGTGTAAGCCTGACTCAGCCTCTGTAATTAGTACCAGTCCCAAGAAGTACTGACGTTGGTTGCCACAGAGATAGCCCCAATTCCTCAGGGTCTTCAAAAGTCGGTTGCCAGGTGAAGGTCTCTGGTAATATTACAGATTGATACGTAACACCTATGAGTGTGGGCTCACTTTAAAATGCAATTTTTATAGTCTGCTCGTGCTGTGGGGACAATGGAGAGGATATGAGGTGGGGAGACTAGAATGAAGAGATAATTAAATCAGAACTGCTCTTGGCACCTGATGGTCTCTGGATGGGTAAGATTCAGATTAAGGTGCAGATTCAGAAATGGTCTAGGAATGCTTGCCTTCCTGCAGACGGGCAAGTGAAGGAGGGTGGACTCAAACTCCTCACCGCAAATGATGCCCCTACGTGAGTGGGAGAAGAGGGAATGGGCTTGGAGCCCTAGATGGAAGAGGGAGACAGTGGGCTCCGGGGCTGAGAGCCCTTCTCATTCTCCAGCTGGGCGGCTCTGCCCATCGGCTGCCTGTCTGTGGGTCCTGGCTGGGATGTGCTGAGATCCTGCTCAGTGTGGCTCCTGGCTGCCTTCACCTTGGCCTCTGGTGGCTGCTCATTCGAGATGAAGAAGTGTCAGAGCCTGTGACTCCTGAAAAGCCTTCAACAGCCCCCATGAGTCCATGCAGCAGTTTGACTGCAATTGTTCTGAGTCAAAATATGGCTAATTATTTAGACGTGGGGCAAATGTGTAGTTGACAGGAAGTCTGTAGGGAGCCCTGAACTTCTCCCTGAGTTTCTTCACTGCCTATGCAGTCAGGGCCAGGGGCTGGCAATTTGCTTTCGATCTATTTCCAGAATTAAATTTTGAGTTATTTGTTCCCTTTGCCTTAGTGTAAATAATTGAAAATTGATTGCACAGTAGCACGAATATATAGAGTATACTCAAAATTTGGGTTTTGAGCCAGCTGGGAAATTCCCTTCAGTTTTTCTGAATCTCATGTATTTGAAGAATGTTGAAATAAGATGTTTGAGGAAGTAAATTACTATTGCTGTTGAAAGTGACCTGGAGGGAACTGAGGAAAGTAGAACTGAAGACACAGTTACTGATTCCCCCGCCCCCCAAATTCCTTTGTTAGGCATCTGAAGAAGCCTCCCTCAGGGCCTTGGAAAGTCTGATGACAGAATTCTTCCACGATTGTACAACCAACGAAAGAAAACGTGAGATAGGTAAGTGCAGTGTGCTGAGAATTGCCAAGAGTCCTTTCAAACAAAAAGTCTATGTGTGAAGAGGAAGGAGTGGGTTGCCCCAGCTGGTCAGGCCTGCTTGTTTCCCCTTAAATTCTTGGCTTTTTTGGGACTCCATTTTGCTGGTTGGTGGCGTCTGTAAATCAAGGGCTGTGGGTCATGGAGCCCGCTATAATCCACGGTGCTGGGTTCTCTCTGGCCAAGCGTGGAAAACCCCTCCCGCTGCTCTGTTCTTAGTTTCAGCAATGTTGACCTTCTATCACAGAAACCTGTGGCTATTACGTTAAAAACAGAACCCCTAAAAGTGTCAGAACAACATGGTTTTGGTGTGTAGAAATCGAATCCAAACCTTATCTAGTGACTAGAGGTCCTTTATTTATCGGGTATTCCCTTTGGGGGCTTCTTCTTTATCTGCATGATGGTCTCCCCCATTCTGCAAGTTTCAATGAATAAAGATGCTTCAAACAACAGAGATGGAGATATAATTACCTTAGGTCTCCTGGGAATCTCAGTGCCTTCTAGAACTTCCTTTTGAATTTCATACTCATTACATGAGCATTATCCATTAAAGCACTATAAACTGTCCGATCTTTGCCTCAGAGATATGCTGCACTGTGGTCCTAGAGTAATCTTTTTTCCCCTCTGAGTCCTCACTTAACCTCTGAACTTGAAAATGAGAAATGTTTTCTTCTCTGTCCCAGCCTGAAGGCTTTCTCTCGGATGTTTGACTGCTCTGTAATAACTTTACTTTCATTGCTTTCATTGCTGGGGAGGCCTTTTTTTTTATGTGTCCCTAGGACTCTGCAGGCCCTTTTCTCTGCCCCACTTGGCTTCTCTAAGTCATGTTGGCCAAGTGAGTGTTGTGGCTGATTTCTGCCTTTGGTCCAAAGCTTGACTAAGGTCTGGATTTCCAGGTGGCCAGGTGACCTTTGGCTGCAGCCCATTTTCTCTTGTTTTCTTTCAGGATCATATCAGCTCTTGGTAGATGAACTTCTTACTCTTTTACTTTTTTTTTTTTTAATGTTTATTTATCCTTGAGAGACAGAGTGAGCAGGAGAGAGGCAGAGAGAGAGAGAGAGGGGGAGACACAGAATCCGAAGCAGGCTCCGGGCTCTGAGCTGTCAGCTGCGGGGCTCGAACTCACGAACCGTGAGGTCATCATCTGAGCTGAAGTCAGACGGTTAACTGAATGAGCCACCTGGGTGCCCCTTTACTCTTTTACTTTTAAATTTGGTGCTCTCTTTTGGGCCTTCTCTAAGGGAGTGTATTATAGAGGACTAGAGCTCTTATAAACAAGGGATTTGTTGTTAGTTTTATGCTGCCAAAGTACCTTATACTTAGAGTAAAAATATCACTGGTGATTTTTACCAAGCAGGTGAAGGATCTTTCCATTATGTCAATCTGCTGTATCCCAACACTAATATCTTTGAAGTCCTGTTTTTAGCTTATAATTGAAATGGTTTTGGTTTTTCTCTCAAAACAATTTTTCTTTAAAAGTATTTATTTATTTTGAGGAGGGCAGGAGCAGAGAGAAAGGGAGAAAGAGAATCGCAAACAGGCTCCACACTGTCAGCACGGAGCCCAGCGTAGGGCTCGAATTTACAATCTGCCACATCATGACCCCGAGCCGAAGTCAAGAGTCGGACTCCTAACTGACTGAGCCACCCAGGCACACTGGTTTTTCTCCCAATTTTTGGTTTGCCAAGCAAATACTGTTCACCTTCAGTGTTCATGAATTTAAAGTGGAACTTCTGAACTAAAAATGTATTCTAATCTGATTTTAAAATAGCTTTAAATAACCAGATACTACAAATGTCGAATGGAAATGCAGGCCGAGGGGAATCTCCGGGGGTTTGGTTCTGTGTGCTGGGTGTGCCTTAGTTCGCTTCTCTCTGTACCTGGCCCTGGAGCTTTGTTGGAGTGTGTGGGCTGGAACCATGTGCTGCTTTTTTGATATCTCAGGATAAACTAGAGGCTTTCCTAGTGAGGTGACAGGAAGGAGGGGGGTGTTTTATTACCGAGCTTCCACCCACCCTCCACCAAAGGCGTGTTATTAGTGCTCTATAGAGATACAGCTGTTAGCAGGGCACCTCAAGGGGCAATCTGGCCGTTTCCACAGTGGAGGAGGCCGAAGCATCCAAGAGGAGCAGCGATCACTTGGAATCAGACTCCGCGAGTGAGCGGCAAAGTCTCTAGTCCAGCGTTCCCCATTTCTAGCTCGAGGTCATTCTTTCCAGCGTGACTCCCAATCTGGGAGTCCTACAAACCGTTACTTAACTGTGAAGCCACTACAGTTATGACTGCTACTGGCAGAGCCGTGATCATAGCATTAGAACGGGCTGCCGTACTTCCTGCTGGAATTTTCTAGGGGCTTCCTTGACTCTCTGGGGGTTATTGCCTTTTATTCATCTTTTTACTCTAAAGTTTTTTTTATTTTTAAATTTATTTTCTTGGGGCGGCTGGGTGGCTCAGTCGGTTAAGTGTCCGACTTTGGCTCAGGTCATGATCTCACGGTTCGTGGGTTCAAGCCCCTCATTGGGCTCTGTGCTGACAGCTAGCTCAGCCTGGAGACTCCTTCAGATTCTGTGTCTCCCTGTCTCTCTGACCCTCCCCTGCTCACGCTCTCTCTCTCAGAAATAAAACATTAAAAAAAAATTCTAAAAAAAATTATTTTCTTAACCTTTTAAGTTTATGCTTATTTTCATTTTTAAAAATTTTACCCCCTTTATTTTGCGTTTCATGACCTGTGTAGCAGGTCAAGGTAACTAAGGGGCAGTATGTCCAGAAATATGGTGACAGGTTTTAGTGCTAGCTGTCTTGGGCTTCTGGCTGATGCTACCAGCAGCCTTAGGAGGATGGAAACCATTTCTTCCTTTCCTTCCCTTTCGCTTTCCCTTTCGCTTTCCCTTTCCCTTTCCTTTTCGCTTTCCCTTTCCCTTCCTTCCATTTTTGAGAGAGAGACAGTTATGAGTGGGGGAGAGGCAGAGAGGAAGGAGACACAGAATCTGAAGCAGGCTCCAGGCTCTGAGCTGTCAGCACAGAGCTCGATGCACGGTTCAAAGCCACAAACTGCAAGATCATGACCTGAGCCGAGTTGAATGCTTAACTGACTCAGCTATCCAGGAGCCCCAGAAAACCATTTCTAACTGATTTGACGTGGACAGGGCTGCTCGTGGGAACTCCCATGATTGCTACTCTGATTTACAGACTGTTTTCCATGTGGTATTTTAGAATGGCACTGCATGAATACCAAATAAAGAGAATTAGCCATCTTTAATACTCTTCATTTTTTCCTGTCCTGTGTTTATAAGGTTAGCCTTCATGTTTTCTTGTCCTGCTTCTCTGGCCATCATTTTGTGTGTGTTGGTGTGAACACTGAGTCCTGAGGAAATATATAGCGGGCGCCCCAGAGGAAACAGGTTATCAGTTAGCCTTCATTTATAAGGTACAGTGATACTTCTGTCACTGTCTGCCCGCATGTTAGGCTTAGTAAGGACTTTATCACTGAAAGTTTCTCTGCCTCAACTAGTGCCCATAGGCTGTTGGATTGTAGATGGCGGAACACATTGTCCATGCTCCTTGTCACCTCAGAATCAGAAAAATGTTGTATAGTCTGTCCTTCCTGTCTCGAAGACAGCTGGATTTTGCTGTTGTTTTGGGGGCCATTTAGTTATATGGAGAGATGTGTGTTTGAAAACCTAATGAGACAGCCCAGCCTTGTGTTAATTTCATGTCTTTTTCATGGCTGCCTTTGTTGCTATTTAACTTTTTCAGAGGAGCTTCTTGATAACTTTGCCCAGCAAATAGGAGCCTGGAGACTTTGCCTATACTTCCTCTCCAGCACCAGGAATGACTATGTCATGATGTACAGTTTAACTGTGTTTGAGGTAAGTTGTCAGATGCCTTTATAACTGTTCTGAAAAGTGTTCTGTAGTCGCGATGCCAGGTCATTGGCACTGGACTTCAGTTTTGAGGTGCAGCTGGCTGGGAAACAGGTAGCTTAGCTCAGGACTTTGTTCCACACGCTGACGCTGTCAGGAGGTCTGGGAGTCTGGGGCACCTTTCCATCTTCGACCCCAGAAAGGTGAGGCAGGGCTGGTTTGGTAGGTAGATTGTTTGTCGTAACATGTAACTTTGCCCTCCACGTCATCATTTAAAAGAGAAAGATAATGAAAAAAAAAAAAACCCAACCAGTTTGGGAGGAGAGATGATACCCATAATACTGTTATCCCAGCCACAAACATTGTCATTTATTTTAACTCCTCCAAGTTTTGTCTTCCTGTGTATATCTTTTCTTTTTAACCTGGTTATAATCATGTTGCTCATGCCACTATGCATTCTGCCTCCCCCCCTCCATTTAGCCTTTATGTTCTATTCCTCTATAAGTGGTTATGCCATTATTCACCAAGCCGTTCACATGTTGAACAATAAAGTTGCCTTTGTCATTTTTTGGTGGCCATTAGTGACCACCAAAAGGTTTTGCACATGCGGCCTTTTGTTTCTGTAAAGTTACTTAATGGATCTTTCGAGGATGGGATTGTTGTAGTAGAGGGTTTGAGTATTCCCAGTACTCTTACTGCCAAATTGCCCTAAGCCTTTGTTTAAAAGCAGGGTTTTTTGTTTGAGATGATCTAGCTAACTGTCGGATGAAAGCCAGTTATTTTTGTGGATAGATGGTTCACTTAGAAACGTGTATTTGTTTTTCAGAATCTGATCAATAAAATGTGGCTTGGGGTCCCATCTCAAGACAAGATGGAAATCCGCAGCTGCCTGCCCAAACTCCTTCTGGCTCACCACAAAACCTTACCTTACTTTATCCGCAACAAGCTTTGCAAAGTTATTGTTGATATCGGCCGTCAAGATTGGCCCATGTTCTACCATGACTTTTTTACGAACATTTTACAGGTAAGGAGATACCTGAGGAAATGTCATCTCACAAATTGTGTATTTGTAGAAGTGATTATTTCCTTGTCTTGAGGAGGAGTTTGAAGATTAGCATTTTGGAACTGCAGTAACGAGGTCACCGTAGGACAAACTCTTCACCTAACTTTGTGTTATTGAGACAAGTCACACCTTTGTGCCTGCTGAACGGTGGATAACCATTTGGTTACCTCTTGGGAAACTTTGTTCAGCAAAGATCTGAAAGCCTCTTAGGCCCTTTGCCAGACATTGGGGTACAAGGATGTGGCCTTCTGTAGTGATACTTTAGAAGGGGACAGCTGCGCAGACGGTTACCGGCACTGTGGAAGTGTGTGTGGCGTGCCGCGGTGGCATACAGGATTTAGACTCCGGGAGCTGAGCTAGTTTCAGTGCTGTTGGGGGAGAGGTGCGGCGGTGGGGCGGAGTAGGAGGACGGATGGTGGGCCGGGGCCAGGCCAGGAAGGGCCTGCTCTTGCAGGAGGGCTTCAGTTTGTAATTCATAGTCCTTCCGTGGGAGCATTTGAAAGGTGTATAGAAGGGGAAACCGGGCCATGGTTTTGTGTACGGATGCCAACTCTGGAACAGTACGGGGTGTGGAGGGGTGTGGATTGAAGAGGGGCGAGGCTGGAGCCCTGAAGCCACTGTCGGAGAGGTCCCGGCCCACAGGCCATTCTGGTGGGGGGAGCTGCGGCACTCAGGAGACCCAGTCAGGAGGCTTTGGTTCGTGGCTGGGTGGTGGAGGTGAGGGATCTAGAATGCCCTCCCGGTTTCCGGCTCAGAGAGCAGATTCTCCAGGCCAGGGCCGAAGAAAGAGGATATGAATTTGGGTAGAAGATGGGGAATTCTATCTGGCAGAAAATGCGTTTAATATTTGTGTGCTCCTTCTTATACCTGAGACGTTGGGAGCTGTGGATCTGGGGCTCGGGAAAGAGGTCTGGCCTCAGGTCAGGATTTGGAAGTTACGAGGGTAGGAGGTGGGACCTAAAAGCCTAGGGGAGATGCTGTTGTTCTATTGAATCCTGTGCCGAAGTTGGAAACACTTTCATATTATTGAGATAGTCTTGGGTGTACAGGAACTGGGTAGTGGATATAGTTTATAGGAATAAAATTCTCTGAAAATTAGTGTCTCAGTGACTGGAGGTCCAGGATTTTCTAACATTCAGTCTGCTCTTGCTACAAAGAATTTGAGTGATGGGGCAACAAAGAAAAAAACAGAGCATCCTTATTGCTTCTGTCAGATTGCCTCAAAGTGATACAAAAATTTTTCATTCAACTTTGTTTTATGTAGTGATTCCATTTATCTTGAGGTTTATTAGGTCGATACTGCAAAGGAGATTCATGCATTTACTCAGTAGGTTATTGAATACCAGCCTTGCACTAACTAAACATGGGGGATGGTAATGAAACAAAACAATGTCCCTGCCTTCGTGGGGCTTTACAGTCTCGAGGAGGAGACGTCTATTAGCAATAAGCAAATAGACTTATAGGAGGTTACGAAGAGCATTAAATCCAGGGTACGGAGAAAGAGCGTCGGGGGTGTTATCTAGACGGGAAGATGATAAGGCTTTTTTAGAGGAGCAGCCATTTGAGCAGGCATCTGAGTGGAAGTGATGGAGTGAGCCCTGTGGGTATCTAGGGGAACGGTGTTGGAAAGAGACGGAGTAGCAGGCGTGAGGACCCTGAGGAACGGCAAGGAGGCCAGTGGGCCTGAGGTGGTAGGACGTGAGGGGAGAGGTTTTGCTGGCTCTCCCTGGTATATTTGCCTTCCCTCCGAGACGAGGACAGTTGTGGTCACTCTCCGTGGCCTCCCCCCCTGAGGGAGAATGCGTTCCTGGGTTGGTTAGTGGCAGGTCCTCTGAGAGGCAGCGGTGGGGTGTGGGCCGGAAACTCCGGCCCTGCCAGTAGCAGTCAGAGGAGCCGTGTTCCCACCCAGCTGGGATCACTGCTTTTGATGGAGAGCAGGTATTTCCTGTCAGGCCTTGAAATATGATTAATGGTTACAAATGACAGTTCGGAAGAGCGTTTTTGGGTGAAGTGCTCACGGAGGTTTAGAAAGGCTAGTTGCTGCCCTCTGTTCTCCCCCGCTTCCCTCTTTGCACTCCTTCAGGAATGACTCTTCACCTCGTGCAGCCTTTGTGCCTTTGCAACATCTCATAATGGAAAGAGCAGCGAAGGGAGCAAGCGGGTTTGGGGCCTGCGTTTGTTCTTGTCACAAATCATCTTTGATTTTAGCAGCTCCTTCCACTTACGGGCACCTCCATTTCCTTCTTTGTAAAACCAGAGGATTGGAGTCAGTGATCTCTCAAATCCTTCCGCTTGTCGTGCTCTCTGCTGCTGCTCATCTGTGCCTAGGAAGCGGTCAGTGGCGTGAAAGCCACTTCAAGAATAATGGTGCTCAGTTGCTGATGCTTCTGGTAATGGTAGTAAAGTAGGCTTTTCTTTGGGTAGTGGTAAACAGGAGCTGACCAGTTCTGGAATCATCCTCACCATCCTTTGAATAAACCATCTGAGAGGTTTTTTTCGGGCTCAGTTCCACCATGTTCTGCTTGCTGTCTGGGGTGCCTAGTTGTTTTGTTTTTGGACTGACAGTTCGCTGGGCATCGGTGCATTTTATGCCATCATCGTGGTGGCCACCATACCAGGCAGAGAGGAGTCGGTTTGGGGCCCCAGAGGGATACTTGTAGATCTGTGTGTTAGCCACTTTCTAGGCTGATGGAAAAGGAAGTAGTTGAAGTTGAAACTGACCTCTGTCGCCCCTGCTCTGCCCGTATGTACCTCCCACCCGTACACTAGCTCAAACATCACACCTTTGTAGAGTCTGTTCTTCAGATTCCTGAAATCTCCTGAGCTCAACCTGTGGTTGTGTTGTGCCTGGGACCAGATAATTACGGGGTAAGCAGCAGAGGAAAGAATTGCCATTCCTTTCTGGTTGGGCGGTGTAATAAAAACCATTGAGCCTTTTCAGAAGCTCACATTAAGTGCCTGAACTTGGGGGAGAATAAAAGGACCTGAATTTGATATTCAACCTAAAAGTGCTTATTCTCTGTTAAAGTAAATTGCAGAGAATTACTTCTGTTAGAAAATTAAATTATATATGTGAAGATGGTAAAGAGAAACACTGTTTTACAAACAAGCCTTTTGAACACAAAGCTGATGAGAAGGAAAATATTTGATCAGGCTGTTCTTTCAGGAAAGAATAACTTTCACGTTCAGTTGGCTTTTTGCCTTCCTCCCCTTTTTCCAAATGGTGAGAGAAAGGAGGGCTTTTGGATACGTTTTCCACAGTGAAGGATTTTTTTTTTTTTTTTTTTAACTGTGGGAACACAGAGCATTTCATACCTAGAGGAAAATGTGTTGCCAAATTGGAATAGTTGGTAATACGAAGCGTTCCCAGCTGAGAGAGTAAGAATGAGGGCTTTGGGGGAAAACAGACACAAAAAGAGGGTAGAGGAGAAAGAAGTGAGAGAGGGGAAGTAATGGGACTCTTAAAGCACAGATTGATAACCCCCAGGCCTCCGGATGGGAAGAGATGCTTACGAAGGGTCAGTAAAGAAACCTTGCTTCAGGGATTTCCCATTCTTGCCCTGCTGCATTGTCTTACCTGCTGTTGTTAGAAGTAGCCCAAATTTGGACAAAAAGAAAACTTGTGGAAGATACATTTGAAGTTTCAGTGTCCAAGATAATTGATTTACTAGAGTGCATTTTCAGCATACCATCAGTTGCCACTTGTATATCCCTCTGCACCGGAGGATGGTTGAATTTATCCTCTGTTCCCACCGTTGAGTGCGTTTCCTGCCCTTTGGGCTGAGCTTTCCCTTAGTCTGCAGAGGGGAGAGCCGTTTTCAAGGGAAAGGCAAGAGCTGCGTACTGCTTGGAGCAGAGAAGGTGTGTTCTGTGCTGTCCGCTGCAGTTCCTGGTGCCTTCCTCTTCTCTAGTTTTGTAGACCGAATAAATAAACAATTGTATCCAAGAATGAGTGATGTTTAAAGTTAATTGCGATTAAAGAAGATGGTCAAGTGTTCCTTAAATTGTGCATGTACTCTTTTATAGATTGTAGCCTAGAACTCAACAGAATTTTAGTGGCACCTTGCTTACTTTTACCATTTCTGGAAACTGAAAAGTAAATTGAAAAGTAAGTAACACTGTGAATTTTGTGAAATTGACTAGGAAGACATAGTAATGCTGGTGAAGGTGTACCTTTCTGTCCCTTGCCTAAGGCAGCTAGTGCAGTGGAGTGGATAGTGTAGGTGGTAGAAAAAGTAACTCAAATCGCCTATGTAGGCATTTGCAAAATTATAACCGTAGCCCTAGTTATAGATGTTTCTGCTCTGCCACGTGTTTAATCTTGGACTTGCATGTAGCAGGCAAAGCTTAGAAACATAAAATTGATCTAACCCCTGAATATTGAAAGGATAACATAACCCCTGAATGTTGAAAAGATAACACACATTGGTTCATACATTTCCTTGTTGCTGATACATGAATCTGGGCAAAGGGACCAAAGCTTTGTTGGGAATCTGGACAGGTAGAGAAATTGTCCCATTAGGTATAAAAGAACATTGTGTTCATGGTTAGAATTTTGCCTTTAGAATAAAATGAGAATGTTCTTTGAATCAGTAAAAAACATAATAAAAGGATTCTGAAGCCTTGATGTACGCGGCCCATTCCTGTGAAATTAAACTCACGGAGGAACCTACAGGTTTTGTGTTGCTCGGTCCTCCTCGTACTTTCATCAGCCGACAGTCTGCTCGGAACTTCTTCTCTGCAGTTGATCCAGTCCCCCGTTACAACCCCCCTCGGGCTGATCATGTTGAAGACGACTTCGGAAGAGCTGGCTTGTCCCCGTGAGGACCTCAGCGTGGCTCGGAAGGAGGAGCTGCGGAAGCTGCTGCTGGACCAGGTGCAGACTGTGCTTGGGCTGCTGACAGGTGAGCGGTTTGGTGGACGCAAGGGACGCTGGTGGTGGCGCTCTGAACTTTCGAGCGGTTGTTTTAGTTGTGACTGTGACCGGGTAGAGAAACAAAGACTGTGGTGTGCACTGTCAGCACTGAGCCCAGCGTCCAGCACGTGGTAGGACCTCCTGAAATGTGTGCAACCTGCTTTCCTCACGGTCTTTATGAAATGGTCCTCATGGTCACCGTCATTAGTGGGGTAGAGCCCAGGTCATAGGAATGTGATTGAAATGCCAGGTGCTACATTCTCAGCAAGGTGGGTGGCAAGCTCTTCATTAAAAATAAATTGAGTATAAGATCAGGAGGAGCTGGAGAAGCGGAGGGTGGGAACATTTCCAGTGCTGCGCAGAGAGGCGAGACCGGGTGTGGCATCAGCACCCTGTGCACCTGCTGTGGTTGTAAGCAGCGTTTTCTTCGTCATCTTGTCTGTTTTATCAGAGTCTTACAACCGTGTGCGGGGAGTAAGAATAAACAGAAAGCAAAAGCAAACCGCAGAACGAGACAGGAAGGTGGGACGAGGGTGGAGCGCGCCGGCTCGCCAGGGCCCTGCCACTGGGGAGGAGGGGCAGGGGCAGGCCTCGTCTGGGGGCGCCAGGGGCCTGTTTGCTGCTTGAAGGAATGTCGCAGCGCAAAAACAGTCTTTATCTCCAGCTCCTCTGCCCAGGGTTCCTCTCAGATCTCTAGGAACGTGTCTTTTGTACATGTTACAAAAGCACTGGGCATGCAGTGGGCGTTTCCAATCGGTCGAGAGTGCTTGATCGAAAGTAAACTTGTCATTTGGGCCGTGTCCTTCCCCACGTCCCTAGGAGACCCGCACCTCAGAGCGTTTATTCATTCGGAGCACTTCCATTGATGCCCCCAACTAGATGTTATTTTCTGCAGTTAAGGGCTACGTCTGATACCCCTCTATCCTACCAGGGTGCAGACATGAACAGTTTTTAAATTGGGGTTAATTCATGTAGTGTAAAATCCACCATTTTACGGTGTCACAACTTGGTTTTTAATATATTCACAAGGTTGCGCAACGATCACACGATCTAATTCCAGAACACTTTCGTTACTGCCCTTCCCCACTCCAGCCCCTGGCAATCACTCATCTGTCTGTCTCTGTGGATTTTCCAATTTGGCCTTTCCATTAAAAAAAAAATCATACAATATGTGGCCTTTTGGTCTGGCTTCTTTTACTTATTGGGATACTTCAAAGTTCATCCGTGTTATAATATTAAAGATTTTGAAAACACAGTACTTTCAAAAGCTTTTACCATTGATCATCTTATGCAGTAGGTTCTGTAAAGAGGTCCAGAGGGGAATAAAACAGTCCCCATCTCTAGTGAGGGGTGCTCAAGTGGGGGGAGAAAGACAGCTAAAGCCAGTGTGTTAAGGGGTTAGTAGAGGTGTGTTTCATGCACAGGCAGGACTGAGCAGACAGGACTTTCTGGGGAGGGTGACAGCCAGGTGGAGCTCTGAGGAGCGGGAAAGCAGCAGCCTGGTGGAAAGGGCATGTTTGGAGTGGCAGGAGGAGAGCAGGTCAGGAGGTGGCACGGAAGGAGTAGCACCCTGTTCAGTGTGCGCAGCCTTGTGTATGGGAGTCGGGGTGAGGCCGGGTGGGGAGAGCAGAGGCCTGAGGGAGCCCGTGGGGGGTGCTGCTGTGGGCTGGGTGAGGAGGGAATGAGGGGCAGTGGAAGGTCTGTCGGGGAAGGTGAATTGAGTTTGGGACATCCAGGTGGTGGTGTCCGGGAATGGTGGAGAAAGGGGGGTTTAAATGTTACTGACGTTTGATCAAAGAAGATCAGATTGGTTTTTAAATCTGATTTTCGTAGGTTAGACTTCATTTCTCTCTCAAACTCCGCTTCTCCTTTCTTGGTAGGTATCTTGGAGACTGTCTGGGACAAGCACAGTGTCACCGCTGCCACCCCACCGCCATCCCCGACCTCAGGAGAAAGTGGTATGGTCTCCCCACCGCGTGTGCTGTTCCTCTTTTTAAAAACATTTGGGGGTCTCGATGGGGTAGCGATTGCTTATCTGTGCCAGATGCTGATGCTGATTTTCCTGAATCAGTTTTTGGCCTTTCTGCCCATGTTTTCAGAGGAGCTAGCTCTACTTCATTCTTTGTAAGTACTCACGCTTTCTTAATATAATGTTTTGAACAACATAGATTATTTCTTCTTTACCCACCAGAAAAATGGCACCTTTGATCTTCTGTCATCCACTTCCGTCCCCTTTAGCTTATAACTGTGTTGTCCCTCCTGGTTTGTTTTTTGCTTTTTCTCAGATTTCATGGCTGTATTGTTCATGCTCACGTTGGCATGAGCCCGTGGGCCTGAAAGGTCTGCTTTGCAGTTATGAAGGGGTCAAGATCTGAGGAGCTGGTTGGTTTACTGAAGTCGGGGTGGGGGGGCACACGGGAGAAGAGGATGTGGAATGCTTTCTTCCCAACGGGGCTCGGGGAAGATGGAGCCAGGGTGCAGTTATCACCATTGGTTTTACATCAGTTCAGAATAATTTGATAAGGCATGGCTGTTTTTACAGTGTCGCTAAGTGGTTTACTAGAGGCTAATTAATTCTCCATAGTTACATTAATGCCTTTTTCAAAAGTCAGAGTGCAGCTTGCCTAAAAATGGCTACTTCAAGGATAGAAAGAGGAAATTGTGTCAGAGCAGAAACTTTTAGTTTCTGAATGCTTGTGTTTACACTAAATGATCACAGATGCTTTTCAAGTAGAGTACATCCTGTGAATTGCACATTATTTCTTCCTCTACTGTAAAGGTTGGTTAGTATATAGCTGATGAGAAATATTTCTCCATCTTTCTTATTTACCCCAGGAAACGGGCTGTTGAAATAGACACCTCTAAGTCCGAGCTGATTCACGTAGCCTATTGTTGTTAGTTTGTGGAAGTTGAAATTCTTGCAGAGCTGAAAATGTAGCAGGACGTTTTGAGGACTGCTCATAATCTACTGATTTATTCCGAATTCCACTTGTCAGACTTGGGTAAAAACTGTTAGCCATTTGTCATACTTCTTAAACACTATTACAGAGCTTTAGAGTGTTCTAAAAGCCAACAAGGATTTGAACTTTGTTTGTACTTGGTGGCAGACTTTCATTTTCACCGTGGATATTTGAGATGACTTAGCAGATTTAAATTTTGCAATATGTGCTGATTAAAGGAAAAATTGCAAATGAGGCAGAGCTTTGCTCTCATGAGGATACACTCTGGAATCTCCTACAGGCCAGCTGATTGCAGAATATGTCATTTCATTTAAATGATAGTTTGCAAAGATTAGTTTTGTTGAACTGGATTTGGTTTTAGGTGGTTGAACACGGGCTTAGCGTTCGGTTTCAGTTAGCAGTTTACTCTAGTAAAACTTGTTTTTCTGAGATCATTTTTCCAGGGCCAAACGCGGTATGTTTTAGTTGGCTTTGTTCAGCTACATGTTCTGAGCGAACTCAGTTTATGCTTTGATAGACTTATTTTCCTGGAGGCCAGATTGGGGAATATCAGATAATACAAATCAAAAATATATTCTCGCCTCTTTTCTATGCTGCCTCGGTTTTGTTCATGAGGCTTGGTAAAATATAGCACGAATGAACTTGATGTTTCCATATAAACAAAACCTGAGAGTGTGGTGTGTATTTCTTGAGAGTCGCCTCTTAGACACTCTTAAGACATTTCTGAAGTCTTGAACTTTAGTATTTGAGAAAGATCAAAACAAATGGAGACTGTTGGAGGCCTGGGAAGGTAAGCAAGCTTTTAAGCTGGTATCCTCCTCCTCAAGAAAATAGGGGGCACCTGGGTGGCTCAGTCTGTTGAGGGTCTGACTTCAGCTTAGGACAGGAACTGAGTTTGAGCCCTGCATCGGGCTCCCTGGTCTCAGCATAGAACATGCTTTGGATTGTCTCTCCACTACCCCTCCCTCCCCGCCGCCCACTTGCATGCATGCTTGCTCTCACTCTCTCTCTCTCAAAAATAAAACATTAAAGAAACACAGGATTGCATGTTCATTTGACATGCCTTTTCAGTTGTAAGTGAGGCTGTCAGACCTTGTTCCATCATTTGGACGATGCTGAGGGTTTCGTTAATGTTTATTTTGATGGTTTTGCTCAACCTCCTTTGTGCACTTAAGACACCAAGTTAAGCAGTAACATTTCTAAAAAGTTGTTTAGCTTTATTGACCTAATAAACTCACTGTCACGGAGAAAATTCCTTCTGAGAAACCTTAGGGCCTGGTGAGTAACCCTGATAATTCCTACCCCCCACCCCACTCGACCTTTAGTTAGCAATCCCTGCCCGAATCCCCACGAATCCCCACGCTGGGCTCTGTCTGCCCTGTGTGTTTTGGTGTTTTTTTTCCCATATGCTTTCTGGTAACATCGTTTTCTGCCTGATCACTTTGAAAGAACAAAGCCCGGGGACAGGTCCCCTCAGCAACTACTTGAACAGTCTGGGGGTAGAGGCAGCTTTGAAGGGTGCTTGTGGTCTGCTGCTCAGAGTAGTTCCTCAAATTGTCGCTTATCTTTTAAACTTGCCTTACTAGACCAGAACCCTGTGAAGTAGACTATGGTTTCAGCTCTCATTTACAGATGAGGAAACGGGGCCTCATGAGGGAATCACGTCACTTAGTGGCAGAGCAGGGACAGCCTAGGTGTGTGGTCGCACAGTCTTCGTCCCACTCTTCCCGGTCTTCCCGGCCACTCCCCCCACTTCTGCCTGCCTCCCCCTCCCCCTGGTTTAGAACATATGCTGGGTGCCCTCCCTGACTGCTGCTGTCCTGGGCTGGGAAGGGAGAGGAGCGGTCCTCTGAGGACGGAATGTGACTGTGCCCCCCTGCATGCTGGGGCCAAGGCTTCGGGCTGCGCCTGGGCAGCCTCAGCCCTCCTCCTCCCTCAGCCTCCGCTCGCCCTCCCCTCTTTGCTTGGACAGATGGGGTGGGGGGAAGCAGTGAACAAAATGAAATGATGTAAATACGGTGATTCTGAGTTAGCTTTCACTGTTCTGCAGTAGAACTTGAGGCCGCACTTTTGTCACCTGCGTGGTGTGTCCCGTATGGATGTGTGCGGATACTGGCGAGGGTGGGGACGTCAGAGAGCGCAGGTGATGGAGACCAGGTCACGCCTTCCCGCTTTCTCCCACACTCGGCACACTGCAGGTCTTTGTGCACTTGCAGATCTTTGCACGTGTTCCTTCTAAGTGGCTTGGAGGAAGGTGTCTCTTGGGAGGGTCACTCCACTCCTGTGACCTCACGTTCTTCCCCTAAGGGCTCCTCGGCCGGAACTGCTTTCCACTGTGCTGGACTGAGGCTGTGGCGAGGTCCTGGTTCTCAGTGGGGAGGAGATCTGGCCCCGTGGGGAAGGATTTTGTCTAACCTGACGGGAGGGGAGAGGAGGGGGCTGCCGGCATCTGATGAGGGGAAGCCAGGGGTGTTGCCAAATCTCTGACTACGCGCAGAGCAGTAACAGATTATCCAGCCCCAAATGTCAATAGTGCTGAGGTCCTGAAACCCTGGATTAGTAAATGTGGAACTGAATAGAAAACATGACATTTTAATAAATAAAAAGGCCCAGGGAATGTTTGCACGAACGCCTGACGTGTCTGGGTTACTTCCAAGCGAGCAAATGCACCGGAGCCGTGCCGGCCCCTCTCGGCAGGGGTGCGTGTTGCTGCCAGAGCCCGGTCCGATGCAGAGAAGCCAGTCGTTCACAGGCTCTGCAGCCAAGATGCGCCCTCGCACGGACAGCCCGTCAGCCTTTTCCTCAGGTTTGCACTGGAAATGCTGTGGCGTGAAACAGAGTCTGTTCTGTGGCACTTCCTTCCTCTTTGATTAAAATACAGTTTTTGAGGGGCTCCTGAGGAGTCAGTTGGTTGAGCATCTAACTTCGGCTCAGGTCATCATCTTGTGGTTTGTGGGTTCGAGCCCCTCATTGGGCTCTGTGCCGACAACACATGACCTTTGTCTCCCTCTCTGCCTTTCCCCTGTGTGCTTTTTTTTATCAAAAATATAAACAAAAAAATGCAGCTTTTGAAAAGTTCTTTGTAATCTGCTAAAATACTTTGAAATATTGAAAGTTGAATTAAATCATCTTCAATGAGAACAACCTTAGAAGATTCTTGTTTGGAGGGGCAGAAATCATAGGTCATCTTAGACACTTAGAGAGTTTTGCATAGTCCCCTTCCGCATTTGTCCCCGGGCTTACGTCTTTCTGCAGCTGTGCTGCTGTGAATGCTGTGTCACTTAGGACTTTAGAGCACACATGCTGTCCTGTGTTTGCATATTAACTTTCCTATCACTTTCCCTGTCTGCCTAATCTTTCCAGTGGATCTGCTTTCTGGGAAGGAGCATAGGCTTGGGCGCTGGACCTGGGTTTCCATTTCATCTCCTTCTTACGAGCTGAGGAACACGGGGCAAACACTTAATCTGTCTGGGTCTTAATCTAACAGTTCTGTAAATGCAGATGAAAATACTTACCTTAGAGCTGTGGGCATGAAATGAGAATATGTGTGTCAAATGCTTAATGGAGCACTAAGCAAATAATGACAACACGTTAGATGGTAGCTGTTCGTAACATTGTTGGTTTGCTTTTTTCCCCTTTGGCAGTCCTCTTCTGGAAGAATTCTTCTGAGCTAAGGAGTAGGAACAACGTTTTTGTTTTGCTTTTGTTTTTAAAGCCAGAACGTATTTCTAATTGAAAATGCTCAAGAGATTTAAAAAAAGGTCCAAGGGCCCAAAGATGTCCAGGTTTAATAGAACATACAGAGATGGTGTCTGTGGGTTAAGTATCCATTTGATCCTGGTTAATTATTCGCCCTGATCATTCTTCTAATTGATTAGTGGTGATTTCCTCTGATAGCAGCGTCTTTCATAAATGGCCCCAGTCCATGAATGACGAGAAGAGCAATACCAGAAACCATCACTGTCTTTGAAAGAGAGAAAGTTGAACATCTGACTCAGGTGGACAGCACCACAGCAGTTCCAGAAATCAACCTCCTTAATCCAGCAACATACTGAAATGTGTGCAGATCGTACTTGAACATCCTTCTTGCATTATTCTTTGAAACCAGGTCCTCTCATGATCAGTGTGGGTAGCTGAGATCATGAGGAGTCTCCTCTACTATTAAATGCAGCTCTTCCAGAGCAGAATCCATCAAACACTCTACCAGAGAAAATGCCAGGGGACAAATTTTTAGTCTACTTTTTTAAAAGTAGGCTCCATGTCCAAGGTGGGGCTTGAACTCATGGCCCTGAGATCAAGAGTTGCATGCTCCACCAACCAAGCCAGTCAGGTGCCCCCCTTTTAATCTACTTTTAACAATAGAAATTAAACGCCTTATTAATAAATCACAAAATCCTCATTTTACTGGCCAAGGAGATGAGGCTGAGAGTAATCTCTTTATATTCATTCAACATTAGTATAAAGCAGCAGTTTTCAATAGGTCTGGAGGTCCCTCAAGCCCTTTCAGGGGTACCAAAGATCAAATATATGTTCATAAAAACATTATGACATTTTTTTTTTAAGTATTTATTTTTGAGAGAAAGAGTGCAAGCAGAGGAGGTGCACAAAGAGAGGGAAATAGAGGATCAGAAATGGGCTCTCCTTGAACATCAGAGAGCCCGGGACGGGGCTGGAGTTGGACACTCAACCAGCTGGGCGCCCCAGGCACCCCACATTGTGTCATTTTTACGCATGCTTTCATGAGTATCCTGGATAGAGCTCAGTCAGCTCCCACGTTGTAATTCACATTTAAGAAACTACTCTTTCTAAAATTTTAATACTAGAGAAAAGCTGCAGTTCCCTAGAAAGGCCACAGAAGAGCTGCTTGCTTTTTCAATTTCATATCTGTGGAAAGCTGTTTTGTTCATATACTTCAGGAAAATAGCATATTGCAACAGATTGAAGCAGATGAGAGAGTCTAGCAATCTTTTTTAAAGCCAGACAGACACTAGAGAGATTTCTAAAAATGTACAAACAGTGCTACTCTTCTCACTTATTTTTTGACGGCAAGATACATTTTTCATGTAAAAATATTTTATGCTAACGTGTAATAGGTTTAATATTATTAAATAGATATTTAAAATAACAGTATTTGAACACCTCAGTTTTAAATTCTGTGTGATGAATATCAATAGAAATAACCTGCATAAAATTCTTTGGCATCCTCATTAATTTTTTCTTTTAATATTTATTAAAAAAATTTTTCATGTTTGTTTTGAGAGAGAGAGAGACCGTGTGAGCAGGGGAGGGGCAGAGAGAGAGAGGGAGACAGAGTCAGAAGCAGACTCCATGCTTTGAGCTGTCAGTGGAGAGCCTGATGAGGGACTTGAACTCACATGCAAGATCATGACCTGAGCCAAAGTCTGACACTCAACCAACTGAGCCACGCAGATGCCCCTATTTATTTTTGAGAGAGAGTGAGCGTGAGCTGGGGAGGAGTAGTGGGGGGACAGAGGATCCTAAGGAGGCTCTGTGTGGAAAACAGAGACCCTGATGCGGGCCTTGAACTCACGAACTGCAAGGTCATGACCTGAGCCGAAGTTGGATGCTCAACTGACTGAGCCATTCAGGCACCCTGGCATCCTCAATAATTCTTAAGAGTGTAAAGAAGTTCTGTTTGAGAATTGTTTCTGTAAAGCACAAAATACAGTGTGAAGATTTAGCCACTATTACCTTCCAGAAATAACACCATTCCAGATCCCTCTCTATGTGTAGATGCAGAGAGGTTAAGCTAAATAAACAGACAACGTGGCATCATATCAAACGTTTCTATTATTTTTTTTTACGTTTTTATTTTTAAGTAATATCCCTACCCAACATGGGGCTTAAACGCATGACCCCGAGGTCAAGAGTCACATGCTCTCCTGACCAAGCCAGGCAGGTGCCCTCGTTTTTATTTTTCATACCAACAAATTGTAGTTTTCCCTGAATTTAATGGGAGGTATTAACACAAAGGGAATTCCTACCTTGAGATGGTTTTGCCACAGGGATATTAGTTTGTAAAAGACACCCCTAGGATTAAGAAGAAGATTATGAAAACCAATTTCTTACTACATGTTTTAATTCTAGCCCATATGTTTTGAGACGACATGCCTGTGGAAGAAGAGAGCATTGGACAGCACACCCTCTCTGATCCTACACGTTAGGCTTGATTCTGTATTTAATTCAGGCTTGCTGCAGTCCCCTGGCCACAGCTGCTCTCTTCCTTAGCTCTTCTGTTTTGTTTATTGCTTCATTTGCATGGTTTCACGAATTGTATCCTCCTTAAGAGGTTGTGGGCAATATGTTATCTGAGTTTTTGCATTGGGGAAAATGTCCCCTTCCTTTCTGTTCAAAGGAGAGCTTTGGGTGAGGTCATTTTCTGCCTCAGAACTTGTGGACACCGTACCATTGTTGTCTGGTTTCTTGTGTGACTGGAGAAGTCTGAATGTGGTAGTTTCTCTTTTGTGTTTATGCTTTTTCTGCCTACATTCCTTCCTTAGTCCCAAGGTTCGTAGTCTGTATCATTTCTGCTTGAGGCGGGATAAGCCCCTTTATTTTGTATATGCGCATCTTTTTTTCAGGAGAGTTTTCTTCTTGTTATAGCTTTGAATGTTTGTCTTCTCTGAAATCACTATAGCTTTTTTTTACAATCCCCATTTTGTCTTGTGTGCTTTCCATTAGTCTCATGCTTCTCAAACATTGAGCATGTTGGAAGTTCCTCAGAAAGTTAAAAAAACAAAAAAAAACAAAACTACCCCAGGACCCAATACTACTGGGTATTTATCCAGTGAATTACAGAAATACTAATTCAAAGGGATACGTGCACTCCTATCTTTAGAGCAGCACTATTTGTAATAACCAAGATATGGAAGGAGCCCAGGTGTACCATCAGTTGATGAATGGGTAAAGAAAATGTGATATATCTATTCAATGGAATATTGTTCAGCCATTAAAAAGAAAAAAAAAAAGAATGAAATCTTGCCATTTGCAATGACCTGGGTGGATGGAGCTGGAGGGTCTTATGCTAAGTGAAATAAGTCAGTCAGAGAAGGACAAATACCACATAATTTCAGTCATATATAAAATTTAAGAAGTAAAGCAAATGAGAAAAGGAGAAAAAGAGACAAACCTAGAAACCGACTCTTAACTATAGAGAATAAACCGATGGTAACCAGAGGGGAGGTGGAGGGGGGGCGATGAAATAGGTGGTGGGGATTAAGGAATGCATATATGGTGAGTGCCAGGTGACTAAAATAAAAACTGAAAACCAAACCAAACAAACACCTAAAAAAACTTCAGCAAGCATAAGCATCACCTCTTGGAAAGTGTGTAGAAACAGGCGCCTCGACCACGCCCCTCCCAGATCGAGAGCGGTACATGCGGGTGCAGGGCCCGAGAGTTTATATTTCTGACGAGCTCCCAGATATGCTGATGGTGCAGGCCCACAGACTTAACCTTGAGCAGCCCAGTAGTTCTCTGTGTTACAGCCTCTGGACCCCTTATTTAATGGAGATACAATTGACCCAGAACATTGTTAGCTTCAGGTGTACAACATAACGGCATATATTGCAAACTGATGGCAACAGAAAGTGGAGTTAACATCCGTTACCACACGCAGTTAAAAATGTTCTTTCTTGTGATGCGAACTTTGGAAATTTATTTCCCTAGCGACTTTCAAGTATACAGTACAGTATTGTTAACTAGCTGTGGTCACCACCGTACGTGGTCTCCCTGGGACTCCAGTATCTTCAAACTGGAAGTCTGTATTTCTTGACCCCCTTCGCTGATTTTACCCACTCTGCCACCCAGGATGCCTTTACTCCTAAAAACCGTCATGGTCCTCGAAGAGCTTTGTGGGTTATATCTGTTGATATAACACGGAGGAAATTTATATTAATTCATTTAAAAAGAACTATGATGAACATATGAACAAGTAATATGTTATAATGAAAGATGCATTCTCCAAAGCAAACAAAATTTCCCTGAGATGAGCGGCATTATTTTACATTTCTGCCGATATCTTTAATGCGTAGCTTAGTGAAACATGGCTTTCCTTTTCTCTTTGTTGTACTTAAATTGGGTAGTAAGAGACTTGATAGTGTAGACGTTAAGACCTTTTTGTGTTTGCAGGTGACTTACTGAGTAAGCTGCTGCAGAGTCCTAGTTCAGCCAAACTGTTGAACCAGCCAATCCCCATCCTTGATGCGGAGAGTGAGTATATCTGTTCCCTGGCCTTGGAGTGCCTGGCCCATCTCTTCAGTTGGATTCCTCTGTCTGCCAGCATCACCCCGTCCCTCCTAACCACCATCTTCCACTTTGCGCGCTTTGGCTGTGACATCCGGGCCAGAAAGATGGCGTCAGTTAACGGCAGCAGCCAGAACTGTGTGTTGGGTCAGGAGCGCGGCCGGCTTGGGGTCCTGGCCATGTCCTGCATCAATGAACTCATGTCCAAGAACTGTGTGCCTATGGAATTCGAGGAGTATTTACTGCGTATGTTCCAGCAGACTTTCTACCTCCTGCAGAAAATCACCAAGGATAACAATGCCCACACGGTGAAGAGCAGGCTAGAAGAACTCGATGAGAGGTAATGAACATGGGTGTGGAAGCGGCCGCGCCCTAAGAAGGGGCCTTGACCGTTGGTCACGTTGTGCTGCATGGTGTCTGTAATCCTCTTTGGTTTCAGAATTGGGGGCTCCTGGTGAGGAACGGACAGGTAGGTGTGTACCAGTAAGTCTGAGCTTAGCTGGAAGGGCTAGGGTGGTCGAGGGGAGCGAGTCACGTTTGCAAAGTGACTGAATTGTGTAGGTTTGTTGTCTTGCCCCCCATCTGTCTCCTGTCCTCCCTTCCACCCCTCTCCCCTCGTCCTCACGATTCGCCTGCAGGTCTGAGGTGGCGCAGGAGCTGAGTCTGCTGCTCGTGCGTAGCCAGGAACGTGAGAGGAGGCCGTGGAGGTACAGGAGTTCTAATCCCCCTTTTCACTTGACGCTGCTTGTCGGTTTTTACTCTGTGGCTTTCCCCAAGTGCACACCGTGCCGCATAGAGGCATGTTGCTGTTACTGTGAGTTTTACACACGCGGCACATTGCCATCCAAAGCAGGACATGGTGTCATGGGCACATCTTAACGTGGCACACCCGAGTTTCTCTGTTACGTCCCCTTGAAAGGAGCTGAAAATTACCCCGCTTTTCTTCCTGAAGTGCTCACAGAGATGACTCCGTCACAGTAGCCTGAGGCGTGGTCACACGCATCTCCCTCCAGATGATGTCCTGTGTCTGTCTTAGCGCTTTCGTCGATGTGATGCTACTGCTGTGTAAAAGCAAGAGAGAACACTGGAGACTTAACATATAAAGCATCCTGTGGACTGTTCAGAAGCTTCCAGGCAGATGCGCTGTATCGAGTTATCGAGTTAGGGAATACTTCTAGAGAGCGGGGCTGCAAATGTAGTTAATAGTTTAATCCATTTTCCTTGGCTTGCTTTTTGTTATTAAGCTGCCTAGCGTTAAGGCATTTTCCTTTTCCTTAAAGTAGCAGAATGTAAAGTCAAGTGCTTACAGACCATTTTAGTCATTTTTAAAGTCAGCAATTTTAATAAGGTTTTTTGGAAGTTAAAAACATAGATACATAAGATTATTTTGGGTTGGTTCATTATAAACAAGCTTTGTGAGACCTTTTCGCTGTATAATCACAAGAGCTCATAATCTCATATGGTGATAGGTTGTTTTTGTTTTTCATTATTTTACTATAGCTTTCTGTATGAATTCAGAGGCATCAGTTTGCAAACACACAACTTTATATCCTTTCTAGCTTTGGTTAAGAGAGACTGTACTTTATATGTTAAAGAAAAGTCTAGCCATTAGCATCAGGTATCCGTGGTGTTGAGTTTTACATGTAGCATAATGTTCATGATGGCTGACGTTCTGATGGCCTGGAAATGTCGTTGTGGGTTATCTATGTACTGATTTTGTTACGTGTAACTTCTGTGCTTTTGGTTTTATATTTTAATCCTATGCTTCCTATTGTCCTGTGAAAGCTGAGAGGTGCCTGGAAGCAGAAAGGTGACATGAACAATACTGTGTGCTTGCTTCCTGGTTCTTGGGCCCCTGACCACTAATTCTAAACAGCTAAGTCTATTCTCGGTTGTTTAGGAGCTACTTACCCCAGGGCCTTTGCTTCTCTTCTCCTTTACTGTCTGTTTCTAACTTTCAACTGTTCATTAGCACCTGTACCAGAAGGTGGGCAAGGGAAAGAAAATGAGGTGAAAGAAAATCTATAGTTTGGGCTACTGAACGGCCCTTACATGTATGCCCAAAAACTTGGGTTGGAGAGTAAAATAAAATCGAGATTGTGTGACATTTACCCAAGCTTCTCTTTATTTGATGGGTGGCAGGGAATTGAGGGCATCTTCCTAGAAAGCAGTCACCTGGGTGACAGCTCTGAGTAGCCATGTCGTACTGTCACGTTAGAAGCAGAGCAAGGAACGAACAGCCTGTGCTCTTGAGTATCTGTGGTCAAAGGCACTGAGAGAAGTCTCCTCATGCCTGACTCTAAAAACAGTTGATTCGAACGCCTTCACTGTGTTTCAAGTACTTGGTCCCATGATCCGCAGAGACGACCATTTTCCTGATGGGGCAGTGTAATGGTTTTGTTTTAAACTGCAAAAAAGTGTACACGTGTGTGAGCTAGCTGTACGTAGGCCAGAAAGGCAGCTTGGCCGCCCTCAGGGTACTGGGTCCCAGGCACAATATGGGACCTTTGATTTATGGGGCAATTTTGCTCTTCTGAGTAGTCGTCTTTTTCTCCCCGGTTGTTATTGCATAGATCCTTGCTTCAAAAAAAAAAAAAAAAAAGAAAAAAGAAACAAAAACAAAAAAGCTTTTTCCAGTTAGGACTTTCAGAATTGCTTTTATCTATTATTTAATTTTTGACTAAGGCCCCTAAGTAAGCCCCTATCAGTGTCCACAATGTGATTTATGGAGGCACGTCCATCTCATTTTCGAATCACCTTTTGGTATTTAGGGGCTTAAAATGACAGTTTGTGACATGTGAGAGTGATGATGTGCTGTGTCTCTGGTAACAACAGTCTCTTATCCTTGCAGCCGGGACCCGCGCTCCCCTGGGAAATGATATTGTGCATACACATGAGTTGGGGAGCCACTGTGCTGTGAAAGGAAAGAGCACTGGCGTGGGAGTGGATGGTAGTCGGTAGTCCCATTCTGCCACGAGCTGGCCCGGTGACCTCGGGCAGGTCACTGGATCTCCCTGGGTCTCGTCTGTACAATGAAGTGCCAGACTGAATTGTCCCCGAGGAGGCCTGTCCTGAATTGTCCCCGAGGAGGCCTGTCCAGCCCTGGCAGCTTCCCTTACATTTGCAGTCACTTTCTGAGTCGATCGGGATGTGCTTATGTTTACTGAGCGCCGGGAGCCGGAGGGCGGGGGAGAAAATGAGTGTTAGGCCTCAGGCCTGCATATACTTTATCCCGATGCCATGCCTTTGGTACAGCCTTGTTTTGTTTTGTTCTTAGCACACTCATTGTAGTATTTTGCCCTCCCAGCAAAGACAACTGGCCTTCCAGACTGGCCACATTGACATGACACACATGCTCCACCCCTTGACTTTGTAGTACCTTTTTTTTCCCTTGAATCGGGTCGTAATGTGAAGGAGGTAGAACCTGTGAGAGCCCTAGTCTATAAGATGCCTTGGTAGAGAGTGCCTGAGGATTAAAGTTGCTTTTCTGCTATGTTTCAGGTGGTAATGGAATGAAGGGTTGCCTGACCTGTAGGTAATTGTTGCAGGCCTTTATATTTTTAACTGAACATCTGTTTTAACTGTGTAGTTCTGTACTGAAAGAAATTTGGATTGAATTTGAGTTCTCTTCCAAGGAGGCGGCGGGGTTTCTGACGGGGCTTCTGGTCTTCTTGTCTTACTCAGCTACGTCGAGAAATTTACTGACTTCCTGCGGCTCTTCGTGAGTGTCCACCTAAGAAGAATCGAGTCCTACTCCCAGTTCCCTGTGGTGGAGTTTCTGACGCTTTTGTTCAAGTACACATTTCATCAGGTAAAGCGCCAGAACCGCTCATCCTTTCCTCCTGAAAAAGTGTGCTCTGTTGTTTTCAGGGGAAAAAGTTTCTTTGTTTCCCAGACATTTCTGTAGTGTTGTCTTTGTGAAGAATAACACATTTGTCCTTCTTAACAGCCCTTTGAGGTGGGTGTTATCATCACCTGCACTTTCCAGACAAACTGCGGCACAGAGAGTAACTTGCTCAGGGTCATACAGTCAAGTCAGTAAGTGGTGGGGCCTGATGTTCAACAGACTAGAGTCTGTTCTTAACCACTGTTTTGTTGGAGAAGCAAAAGATAGAAATAGTCTGAAATTAAGGCCTTTACTTCTGGAACTGTCACTAAAACTTTCTACAAGGAGAATACATAATAATAAATAACGAAGCTCGGGGTGCCTGGGGGGCTCAGTGGGTTAAGCGTCCAACTCTTGGTTTCAGGTCGGGCCGTGATCTCGTGGTTTGTGAGTTTGAGCCCCACATCGGGCTCCACACTCAGCGCACAGCCTGTTTGGGATTCACTTTGTCTGCCTGTCTCTCTCTGCCCCTCCTCCACTCACTCTCTGTCTCTCTCACTCTCTCTTAAAAATAAATAAACATTAAAAAAGCAATATTATAAAAAAAAGTAAATACTGAAGCTCTGAGGAGTTAAGTTTTGGTGAATCTGATTTTTGCTCCCATTCAACACTTTTCGAGCTCCTTGTATATCAGGAGCTAGGCCTGTAAACCCTCCCAAACAAAGTCCTTGCCTTGTTTACATTTTGTGGCCCAGTATCTTTTATTTATATATATTTTAAAAGGTTTATTGAGGTAGAATTATCTCTTATGAAATTCACCCATCGTAATTGTACAGCTCAATGATGTTCAGTCAGTTCATAGACTTCTGATGATGACATCGTTTTAGCCTGGTTTTAGACATTTCTGTCCTATCTTATCCCTTGTGTGCGAGTGTGTATGTGTGTGCGAGTAACTTATTTTTTAATTCCAGTATAATTAATACAGTGTTAAATTAGTTTCAAGTGTACAGTATAGTGATTCAACAGTTCTGTACATTACTCAGTGCTCATCCTGTTGTGCGTGTCTTTAAAATAAGCTTTATTGAAGTATCACACCCATTCAGAGAAGCACGTAGATCCTGCGTGGACAGCTTGATGAGTTTTCCCAAAATGAACACAACCATGTAACCACCTCCTTCGCCAAGAAGTAGAACATTACTGCCAGCACCGCCTGGTGTGTCTTCCCCTTCACTTCCTGCACGTCACCCCAATCCTGGCCTTAACATCCCAGATCCGTTTTGCCTGTTTTAGAACTTTCCTCAGTGGATGAAGGTGGTATCACTGATTTCTTTTTTTTTTTCCCTCCAAGGTCATTTTTTATTGCAACTTGTTGAGGACATTGAGAAGTTGGGGCACCACATTATTCTATGAACTTGGGTGTAAGAACACTGAGGCTCATGGTTTCTCTTTGTATTCATTTTAGTGGTGTTGGTTTCACACAAGCTTTTTCTTCAAGAGAAGCAGTGAGATGGAAGTCTTCCTCTGCTGCTGCTTCTTCACTATCTTGATTTTTGAAACTTAATTTTTCTTACTCTTAACCTCCAGAGAGCTTTCAGTGTGTCCTCCTTGATTTTTGTTTATATTTGTGTCTTTTTATTAAGGGAATTTTCTGACTGTGGAGGGGAACTTTTAGGGCAGGTCCTTTTCTTTCCTTTTTCCTTTTTCTTTTCCTTTCCCTTTCCCTTTCCTAAATAAGTAGGCCATTACAAAAAGCTCCAAGCTTTAGAAGAGCAAAATTTCTATTATCCAGTCGACTTTTAATCAGCTAAGTGGATGAGCTTATGCTCTCTCTTTTCCTCCTTAAAGTCTACATACTATTGTCTATGACATTCTAGAAGGCTCTTTTTTTTTTTACACAAATAGTTTATTGTCAAGTTGGTTTCCATATAACACCCCGTGTTCATCCCCACAAGGGCCCTCCTCCATGTCCATCACCTCCTCCCCCCGATACCCATCAGTCCTCAGTTTGTTCTCAGCATTCAAGAATCTCATGGTTTGCCTCTCTCCCTCTCCCCCACTATTTTCCCCCTTCTTCTCCCCCATGGTCCTCCGTTAAATTCCTCCTAATCCTCCTATACGTGCAAACATATGATATATGTCCTTCTCTGCGTGACTTATTTCGCTCAGCATAAAATCCTCAAGGTCCATCCATGTTGCTACACATGGCCAGATTTCATTGTTTCTCATTGCCATGTAGTATTCCATGGTATAGATAAACCACATCTTCTTGATCCATTTGTCCGTTGATGGACACTTAGGCTCTTTCCATGTTTTAGCTATTGTGGAGAGTGCTGCTATGAACATTGGGGTACATGTACTCCTATGCCTCAGCATTTCTGTATCCCTTGGGTAAGTTCCTAGCAGTGCTATTGCTGGGTCATAGGGGAGTTTTGCTGTTAATTTTTTGAGGAACCTCCACACTGTTTTCCAGAGGGCCTGTCCCAGTTTACATTCCCACCAACAGTGTAGGAGGGTGCCTGTGTCTCCACATCCTTGCCAGCATCTAGAGTTCTCTGATTTGCTCATTTTAGCCACTCTGACTGGCGTGGTATCGCTGATTTCTTCAAGAAACTTGTCAGGATCTTTACTGATTAAACAGCCCCAAAGTGTGAAAAATAAATCTGAGTACAGGTCATCTCTATAACCTGTTATCTCTATAACCTCAGTGACCCGTACCCACAGCAATTGTCAAAGGTGAGGTCGTGGGCAGTGTGCAAGCCCTTACTCAGTGGGGCCCACAGGCTTGGGTGTGTTTCAGGTCCTACAGAGAGGGTATCTGCCCACCTTTTTAGCCAGTCTCGAGCCACCTGGTAAACCCTCAATTCAAAGGCACGGGAAGATGTGTCTAACCATAAAGTACTTTGATGTGACCATAAACCGTAGATTTGTGTGGTGACCTTTCCCAAAGGCACTTTCACATGCATCTGATCAGTTATGTTCTTTGGAGGGGAAGGTGGGTGTTTTTAAACCTAGGAAGACAGCCCAGCAGGCTGAAGCCGGGCCAGCCTCCATCCCCTGGCTGTGCACACCGACGGCCTGCCTGCAAGCGACCCGTGTTGTTTCCACGCGGCTTCTTGTTTTCTGTCCTTGTTGTTCTGGTTCACTTCATGTCATGGACCTCCTGGGGTTTGCAAAGGATGAAGCGGAGACAGGAAATGGTCATCTTGTTTTCAGAGGATGGTCCTGTCAGCGGTCATAGTCGTGGTCATGGTCAGTGGTCCTGATAGAGCTGTGCAGTCTAGGTCCAGGGCAACCCTGGGAGTTGTGAGATTGGACTCTGCCCCAGGCTTCCCCAGAAAAAGTTAGCTTTTCTGTCTCAGAACTCTCATGTCCTGCTATCACCCAGTGGGCGGATCCCACACAGGCCCTTATAAGCCTCTGGATTTCCTCATGGGTCAAAGATGGAAGGAAACTGATCCAAGAAGAGGTTGGTTTTCTCTCTTTCCCTATCTGATCCTGCCACCTAGCATTGCTTCAGTGAAGCAGTCACACAACCAAAGAGCTCTTATAGGTAGCAAGAAGTTGAGCGGATATAGAAGGGATTGGGGGGGCCACAAGCTGAAACTGAATATGCATGAGGAAGACTAGATGTTGGAGAACATAGTGCCTGGAGTTTACATGAAATAGAATCTCAAGGCTCTTGGGACATCAGAGCACGAGTCAGGCACTGGACCCTTCAGAGACTTGTTCTTCTCTCCTCACTTCGTCTTTGTCAGGACCTGGGGAGAGGTTGCTCTTAGCCCCTTGGACACGCTCCTTCTGCAGATGAGATCATGCCTGAGAGTCAGACTTGAGCTCATTTTCAGTCTGTTATGTAGGAGACTGGAGATGTTACTTTTCCACCTCTCACATATGTAAACTTGCACCTTTGGAGCCATGGAAACTATTTTCTGGTTTTCTAATGATATATACTTGAGGGAGCATTGGCTGAGGGTAAAGGGACCTGCTTTGAATAAATCATATCCCTGGATCTCAATGTCTTTTTCTCTAAAACATATCAGAATTGGATGAGCCTTCTGCATCAATCTCAGATTTGAAGATTGGCATCTGCCTGGCTTGTTTTGTAACTGACTTTGTCCCGTGTAGTGTGTCCCTAATGATGCATCCCATGACACCTTTGTGTTGTTAGGTTCCCCAGGGCCCAGTCATGAAAATCATTGAGAGGATGCCAGCTGTGGTCACCAGGATGCGGAGGGGATCGAGGCTTAGGGTTGTACTGGTCTGATGGAAGTAAGCGCTGGTGGGGATGTTTCTCAGGAGGAGCGGCGTTAAGTAATTTCATTGTCTGGATTTCTTTTGCATCATAGCCCACTCATGAAGGTTACTTCTCTTGTTTGGATATCTGGACGCTGTTTCTGGACTATCTGACAAGTAAAATTAAAAGCCGTCTGGGAGACAAGGAAGCAGTTCTCAACAGGTAAACCCCAGAAACACTGATAACTAGAAATAGATGTTTTTGCCAGTTTTTCTTATGGCTTAAAGGGATAGCCAGGTGGCCAGACCTCTTCAGTGCGGCTGGCTCACACACGCCAGGTAGGTAGTAATGTCATAGAACATTTTCCTATTCCTTTTTCCCCCTTTAAGTATCTCAGTTTCTTAAAACATTTTTTTTTTCTGGTTAAAAATCTAATTTGTATTGTTAATTCTTTAGGTATGTAACTGTCTTGTGGGTTTGTTTTTAAGTGGCCCTTATTTTAGAGATTAAAAACTGAAGTATTTATTGGATGAAATAATCAAATGTCTGGGATTTGCTTCAAAATGATCCACTAGGGATAGAGGGGGAAAGTGGGTTGCCCATGTGTTGATAACAGATGTTGCCCTTTATTGATGATAACTTGGGGTTCATTATATTCTAGCTCCTTTTGTGTGTGTTTGAAAATTTCCTAAATAAAGTAACACCTGTTGTGAAAAATAAGTATTTTAAAAACTAGGAAAAGATAGAAAAATATAAAGAAAAGTCATCCATAATTCCACAGTCCAGCGATAATTGTATTTTTTTGTGGTTTCTATTGTATTTTTATTTCCTTTAAATGTTTTTTTTAATATTTGTTTATTTTAGAGAGAGACTAGAGCACGAGTAGGGGAGGGGCAGAGAGAGAAAGGGAGACACGGAATCAGAAGCAGGCTCCAGGCTCTGAGCTGTCCGCACAGAGCCTAACGTGGAGCTCGAACCCACGAACCGTGAGACCATGACCTGAGCTGAAGTCGGGTGCTTAACCGACTGAGCCACCCAGGCACCCTCTATTGTGTTTTTTAAAAAACAGAAAATGGGGAAATGTTTTTCCCCTTATGTTTCTCAAGGTCATTTTTCTTACTTGCAGGCACAAAGTATAGTTCCTGTCCACCATAGTTATTTATTTTGGAAGTGAAATAGCTCATGCATTCAGAGCGTGCGGCGCATTATGAGTGCTTGCTCAGGACACGGCCTCGGTGGTTGTTGGTGGACTTAGTGAACACCCCTTCCTAGCAGGGTGCCCCATAGGGGGCAGTGAGGAGAATCCTGGCCTGGGAAGAGGCCGGACCCTCTGGAAACCCTTCGTATTGCTGAAGGTCTAATGAGTTTTTATAATCTTAAACTGAATATTTGCATTTCAAGTTCAAACAGCTGCACTTTTGTTCCCAAACATTATTTGCGTGATTGCAAAATAGCTTGCAAGTTGCTTTGTCCTCAGGTCCGATGTGCTTTACGGGTGGATATTTATGTATCTGAAACTCTGTTACGCAACAGTAGATCCCGTTTTTGGTGAATTTGCCAACGAAAAGTAATTGTGTTTTTGAATGAGATTCTTCAAAGAAAAGGAATTTCCGCCTTATTCCCTATTTTGTATGCTGAACAGTTGGGTCCTGTGGTTCTGGGACTGTGCCTGATTTTGCTATATTTAGTGGGACATGTCCTTTGATATCTCACGCTTGTTGGAAGAATAAACTGAGGAAATGATTAATGTGAAAATGCTTCTTACAGCACAGTACAAATGTGTGTTAGGTGTGGAGAACAGAGGTCCATTGAGAAAATCTTTACTGGAATCTGCATTAGTTTTAAAGACACACTTGTGCACACCATCCTACCAGCAGAAGGAACAGAGCTATAGAATTGAAATTCCTTTTCTGCTTCATGGGAGCAGTGTTACTTTTGGTCATGTTCTATGCTGATCACATTTCCTCTTGCAAAATACGCATGTTGACATCTCTTTCATGATAGTGAGGATTCAAGGAAATTACGTATATAAAATGCCTGGCCCAGTATTTAGCTTGTATTAGGCACTCAGTAAAATGTCACAGTGATGATCGTGATTGTGATAATAAGTAATAGAAGATGTTGTTGCCATTTGACTGTGGTGGTAACCATGGGTAACCATGGAGTTAAGTGATAGGGCTGCCAGGTGGCCTAAAGACCTTTAGCCCACCTTCAGATGTTGACCTGCCTGCCTAGGCATCTGTCATCTGATCATATTTAACACTAGGAATTTTTTTTTTTTGGAGAGTGTGAGAGAGGGATAGAGACAGAGAGCTAGAGAGAGCGAGAGAGAGCGCGCGCGTGCGAGAGAGAGAGAGAGAGAGAGAATGAATCCCAAGCAGGCTTTATGCTGTCAGTGCAGAGCCCAACGATGTGGGGCTCAATTTCACCAACCATGAGATGAAACTTGAGCTGAAATCAAATGCAGGACGCTTAACCGACTGAGCCACCAGGCGTCCCTAGGAATTTTTCTTATTGATCCTTGGATTATCATATGAGGCTTTCTAATTTTTTATGACATTTTTTTTTTAATGTTTTATTTTATTTCTGAGAGAGACAGAGAGAGAGAGAGAGAGAGAGAGACAGCATGAGCAGGGGAGGGTCAGAGAGAGAGGGAGTCACAGACTGAAACAGGCTCCAGGCTCTGAGCTGGCGGTCAGCACAGAGCCTGACGCGGGGCTCGAACCCAGAACCGGAGATCATGGCCTAAGCGAAAGTCGGACGCTCAACCGACTAAGCCACCCAGGCGCCCCTTTTATGACATTTTTTAATGTTTATTTTTGAGAGAGAGAGAGAGAAAGAGAGAATGAATCTGAAGCAGGCTCCAGGCTCTGAGCTGTCAGCACAGAGCCTGACAAGGGACTCAAACCAATGCACCGCGAGATCATGACCTGAGCTGAAGTTGGATTGAGTCACCCAGGTGCCCCTATAACTTTTTTTTCCCTCCAGACATATACTTATAACACTCTTATGCCCTTGAAAAACAAAACAAAATCCTTGAAATCGTCAAAGCGGGTCTGTGGTTTTTGCCATTAAATAGTTAACCGTCACTTAGGGAACTGTTACTGATCAGATACTGCTTAGTGGCCTAGGGTCACAGGTTACAAAGAAGGGTGTATAAGGTAGTCCGCTGAGGGGCACAAAGAAAATAGTTGAATTTTAACGTCTATATCTTTCCTGTCATCTCTTACACTGTGTATTCATGCAGGTGTGCGCTCCAGTCCTTAAATGAAGGTTTTGAAATGTGGCGGCCACTGTTCTCAGGTCTAAGGGACCCTGATATGTCAGAGATGTGCCGTTTTGCAAAAGTAATTGGTAAAGAGCACTGGCCACTGGTCACGACCCACTCATCTTAACTAAGGCATGTAAATGTGATCAAGTGTTTTCCGGCTGATAAAGTACATCTGAAAGGAGTTGAGGTGCTTTTGGAATCACATTTGTAGCTTAAGCCAAAATTTCAGAAGCAATTGATCTTGCAGGAACTAGTCAAGAATGTTTCTTGGTGTCTTAAATGGGAAACGTAGGTGTGGTTAAGTCACTTAGTTCCTGTCCCTTGTGGTTTACAGGTTTTGCATCATCCATCACAACAAAGTGGTGTAGGCATTGTGGGCTACAAATTTAGAAGCACAAATGTACATGGGTTTATTTTTGGAAATTGGAGCTCCTCGTGTTCCTTACTCAGTGAGAATGCTCCAGACTTGATCAGAGCTGCTGGGGACTTGAGTCCCTCTGTCAGAGGACTGCGTTCTGTAACTTAGCTGAACAAAGCCGCTGCTGGGGCTCATGGTCCCGATTGGCCACCTTCGGGGGGGTGGCTTGGGAAGACTGGAATTTCAGTTTCCTTTTCCTCTGTTGTACTTGGGGAAGGTTGTGCTGACTTACAGGCTGTGGAGTAAATGAAGTGAACCAGTGTGTGTCGAGTAGCCCGGCCGACCGTAGGTGTTCAGTGCAGAAGTGCTGGCTCTGTCCCATCCACCCGCTCTCCCTCCTGTGTCCCTCTGCTTGTCACTGTGAGGGGAGCCACCTGTGGAGGAACCTCTCTTTACAGGAAGAGGAGGAAACCTGAAGTGAGTTAAGCAACCTCTAAAGTTCTTGAGTCACGTCCTGTCACCCCTGTGTCGTGAGAGTGCTGGCAAGGACCAGCTGTAGAGCAGTCAGGGATCCCGAGTGACATTGACTTGGACCGTAAACACATGTGGGCCAGCGTGAGAAAATTGCTGCCCTTTCTTTCCGGGTGGTTTTCTGCTTAACGAAAAGGAAGTGCCGCTGTGACCTGTGGCATTTTGATACAGTTAGTAAAAGGTGTCAGCTAGGTTTGTATTAGGGCTCCAGTCGTTTCCTAGCTCCTGGGAAGAGAAACTCATGCTGTTGACTGGACCCAGAGAGCAAGTGAATGGGGTTCCAGTAATCTCATTCCATTGAGCAAGTAGTCCGGGGTCCCGCCCGCAGTCCTTTGTAGTTCTCTCACTTGGACTTTTGTCTGTTTATTGCCTCTGCATTCATTCATTTTTTTTTTTTTAATTTTTGTTCATTAGTTCTTTCACTTGTCCTTTGTTTACTGAACACCTACTCTGTAGCTGTCCCAATATGTACAGTTTTATTTAACTCAGAAGTTGGGGAGCTTTGGAATCACATTTGTGGCTCAAGTCATACAGGTCTGTAGGTTTGTGTCCATTGCATATGTAAACATTTAACGCTATAAATTTCTCTCTGAGTACTGCTATAGCTTCATCCATCAAAAAAAATTTTTTTTTAAAATGTTTTATTTATTTGTAGGAGAGAGAGAGAGAGACAGCGTGAGCAGGGGAGGGTCAGAGAGAGAAGGAGTCACAGACTGAAACAGGCTGCAGGCTCTGAGCTGGCAGTCAGCACAGAGCCCGATGCGGGGCCCTAACCCACGAGCTGTTGAGATCATAATCTGAGCTGAAGTCGGACGCTTAACGAAGTGAGCCACCCAGGTGCCCCTCGCTGAAGATCTTTTCTAACTTCTCTTGAGGTTTCTTCTTTGCCGTTTAACTTCCAAATATTTGGAGATTCTCCACCTGTCTTGTTACTATATTCTAGTTACCATGATCTGCAAACATCGTTTGTGTGATTCCAGTTCTTTTTAATTTGCTAAGGTTTGTTTTCTGACTTAGTTTTCTTGGTGATTGTTGATCGCGCACTTGGAAAGAGAGTGTATTCTGCTGTTGTTGGGTGGGGTGTTGTGTAGATGGTGGTTAGGTCAGGTTGGCAAGTGGCATTCTGTATGTCCTGTGTTACGTTCAGGCAGTGACCAGGAGAGAGGTAAGCTCTGCATGTGTGATTGTGGGTTTAGCAATGTCTCCTTTCAGCCCTATCAGTTTTTGCTTCATTTATTTTGAGCCTCTGTTGGTTTCACACAAATGTAGTTTCCCTTTTCAGTATGTTTGTTTGACTCTGTCTCTTTATTTGAGGGTTTCAGGAGGTTGCTCTGGTGTTACAGTACATCTCCTTTTCCTGTTACCCTTTCAAGAGCACCGAGAGTGTACGTAGAAGCCTTACCACCGCACAGACCCTTTTGCCCTCCCTTCTTTATACTGAAGCTGCCACGCGTTTTATATCTATATACATGGACAACCCCAGCAGACAATGTTTTCTTTTTGCGTTCATCCGTCATCATATTTTAAAGATCTTAAGAGGGAAGAAACCATCCGGAGAATGCTGGAGAAGTGGTGTTTACCCAGACATTGGCCAGTTTCTTGCTTTTTGTCCTTCATTCTTAAAGTTCCAGGTTTCTTTCCTCCGATCATCTACCTACTATATTAATGAGCTTGGGCTGTCATGACAGAATGCCTCCGGCCAGGTGGCTTCAACAGCAGGAATTTATTTTGTCACTGTTCTGGCGGCTGGAAGTCCCGGCTCAGGGTGTTGGCAGGTTCACTTTCTCGTAAGGACTCTGCCTGGGTTGCAGACGCTTGCCGTCCCCGTGTCCTCACGTGGCCGTCCTGTGCTTGCCCGGGGAAGGGCACAGCACACATGCACTCTCTCCCCTGTCATTTTTTTCCTCACATAAGGCCACTGTCCCGTTGGATAGGGTCCCACCGTTATGACCTCCCTTAACCTTTATTCCCATTTTATAGGCCTTATCTCTAAATACAGTCACATGGGGGATAGGACTTCAGCATAAGAATTTGGAGTGGACTCAATTCAGTTCAGTGCCTAGCACCTTCTATCTGAAGAACACTATAGAGGATGGTTCTAGTAGCTGCCTTAAGAGTCTGTGATAATTCCAGGGTGCTGGCCTCTTGAGGTTGGCCACGTGATCATCTTTCCCTTGATAAATGGTCAGTGTCTCCTCATTCTTTGTAGGTGGACTCGTATTTCGAATCCTTTTACCTCTTTGAACCAGACTTAGACATGGCTTCCATCTGCACAGTCACCTGTGCTCAGAGATGCTGCATTTCACACCCACAGTTCAGGTAGCAGGAATGAGAAGGGGAGAGGCCGGACAAAAGACACTTGTCTAGAGGCCCTGTCCTGAGACTTCTCTTAATATGTCCTTGACCACTGCCATCTGCAAGGGAGGCTGGGAAATGTAGTTTTCCACTTGGCCTCAGTGCCCACTGTTGTCTTGTTGAGGAGGAAAGGAGGAGTGGATATTGGGTGGGCACCCAGAGACTCTACTCTTCCCACCTTCACCAAACACTTGGGGAGAGCAGTTTTTTCCTGAGGGTGTTTAGCCTGGTCCCTAGTCGGGTTTAGTTTTCTATGGGATAAGCTTTTTTTGCGGATGGGATAAGCTTTTTTTGCGGCTAGAGTTGCTAACTGCCAGTAGGGTTTTTGGTCTGATTTCAGGTTATCCTATGCATTTTACAACGTCTTTAAATTCCCTTTTTAGCTCAGTAGGACAGCTTGCAGATGACAGGTTTCATCTGTCCTCTGGTCTGAAGTGGGTTTTCTTTCCTAGCAAAATCGGGAAAATGCACCGGTCCATCACAGCGATTTATAGCATAAAACTTGTGTAACTAACTTTAGGAATTTATGTCTGAGCAAATGGCAAATATAAGCCTCCGGCTTAAGTGTTTGATCTTACTTTTCTCTGAAGTCTACTGAAGTAGGATTTTGAGTCTGTTGGCAATTTTTCCCACAGATGTTGCCTATTTTGTTAGTGGTTTTCCCTGCCAGGGTTTGTTTCTGGGCCATGCTTGGCTGCCCGTCTGGCCAGGGTTGTGAAGCCTTTGCCAGCACTGTGGGGAGGGGTGGTCAGTGTTTCTGTCTTAGTGAAAAAATGAACTCTTGTGCCCACCAGACTGTGCAGTGCGACAGTACGGGAGGGTTTCCAGGTAGTCCTTAGACTGTGTGCGGAGTCGTTACCAGGGTTGCGGCAGACTCGAGGGACTGACTGTATTTGATCTTGGCATCGGATACCTTTTGGCTTTAGTCAGCTTGCTCTGGTACTCACCTGCATTGGATTAGATGGTTTATTAGGTAGAGTCCTGTCAGGAAAATGGAAACCACACTTAATTATTTTCAGAATTCAGTGTAGGAGAATGATGAAACCGGTGTTGGAGGACTGGAAGAGCAAGAAGGAGAAGGGAGGATGAGAACTACAGGAGGCAGCCCGCCCCCAGGGCTGAGGGGACAAGGAAAGGGGTGGAGTTACTCAGATCTGGGTCCGCAGGGATGGGCCCCCCTGCAGCTCCGGTCTCTGCCCAGAGGCACCGCCCAGCTGCCCCAGTAGCCCAGCTCCTGAGAGGATGGGATGCTACCCGGCTGCTGCTGGCACCGCTGGGAGTGCACGAGGCTGGCTGCAGGAGCGTGGGAGCTCAAAGTAGGACCAGTTACTCCCTCCAGGTGACCGTCACTGGGGTGAGCCCACCAGGAGAATGGCGTCCCTGTGCCCCTTCTGCCGCTTGGCCTTCCTCCAGAGCCCCTGCTACAGGGCCTCCGGGCAGAGGAGAAGTGTGTTTTGTGCAGTCTGGGCCCCAGTGTCACAAAGTGTGCAGCTAGATTGGCGCTGGGGGCCTTGGGTGCTTGGCTTTGAATGGAGGCAGTCTGTGGGCCTGTCTTTGAAGCGTTTCAGGACAGACATTTAGGCTGTGTGGCTTGAAAACTAGTGGTTTGGTGGCCCTTGGGGTGAGACTGCTGCGTGTAACTTGGCGTCTTTGGAGGTAGGCTCTTGCCAGTCCTGGGGCTTTAAGTGTTTCTTCGAGAAGGGGCAGGGTTTCCCCTGACCTTTTCCGTTTCTTCCTTTAGGTTTTAAGTGTTCTTAAAAATTGATTGAAGATTTTGGAGAGTGGGCAGAGCAGGCTCAAAGACCATTGGTGGTTTACACATAGGAGGGCATGGGATGTTGAGTTAGGGAGCCCCAGGTCCAAATCACCTAGCTTGGTGACAGTGGGCAGTTTATTTAGCTTTTGTCAACTCTGGTTTCCTTGTCAGAAAAACACCAATAATACCACCTATCTCTCACAGATGTTAGAAGGATTGAATCATTGAATTGAATCATACATTGAATCCGTATGAATTGATATTTATATATAATTATCTGTAGTCCCTCAGGCAACCATTGAGAAAATAACTCAAGAATACACAGTGAAAGGAATGCCCAGGAACTGAAAATGGTACAGGAAGTGTCTGTTCAACACAGAAGGCAGTAAGGGAGGAACTGAACACAGGACACTGGCAGAAGTCTTCCCTTATCAGTAATTACATTAAACGTAAAGAATTTAACTTCTCTAGTGTAAAAAGCAGTGATTGTAAGAATGGATTGCAAAAACATGAACCCACTACGTTATCTATAAGAGACTCATTTCAGTTTCAAAGACACAGATAGATTGAAAGTAAAAGGGTAGAAAAAGCTATTCCATGCAGACAGTAACCAAAAGAAATTTCAGGGTAGCTATGCTAGTATCAGACAGAATAGACTTTATGACAGGAGTGGCTGTTGGGGACAAAGGACATCATCTAATGATATAGAGTCACTCCGTCAAGGTGTCTGGAACATAGCAAAATAAAGGAATAGCCCTGCCATGGTTCGACTCTCACACGCACTTGCCACCCCACATGCCAGATCTAGTTCAGGTACCGCTTGTATGTGGTGACCCAGCAGGGACGCTGTTCTTCTACACAGTGTATGAAGCCTTTTCAAGACCCTGGCTAAAAGCCTGCTGTCACCTGATGTTGAATTTCTCCCTGCTGCATAGGTACGAAGACGCTCTAGTCCTCTTGCTCACGGAGGTGTTGAATCGAATCCAGTTCAGATACAACCAGGCCCAGTTGGAGGAGCTGGATGACGAGACCCTGGATGATGATGTAAGCGGCGTGGCCTATTCGGCCGTAGTCATTGTCATTTTTGGTGTGAGTCCAAACGGAGACTTGGAACTTGTAAGCTCTCTGCTCTGGGGCCAGTGTAGTCTTACAGTTTGAATTGTGTGTTTGAACTTTACAGTTGACCTTGAACAGTGTGGGGCGTGGGGGCACTGCCACCCTGCCCAGTCGAAAATCCCGAGTGTAACTTTTGACTCCCCCAAACTGAACTAACAGCCTGACTGTTCACCAGAAGCCTTATTGACAGTCGATGAATACGTATTTTATGTGTTACATGAGTTCTATACCATATTCTTAAACTAAGCTGAAGAAAAGGAAAGGTTGTTAAGAAAACGGTAAGAGAAAATACATTTCTAGCGCTATACTGTATTTATTGAAAAAAAAAAAATCCTGTTTAAGTAGACCTGCACAGTTCAGACCTGTCATTCAAGGGTCCTTTGTACACCTGACTTATCTTTTTGGGTTTGTCTTTTTTGGGTTTGTAAAAAGAAGTTGACAGACACTTTTGCCTGTATGGACTAGAGAGAGAAGTAGAGAAACCAAATGCACAGTGAGAAACGGCTTAGTGAGGGTTCTGTGCTGCCTCGCCCCCACACCTCTGCTCCCCACTCCGGGCAGTGAGTAAAAGCTAGCTAGATGTGGGGTGAGGGACAGGGAGTCAGAAGTTCCTTAAGTGATCTTAAAGTGATGAAAGGAAGTCTCTTTTGAGTATATTTTGTAAATCAGTATCTTAAAATCAGTCTTGGATTTATTGACGCTCGTGTGCCCAACATGGATAAGGCAACGTGTTGAAGGACACAGTTCCCATGTTCCTTTTTCGTGCCGCCATGCCCTTTAGAATTTCCAAGTCACTGATAGGGCTCTCAGAATAACCGTGACTGTGGCATGGTTGAGACCTTGAGGGTGGCCGTGTTTGGGTTAGAAAGAGCCTTGTACTTGGAACCCAAAGGCCTGGATTTGAATCTCTGAAACTGGGCCCTAAGGAGATAGAAGTCTGGGCCTTTAATTTCTCTGAGCCTAAATTTTCTCCTCTCCCAGAAGGGGAGCAATGTGGCTGACTGGCCTGTGCTGACAGTCACATGATGGTAGCGTGTGGAAGGGCTGGCTCACGCCTGCTACATCGTGGGCGCTCGGTAGACTCTTGTTAGCTGTGCGATTTAGTTTAGTGCCTCTCACATCGGAACATGGGCACAAATCGTTGGGACAGCTCGTTAAACACACTTTGCTTTAGGGGTGGGAGCCCCAGAATTTGCACTTCCTGCCAGGCCGCGGGAGATGCTGGTGCTACGGTGCTGTGTCTGTGGACTGCACTTTGAGCGGCACTGATGTAGTCCGTTGTACGGCCAGGGACCTAGTAGTGCCCCGTCTCAGAAGGTGATGAACGAGCAACCAGTTCCCAGAGCTGCGTTGTCATAAAGGGGCCTTGAGCATCTCACCAGTGGCTTTTTAAAATCTTTGTATTCCCGTGACCAGAGGGGAAGAACTAGGTCATTCTCTGTGGATCATGTGCCGAGGAAATTGCTTTTTGTGAAACGAATTCATTGGATTTAAGAAAATATTCCAGGTTGGCCTTTTTAAAGTCCCAAATAACCTGGTTCCGTCATTTGCCATTTCCTCAAGATTTCGTGTCTGAGAGTGGACTTGAGGTTGAGGGTAGATGGGCAGGGAAGGTGCCAGGACTCTGTCTTCCCGGGAGAGCTGATCCTTCTGTGTTTCCCCCACAGCAGCAGACAGAGTGGCAGCGGTACTTACGCCAGAGCTTGGAGGTAGTGGCCAGAGTGATGGAGCTCCTGCCCACACACGCCTTCTCAACACTGGTAACTCACTGCTGGGAGGGGAGTGAGAAGCTGGACTTTCCCCTGCACATGTAGCATGAGTAGTGAGACTTGGTGCTCACCGGTATTTTAAAATACATACATATAAATATGTATAAATATATATATATGTATATTTAAAACAAAGGATAATAATTACCATAACTGACCCTCAGAGTTTAACAGATGTTAACATTGCCTCAGATATTAATTAGCTCCTGGATGCCCTGTTTTTCTTCCTAAACTCTTATATAATATGAATTTTACTAATGCCTTCCTGCCCGCATCAGTAGCTCAGAAATGACCAGGCCACGTAGAGGACTTCCTTATAAAGATGACGTTGCTGGAAAGCGGGCCTCTGTAAAGCCCATCGCTCGCACTCTGCAGGTGTTTACGTGCCAGAATCGTAGTCCTAAGTCTGCTTTCATTCACTCAGTGGTGCTTGTTATCTGAGGAGGTTTCATTAAGCCTGTCTCTTCTTCAAGTGCAAGATGATTGTGGGGGGGGGGGGTGGTTAGGGAGGAGGGTTTTGTGTTCTCTTGTAGAAAGTGCTGCTGTGTTTTGCCATCTGCCTTTCGTTAGGGACCTGTCACATTAAAGTCTCATCTTTATCCTAATGGTGAGTTAGCAGCTTTAGAAAGAAAAGATACAGCTCTGGTTATGAAGGTCCTGGCTGCTGAATGAGTCGGGGAATCAGACTACTAAAAAATTGGGCCTATCTTTTCACTCTGCCATGCACCTAAGTAAGGCATATCTGATAGTTCTTTCCAGAGTTGGGTTTCCCTTGGATTTGAAGGGAGATAGGTTCTGTCTCCAAGTGCTAGAAGGTGCCGATCATTTGGGTTTGGTGTCCCTTTGTAGGAACCGTAATAGTCAAACCCAGCATCCATTGCTTCGTTTAGAAAAAGAGTATCCTCCTGATAGTTTTTTTCCTCTTCTCTGATTCCAAACATTAATAGGTGTTGTGAATTGTAGAAATTGTTTAGGGCAGAGCACTGAAGGGAGCCACTCCTTCTTAGCTGCCAGTTAAGGTTCCCAGAGAAAAGGGTTTTTTTTTTTTTTTTAATCCGATGGCCCTCCCCACCCCCATAGATCTTGTAATGTTTTAACCTTAAAATGCTGTTAAAAGTTGCACTTATATTTGTTTTTTGTTGTTTTTTTTTTTTTTAATCTTTGTTTCTTTGTTTTCAGTTCCCAGTTCTTCAGGACAATTTAGAAGTTTATCTGGGTTTACAGCAGTTTGTAGTTACTTCAGGGTCAGGTAAACTGGTTTTTATTTTCTACTTTAACCAACACTAAGAAAACTATCGGGCTCATATGTAAATATTGCCTTCCTTGCTATCGGCACATTCTCCACTGCCACCTCCCCGCTGCTTGCTCTCTCTCCCCACCTCTAAACAGGGAAAACTTCCTTAAAGAATCATGACCAAAAGGAGCCGTGGGGGAGGTCAAGGATGAGACTGTGACGGTGGGGTCCCAACAGGCGTTTCAGTGAGAAAGAGAAGCAGCTGATTGGGAGCAAAGAAGTAGGACTCCGAGGGGGAGAAACCAGACAAACAAAAACCCAGCAAGGAGAATGTTTCCTTATGTCATCTACACCAGCAAATGCGCACCAGGGAAAGTGGCCTTGGGCTTCTGTGCCGTGTGCTCTCCCCTCCCTGGTGTCGAGAAGCAAGACAACGCGGAGCAGCTCTGGAGCAGGCCAACTCGTGCTGGGACTTGCCGGCGGCTCGCGATGCTTAGCTGTCCTCTTGTGGACGCCCAGGGGGCCTGGCCGTGGCTGGGAATGTCCTGTGTTGCCCTTGGTGGGCTGCTCCTGCTCGGGGCTTGGGGCTCGCCTTTTCTGGCTGTTCTGTTGATCACAGTAAACCGCTTCCGTTTAGAGGACGTGCATCCCACGCCAGGTGCTGCGTTATTTGCCTATGCTGGCTTTACCTCTCTCACCTGCCTGGAGGTGTGAGTCCTAATACCAGTTACTCCTGCTTTAGGACGAGGACATCGGTGTCCAGAGAGGTTACTTTGTCCCAAGATGGCACAATAGGGAATGCTTGAAAAGTTGAGTTAATGAAAAGCTGCCGTCCGTTTTGCCAGCTGCAAACACCGGAAGCTTACTCCTGTGCTTGCAGACGCACCTGTGCCTCCCCATGTCCCCCTAGCCTCCCCCGGCTCCGGTGGTCACTTCTCGCTGCTCCTCTTCCCAGTGTTTGCCCTCCAGGGCTTCTGCCTGGCCCAGGCCCCCTGCCCCTCCATAGCTGCTAAGCCTGGCCCAAAGCCGCTCGGCGTCCACACCATCTCCCGGACGGGCTTGTTATTCATGGCGAAGCCTCCACGAGAGGCTCTTTCTGGGGCTGCCCTTCTTGGTGGCCTGTGACGGTTTGTTTCCATGATTGTATTATTAGCTTCTAAATAATCCACTGGGCCCCAGGAGGTTCATGGGACTTGGCATGCCCCTAAGTTTGTAGATAGGTTCAGAACAACTTACAAAGAACTTTAAAACGATCACTTTTCAAAGCAAACATGCTGGTAAAATATGCTGTCAACGTTAACAGAAATCATTTGACTGCGTATAAATGCTACAGATGTTTCTAGCACCCACCCTTGGGGAAAATTGCACCCTAGTGGTCTCTCCCTCAGGGCCACTCATCAAATTAAAATGTATTTGGCATCCTAAAGACTAGATCTTGATCTTTTAAGAAATGGAGCATGTACTCCCCCACCCCCGCCAACTGACCCTACATTTCCTTTTCACTGTTGTAGCTGCCGCCTTTATCTTACGTTGAGTCTATCTTGAGGTGAAAATCCGAGTGACTCTTAAATCCTTTTTCTGAGACATACTGGTAACTTAGAGTTTCTCATCTGAGAAGGATAATCTGATTTATTTTTCCTGAATGAAATATCATATACCTGTTCTTACTGAAGCCCATTTACTGGCAGTTTCACAGTGTGCTCGGCCTTTCCAGATCGTTTATAAATCCCATCCCTCAGTCAGTGCGTACTCCTCTCAGGCCACAGACATACTACTGCTTTAAAACGAGCTTTCTTGGGGCGCCTGGGTGGCTTAGTCGGTTAAGCGTCCGACTTTTGCTTAGGTCATGATCTCGCGGTTCGTGGGTTCGAGCCCCGCGTCGGGCTCTGTGCTGACTGCCAACTCAGAGCCTGGAGCCTGTTTCAGTCTGTGACTCCCTCTCTCTCTGACCCTCCCCTGCTCACGCTGTCTCTCTCTCTCTCTCCTAGAAATAAATAAAAAAACATTAAAAAAATTCAAAACCAAACAAAACAGAAAAAAAAACACGAGTTTTCTTATCCATGACGAAGCATTCCCCCATCCCTTGGTGGCTCCAAAGCCAAGTTTCCAATGCAAAGCCTGTTAAAAGATGGAAACTCTGAATACATTTTGTTCCCTGGTTCCCATGGCCATCTACCCTCTCAAATAGCCTCTACGCTGTGTTAGCAGCCTTACTGCCTCTGAACAGAAACTGTGGTGTCTGCCTCTGAGAGGGTGGCCCCTTCACTCATGCGCATTACTTCTCACCAGCCTTTAGTTCTTGAGTCTCACGGTGGGATGGGGGGGGGTGCTGTGTGGATGGGAGACTTACTGTTTACACCTGCTGCCGATCTTCCTGCCTCTGGGCCTAACGGTCTTCCTCGTGGTATTCCTCATTAAGACCAAGGCAAGGCCTGTGGTCGCTGTGGCACCTCAGTGACTGTGTGCCTGTCTCCCCCCTTGGAAATACTCCTTCGCATTCATTGCCTCTCTTCCTCACCATTTGTGGTTTGAAAAATCCTGTCTTTGGTTGTGGTGTCTTTTCTCTCTCTGTTCTGCTTCTACTCTTCGTTCTGAGGGACCTACTTGTTCTCGCAGAGCAGAATTCCTCAGGTGCTGATTTCACCCCTCTGCCTCCCCGGCTGCCCAGCACAGAGAAGACCATTATATTTAACATCAAGATGTTTTTCTCAGGGCAGTGATTTGCCAGGGAGCTGTCCTTTGGACATGGTATCTAGACGGCTTCGGGGTGACTTGCTTAATGGAAGGTCCTGCTTCGCTGTGGCCATGATATTTTCTCTCCCAAAAACCTCCATGTAGTGGTAATTTCCTTCTGAGGGTTCCTCTTTGCATATGTTGCTATTTATTAGGCGGATGTCTAAGTCTTAGCCAAATAGAAGGAGAAGGGGGTGGTTCTGAACAGCCCTTTCAGTGGGAACTCTGCTTGCAGCATTTTGTGCTGCTGGTGGTGTGAAGGTTCTGGGCTTGGGGGCGGGCGCAGGGACTTTGGTTTGGGGTGCTTCCTGCCCGTGTGCCTATCTGTCTGGGCAGACAGGAGGAAAGCAGCAGCTGCAGTTTGCACTGACATGAGCAGCACGTGGTACGTGTGTATTCCGTTGAATTACATGGAATTGCAGTTTTGTTCTGTCTGAAATGGTCAAATATCAGCACTTTCTTATGGTTCACCTAATACTTTAAAATCACAGCAGTCCCCAGCTGTTTTTCCTTCTAAGTACTGCTCTTGGTGTGACAAATTCTTGCAGGTTTGGATTCTTAGCCGGAGGGTGACGTGGGAAATGAAGGGGCCCAGGGGCGTATTTCAGCTGGAGGAGAATCTCCGTGCCTTTGCCTCTCCCCAGGGCTGCTGTGTGTGTAGGCAGGCCTAGGCCCGGTTGTGTTCTCCCCTCAGCGGCTGGGACCACGGATGCTAATGAAGGATTGAGGGTCGGGGGAGGGACACTTTTTCCCTGTTGTCCTGACCAAGCTGTTTAAACACGGAAGACTCCCTGAAGAGGCTTCGGGGGAGAGCTGGGAGGAGGCCCTGCCTCGGCTGTATCCCTGTGGATCCCGGGACAAGTGGGGAGCCCTGCTCACGATGGCTTGGTGACTGTTAAGGACCAGGCTCCAATGGAAACCCAATTTGCGTGGTACCTTGGTTTGCTTTTTGTTTCCCTTCATGGTTAAACTATTCATGAACCTAGTTGCTTAGGTAAACCTAAGGGTACCTCGTCGGAGGGTTAAGTTGAGTGAAGAAGTTGAGAAGCAGTGGGCAGGGTAGAGAGCCTAGTGGGCGAGGGCGATGAAGGTGCGCGGGGCGAGTGTGGAGTCAGAATCTATCCCCTCCACGCTGCCCTGGGAAGGAAGGGCTGACCTTTTCAGCCCGGGCTTTCACCACACCCAGTTCCAGGGTAGATTTTTCTTAAGACTTTGTTTCCCACGGCCCTAAAGCTTGGTGTGCGAAGGAAAACAGGCTTGAGTTTACCCCGGGAGTCAGTCATATAGCTGTAACCCTGAAAACCCTCAACATTCAGAAGGAGTGTAATTGTGGTGCTTCGGTTAGCCGGGAGAGGGGGAGGGGAGGGGAGGGAGTGTTCTCTCTCGCATGACCAAAATACCTCTTGGCTCTCCCTGTTCTGTGGGCTCATCTGGCTGGCGGGGTGGGGTCGTCCAATTGCCCTGACCCCCGTGGTCTTGGCAGGGTGCCTGCAGGCTGAAAATCCCACTTGGCCTTTTCTGCACTGAGGCACTGCTCCCTGTGCTGGGTGCCGGGTCGAGGACCAGGTGAAGAAGGCAGGGTGGGGCCAGAGCTGCCCTTTGTCACTGTCTCTGTCCCTGTAAAGACCTTCCTTGAGTTGCTGCTCCCTTTTGTCCTCCTGCTCCTCAGGATGTGACCCACACCTTTTCCCAAAGTCCTGCCTGCCCTTGGAGGCTGTCACAGGCTCTGTTTCCAGCCTCATCATGTGGAAGTCAGCGTAGGATCTTGCATTGAACTTGCTGCTTCCTCCAGCACTTTCTTAGGTGTTCAGCCTTGTCGTTGGTCTCTCCACAGGAGTTGCCTTTCCATAGTCACATTTAAAGAATCGGGGGAACATTCCCAGGGGCTGTATGAGGACCTCAGGCTTCCCAAGCCTCCCCGTACTAGTTCACTCTTTGTTCTGTCGTATCTCATTCATTCGTTCATCGTGGTCACGTCTTCTGCACATGTCTTCTGCACCAGGCACTGTGCTGGGTGATGGCCAGCGCCCCTCACTGCGAAGAAGTTCACAGTCAGTGAGGAGACTTGTAGATCATTCGTGTGTCTGCATGTGTGCTTGAGGCGCCCCGGAGGGGATTCAGGAAGGGGGAAGCACGTTCCTTCTGTCGGGCAGTGGGGAGAGAAATGTCTCCCAGAAGACGTGTGACCCTGGAGCCCCTGTAAGAGCATCCAGGGCGTGAGTGGCCAGGGATGCAGTGGACAGTCCGGGCAGGGACCTGAGGCACCCAGGGTTATCAGTGGGTCCTGGTGAGAACTTGGAATGGCCAGAGGCAGTGAGGTCATGAGAGCCCTGACGTTGAGGGGTAGAGGGGTTCTGGGTTCTCCTGCTTTAGCTGGAAGAGCCCCAAGGGTTTGACACCTCACTTAAGGGTTCTAGGAAGAGGCTTGTGGAACCCCATGGGGGGGAGGGTTGCCCTTAGCCAGTTCTCATCTAATGGTGTAACCTCCTGAAATTTCAGGGGGAGAGGGCTGGTATCTAGGGAGTGGTAGGGTTTGCAGGTGCCCTGTGGGCGGGGGCAGGGGTCTCACTGTTACCGCCCCTCTCTCCCTCCCTGCTTCTGACTGGGTGAAGGAGGAAAACTTTATCCAACTTAGAGTGCGCTTGCCTGGTATGGCTTTTCTCCCTGTCTTTTGTGGCCCTTTGTGGGAGAGGGGTTTGCAAGGCAAGGAAGTGGCTGAATTGAAGATGTTTTTGTCCTTCCTCATTGCATCTAAATCACTCAGCTTGAAGAAATTGTATGGAAATGTAAGAAAGTTTCAGGCCTTAGAAAATCACAAGCCCATTGTTATACATAATTCTTAAAACATCGAAGGATGCCTTATAGTTTACAGGGTTTTGTACATGTTCTGACCTTGCCCTTACACTAATGAATTTGATGGGAGCATTATTTTCCTTTGTAAAGGAACCAGACTCTGAAGGGTTTGCCAAGGCCCAGAGCCAGTGGGTAGCCCGGCACCCATCTCGTGAATCCAGGCCCCGTGCCTTTATTCTAGACTGTGCTCCCTCCAGACCTTCTGGGGTGGAGCGCTGACTACACTGGCTTCTCTGAACAGGGTGGGATCCTGCCAGCTCAGAGGGATGGCATTCTGTGACAGGCTCTGTGTAGGACACGAGCAGGTCTGCAGTTGTAGAGGCTTAGCCTGGTTTTGCCCGAGAAATGGACCTGGCATCGGGCAGGTGACTGGGCCTCCCTGTGTGTGTTTCCTTGGGTGTAAAATTGGTGGTGTTGCTACCTCAGAGTCAAGAGAAATGACTTCAGGTGCTCCATCCATGTTGGCACGCCCCAGGCTGGATGTCTGTCTTGTCTGCCCTCGCTGTCCCCCCCCTCCCCCCCCTCTGGCCTCGGGGCATGTGTGGGTGCAGGTTGAGGCGGATGGCCGGGCCCATTCTCCTGGCCCGTGCCTGGGACGCAGCCTGCGGGCTGCTGTGTTCCGGCCGCTGGTTTTGCTAAATGCAGCTTGCCCGGAGGAGTTGTGTCGCAGTGGTGACTCAGGACGCCCTTCCCTTGGAAAACCGCCTGCGCTGTTCTGTTCCAGGCCACAGATTGAACATCACGGCCGAGAATGACTGCCGGCGGCTGCACTGTTCCCTACGAGACCTGAGCTCCCTCCTGCAGGCCGTGGGCCGGCTGGCTGAGTACTTCATCGGAGACGTGTTCGCGGCACGGTTCAGCGATGCCCTCACTGTCGTGGAGAGGTAGGTCAGAGCGACGTCGTGGCGCCGCTTGTCCTGTGTGAGGGCGGCATGTTGCTGGGCGCGATGGACGGACGCGGTGCGGCCACCAGACTCTGGACTTCAGGTCCCTTGCCTGTAACACGGTGGGGACCCAGTGCCTTGTTGCTTCTTGTGAGAATTCACGAGATGAGGCACTTAGCACAGCGGCTGGGACTTAGCAGCCTGGACACATAGGCTGTCCGCGTCCTCGCAGATCAGGTCTGGGGATAAGAAGACAGGGTTAGTCCTGGAAGAAACCACATGGGGTTAGTCTCTGTCTCTGCCCACAGATAATGAGGCACCGGGAAAGCCCTGGTAGTGGAAGGACAAACAGGTAGTCAGTTGGCGTCTGCCAGCCAGATGCCCGGGGTGAGACTTTTTCCAGCACTGTGAGGGTCCTGAGGAATTAAAGCTTGACCCGAGAGGTGACCCCCAACTTCTCTGCCACCAGCCTTCTTTCATTGCCCTCCCCTCGGGTCCCTCCTAGGGACCGCATGTAGTCGCATGTGTTAAGGCCCGTGCCTGATGGCCTCATCCTCCCTGCGCCCCTCTCCGGAACTCAGGCACTTTGAGAGTCAGATGCCCCAGATGTGAGCATAGGTTCAGATTGTTTCAGGGTAACTGTTGGATTGATTAGATGTGGGTCCAGCCCAAAGTTGAGACACCAGACTCATTGGCCCACTAGCTGTATCATTGGTAACACACTGACGAAACCAAGCCCCAGGCCTAGGGACTTGGACATCAGAGTTTTCTTTAACTGTTACTCTTACCTTAAAAGCAGAGAAAACTAATAAGAGTTCTAAATAAATCTTTAAAAGCCAGATTAATATTAATAGTAAAAATAGCACGTGATAAGAAACTACTTTCAAAAGCGGTTTTGCACATATCATGTCATTCTTTGAGGGCTAGGAGTGTCATGTTATCTGAGCAGACTGTTGCCCAGAGATGGTGAGGGCCTCGCTTCAGGCCACACTGGTCACAAGAGGGAGCACATGGCTTTTTAACCATTTTCTTGAGTCCAGATGCTGTGTTCTTGCCAAACTACAGAGGTGTTAACCTCTAGCATCGTCCGTCCTCGCTGTCCTGGGGAGGCCCGTTCCCACTCCACTGGTGGTTAGCAGAATGGGACATGCCTTTCTTCCTCCCTGAAATCTGTTTCTTTAGAGTTCAGAGTTCCTGCCACATTATTTCATAGATCCTTATATACACATCTTTCTGCACTGCTTAGGTGTGAGGCTCAGTACTTAGGTACTTTGCTTTCGTGTCTTCATTTAGAGTAAAGAGAGAAGGCTTGTTATGACTATGTGATCTTCGTAGCCACTGTGATTAGCTGCCTTTTCACTTACAGGCTACACACAACAGACCTCCTAGTAAACCGCTACGTGTAGAAATCGTAAGAGTCCATTTTCAGCACAGAGTAGCACTAAAGAATGCTTGGGGAACGTGAAAGTGGAACATAAAGTCAAACATGGGGTGATTCCACTTACGTGAGGCACACGGAATAGTCTGGACCAGAGAGAAAGGGGAATGGCAGTGGCCAGGGCTGCGGCAGGGGGATGGAGCTGTTCTTTAGTGGGTCCAGGCTTTTGAGTTTTATAGGGTGAAAAGGTAAAGGAGATGGGAGCAGGTGGCCACACACTCTGCATGTGTTCAGTGCCACTAAGTAAATGTGTTCACATACCTACTGTGTGAATGTGAGGAATGGAGAACAGTTTAAAGATTTAAACACCGGGTACATGTTGGTATGTCGCTTACATTATCACCCTGGCCCCTTTCCAGAACTTTGAGTCAAGAACCCTTGGCACTTTCACCTTCACTTTCTGACTGCTCCCTGACCCTCAGTGCTTTGGGACTCACAGCTTGTGGTTTCCTAGTGAAGTCCTGTTTTCTGGCCCCTTCAGAGATCAGCATTTTCCAGAGTGCAGTCCACATGCATGGAGCCCCCAGATTTCCAGAGATGCAGATTCCCAGTCTCCTCCTCGTAGCTGCAGGGTTGGTCTGTGGGGTTGGACCAGGGAGCTTGCACGGTGTGTGTCAAGTTCCCAGCTGATTCTTGCGCTCGCTCGGTGAAGTTTGGGAAGCTCTGCGCCGTGGCACCGAGGGAGAGAAATGCCCACTGTCTTCCCTGGCGTCCACCTCAGACCTGCTCCCAGGCCTCCTTCTGGAGCAGGCCCGGGGAGAACTTCGCCGGGTCTCCGGCTTCTTCCCTTTACTCAGAAAGGCACGTCCACCTCTAACCAAAGAGGCAGTTTCTGTTTCTCTTTGGTGGCTGGTGGCTCAGTTATTGGATTGAAGGCTCGTTGGCACCAGTGGGCTCAGCAACTGGCTTCTGAAAGGATTGTGTTTGACGTCAAAAGCCCCTCAATTTGTTCTAAAAACTTTTGCTTCATGCCCTGCGCCCTCCCCCAAATATTTTATCATGAATATTTTTGAATCTTCAGGGAAAGTTGAAAAATTAAATAGGGAGCACCCATATAGCTGTCACCTCAATTCTACAGTCAATATTTTGCTATATTTTCTTTACCGTGCATCTGTCCATCTGAAACATTTACTTCTTATCCAGTGTTTTTTCGTTGTGGTAAAATACACAACATGAAATATTTTCTTGTTAGTCACTTTTATTGTATATATTGTTTCATCCTGTATCTCCCTGTTAGATATTTATTTTGTGTACAAAATTTTCCGACTCTGTAAATCATGCTTTAGTTAGTGCCTTTGTATAAGTCTTCAGGCACATCTCAGATATCTTTGCAATAAAATTAAAGGCCTGGTCTTGATTCCTTTTTGGATGGAAAAAAGTCTGTCTTCAGGACCTTTGATGGGACCATGTCTGTTTTGTCTGTGTTACCATTTGTAAGCTGAATGTTTTTCTCTTACCTGCTTTGCCAACAGGCTGGTCAAAGTCACTCTGTATGGATCTCAGATAAAATTGTACAACATTGAAACTGCCGTGCCGTCAGTGCTGAAACCTGACCTCATTGATGTGTGAGTACAGAGTCAGCGGTTTGTGCGTTCTCGGAAGGGACCTTGTCCTCCAGCCCCCAGTCATTTTACAGATAAAAAGGAATAGTTGTGGCTGCCATGAAGACCAGAAAGCCTCCCTCCTCCAAGCCTAGGAGGAGAGAAAGATTGATTGGGGTGGTTGGAGTAAGAGGAATTCATCGCGCAGATGAGCGGTGGGAGCAGAGGATATATGGAGTAGGTCTTTTGGGAAGAAAGACCAGCCTGAGCTGAGACACAGATGCATTGCAGAGCCCCATGGCTCGGGGGTGGCACGTGCTTTGTGTGGTGGGATGTGAGGCCGGCCGGGCATGGTAGGACTGCTGTGGAAACAGCTCGAGCGCTGTGAATCTTCTCCTGTAGGCTAGTGACTGCAGCTGTGGGGTCCAGAGAATTACTTGGGGAACACGTTCCGTCAGAGAATCTGACTGCAGCAGGGTGCCGTAAGGCTCAGGTACTTGCGGATTACGCAAGACCTCGCGTGGTTCTGAAGGACATTCAGGGATCGCACTTTGAGAAGCTTTCAGGATGGTGGGGAGCTATTAGGAAAGTGACTATGGAAGGGATCGCAGAATGGGCACTGGAGGTGGGGCCACATCCCAGGGTCACACTGCCTGGAAGTCTTGCTCTGCCCCAGAGTGGGGATCAGCAGACTGTGGCCTGTACCCAATCCAGCCCACTGCCAGCTTGGTAAATTAAGATTGGAGCGCGGCCGGGCCTGTCCATTTACATGCCATCCACGGCTGCTTTTGTGCCGCAGCAGCAGAGCTGAGTGGCTGTGACAGAGAATGTGTGGGTGGCCTGCAAAGCCCAACACATTTTCACTTTGGTAATTGCAGGAAGTCTGCTGACCCCTGTTCTGGAGCAGTTTTTAAGCTGCAAATTAGGTAAACGATAGAAAGAGAGTCTTATCTATTACTTTAGTGTGTTAGTTTTTTTTGGAGAGTGAGTTTGTATGTGTGTGTGTGTATACTTTTCCTTTTCAAGGTTAGAGAAAGCTGTGAAGCTTCTGCCGAGAAAAATGCTAATTTGCTCAGACACACAACATCTTGTGCCCAATTTCAGGAAGTTTTAGAGCGCGTCCCTTCAGCCTTACGGAACTCTGTGAATTTGATAGATTGACTAAAGTTCCTAGACTCCAGAGGCCGACTTTGATGTCCTTTTTCTTAATTTTGGTGCTCAGTCAGAGCTTAAAAGGTAAAACAATCCATGTATTCTAAATGCAAAATACAAAATAACGGCTAGAAAAAGTTTACACCTGGAGAAAAGGGGGAAAACAGAATGAACACCCTTATACCCTCAAGCTAGATCCATCAATATTTTGCCACATTTGCTTTTGTTTCTCACATTTCCTTTTTGTATATGTAGGTGAACGCACACACACGTTATTTTTTTGTAAGTAAAGTAAGTAAACTGCAGACATGTCACCTCACCTATAAACCCTTAAGCACGTTTCTCTGGGAACAAGGTCATCGTCCTACATAATCATATTACCATGGTCAATACTCAGAGACGTTCATGGATGCAGTAATATCTGGGGTTTTTAAGAGTGTATGTGTATCTATTTTTCATACCCTAGATTCTCCAGCTGCCTCGGAAATGTCCTTTATATCTTCTTTTTGTGGCTCCAGTGTCTAATCCTAACTAATCCTGAATCCCATACTACATTTCTCTCCCATAATCTAGATCAGCTCCCCAGTTGTGCCTGTTGGTGGGGGGGCAGAGAGGGAGGGAGAGGAGGAGAGACAGATGAGGGAAAGAGAAATGGAATTTTTGGAGATTTAGGTCTTACGCTTTTTTTTTTTTAATGTTTATTTAGTTTTGAGAGAGAGAGAGAGCGAGTGCAAGTGGGAGAGGGGCAGAGAGGGAGAGAGAGAGAATCCCAAGCAGTCTCTTTGCGCTGTCAGCACGGAGCCCAATGTGGGCCTCAAACTCACAAAACGTGAGGTCATGACCTAAGCTGAAATCAAGAGTCAAGACACTGAACTGACTGAGCCCCCCGGTGCCCTCTTAATTTTTTTTTCCTAAGGAAAATCTTAAAAATCTGGATTTGTCTAGTTGTTCACCTACTATGTGAGGTTGATGGTCAGTTTTTTTGGTGAGAACAGTAGCTAGGTGGTGGTGGGCCCTTCTTTCCTGTCTGAGGCACTCGAAGCCAGTTTGCCCTCCCAGTTGGCGATCGGTTTGATTTCCATGTGGTGTCTGCCTGAATCTTAGCTCTGTCCCCTGAAAGGTCCTAGGAGCAGTGAGACCCCTTAGTCCCCAAGCGCTGTTTTCTAAAATCTATTATCCACTAAAGGCACCATAGCTTCATAGAGACCTGACTGCCTTCTGTGTTACAGGCGACGGTCACAACATTTAGATGATGAGTTTTGATTTTTAGGCTCTACCTGAGCAAGCACATGATTCCTGTGCCATCACACGTGTCTTAGAACAGTAAATGCCATGAGTGGAATCCTTACTTCCTGTGGAAACAAGTTTAATGCTGGTTTATCTTGACTTTAACCTTTAAAATCGCATCTTCTCTCCCCTTTGCAGGCACGCTCAGTCCCTGGCGGCCCTCCAGGCTTACTCTCACTGGTTAGCACAGTACTGCAGTGAAGCGCATCAGCAGAACACCCAGCAGTTTGTTACGCTCATCTCCACCACCATGGATGCAGTCACACCTCTGATCAGCACCAAGGTCCTGAGACAGCAAGGGCTACACTTTTTTTTTTTAAGTTTATTTATTTTGAGAGAGAGAGAGTGGGTGAGTAAGGGGCAGAGGGAGAACATCAGACAGGCTCTGTACTGCTGTCGTGGAGCCTGACACGGGTCTTGAACTCACGAACCTCGAGATCATGACCTGAGCTGAAATCCAGTTGGACACTTAACCAGCTGAGCCACCCAGGTGCCCCAAGGGCTACACTTTGTAGCTGACTCCTTGTCCTTTTGTCCACATACCCACTTAATAAGAAGTCAAAATATCACATGGTGTTAGACCCATAATTCTCACGGCTGCAATAGAATCATGTGTATGTATTTTTGAGCTGTGGTCTGTATCAATTCAAATGTAACGCAAGTTTTTTTTTAATTTTTTTTTTATTAATGTAACGCAAGTTTTTAAGCTAAGTCTCACATGAATGCATGCTCGTTGTGAAAAAGTGAAACACTGCTTTAATTATAGGCCAAAAAAGTTATGGTGCTCTTTAAGTCCCCCACTTAAAACATTGCTATTCTGTAGTGAGGATGTTTTAAAATTCTCTTGTTGCTGGAAATTAGTTCTTGGTATGTACATCCTTGTAGGAAGGAGTCCAGGAAGTGGATTTGCTGGGTCAAAGGTGTATCCAAGTAAATTTGATAGATTCTGCTCAGCCGTCCTTTGAGAAGACCATCAATTTATCTTACGGAGCATACAGATGTTTGTCTTTTTTTTTTTAAGTTTATTTATTTTGAGAGAGTGCAAGTGGGGGAGGGTCAGAAGGAGGAGAATCCCAAGCATGCTCCGCAGTGTCAGTGCAGAACCTGATGTGGGATTCGATCCCATGAACCATGAGATCATGATGTGAGCCGAGATCAAGAGTTGGACACGCAACTAACCGATCCCCATCTTTTTGTAGTCTTAATCTACATAGCATTCTGTCTCGCTATTAACAGAACGGTGTGTTGTTTTCCATAAGGTTTCATTCAGCTTGTTAAAAAATTTTTTTTAGTGTTTATTTCTGGGGGAGAGAGAGAGAGATGGCGTGAGTCCGGGAGGGGCAGAGAGAGAGGGAGACACAGAATCCGAAGCAGGCTCCAGGCTCTGAGCTGTCAGCACAGAGCCTGACTCGGAGCTTGAACTCACGAACCGTGAAATCATGACCTGAACCGAAGTCAGACGTCCCCCCCCCGTAATTGTAATTTGTAAATGAGTTATAATATTCCCTGGGGGTGATGTATATTATTTATAAGTATCTAGCCATTGCTGGACTTTAATGTTGTCTACATTTGAAAAAAGTCACCGTAGATAATCCTAAAATGCATGTACGCACTTAGCTTTATCCTGGTAGGTGATTTTCTTAAAGTGGGATTAAAGGTTAAAGGTTAGGGATATGTGTGGTTCCAGGAAATTCTAATAATACTTCTTTCAAAAACAACTCTGCATGCCTGTGACTGTTTGGTGTGCTTTTTTTCACCAGTCATACCAGCATTAGGTCCTGTCTATAAAGAGTTTTCTCTTCTGCTCATTTGAAAAGGGCAGATGGTCCTTGAACCATGGTTTTGGTTGGCGCGCCGAGGGGAGGAAGCAGGAGGGCCTGGTGGGGCTGGTGGAGTGCAGGAAGGCGGGCGCAAAGAAACGCCGGCCTGGTGGGAGCGAGAGGAGTTAGACGAACAGTCCCAAGTAGTTTGAATGATATGCCAGGCAGTTTATCGTGGCGTTTTTGAGCTGAGAAGTGACTGTGCCCAGAGGTGCCAGTGACTAGGGACTAGAGGAACCGGGGGTGGCACTCCTGGCTTGAGGTCAGGAGCTGCGATGTGGCGTAGAGGAGGGTGCCTCTTTGCTGGGCGCTGTCCCCGGAAACTTCACGGATGCCAGGCCTAAGCGTTACGTGGAACGACACTGTATCTGGCTTGTGGCCGCCTCGTCAAAGTTCTTCTAACCCCAACCTCATGGGGCAGCTAGCGAACTGACATGTCCCCTTCTGTCTCCAGGTCCAAGACAAGTTGCTGCTGTCTGCATGCCACTTACTGGTCTCCCTGGCCACCACCGTGCGGCCTGTCTTTCTGATCAGCATCCCCGCAGTGCAGAAAGTCTTCAACAGAATTACCGACGCCTCCGCTCAGCGCCTCATTGATAAGGTGAGACCCCAGGGCCACACTGCGCGGTCCCTGGAGCCGTGAGGCTGAGGAAGAGGAGCCTGGCCTGCCTTTCACGCTCGGAGCTTACGTGCCATGCCTCCAGAGGTGGTTTCCTCCGCAGGTGGCACTTGGGGCAGCCTCGGTACTCTCCCATCGGGCCCTGGCCCACCCAGCTGGGCGTGGTGCAAATGAGGACAGAGGAGACCTTCCCGATAATACGGAGGTGGTGCTGCTTTGAGAGCCGGCCATCAGGCTGGTGGTGTCAGCGTCCCCTTTGTATTCTTTCTGGTTTAAAACAGTCTGTTTTTGTCGTTGTGTTTGTTTTCTTAGGGTTGAGAAGCTACAGACAAGGGCTTTCATAAAATCCTTCAGGAGGCTCAGGCTGGAAGTTTAAAAACCAACAGAACAGAGGTGGTGTCTGAGGGGGGCCAGAGCAGTTACTTGGGAGCACTGGGGTGTCAGTGTACTGCTTTTGACCTGGTGCCAAAGGCACATTGATTGTAAGAGCTTCTCCCACAGCCTCCCTCTCCCAGCCCTGTTCTCAGCAGCTATTCAGAGGCGGTTGAGAGCCAGCAGCCAAGGGACTAGTTAGACTGAGTGTCTGCGACTCCCCCTCTGGTACGCTGCAGGTACCAGAGTTAGAGGGGAAGTGACATTCTAGGACGAGGCCTGGAATGTGCTGGACCCAGACTTGGTGTTATTGCTTCACTTTCTCTTTCCTCTCTGCTTTACCTCAGAGCTGGACCAAAGCCTCAGGCCCAGCCTGTGAGAGAGGGGCCTGGAGCCTGAGCTCTGCGTGTGTGCTGGGGGCCAAGGCCACGTCCAGTGCAGCCATCTGTTGCTCTTAACCCACTGATGGATGCCTGTGGCGGGGGTTGGTCTCTTCCAGGCTCAGGTGTTGGTGTGCCGAGCTCTCTCTAACATCCTGCTGCTTCCGTGGCCAAACCTGCCTGAGAACGAGCAGCAGTGGCCCGTACGTTCCATCAACCACGCCAGCCTCATCTCCGCCCTCTCACGGGACTATCGCAGTCTGAAACCCAATGCTGTGGCTCCGCAGAGGAAGATGCCACTGGATGACAGTAAGTGTCCCAGAGACAGGGACGGCCCGGGGAAACAGGTCAGCTGGGCGCTGTCTTGCTTTGTGGCCGATGAGGCATTCATCTGTCCGTAGTCCCTCAGCTGCGCAGTGGGAGAGCCAGCCTTGGTAGAAGCAGTAGAAGTCTGCTTCTCTGCGGAATTCTGTGAATGCGTCAGCCGGACCTAGTTCTTGAACGTGGGACACCCTTTCTCTTAGTTAAAATGTCAGAAATAAGTAAACCATCAATGGTGTCTTCCATGGATAAAAAAACGTACAGTGACTAATTGATCCATTTCAGATACTTCTGTAAGCAATCAAAGCAGTTCACTGGGAAGAGTAGATTTAAGAACTGTCTTTTGAAACTATTTGTAACCTTTCTCCATGTGCATGTACTTCAGAGGCTTTGAAAGAACTTGGTATCTTCACCAATGGCATTTCAAGTCTATTTATTTATTTATTTATTAAAGATTTTCTAAAATGTTTTATTTATTTCTGAGAGAGAGACCACGTGAGCAGAGTAGGTTCAGAGAGACAGGGAGGGAGATACAGAATCTGAAGCAGGCTAGACATGTTTAAAAAATACAGTATTTTCATAGTAAGAAAATACTGGAACATGATTGGATGACATCATTTATAGAATGTCAACAAATGTTAAAAATAGCAAAAAATACCAACATTAAAAAAACCCATTACTTTTATAATCAGGGACATTACCATAAAGCTCATTGTACAAAAATGTTAGGATAGTATAAAGAAGGGGGAAAACTCTTAAATCTCATTGGTTTTAGTATTTTAGAAAGTCACCCTTTTAATTCTCTGGTTGTCATGCTTATTTTCTAAGTATATTTTCTAGTTCTGGAGCTGTATGAGAGTGGCAGAGTCCATGAGGCCCCTCACCTGGGTGGCCCTCTCTCCACTGTCACAACTCTGGCTGTGTTGGCACCAGCCTTCACGGTCTGGTGTTTACCTGGTGCTGGTTCTCAGTGTTTTACATTCACTAACTCACTGAATTTCCACATCAGTCTGTGAGTTAGGCACTGTTGATTATCCTAATTGTATCCCTGGGAGAAACCAGGGTAAGATGAAGTCATTTGCTCAGAGGTTATGTGCGGCTAGTGTGGAGTCATGTTTCAGAAAGCCTAGTGGTCTTTTCTCTCTTTATTGTACAGGTGCTTATGTCAGTCAGCAGGAGCTGGGTCAGTGTGCCCTGTGGTAACAAACAGTCCCAAAAGCTTCGAGGCTTAATCCAGGAGAAAGACGTATTTCTTGCTCCCACTGCCTGTTCAGCTGGGGTCAAGGGGCTTGGGGAATATCCTGCTTATTATTCTGGTCTCTCGGGGACCCAGGCCGCTGAAAGCCACCCTGCGGTCTGTGCTTACACAGGACGGGCCTGGGGGGTGTGTGCAGTGGTTCTTAAAGTGCTGGCCTGCAGGTGGCACCCGTCATTTGTATCTCTGCTCATATTTCATTGGCCGGAGCGCCTGCTTCTACGGCCACGGCCTCACTGCGGAGTGGGCACCGCCACGTGCTGGAACCATTGGCTGAACGGAACCCAGGGTCCCTCGGGGCGTTAACGCCTGTGGGGTGTGTGCTGCATGCCAGCCGCCGGCCCAGAACTTGATGTACGGCAGGGCGTGTGGCCCTCCCTGCAGCCCCGTGAGGCCTGTCTGCTCCTCCTGCTGCAAGGGGTCAGATGAAGGCCTGGGACGGTTTTTCCCGTGCTAGCTGAGTACTTTGAAATGTTTTCAAACCTGCAGGATAGTTGAACGATTAAGTAAAGGAACAACTGTGAGTCTTTCGCTAGGATTTACCGCTTGTTAGTATTTTGCTACACTTGTGTTTCCTCCCACCTCCCCACAAACTTCCTCGTTTTTAGCAGAGCCCTTTAATTAAAGGAAGTTACTGACACTTCATCCTTGAATCCTTAACCTTTGTCTCTGAGAACAAGGTGTTCTCTTCTGTAACCCAAACACCAGGGACACAAACAAGTTGTGACATTACAGTAATGTCACATTTAGTAGATCGTGTTCAGGTTTTCCCCAGGTGTTACCAAACTGGCCTTTTTTATTTCTTAAAAAGTCCAAGATAACAATTAAAGAGGTTGTGTTCTGTTTGGTTGTCACATCTCTTGATTTGTTTGTTAATTTATTTGGGAGAGCGGGTGTAGAAGTGGGGCAGGGGCAGAGACAGGCAGGGAGAGAGAATCCCAAGCAGCCTCCACACTGTCAGTGCAGAGTCTGACGCAGGGCTCTATCTCGTGAACCTTGAGATCATGACCTGAGCCGAAATCAGGAGTTGGACACTCAACCTACTGAGCCACCCAGGTACCCCTCTTCAGTCTTTAATACAGAAAAACATTCCTGGTTTTCGTGTCTTCTGACATTGACGGTTTTGAAGAGGCCATACCCATTTTCATGTAAAATGTCCCATAATCATTTCTGTCTGATTGTTTCCAGCAGTTGGGGCATGAATACCACCTGGGCAGGGATGCATATCTCCCATCGTGTCGCTTCTGTGTGTCCCGTTTTTGGCACGCTCGCTGGGATCACTTGCAGTGCCTGCCAGTCTCTCCACTGTGAAGTGCTCTCCCCTCCCCCCGCCCTGGGCTCAGCAGGTGTAGGTTGCTCAGGATCAGAGGGAAGGTGGTGGGGTCAGGAGTCAGACCTGGTTCTGAATGCTTCCAGATCCTTGTCCTTCACAGCATCTCCCCTTTGTTCGGAAAAGCATTGTTTTTAACGGTTTGGTGACACCTCGTCCTATGGAAGGTGCCACACATTCTCTCTCTCTCTCCTCTGTTATTACATATTGGACGGTGTTCTCCATTTGCTCTTGGACATTTTTGTGAAGACATTTTGGTTCTTATTTCAATTTCCTTACACATGAGAGGTCAGATTTTGGCCTCTTAACTCTACTGGCTTTCCCCCTGAACTGCTCTTCCTGTGCCTTGTGTTGTGTTGGAGAAACGTCCGGCCCGAGTGCAGTTTCCTGGCCCCTGGCCTTGTGGCTTCTTGAGTAGGATGTGTGCGCTGTGTGTCCGCCTGCCGAGGTCTGCGTGGCTGGCCTGTCGTGAGCCATCATTCTTTTCATGCTCAGTCCTTTGAGTGAGCTGGTGGTCCCTCTCTCCATATTTTCAGAGGAGGAAACAGATTCGAATCTAGTGGAGTCAGGAGTCAAACCTGCTCCTCTAGAACCTCGATTCTTCCTGCCGTACCCTTCTCTGGAGGCTGCTTCAGCCCACAGAGGCCGGTGAGTTGGGGGCCCCGGCAACCCAGGGAGCCCTGCCAGGGGAAGGCCAGCTCTCAGCCCAGCTCTGGTTCCGCCTCTGGAGCTCTGCCAGTGTTGAGTCTGCTGAGCTCAGGCTGAGCCCTGGAGGGGACTTCTTAGGGGCCCCGGAGGAAGCTCTGGGCCCGAGGGGAGGAACCCACCCCACCAGGGCTGGGGGCGATGAGCGCTTCCCCGTGCTGGGCCTTCTCATGGGCCGGGCGCTCCGCCAGCCGTGCTCTTAACCTTGTCTCTCCTCCTTGCAGCAGCCGCGTGAAGGCGGAGCTGCTGGCTGTTCCCAGTGCCCTGACGAGGAGCCGGCCTGGGTGTGGGGCCATCTGGCGCCCATCTGTGGTTCCGACCCAGCACCTCTGATCTGGGCCCTTTTTGTGTCCCCTGCGCTCCTGCCTGTTTGCTGGCCACCGCCTCTGCTTTCTTTGTGGGTTCTCTGAAGGCATTGCGTTTACATCAGGGTCTCATTAGAAGTAAATATGGTTGCTAAGATCGTATAATACTGTAATAATTATGTATATTGTCAGGCCCAGGCCCAGTAGGATAAGGGTTGAACAGGCTGTTTATGCGTGAACACAGCAGCGCTCGGTGGGTGTTGGTGCAGGCGTGCCGGTGGTGCTGGTGCAGATCGCCGGCAGGCGGTACGTGTCAGGTAGAAGGGGTGTCTCATCTGCATGTGTCCGTTCTTGCCTGGGGTGATTACCTCGTGACACCCATTTTTTCACCCATCTGTTCACCATCTTAGAGTCTAGACACTAAACTGGGGGCCACATTTTATCTTCTCCTCTGTATGACCTTCTTTCTGGTGGACAGAGGCAGAAGAGAGGCAAAAATCAGAGCAAGTGGGCAGCCAGAGTCCTGGCGGAACAAAGAAGAGAGGAAAGGGTGTAGGGAGAGAGAGAGATGGGAGACATGGAGAACTCCGTCAGAGGGACTGTGTTCTTTTAGCAAGGTTTCTACAATTGTCGTCTGAATACCTGAGCAAATGGCCCCCCTCCCGGGTGTTCCCCCCCCCCGCTGTATCCCCCAGCAAGTTCTAACGTGCACTGAATCTCCATTTGCAGCCAAAGTGATTATCCACCAGACGCTTAGTGTCTTAGAAGACATTGTGGATAGTATCTCTGGCGAGTCCACCAAGTCCCGGCAGATCTGCTACCAGTCGCTGCAGGAATCCGTGCAAGTTTCCCTGGCCCTCTTTCCAGCTTTTATCCACCAGTCAGGTAGGAGCCGCTGGCAGGCGCCTGTGGGGCCCACAGTGACTACTTGGCCCCGTGGAGCACACGGAGTGGGCAGTGCGGGCCGGGACCCCAAGGCAGAGGGCAGGGATGGACACCCTGTGGCGCCCTCACCTGGGACTTGCACCTGTGCTGTGTGGCCTGGAGTCACTTGGGGCCTCTGGCTGGCATTCACATCTAAGTGTTTCCTTTCTCTCAGCCTGGGTCAGGAGCGGAGGAGGTGCTGGGGGCATTGTCCAGTGGGGAAGAACTTGGCCCCACGAGTGCTGCTTATTTCTTGAGACGGCAACGTGGGTTTTGCTGACGTCGGTCCCTCCCTCGCCTGGTAGAGGCTCTTTCTGGCTCTCCTGAGAGCATTTACACTGGTCTGTCAGTCTTACGATAGAAATATCAGAGCTTGTCAGTCAGCAAACGTTTCACTGAGTGCCTCTTGTAAGCAGAGTGTGCGAGGTTAGAGCCAAAACACACTGTACGAGATGACTGTTTAGATCTGCAAGTGGAACCAGAGTAAATATAACCAATATTTTCGGCAATTAATCCCATTAATGGTCCATTAATGATAATGGATCATTCGTAATAAAGGGCCACGCAGCCTGAATCCATCGTCATTATCCACTTTCAGCCACTTAACCCCTGACCCAAGTGCAGGGATTAGTGATCAGAGAGAGAAATGGCAGAAGCACTCAGGTGTTGACCCAGTTGAATCGCTCCGTCAGCATGAGCAACAAAATGGTCCATCTGCAGTGAACACTCAGTGTCGCCGGGTGCCAGGTGGCTAGGGAGGCTTCGAGGCCACCCTTGCTTCCTCTAACAAGCCGTCGTCGTCAGCCAGAGGTCATGACGCCAGAGCCGGTTTCCTGGCAGGTCCTTGGTCATCTCCCGTGTTGTGTCAGTGGCCCCGATGGCACTGGGGAGCTGTCTTCCGGCAGGAAGCCTTTGGGAGAGAGTGTAGCGCAGATCGCGGGAGGCCGTCCGCCAGGCCTGGGGCTCCCGCCTCCCCTTGTGTGTGCGGCCTCTGACTGTTTGCTTTGTGCCTCTGCTTAGATGTGACTGATGAGATGCTGAGCTTCTTCCTCACTCTGTTCCGAGGCCTTAGAGTACAGATGGGTGTGCCTTTCACGGAGCAGGTCATCCAGACTTTCCTCAATATGTTTACCAGGTAACTGCACACCTGCTGTCCATGGCGTCCAGACTCCTGGGGGACAGGGAACGTGGTGGGGGGGGAGGCAGATACAAAACCTTGGACTTCCTGCTCCTTTCTCTTCCCTTGCCACAAGCCCCAGTTTTCATGCACCCCCCGCCCCGAGAATATGTCCTTGGCTACCGCGTGCTTCCCCTTGTGTGCAGAGAGCAGCTGGCCGAGAGTGTCCTGCACGAAGGCAGCACGGGCTGCCGAGTGGTGGAGAAGTTCCTCAAGATCCTGCAGGTGGTGGTCCAGGAGCCGGGCCAGGTGTTCAAGCCCTTCCTTCCCAGCATCATCTCCCTGTGCATGGAGCAGGTGTACCCCATCATTGCCGAGGTACGAGGGGCCAGGGTACTCCCCTGTGCGGCCTCACCCTGCAGCTGAGTGAGGAAAATGCATTGGTTTTGTTTCTTTTTTTTTTTTAATGTTTGTTTATTTTTGAGAGAGACAGAGTATGAGTGTGAGAGGGGCAGAGAGAGAGGGAGACACAGAATCTGAAGCAGGTTCCAGGCTCTGAGCAATGCGGGGCTCAAACTCACAAACCGGGAGATTATGACCTGAGCCAAAGTTGGATGCTTAACCAACTGAGCCACCCCGGCGCCCCAGAAAATGCATTGCGTTTTAAAGCTAATTTGTTAGTTGTTTTTCTTGCAAAATAATTTTTCCCAGGCAAGAATGCCTTTAGCTTGGTCTGGTCTTTTTATATTGGTTGAGTTAATTTAGATTAGTCTGGCGAAAGCACAGCAGGTGAATTGTGAGGCCGGTCGGTGAGTAAGGTCAGTCCCCCGTGGCAAACAGCTTATAACTTAAGGTGAGTGTGTGGTTTTCTCCGGCAAACCCCGTAACAGACGCACTTTCCTAGTGAGCCTGTGTACCAATTTGAGGCCCCGAGGCCAGTCCTTGGAACCACGCAAAGGTTTTTTTGTTAAAGGAATGCTCTACATGCTTAGAAAGCTGACGTTCGTCATGACAAGATCCAGGACACATGTGAATTTAACTAAGTTTTATGTGGCAGTTAAATAAGAGCTAACCTTTCTCAGTGCCCCAAGAAGGCTTAAATAAGGCCATTGCTTTGCGTCTTGAAACACACTTGGGTCCTGTAAGCAGTCCTGCCACGGGAGCTCATGCCCCCTGGTCCCAATTTAATTTTAATCAAGGCTGAATTAAATATTTCTGGGGCTTACAGATTGGAATTCTACAGAGACATCTGGAATACCGTGACCTGGCAGGCCCTCCAGTGACTTGGAGATGTTTGGTTCAGTTAGAAAATACTGCTGAGCCTCCCCTCCTCCCAGATCCCTGCTGCCTATGGCCAAGGACACGGGCCCAGAGAGCCCTCAGCCCCGCGCGTTGCCTCCCCAAGGCCCCCTGACGCTGCTCTCTGTGCCTTCTAGGTGCTCTTTAGGTCTTCTTCCATAGACGGTAGAACTGCTTTTAAAGCTTTTCACTTGTCTTGCATGAGGTCAGCAGGTTAGCAGGATGGCGGTTTGTATCGTGGCAGAAGGAACAGCACATCCAGGAAGATGTGCCAAAGCAGGTCGGCTGCTTTCTCAACAGGAAACCCATGTGCCTCATTGCTCTGCCATTTGGCAGCCTTTTCCCCCCTGGCTTAGAGAGCTGCTTCCCTTGGCCCAAGGGCACCCGGCACTGACCCGGGCATCGTGTCTCTGCGGAAGTGCACCTGGTTTGGACTGCTGGCCCGTGGGGGACTCGACCGGACAGCAGGGTTGGGGGACACTGACACTCTGCTTGCCGTTACCAGGCATCGCCTGTGCCTCCCCGCTGCTCGGAGCTGAGGCTATGAGTGGCCGCCCTGAGCCGCAGGGAGGGAAGATTTGAGGGTCTGTGTGTCTCCGCAGCGCCCCTCCCCAGATGTGAAGGCTGAGCTGTTTGAGCTCCTCTTCCGGACGCTCCATCACAACTGGAGGTACTTCTTCAAGTCCACTGTCCTGGCCAGTGTGCAGAGGGGCATCGCCGAGGAGCAGATGGAGAACGAGCCGCAGTTCAGTGCCATCATGCAGGTATCGTGCGGGAAGAGCCAGTGAGGCTGCTGTGTGGCTGCGGGTTGGACAGGCCTCGTCCTGGGCCCCGCCGGCTCCACTGGCTGCCCGGCCCTCGGTTTGCTTCCCTGACTCATGGGGAAGGCACACCGTCTTGGTGGGGGTTTGGTGCTACCTTTTAGTACCTAGGAAGTTAATTAACTCCCTGGAGCCTCAGCCTTTCCATCTGTAAGTGGGGAGCATGCTGTCTGTTTTATGGGTTTGTTGTGAGGTCAGATATGTTAGCGGGTGCCCAACAGCTGGCCCTTGTGTTTCCCAGGGGCGAGGGGACTTCCTGCCTGCAGCACAGCCCTTGAGGCCCCCTTAACTGGAAGCTGAGTGCAGTCTCGGGGGGAGACTCCCCCTTGGGAAGGGACCCGGTGATCTGCATTTTTAAAAGCTCATTCTGGCCCGTACCATACTGGACCGGTGGGGCCATACCCTGTGAGCAGGCTGTCTCGGGCAGACCGCACCCCATGGGGGAAACTGGGGTGGCCGGGCTGCCCAGGGGCTGCTTTCTGGCACCATCCTCGTTCTGCTCTTTACTGTAGAACTTTGTATTCTAAGCCCAGGTTGAAGTAGAGGGTTCTCCTTTTATTTGTTTCAATGCAGGGCTCAGTTCCCAGCATGGGCAGAGGGGTTCTCCCCTTTCCCCCCTCAGCCCCCAGTTGGAGTGCGCACACGCTTCCCCGTGTGTAGGGCCTGGACGAGCACGAGTCCTATGCCTGGCCTCCCGCTGCTGCTCTGTCTCCACCCGGGCCTTGGGTGTGGAATAGTCGAGTGTTTGCTCCCCTCCTGTCCCCCTCTTCGACCTTGCCTTTAAGCCTTCTTGGGCAGATCAATGCCTGGCCCCCTACTCAGGACTGGTAAAAGCCACTTTGGAAGACAGCTTCACAGTCTAGCAGTTTCTTAGAAAGTTGAACATTTATATATAGTCACTACCTGACCAACAACCCTTGTCTAAACATTTTACTTAAGGTAAATGAAAGCCTATTCATGCCACACGTCCACAGGTGTTACAGCGGCTTTTCTCATAATTGCCCAAGTCTGGAGACAATCCAGGTATCCATCATCTGGCGAGTGGGTAAACTGAGCCACATGCACATAATGGGCTGCTACCTGACAGTAAGAAGGAACACATTTCACTGAGACCAACATAGGTCAAGTTGTGTTTGGTGAGAAGCTAGACCCTGAAGGCTGCACGCCTTGTGGTTCCTGTACATCATACGACATTCTGGAAAAGGCAAAACTGGAGGGACCAAGGATGAGCAGGGGTTGCCCAGGGCCAGGGGAGAAGGCTGACTACTGATGGAGACACCGGGGGCACTTTTGGGGTGTGGGGGGAGATGGAAATGTGTGTTTCGATTGTCCTGGTGGTTAGATGACCCTGTGTGTGTCACACACTTCAATAAACCCAACCTAAAAAAATAAAACATTGAGCCTCCTGGAGCTCTCCCTGCTGCAGCAGGCATTATAGGACTCGCCTCATAGCTCAGGAGCCTGGGGACAGAATGACAGAGCAGTCAGCAGCCCGTTAGGGGCTGGGGGCTTGTACGTCATCCGTTTGGGGTTCTTTTGGTGGTGGTGATGGGGTGTTTCTTTTTGCCCTTGAACTAATACCTTATAGCCCAGAAACTGCAAACCAGTTTAAAACTTTGCTGTTGCCTCACCCCAAGGCAGAGGCAGCTGCTGAAGGAGCCTCCTGGGGCTTGTGGTTTATAAAAGAGCTGGGATGCCGAGGAGAGGGTGGGCAGCTTCTCGCTTCAAAGGCAGAATCCGTGAAGGGAGCTGGAGGTTTATTCCAAAAGGTCAAGGTGAAACCAAGATGTGAAGTGAGGCCCAGTGGGGAGGACTTAAGAGCTAAGACTAGGGGCCCCTGGGTGGCTCAGTCAGTTAAGCAACTGACTTTGGCTCAGGTCATGGTGAGTTCGAGCCCCGCATCAGGTCTCAGAGCCTGGAGCCTGCTTTGGGTTCTTTGTCTCTGTCTCTCTCTGCCCCTTCCCCATTCGCATTCTGTCTTTCTCTTTTTCTCTTTCCCAAAAATAAACATTAAAAAAAAAAAAAACTAAGACTGCAAAGGAGCATTCCAGGATGTGAGCAGAAGGTCAAGGCAGTGGATACCCTCGCCCCACCGGCGGCATGAAGAACCGCCTGTGGAGTGCAGGACATGGGCCCTTGGAGCCTGGTCTGAGGTGGTTTAAACGGTGCTTGTAACATCATGGTCTTATTTCTAGGCTTTTGGACAGTCCTTTCTGCAGCCTGATATCCACCTGTTTAAACAAAATCTCTTCTACTTGGAGACTCTCAACACCAAGCAGAAGCTGTACCACAAGGTCGGTGCCCCCTCTCAGAAAGGGTCCTGGAGCAGAACGGGTGAAGGGGGCGGGCAGAGTCCCAGCCTGCTCAGGGCCGCTCACCCCGGCCTCTGTGTCTGCAGAAGATCTTCCGGACCGCCATGCTGTTTCAGTTCGTGAATGTGCTGCTGCAGGTCCTGGTGCACAAGTCCCACGACCTCCTGCAGGAGGAGATCGGCATCGCCATTTACAACATGGCCTCCGTGGACTTTGACGGCTTCTTTGCGGCCTTCCTCCCCGAGTTTCTGACCAGCTGTGATGGCGTGGATGCCAACCAGAAAAATGTGCTGGGGCGGAATTTCAAGATGGATCGGGTGAGGAGAGGGAGGCCAGGCTGCAGGGAGGGCAGGCAAGGGCTCTCACGCTCGGTGCCTGCTCGGGGGGAAGGGGCAGTGGTCTGCGCCCGCCGGTGGCCCCTGAACGACTGGCTGCGGCGGCTGGACGCAGGGGCGCGCGCCTCCCCCGGCGTGTGATCTTCGCGTCAGCCCCGGGCCCTCAGCCCCGACAGCCCGTCCAGCCACCTCAGCTGCTGTGTGCTTCTGCCCCCGGGATCCGGATGCTGTTGGCTCCCGGCTTGTGACCTTGCAGACGGGACTGCTCAGGAGTCTCGGAGTCCCCAGAGTTAGAGATGGGCCCCCCGGTTCTGGGTGGGCTGCCCTGCTGCTGGGGACTGGGAGGAGCCCCTGCAGGACCCCCCTTGTCCCCCTTGCTGCCTGCTCGGCGAAGGTGGGGGTGCTCTGTGTTCCCTTTGGCGGCTGTGGGTGCACACGGAGCCTGCGTTGTCGGTGTGTCCGCGTCCCACGGCGCCCAGCCTCTCCCGTCCCCAGGCCTCCTTCCCGGGCACTCACCTGCCCTGCTTCCCCTTCCAGCTGCTAGGTTTCTGTGCTTGCCTCAGATAGGCTTTCCTGGAACTCTTCCCGAGTGATGAAGCCTTTTCATTCTTCACTACCCGACGCAGCAAAATGACATCTTCCCCCCACGTCCTCGTGGTGTCCCCGCCTCGCCTTCCGCCCTGGCGCAGCCCGCCCACGGTTCCCCTTTAGCGCTCGGATTTATGCAATGCTCTTGCTGGAGCAGACTACGCTCACCGCAGGCTGGTCTCGGCTGTGATGTGTCAGGGTAGTGCTTTCTAGACTCTGCCTGGTGCTGCGTCTTGGAATCTTTCTCTCTCTGGGAGCTCTGGTTTCCTCCTAACCTTCTTGAAGTTCACTTCAGCCACTTAGGTGTTTTTTCTTCCTTTTCCTGGAGACCAAATCCTAATGTGTTACTGTCAGTTTCTAGTGATGTCATCATCAGCCACCTTCCTGATTGAGACTGGGCGCCCTCGTCTAGTTACACATCAGTGCACCTGGGGTACTTACTCAACACGCAGGGACCTATGCTTGTGTCCCCCCTCCCCAGGAAATGTGAATTTGGCATGTCGGAGCCACCGATCTAAGAGAAACTCTTTGGTTTGTTTTTTGGAGGATGAGTAATAGGTGCCTTCTTCATCCCTTCACTCAGCCTGAAATCAGCTGCCTCTCGGGCCCTGAAGGGGTTGTTGGGGCTCAGCCCATCCCTGCCTCCAGAGGACCCCCCATCCCGGGAAGACAGGCCCAGCGCTCTCTGTGGATGACACTGGGCTCGCGTGAGCCTTCCAGCAGCCTTCCCAAGTGCAGGTCCTGGTGTTAATCCCATTTCACAGATGAGCGGAGGCTGAGGCTCGGCAAGGTCAGCCGTCAGTCAGCAGTTCAGAACTCAGGAATGCTAGAGCCGGGGAGCAGGATCCCTCGGCCGGGCGGTCTCGGGGGCTGGTGTACACGGCCTGCACACAGGGTGAGCCGCGGGCACCTCGACAGCAATGGGCAGGGCTGCTGGCCTAAGCAGTGGGGCCCTTCTAAGAAGAGACGGGCTTTGAGCAGAGGCTGAAGAGGACAGGAGGTTAGTGGGGTGGGCGCGGGCAGCTGGAGGCGGCTTCAGCAGTTTCTGGAACCCGCCTGGCCCCTGGACTCTGAGAAGGCAGTGCCATGCCTGCCCTGTGGCAGGCACCCCTGGTGCCACTCCACATCTGGACCTGCAGCTCAGTCTAAAGATGAGGAGGCAGACCTCGAGTGGTCTTGTGGCTTCTGGTAGGGGGCTGGGGTCCCCCTGGCCAGGGGCCATCTCCATGCGGGTCTGCAGCCTGGGGGTGCTATTGGTGCATCCCTGCTGATGGGTTGGGCCCGCCTGGTGTCCAGGCTGCGGTGGGCTCTGGACGTGGCTTGGCCGGGATGAAGGACACGCATGCATAGGCAGGCGTACCGGTGCACACGAGCGAGTCCAGTCCGGACCCCCTTCCCTTCTTGCTGGGTGACCTGGGGCAAGTTTCCTGATCTGTGCGCTTCCCTTCCTTCACCCTGACGTTGGTGGTGTGAGTGCACCTGGCATCGCAGGCTCGGGTGCAGTTCAAGCCACTCAGTCCCTGAGCTTAGGTGCAGGCCTGCATGGGGTGAGTGCCAGGGGTAGGGGGGGCCTTTCACTCCTGTGCTGGTGCCCCGTCAGCGCCTCTGCTGCCACCCAGTGCCAGGAGGAGTCGCAGGCTCGAGTTTGCAGGCCTGTAAGGCCCACCTGCGACGGAAGTAGCTGGGGGGGGGTGGCGGGAGTGATCTGGGGGGGGGGCTGGGCTGCAGCTGTGCCCCTGCCTTCCAGGACCTGCCCTCGTTCACCCAGAATGTGCACAGGCTGGTCAACGACCTGCGCTACTACAGACTGTGCAACGACAGCCTGCCACCCGGCACTGTGAAGCTTTAGGTGCGGCTGCCTGCCGCCAAGGACAGACCTGCTGCCGCCGCGCCCACACCGCCTCCGCCCTCCGCCACAGGCGTCCCCTCGCGGGCCTTGCCGCTCCTCGGATTCCCTGCACCCCACCAGCCGCCTGACCCACGCCCCCACCCCCACCGCCCACCCTAACCCACCCGGCTGCCCCAGCTTCGGGGTGCCCCGTAGTGCTCACTGCAGCGCCCCGGACGTCAGGGGCAGGTGGAAGCCCGTGCGCCTGGGCCCCCCTTCCCCCCCCCCGGAGGCTCCAGGGGTTCCTGCAGGCTGTCCGGCACCTCCTGCGGACACCGCTGTGAGGTAGGAGAGCCAGGGACCGCTGGTGACCGAGCCGCCGTCTCAGCATTCCGCCCCCACCCGGCCCGGAGGCGGCGATGAGGCCCGACGCGACCGACGCGGGACTGTGTGCGCACTTCTGTCGAGCCTCTCCTGCCCTCCCCGCCAATTGCCTTGAAGTCTCTGCGTTTCGTCAGAGATTTGCAGACTTGGGGGTTTTTGTTCTCGTTTTCTCATCATTCCATTGTGATATTAAGGAAACTTAAGAAGCTTAATGAAAAATAAAATGCTTACGTTGTTGTTATATAAACGCAGTTCAGGGCACATCTTTCCCCTCGGGGCCTCCCCGAGCCAGCAAGCGGTGGGGCAGGTGGGGCAGGGTGGTGAGGGACCTGCGGAGGGGGAGGGCCGCCGCTCTGTGAAGTGCAGGGGGGTCGCGGGGTCCCCGGCTCTCTGGACGGGGTCCACGTGGAGCCTGCCACCCCTGCCCCTCAGGCGCGGGCCCCCACTCCTCCTCGAGAATGGGTCCTTCCTAGAGACCCGGGTCACCCCTCGGTGGCCCAAAGTCTCTCCTGAGCTCGGCAGGAGCAGTGGGGTCTCCATTGCGGCTTATCTGGGAAGGGGTGATTACAGGGGAGGGGAGGGAGGCTGTAGCCGGCTGGCACTCAGGGTTGCTGGTGTGTGTGAGAGCTGGGCCCCGTCCACATGTTCGTGTGGAAATGGTGCTTGTCCCGAAGCTCCTGGGAGAGCGCGTCAGCAGCTCCTCCTGCCTTGAGGGTCACGGTTAGCAGACTGACAGGACGAGGCTACTTTTTTTTTAAAAGACTTTATTTTTAAGTAATCTCTACGCCCAGCATGGGGCTCGAACCCACAACCCCAAGACGAAGAGTCACAGGCTCTGCTGACGGAGGCAGCCAGGTGTCCCCAGCCTCGGCTAGATTCTGACGGAATATCCCACCCCCAGCAGGAGGCGGCTTGCCCACCCAGAGTGAGGGCGGCCCCCGGCCTGTTGGGGGGACTGGGGAGGAAGGGCTTCTACTTCTGAGTCAAGAACCACTAGCAGGGGTGAGGGGCCGGGGCACCTGGGCGGTGCGTGCGTGTGATTCGGCCCCGTGCTCTGCGTCAGTCACAGCCTCCCGGCTGCAGCTTGCCCCACTTCAGGGTTCGGAGAGGAGGAAATTGAAACCCCAGTCGCTCTTTTGCAGAAAGGAATTAGCATCCAGTTATTCCGGGGCTATAAATACCAGCTCACCTGCCTGGGAGGGAAGCCCGAGGGGAGTCTGTGCCTGAGCCCATGAATGGGCTTTGTGAATGCCTTGCAGACGGAAGGGGTGAAGGGATGGGGTCTGCTGCCGCCTGAGAGCTCCACCCTTGGACCGGACTCGAGGCACGATTTGGGGTGGTAGAGGAAAGGCTGAGGGGAGCAAGGTAGGCCCAGATGGGGGCTTTTTGTTCCAATTCTGCTGGACACGGCCCCAGCTGTGTGCATTGTAGTGAGCTCCCCATCCTTGGAGGTGTGCAAGCAGAATCTGGGTGACCCGCAGAAAGCGTCTGCTCCCCTCGCCCTCCTCTGACTTGCATCTGATCCCTGTTGTCTGCAGCCAGCCCCCGCCCCCCTGCATAGGGCCTAGTACAAGAGCAGGGCTTTAGAAGTGTGGCTGGAATTGGGCACATTCTCAGGCCCTTGACAAGCCCAGAGACCGGCTGTGTTCTGAGGGAGGGGACGGCGAAAGGACAGAGGTGGGCAGCAGGGAGCCTTCAGGTTGGCTGTGGCTGGGGACTGACCAGGGCAGAGGTTTCCACCGGAGCGTGGGCGTCAGCGACCTCCGCCCAGGGCACAGCCGCTGGTTTTGGGACGGGGCTTTTGTTCTGATGAGCAACACTTCTCTTCCCGACTTCCACTAGTGGCCTGCCATTGGCCTCACACAATGGAGGGTCGACTTTGTTTTCAATAGCTTTTTTTAGCTCCGGAGTAAAATATCATAGTGAAAAATGTAGAAGACTAAACAAAGGCATCTAATCAGGGAAAAACACTGTTAATATTTTGGTGAATATTCTTTCCCAAATATGTACAAGCCTGCATGTTTTTGCTTTTGTTTTTGATTTCGTCCAAGTGAGCTCGTGTTGCAATGTAGTGTCTCTTACTCACTTGACATGTTGTGATCGTGTCCACGTGTTATTATTCTAGTAAAACAAGATTTTTAATGGCAGACGGCATTCCACGGACACGCTTCGTGGATGGTGTTCCTTATTCCGTGATGCCGCCGTGAACAGCCTTGCACGGAAATTTCGGAGCTTGTCTGACGATTTCCATAGGTTCTGTTCTCGCACGCGAAGCTGGCGGCACAAATGTTCTCGGCCTGGGATGGATTTTGCTGGGCCTGATTTCTCTTCGGCAGAAACCTACGTTACTGACTTCAGCCTCCATTGAGATCATTTGACCACATCAGCCCCCGGTTTTGTGGATCCAGGGGTTACTTAGCGGTGGGGCCTAAGCGGGCCTCCTGCCCACTCCCGAGTGCCTCCGCGATCCCAGAGGGGCATCGCTCGCTGCAGGGTGGCTGGGACCAGGGGGAGGGAGGGTGCCGACGGCTCCGGTGACTCCCGGGCCCTGACAGAAGTCCTGATTGACGGCAGTGGATTTCACAAACGTCAATTCCCCGAATACCTGTCTACACTGGGTGCTGGGGTGCAGGTGAAGGACTTGGAGCCTAATGAGGCAGCCTGTGCCCGCAAGGAGTTCACAGACCCGCGGGGAGGGAGACAGACAGACAGGTTGTAGCAGAGTGGCATACTGAGCGCGGTGATGGGGGTGGGAGGCCAGGAAACCGACAGACAGACGGATGGAGGGCCGAGGATCGGAGGGTGTCACCGAGGGCGGCCGCCACTGAGCCACTTCTTGCAGGGTGTGGACGAGCTCACCGCCAGGCAGGTGGGTGAGGAAGGGGTGAGGCTGGAGCTAACCTGGGGCCTCTGGTCTCCCTACTCCTGGAAGAGGAAGCACCTGGCTCTGCGGGGCCTGGCCTGTCAACCAAGACAGAGGGCCGCCACCGCCTCGGAAGCTCCCCCGAACCTGTCCTGATGGCGAGGGCCGTTCCTCACTGCCCCACGGCCCCCGCGGTGTCCCCACCAAAACGAAGGCAGGGGATGCGCGGTCTGTTTCCGCAGCACCTGGTGAGGGGTTCAGCCCACAGCAGGCGCCCCCAAATGTCGAGTGTGCAGGGATTTTCCAGATTCATCCAGATGGGTTTCTCCTCCCAGGAGGAGGCCTGGAGGCATACGGAGGTGTCTTCTCACTAATTTTTAACACTGCGAAGCCAGGTCCTTAGTGCCTGCTCTGCACGCCCGGCCTCGCCTTTCAGGGCTCCTCAGGGAAAAGCCCTCGAGTGAACAGCTCTTCAATGAAGGATTGCTCTAGTTCAAGGACTCACTTTTCCGCTCTTCCCGGCTTGCATCACTGGAAACATCTTTAAAATTCCATGTTAATTAATTGGCTCCAGACTTGGGGTTGGTGGGGTGCCGTGGTCGATAGCACAGGGCGTGCGGCTTCCCAGGTTGGGCCGAGGACCTTGTGCGGGGTGGGCCAGAAGCTGGCTCTGAGCCCCATGACTCTGAAGGCCACCAGACGCTCTTGTGGAGGCCAGGTTGGGTCCCTGCCTGGGGTGAGGTGGGGGTGTGGTTGAAAATTTATTTAAATAAAACAGGGCAGCCATAGGTGAGCATTTGGGTAACAGGTATATTTTCTTTTTAAAAATAAGCTTAGTTCTAGGGGCGCCTGGGTGGCTCAGTCGGGTGAGCGTCCAACTTAAGGTCAGGTCATGATCTCAGGGTTCACGAGTTTGAGCCCCGCATCGGGCTCTGTGCTGACAGCTCGGAGCCTGGAGCCTGCTTTGGATTCTGTGTCTCCCTCTCTCTGCCCTTGCCCCTCTCATGCTCGCTCGCTCGCTCTCTCAAAAATAAACATTAAAAATTTTTAAAAAAAATAAAAAGATAAAAATAAGCTTAGTTCTAGGGCACCTGGGTGGCCCAGTCGGTTAAGTGTCCTCCTTTGGCTCAGGTCGTGATCTCATGATTTGTTAGTTCGAGCCCTGAATCAGGCTGTGTGCTCTCCTCATAGAGCCTGCTTTCAGATGTCCCTCCTCTGCCCCTCCCCTGCTGGCATGTGCTCTCACATGCGCTCGCTCTCAAAAATAAACATTAGGAAAATAGAAATAAGTTCAGTATTTTCTCCTTCATTATAGAAATAATATATGTTCCTTGGAGATAAAGGAGAGCATAAAAATTTCCAAGGCCATTTAGTAATGTCTCAATGGGTGGCCTTCCAGACCTTTCCTTGCATTTATATCTATATGCCCATTTACTTACCCCATTCAGCGGGAATCAGATCATGTGACCTGCGGGGCAAGGTTCTGCCCCCTTCAGTCTCTGCACACGTGTGCACACACCCACACACACCTTTAGGTGAGCCGTGTGGTCCTTAGGGACCCCAGCTATTTCACCCTAAGCTATGGCTGGGCCAATTTTCAAGTTTCCCCTGGAGCATAGTGGGAAGTGAATCTGGGACCTTGGCTTTCAGACTCAACGCTGGTGTCTGGAGCCAGGTGGGGGGCTGAGGCCAGACAGCGGCTCCCCCAGACGTGCATCTTCTCCCTGAAAAGCCCAGACAGACAGCCGTTGTTATTCTTGGAGCCACGGAGGACAGCATGATCCCCACTTTGCAGACGTGGAGCCTGAGGCCCAGAGGCCACCACCGGTCCTCACCCCGCCTCTTCCCGACCCCCCGTGTTCCACGCTGGAGTGGTGGACTCCTGGCCACCCAGGGCTGGTAGTGACCTTGCTCCCAGCCTCTGAAGGGCACTTGAGGAGATGTGATTCAGATTCCAGAGAAGGATGTGCACAACATCTCAGTCTTCCCTCTCCAGCCCACCTGGGGGAGGGGCCGGGAGCTCCTTCGAAGCTCTGGGGGCTTTTATTACCTTAATGATGTGTCTTGTGGCATTTCCAAACACGGTTCCCACCTCCTCCAGGCTGTCACTGTCTGTCCCAGACACAGCCAGCTTTGCTTCTTCCAGGTGCCCACCCAGCCCTTACGATTCCCCAGGCTTCAGAGCAAGTGCTTACAGATGACGACATTGAGGTTCAGAGAAGGGAAGTGACTTGCCGAGGCCACACAGCAAGTGCCCAGCAAAGCTGGGGTCTACCTGAGGGTCTCCCTGGCTCCCAAATCTGGAGGATTCCAGATCCTGCCCTGTTCCATGACAGAGGCACTGGGTGGCTGCTTTAGTCCATTTTCTGCCTCGTGACAGACCTGTGTGAAGGCACTTTGTGGGCAGAGCACCTGGAGGGCTTCCAGAGCCCGAGCTGTCGAAAGAACAGGGAGCTGAGAGCTTGGGGTCTGGGTCCCCGTGGGCCCGCGGGGCCCATCCCCTTCTCTTTCTGGGCCGTCTCTTCTCCACGAGTCCTGGAGACTCAGCCAGTGGGCGTGAGGAGGGGGCCCAGGATGGGAGGACTTTGTAACTGGCTGGTCTGGCTGCCCCTGCCGCTGGGTCCCGGGAGCTTTTAGAGCTGCTTGCGGAACCGAGTCTGCAGGTGATCGATGCAGACGGGGGGAGTCCCTGGGCACTTGGGCCCGGCCGAGTGCAAGGTGCCTGGGGGTTTCTCTGCGGAGGGGGCTGTGGAAGGAAAGGCCAGCTGCGTGGGCTTCCCTCTGCGACGATGCATGTCTGACTCTCCCTCGACTCAAGGACACGTGTCCTGCTTATGCATCACTCACCAGTTCGGTCTTTTAGTGCACTGAGGGTCTTCTCTGTGACAGCAAAGCGGAATATGACACAAGTCCTGCCTTCCAGATGTGGAGGAGGGGTCCTACTGTGTGCCAGGGGCTTTACGTGAGTGTGTGCATACGCACGTGTGTCGGGTGGTGGACAAAATGTACTCTCAGCAGAGCCAGATGTGTGCGAAATGCACCTGTTTCTAAAACGGATGCCATTTTGCTCTGGAAAACCAGTGGCAGGAAAAGTGTATTTTTTTTTAAATGTGCTGACTTAACAGAACTCATTCTCTCCAGACTGAAAACAGGCTCTTTTGGGTAAAATGTTCAGCTAAGGTTCAGACTCCAAACAGGCTTTGTGTGAATTTCAAAGGCACCTCTTCCTCTAGGCAGGTGCAGCTCTACACCGGGAGAGTGGAGGGTGGGCACCTGTCCTCTCAGCCAGGCCTTCTTGGACAGTGAACAACTTGCACAGCTGTCCATGGTAGATTTGTCAAACTCCCCATTAAAACTGTCTCGTCTCAGAAGGCCTCCCCTTTCATCCCTCCTCTTGCCAAGGTGGCTTTAGGCAGCTTATGTGCCTGGGGGGTTGCGGGAAAGACTTCCAGCCTCGTTTTGGACTTGAGGCCCTCCAACCAGAGGGCCGCTCTTAGATGGGGATGGCCTGAGTATCTAAAATGGACTTGGTCCTATAACATGCTGGCTGCCACTCACAGGAAGTCCTCAATGGACACCAACAAGAAGCCCCCGAGGGCTGTGATGCGTCTTTGCTCCGGCAGCTTTGACTTGATGACAAAGTGGGTGTAGGTCGTGGTGGTGGTGGCTGCTGGTCCACACTGTCCCCCCAGCCCCTCCTTCTGTCTGTCTGCCCTCTCCCCCTCCCGCCCCCCAATTCTAGCCTCCCAGGGGGCCGAGTTTACAGTCCTGGACGGCTTTGTGGCTGTCGGCTCACCATGGGGGTAACCAAGGGAATCCACTTCCGTGAGGAGAGGTGCTTCTTGGCCATTTACAAATGGTCTGCATCTTTCGGTGTTACCCCGCGGGACTTGATCGGGACAGCAGGCTGCTCAGGGAATCCTTCTTCAGGCTTGGAGCATGAGGGCCTACACCCCCAGCCACCAGTCAGTCCTAACACCTGCCCCTAACGTCTTGATGTCCTTTACCATGCACACTCTGCTCCGTGAAGTGGCTTGACTTGCTCCCAAGTTGGAATCCTATGTAGGCATGTCTGGTGAAAGAGTGGTTGGGCTTGAGAATTGCCGTCTACACCGGGGAGATGCGACTCCTAACGTGAGAATTTTCACCAGACACAAAGCCTGCTTAAAAGATGGTGTTATATGGAAACCAACTTGACAATAAACTGTAAAAAAAAAAAAATGGCGGTTGGCTGCAAGGTGACCCGCGCCCACTAGATGGCCACACGAGTATTTCTGGATTTTCTGCATTCCTTAGGCCTCCCGAAGCCAGACCCACTGCACAGACCCGCCACCCTCTGTCCTCTCTCTTCCAGGCACGGCCCCTCAGGAGGCAGCCAGAGAGATGGGTGTCTGAGACCTTGGTGGGAGTCAGAGTCTGTCCTTACAGAGGAGGCAAGAGTCAGACTCAAGCAGAGCTGGGTTCAAGTTCAAGTGCAATTGCTTACTAACCACAGGGTCAGACCCTAAATGTTGGAAAAAGTGTAATGCCAACACCCCACCCCTAAGAAATTCAAAATAAAGACAGTTCTAAATCCAATTAGCCCTCAATAAAACCTGGTGGGGGTGTGTGGGGGCGGGGAGAAAAATAAAAAACAAAAACAGTACTAAGTCACAGAATTAGATTTCCTATTTCAAAGGGACGCTACACTTGTAGGTAGGCTGATTTCTCTCTCTTGGGCTTCTAAGCACACATCAGTCAGCCCAGCTGTGTGACCTTGCCCGAATCACTTAGGCTCTCTGGTGCCTGGCCCTTGTCTGTCAAGTAAAGTTAGTATGAGTTGCCCCTGAAGGTGTTGAAAGACCACGGGAGATAATGGATGTAGAGTATTCAGCTTCGAACCTGGGACATAGTAGTTGCTCAACAAACAGTGCTCTTTGGGTCTGATGGAATGTATTCCCCATGGCTCTGAAGCCTGGGGTTGGCTGGTCAGCAGCAGTCAGGGAGGGACGGCTGGGGGTTCAGCTGAGCCTGATGGGCCGTCCTCTCTGCATCTGTTGTAGGTGGGGGCCGACTGAGCACCTCTGCCCCGAAGTGACCCTGGGCTTTCCGGGGCTTCTCTATGGCTCCTCCTGTCCCCAGACCTTCTGCTTTGTTCGAGGGAGACAGCCTGTGACTTGGACACACATGCACACACATACACACACGCGCGCGAGCATGTGCACACACCCGTCTGGGAGAGGGGGACCTGAGGGGGCTGAGAACTCATGATGCCCCAGGAGGTGCTGGTGGTACCCCCGCCCTGATCCCAGCCAAGTCTAGTGCGCTGTGTCCCAGCTCAGGAGCCTGGGGCCTGAGAGGGGACCTGGCCAGACGTGGCAGCCGGGCTCAGAGCCAGAGGGAGAGCTGTGGAGCCACTGTGTATCCCCGCCCTCCACCAGGGGTCACCATGGCAACGGGGACAGTGGCAGTGGCTCAGGCTAGTGGGAGGCAAAAGCCAGGCAGCTAACGTTTCTTGAGCACCTAAAGTACAAACATGAAATAGTTTCATTAAAAAAATATTTTTTTAATGTCTGTTCATTTTGAGGGAGAGAGAGACAGAGCACGAGCAGGGGAGGGGCGGAGAGAGAAGGAGACACAGAATCCGAAGCAGGCTTCAGGCGCCAAGCTCTCAGCACAGAGCCCGATGCAGGGCTTGAAATCACAAACCTCGAGATCATGACCTTGAGCCGAAATTGGATGCTTAACTGACTGAGCCACCCAGGTGCCCCGAAATAGTTTAATTTTTTAAAAAGAAGAGGCAGTGGGGGAGCCTGGATGGCTGACTCAGTTAAGCTTCTGCCTTTGGCTCAGGTCATGATCTCATGGCTCTTGGGTTCAAGCCTCGCACGGGGCTCTGGGCTGACAGCTCAGAGCCTGGAGCCTGCTTGGGATTCTGTGTCTCCCTCTCTCTCTCTGCCCCTACCCTGCTCGCACTCTGTCTCTCCTTCAAAAATGAATAAACATTTTTTAAAAAAGAGAGAGCAGAAGTACAGACTCAGAATTCTAACTGCCCGGGGTCCTATCCAGGCTCCTTGATTCCTGCTGTGTGGCCTCCAGCAAGTGTCTGAACTACTCTGCCTCAGTCTCCTCATCTTTAAAATGGAGATAACAACACGATCATTGCTAAAATGCAGATTAGCAGTTGCTAAGTCTAAAGTCCCAGCACCACAGCTGGTACATGGGAAGCAGTGTGCATGTCGGCTGCCGTCATCGCATCTGTTCCGCGAGTCTTACTATCCGCGTACTTGCCCGAGGCTGCACTCGGTGCTGTAGCGACAGGTCAGCCAGATGGCACCGCCTCCAGTCCTTCTGTCGGGAACCATCTCATGTCAGTAGAAAGCCTCGGGTCGGCTTGCTCTCAAACCTCTGTCTCCGGTTCAGTTTGGGACCCCTCTCCCTCCCTTCTTCCCTCTGAGCCGGAGCCCAGAGCCCTGCTTGCGTGCGTGCACCTGCTTGCAGGGGTGCGTCAGGCTCGGCCACGCCTTCCTCGGCCCTCCAGGGTTGGAGGCACTGAGGTTCCTATAGGTGGGGTCCCACATAAGCCGTGGAGCAGAGGCCAGCCTCGCCCTGGATCCCCCCGGCACTGAGCTGAACCCTGCCACAGCTCAGTCCCCAGTACTGTGTCTAGGTCAGGAGTCTGTACCAGCCCGCAGTTCTGTGGTCACCAGAGCAATCGTGTGACGCCCATTTCTCCTCTAACTTCTGTTGGGACTGAGGGAGTCCTGACCTACCCTTCTGAGGGCCCCAGAGGAAAAAAATGTGATTTGCCCTCCAGGTGCAGTGCAAAGGCCCTGAGGCCTCCAGGAGGAGCTTGATGGTGGGCCTGGGTTCCTGCAACGGGCCTCCCACATTCCAAAGTCACAGGGCCAGAAATGCCATGGATGTCGTTTCCCAGGTGAACCCCCAAATTCCAGGAGCCAAGCTCTGGGCAGCGGAGCACCATCGCCCCATTTCTTCACACCCTCTGTGCTTGCCGGCCCTTTGCCTGTGGCTTGCGGCTCTTCCACTGAAGAGGAGGGATTTATTTCCCGCCCCTTGACTCCGGGGTTTGGGCTTACAGGGTAAGGTGGCAGCGACAGCGCATCCGTTCCGAGCCTGGACCCTCAGAAGCCCCACGCTTGTCTCCTTGTCTGGCACTCTTCCATCAGGAAGAGTGGGCCTGGGCTGCCCCACCGGTCCCCGGGAGGGTGGAGGACATGCGGGGAAGAGCCGAGGGCAGCCGAGACCCGCCAGCACCAGGCAGCTGCGGGCACCTGAGCGGGCTGGCTGTGCTCAGCTGGCTGCCCTGCGGAACCCAGCCTAGACTGCCTGGGGAAGGGGGTGGGGGCGGGGGGGCCGGGCAGCAGGCCGAGCCGAGTGGGCCCTGAGCAGATCGGCAGGGCTGTTCAGCCAGCTCGTTCTAGATCACCCAGCCCCAGCGAGCTGCTATTCCTGAACGAAATAAACACGTGTTGTAGGCACTGCGGTTCTGCGGCTCTTTGTTATACAGGATTATCGTGGCCCCAGTTACCCGATTCGCACCTCCATCTTCCGCCCTCTCCGGGGGAGCAGGCCTGAAAATAAAAGGCATTACTCACCTCCCCAGCCTCCGGGGAGCTCCCTGCCCGTGCTCGCTCTCTTGAAGGGGCACCAGCGTGGGCCCGCGGAGCTGAGCTGCCGACCCGCCGGCCAACAGCGTGCCACGTTCCCCGCCCCCCCAGGCATCCTCGGTCGGTCGGTGCTGTTCTCCACGAGAGCCTCCCTCACTTCAGAGTGTGGGGTACTTGCCCCGACGCCTTAAGTCCTTGGCGCTGGGCTTTCGCTGCTAATTACCTATTGTCTTTTTTTTTTTTTTTTTTTAATGTTTTATTTATTTCTAGGAGAGAGAGAGAGACAGCGTGAGCAGGGGAGGGTCAGAGAGAGAGGGAGTCACAGACTGAAACAGGCTCCAGGCTCTGAGCTGGCAGTCAGCACAGAGCCCGACGCGGGGCTCGAACCCACGAAGTGCGAGATCATGACCTAAGTGAAAGTCAGACGCTTAACCGACTAAGCCACCCAGGCACCCCTACCTGACTATTGTCTTAATTAACCTCCACCTCCTCAGTGAGACTGCGCCCCACTTTACCGGTAAGGAAACTGAGTCAGCAGTGGGAAGTGACCTGCCCAAGGTCCTAGGTGCTGTGCCCCAGGAGGCCGTGCCCCTCGTCACCACGTCCTGCCACATCCAAGGAAAGGAATCGTGGCTGGGTCGGGGGAGCCTGCAGTCCTCTCCCACACTGGGAGCACGAGGCTTCTGGAAGTAGCTCCTCGTGGCCCCTCTCCTACCTGCCTCCCCTCCTCCCCCAGAAGAGCGGCCACTATGCCTGCGTCAGGTTTGCGGGTGAAAGAGACAGAAGACCCTGAGAACAACTGGGGAACTATGCGTGGCCATTTCGGGTGGTGCCCAAGTGAGGGAGATGGTGTTGGTGATAGGGTAGAGACCCACAGACACCTGGGGGGGGGGCCTCTCTGAGGAGGCGACCAAAGGAGAGTTCTTTAGGCAGGAGGAACAGCTGTGCAAAGGCCCTGAGGCAGGAATTGGCTAGGCCTGGTAGAAAACAGAAGGAAGGCCAGTGTGGCTACGATTTAGAGGGTAAGGGAGAGGGAGTATCATGGGCTATTACTGATTGTATTATTTTGATATGAATTTTCAACCGTAATGGAAAGTCAGCAGGACGGCGATCCCCAGCCCCCCAACACTGCCCAGGCAGGAGCTGATGTGCCACGACTACCTTGCTTGCCAGGGGCCTCAGCCCTTCTCAGCCACCCTCGCCGTGACCTCCGTGCCCCTACCCCAAACCCAGGCAGCCTAAAAGCAGCTGAGACCCTTGAGCCCGGACAGGGAATAGGGGGCAGGGAGGTGGCTCGGAGAGTGTCTGCTGGTGCTGGCTGGCCTGGTGGCTCAGCGCGGATCCCGCAGAACATGAACCCTGAAAGTCAAAGCAGGACACGGCGGGCCCAGCCCCCTCCTGAGCTCCTCCAGAGCTTCCCACTTTTCCGTAATCTGGGCGAGCCTTCTTTCTGTGAAACCCGGTTCTGGTTCAAGACGAGCCCCCACGCAAAGGCTTCACGGAAGTGGGGGCTCCAGGTCCGGGAGTAACTCTTGGGGTCACCATCCTGCTGCCCCCGGGCTAAGTGACCTTCTACAGGTCACCCTAGCTTACGTATCAAAATAACGGGGGGAGAAGGTCAATCATAAGTTTCCCAGTTAGGGAGCTATGTGGGAGTCAACTGAGATTGTCCCCAGGAAAGGCGGGTACACGAAAAGAATTGCAGTAGGAATTGGTCCCGCCTGGCCTGTGGGGAAGGGCCTGGGACACAGTAGCCCCTTAACTGATGGTTCCTAAAATTATAATCCTCTTCCTGCCTTGCTCTCTCCCCTCCAGCCCCCCGGGGACGCCCAGCTGCCCCTCACGTGTGCCAACCTTCCTCCTTGGAGCTCTGCACCAGCTGCCTTCCTTCCCCTGGGTCTGTGTTCAAGGGGGTGTAAACAGTCACCTCCTCTCTGCTGTCTGTTCTCCTCAGCCCTCACTGTTTCCTTTACACCTTCCTCCAATACCTGACTTGTTATTCTACTTATTTTTTTTAAGTGTTTATATATTTTTGAGAGAGCATGCTAGAGGGGGAGGGCCAGAGAGAGAAGGAGACACAGAATCCAAAGCAGGCTTCAGGCTCTCAGCCGTCAACATAGAGCCCAATATGGGACTCGAACCCATGAACCACTAGATCATGACCTGAGCTGAAGTCGGGTGCCTAACTGACTGAGCCACCCGGGTGCCCCTATTCTACTTATTTTTGTTTTTGAGGGAGAAGCGTTGTTATTAACCTCCTTTCAAAGGAATAGAAGCTTCTAGAAAGCAAGGAACCGCTTGTAGTGGGTTGAATGGTGCACCCCTACTCCACGCCAAAGACATGTCCACAGCCCAGAAACCGTGAATGCGACCTTATTTGTGAAAAAGGTCTTTGCTGATAGAATTTAATTAAAGATCTTGAGATGAGGCCACCCTGGATTGGCCAGTGGGCCCCAATTCCAATGACAAATGTCCTCATGAGACCCACAGAGGAGAAGGCTGGCGGCAGAGATTGGAGGCACGTAGGCACCAGGAACCTGGCAGCCATCAGAGGCTGAAAGAGTCAAGGAAGGGTCCTCAACACCCCCCGCCCCACAATGTAGAGCCTCCGGAGGGGATGTGGCCTTGCCGACACCTCGATCTCAGACTTCCGGCCTCCAAAACCGTAAGAGAGCACATATGTGGTGTTGTAAGCCTCCCAGTTTGTGCTGGTGGCTTGGGGCAGCCCCAGGACACCAAACACCTCTGCGTGGCCAGTATCCAGAACAGGGCTTGAGACGCGGCAGGGCAGGGAATGGCGGGCTTTCCCTGAAAGGGCCAGAGAGCAAACATCTCGAGGCTTCGCGGGCCACACGTCTCTGTCGCAACAACCCAACTCTGCCCACGGGGTGTGAGGGCAGCCACAGACCATCCGAAAACCAAAGGGCTGGTTTCCAATAAAACTTTATTTATGGATGCTGAGAAATTTGAATTTCATATAATTTTCCTGTTTCACAAAATAGTCTCATTTTGATTTCCCCCCGCCCCCAACGATTTAAAAATTCTTAGCTGGTGGGCGGAACACAAACAGGAAGTGGGCAGGATTGGGCGCTTGGGCCGCAGCTTGCTGCTTCCTGTGCAGATGCTCGGTGAGTATTTGCTGAAGGACTGAGGACACATCAGAGGAGGAGCCTGGGTCATCAGTCAAGTTGTAGCCCAGACGCCGCGGTGAAGCCGTGTATGTGGACACTGAACTCCCCAACAACTCAGACAGACTTGAATTCTGGAGCCCTGCAGACTGGCTGGGGAAGCCTGTCCCAGGTCCTCGTGCTGGGCCGCGCCATGATGGCGGGAGCGATGGCGGAGGCAGAGGGTGGCCATGAGCCCTCCCTACAGATCGGATGGTGAGCTGTGGATTTAGGAGGGCGGATACTGCGGTGGCCATCTGGGTACATCTCTGAGGACAGAGGGGCTGAAACTCTAACCCAGGGGTGGCAAGGTCTGGTCAGTGGCTGTTGGGATTATCAGGCCAGGAATGTAAATGAGCGAAGTAGGTTTCATGTAGGACAACTGGGAGTGGTGGGGAGTGTGGCAAAGTGGAGAGACCATCTCCCGCCTTCCGGCAAGCACTCAGCTCCAGCAAATTCTGCCAGCTGGGAGTGCAGGGCCAGTGCTGGTAGAGTTTTAGACTCTTCCTTAGAAGGCAGAGAAGCCAATTGTATGAAATCTCCTGATTTAAAATCTTGGCTAGACCAAAAAAAAAAAATCTTGGGGCCTCTGAGTGGCTTGGTTGGTTGAGCCTCTGTCTCTTGATTTTGGCTCAGGTCATGATCTCACAGTTCGTGAGATCGAGCCCCACATCTCGATCTGCACATCTCTGCACTCAGTGCAGAGCCTGCTTGGGATTCTCTCTGTCTCTCTGTCTCTGTCTCTCTCTCTCTCCCTTCCCCCCCGCTTGCACTTTCTCTCTTAAAATAAATAAATATACTTGAAAAGAATCTTGACCCAAATTAAAAAAACACATGCCAGGAGCTTTCCATATGTTGAATGGATGTTGTTACACCCAGCTTACGATTCAGGGGGGCTGAGCTGCCTGACCATTAGCACGCAGCTATGAGAAGGCCAGTCTGCATGTCAGTGCCCTTGCTGTTTTCCCAGTGAGGGTTTCCTGGGCCTCATTCATGGAGTGGAGGGTGAGGGGCTCAGAGGGTCTCTCCAGCTGGCACGGTTGGGTCCCTATCACCTCCAGTCAGAGGGTGGAGAGGAGGGTGAGGTTCAGCTTCCTGAAGGGACAAGGCCACATGTGACTCTCCTTGGTTGATGGACAGTGGCTGGGCCCCCCCACCCCATCTGCCCCATCTGATGGAAGCAGCTGTCACGTTTGCCAAGGAGGCAGCCCTCTGTCATGGACATCTTGGGAAAAAGGATGCCCCTCTGTGCCTGTATCTTAGGAGCCAGGGGAAGCAGTCGCTCGTACTTAGCAGGCTAGACAGCCCTTCTGCAAACCCCTCCTGCCTGCACCGTCTCATTTCACAATCTCATCAGACCCGGCGCCTGCTCCAGCGGAGAAGGATTTGCTCTTAATGAGGCTGCTCAGAATTGCCTTGTTTTCTTGGCGTTGACAAACTATATCCCTTAATCAAAGTTTCATGACTCAATTTAGCGAGAGAGACATGTAATCCCAGCCCCGCCTGCCCTGATCTCAGAAATTATCCCCAGGTGCTAGTCCCAGGAACATGCCTATGTTTGACACCACCATTGTCTCCAGGGCTGTTGCCCAGCGAGATTGTCACGGCATCCATGGCAGAGGGAGCCACCTACCTCTGCATCTCCTTGGCTGACAGTCTGCAGACCTACCAGCGCTTTGCAACATGCCCCTCCCATCAAGGAATGGGGTCTATTTGCCCTTCCCTGAGATCTGGGTGGAGGTGTTTTGACCAATAGAATGCACAGAAATGACTCACATGAGTACCTAGGACAGAGCTCCAGAAGTCTTGCAGCTTTCACCAAGGAGGCTCCTGAGGAGAGCTGAGACCCTCCAACCAGGAAGTGACCAACTGACAGATGTGCCAATGATGCCTTCACTGACCCCCTAGCCTTGGTCAAGCCACCAGAAAACTGCAGCCCAGGAATGACGCCCGGAGAGAGGAGCAGGGCTGCTCTGATTCCAGCCCATGGTATCACAAGACATAATGGCTGCTTTATACCACTGAGTTTTGCAAGTTTGTTAAATGGCATTAGATGACAGCTGTAGATACCTCTTAGTTTCAGCCAAGACCTTTGGGCTGGGACTGACTCACACAAAGATCCAGGGGGTGCATCTTGACTTAAGCCAATCGGAGCATCCCATTCTCCCTGTCTATGGTGAGGTGTGGGGACCGCGTGCTGGGGCTTCCTAGAGAGAGATATCTCCCCACTGCCCGAGAAAGAGCTGATGTGGTAGGAGAATATGAGGTCAGGAATCAAGGCCGCCATTCTGGGGACTTCATAAGGCGCCAAGGACAGAAGGATGAAGCTAAGAGGTAAACCGGAAGGCAGAAGAGGACCCAAGTCCTTGACATCTTTGAGTTGCTCCATCAAGCCACGCCTAAAGCAAGAACTCCCTCTGGGCTTTTCAATTGTATGAGCCAATGAGTGGACTTGGAATGGTTGAAGCCAGCTCTGAGTGACACATGTCCCTCCTACATGTGGTTCCAGAACACCCAGGGGGTGAACTTAGAGATTTTATTTTCTTTTAAGACACTGAAGCACGTATAGACAAAGAATTACATTAAGGGCTGTGCATTAGATCATTGTTTCTATTGAAAAACTAGAAATAACCTAATTGTTGAACGACAGGAGATTGTTTGAGTCAATGGTGGGGCATCCATGCAGTGAACACTCTGCATCCCGTAGAGTACAGTAGGGGCCTCAGATCTGAATTGAAGTCTTGAGGGTGCCATTTATCTCCTGTGTGACCCTAGGCTAGTTACGTAACTCTTTTGAGCTTCAATCCCGTCTTCTGTAAAATTGGTACAGTAATAATGCCTACCCGTAGGAATTTTGTGCAAATTAAATGACCTATGTGAACAGCTCAATATACTGCCTGGAATATTCTGAAATATTTGATTGTTATTATTATTAATAACCTCTAATGACATTGAGCAGCGGTTGTGAAATGATTTCGAATGTAAAAAGCTCAATACAAAACCGAACACACAATGTTAATGAGATTTTATAAAATGTGCATAGACTTTTGCATGAAAATGCCAAATTATCCACTCAAATGAGTATCAAATAATTGCAAAATTATAGGCAATGTAGACATTTTTACACTTCTTTTGTATCCTCTGAAGTTTCTTCAACACAGTATCTTTATAATCAGAAGAAAACATTGTTAAAAAGGAAGAAAGGACGGGTAGGAGGGAGGGAAGGAAGAAGAAAGGAAGGAATGGATAAAGAAAAGGAAAATAGCTCTCGAATGGTAAAACAATTCCAAGAAGATACAGGACATCTTCTGTAGACTGCTGTTGGATGCTGACCAGGTGGCCCACAGCTTCCAAGATGGCCCCTAACGATCCCTGCCTTCTATTCACAAGTCTGAGTAACCTTCTCTCACACTGGTTGGCATTGACCTCTGTAGCGTCTTGAACATGGAAATTGACAGTGTGTGATAACCAAGACTAGATCCCAAAAGTCACTGCAACTTTCACCTCAGTTTTTTGAAGATCACTTACTCCAAGGAAGTCAGCTGCCATCTTGGGGGCATCCAAGCTGCCCTATAGACAGGGTCAGCATGGCGGGGGTCTGTCGCTTTCTGCCAACAGCCAGGATGAACTTGTGGGGCAGCCATCTTGAAAGTCAAGCCTTCAGAGATTCTAGCCCCAGCTGACACATCTTACAGCAACCCCAAGGACCACCCTGGTTAGCCAATTCCAAATTCCTGACTCAGAGATACCGTGAGCTAATAAAAGCTTCTTGCTGTTCAGGTAATTTGTTACACAGCAATAGATGACTAACACACCAAGAGACAGTAGCCCATGTTTATTAAATCCTTGCCTTGTTCCAGGAATGCATGAATGCATGAATGTTCTTATCATCTCCACACACTGTCATGTAGTGTCTATTGTGAGTCAGTGTAGTTTGACACATTTGCCTGTGTTACTCACATAACCCTCACAATAACTCTGTGAGGCAGAAGCCATTATTATTCTCACTTTACAGATGAAGAAACAGAGATGCCGAAAGACTAAACGGCCAAGCTAACACAGTGATTAACACAGGGAGAAACGGGATTCAGACTCACATGGCCTGGCTCCAGGGTCTCCACTTCTGCCCATTGTGCCATATTGTGAGAAGACAACAAGGCTCAGCCATTAGCGCAGCCAATGTCCTTTGTGACATGTGAGTTTCCATTCATTCTTGCCCCTTGCCTGTTGCAAAGGAATGTTGTTATGAAGACGACATATTATATGAGCATTTCTGGGACATTCATTGGCCATCTTTACTTTCTGCATTCTTTTCCTGTTCTGTCGATTCTATATACTTTGTTTTTGGAGAAGGTTAGTGAGTTCTAACAGGGAGATGCCTCCAGTTGACCTTTTCCCACCTTCCTGTTGACCCAGACTTGCTGCACCAGAGGCCTGGGGCCGCCAGTATTTCCCATCTGTGTCATCCGTCTTCCAGGACATGCCATGCACAGGTCATCAGGGAGAGAGCTTGGGGCTGGAAACATGAGAGAAATAATGAGAACACAAATCCCCACTGTATCAGTTAGCTTTTGTTCCCAAAATGCTGCGTAACAAATGACTCCCCAAGTCCACGCCTTAATACTCATTGCTTCATGCGGACTTGTGGGCCAGTTGGCTGACTGGTCTAGGCTGGATCGAGGAGGGAGCTCTGTTGGTCTTGGCTGGGCCCGGTCACTTATCTGGAAGTTGGCTGGGGGGCTGTCAATCAAGGTCCTCCTCCTGGGACCGGTGGCCTAGCTCAGGTGTGTTCATATCATGGCAATGACAGAGGGTGAGTGGGAACACGTAAGGCAGCTTGAGGCCTTGCCTGGGAACCGGCCTGTCAATACTTAGGCCTTATACAATTGGCAAAGCAAGTCACGTGGCCCAATCCAAAGTCAAGGGGCAGGGAAGTAGGCCCACAGTGGAGGGGCACTCCCAAGTGACAGGGCACAAGTTACAGCAGATACGGAGAGAAATACAGGAGCCAGAGCAAGTGGCCCAGGAAGAAAGGCCACTGTACTTCTCCAAAGCCACCAAGAAGGCAAGCTCTGCCTTCTCCCAGGGCTGAGGTCCCTCTGTCCTGCAGCCCGGCTACCATATGCGTGGGGAGGGCTACACTAAGTAGTTCTCCCCCTCCCCCGTTGACTATGGTCCCCCAACATTCCAGACTGTGACGACTTACTGCGATTCCCTTGATTTCCAGCCCCAATTCCCCGTCTTGTGTGCCCATCCTTGGTTTACTGTGCCAACCCCAGCCGAGCCCCTTTCCAGGCCAGCGTGCCCTGGAGGGTGCCAGCCAGGGCTAGATTTTCTCTCCACAATATCCTTAACCCTAGAGGGGGCTCCGTTGTTTCCTCCATGCATCGCTGACGTCACCTCTTTCAGGGAAACCGTCTTTTAATTCAATACATTTCTTTTCTGGGCCACAATCTTCCAACACACAGAACGGAGCTGACCACTCAGAGGTTCCCTGGGAGGCCCTTTCCAGTGCAAGGCATCCTGGGCCACTGGAGTCAGAGTCACACACACGGGGTTGAACCTTAGCTCTGACGTTGACCTTGGGGAGGTCACTTCTCTCTCAGCCTTCTGTTTTCTCTTCTATAAAGTGGGGATCTGAGGACACCGAGAATGAGGTCATAAAGCTTTGGGCGCTCTGTGTGGTATTTACTGGACGTTCTTTTTCTTTTGTTTGGGAGATGAAACCAATAAAAGTAGTGTTAGGCAGGTGTGTGTGTGTGTGTGTGTGTGTGTGTGAGAGAGAGAGAGAGAGAGAGAGAGAGAGAGAGCGAGCACCTGCACTGGTTAACAGATTGTGTGTTAAAGATAAGAGGTTCCAGAAGATGTGTCTTGCTTATAAACCGGAGAAAGATAAGGCAGCAACTCCGCGGCACAGGCAAATGAGCTGTGCACACCCTCTTCCAGCAAGTTCTGTACCCCTCACGTGCCATCAGAGTGTGGGGCTCGGGCATCCCTCACAGTCTGTGCCAAAGCCACAGGCCTGGACTTCTGTTTGCTAGAAGCTCCTGTTGTCTCCTGCACGGTGTGGGGAAACTCATCCCCAAGATGAACGGTGTCCATGTCCTCACTCGGGGGGCTGCCCTCTTCCCCGCCGGAAAAGTCTCCCTTTTGACAGTTATCATCTATCACGGCCACAACACCAAAGTCCTAAGAACACTTGCTTTCTGGTTGACCTCTCCCAGTTCTGCCACTTCTGTGCCTCAGTTTCCTCTTCTGTCAGAGGGTGAGAACTGCCCCTGCTTCAGAGAGTTGCCTGTGGGTGTAGCGGGAGCCTGCTTACATGAATCAGTATTTTCTATTGTTATATTTATCACCTATGTTATTACTGCTAACAAGACCTTCACCCAGAAGACTTCTCCGTGATCCTTTGTTACGAGATGGGGAGTGGCCCTGAGGGTGACATTCGGCAGCAGCTGAGCCTTGAATGCAAGTCTCATGTTTTTCTTTCGTGAAAAAGACAAGCGCCCACGCCCATGTTGGCTGACCTCTTCTGTGGTGACACATGACTGTCAGCTATTTGCCACCCCCAAAAAACAATGCCTCATCTTCTCCTTCAAGAGGAAGGTGAGTTTTAAACAATGTGTGAGACTAATTGCTTTTTGAGAACTCAGGTGTTGGGAAGAGCATTTTGAAAGCGGATGTTTGGAGACGGTTCCATTGTTCTGAGCTCTTGTTGCCAAAAAGCAACGAAAGTGTGTTTCCTTTAAAAACTCTTGGAGTTTGCACACTTTAAGACAGGAAAACAGAAATTTCCAAGCACTTCCAAAATCTTTCAAAAGAAAACTTTAAGGGGCGCCTGGGTGGCTCAGTCGGTTGAGCATCCATCTCTTAGTTGAATCAGGTCATGATCTCAGGGTCATGGATGGAGCCCCATGTCAGGATCTATGCTAAGTGTGGAGCCTTGATATTCTCTCACCCTCTCTCTCTTCCTCTGCCCCTCTTCCCTGCTTGTGCTCTCTCTGTCTCTAAATATAAATAAAACTTTTAGGGAGACTTGAATCTATTTGCTAAAAACACACAAATACCAATCTGATGGTTCGTTTGCAAGATGAAGTGATGGACATCAAGGAAGATGGACATATATTATCCAAGTTTCACCAAAAATGGTTTGTGAATGGGACTAAAATGTGGGTGCTATATCAATACATAGAAAGCATAGCCCGCAAAGCACGTCTTTCACTTGGATTTAGAACTCTTTGTATACATCAACATTTCAGCATTGCTTTCAGCTTTAACAGCCACTCAAATCAAGTATGGAAAGAGCCCTATCTAAAACCAGACCCTTGGGGGTGCCTGGGGGCTCAATCGGTTAAGGGTCTCACTCTTGATTTCCACTCAGGTCATGATCTTTGAGCCTTGTGTTGTGCTCTGTGTGGATAGCTTGGAGCCTGTTTGGGATCCTTTCCCTCTTTCTCTCTGCCTCTCCCCTGCTCATGCTCTCTGTCACTCTCTCTCTCTCTCTCTCTCTCAAAAGAAATAAACTTAAAAAAAAATCTGACCCTTGGCTTACCGCACTGTTAACTGACACCTTTCAAAGACAAACAACACCTGCAGGTGCCTTGCTAGCAGTAAAAAAAATATTAAGAATGTTTGAATGAAAACCAAAAGGTGTGTTATGCTGTTCATAAACAAAATAGAAACATTTAAAAGTAGTGTTTAGTCGTTATGCTCTTTAACTTTTTCTAGCGTTTACTGTTCATGATGTATTTGTGCATCACTATGGAATTTACAAATATTGATACTCACGTTGAGACTACTGCTGCTAATCACTTATGGGGTCCCAGGTCCCTCCTCCCCAGGACTCTCCCCTCTTGGGTGGGTGGGTGAGGAGGCTTCCTCCCTGGTCCAGGAAAGCAAGATTGGCTGTCCTGCTCTTGGCCTCTAGGGGGCAGCAGAGGGAAGCAAACAACAGCTTAGAAAGGTACACTCAGAAGAAGAAAAAAAAAAAAGCCCAAGAAGGGATTGGTCCAGGAGACACCTTAAAACGTCTATTTTCTCCCCAATCTTCCTGTGGTCCCTCCTCAGGACTGGAGTAAAACAAACTAGCTGCAGACTCTATAGGGACTGAGGAAAATCCCACTGAATGGTGAGAACAAGGAGAGCCAGTGAGTGAACAAGGGAGGGCTCATTGGGGTGGTGGGGCTGATTCACCTGCAGATGACAGGGAGACAGACCAACGATAGATTCAGACGCCTGCCCTGCTACTTGCGGAGCCTCAGTTTCTCCAGGCAATCTAGTAAGAATTCCAGAAGGATTCAATGATGTCTTTTTGGCCTAGGTTTTGGACATGCAGTTGGTGCCAAATAAATGTTCACAGGCTCTGACTCGAGTGGCTCCTTTATCATGATTCACCAATGCTCCATTCCACTGAGATCTTCCCTGACCCGTCCGAGCCAAGGCTGATTTGCCGCCTACGATATCGCGGTGGTTTCTGAGAATACTTTTGAGCAGATGTGCTTCTTCTGGCCGTGTTCTCTGCAAATGCAGCTGGGTACCAAGTTGAGGGTCGCTTTTCATCGCTCAGAGCCGGCTGCAGTGTGTGGCACGATCCTGACACATCTCTAAGATGCCTCACCTCCCATGACCCCTGCCCGCCCACAATCCCTTGCCAGCACCCCGAGGAACCTTCTGGACACATGGCCCCGGACGCATTGTGCTTTTGCTCCACGGGATCCCCAGTGCTCAGCACATGCTGAGGGTCCCTTCCCCCACCCGCGTTTACAGATGAGAAAACAGAGGCTCTGAGAGACAGGTGTGGCCCAGATTTGGCAGAGCCAGAATTAAAATTCAGACCTTGCACCCTCCATCTGGAACATCCGACTTTCTCCAGCTCAAGTTCCCCTCCTTAGTGAGGCCCCTGCTTGCTCTCTCTCCCTTCCATCCGGTTTCCTTTTCTCCTCTGCATACACCGCCATGTGCAACTACCAAGTTTATCAGCGGTTTCCTCGTTTATCATGGTCTCTTTCTCAAGATGAAAGCTGCATTAAGTCATGAGCCTTGGTTTGTCTGGTTCTCCGAATGCCTGGCATGCAGCAGGGACCCAGGAAATTCTTCTTGAACAATAGTTGGGATGGCTAAGATGGTTTCAGAGACCATGTCGATCTTATAATGAAGTTGGTTCCTTTCTCCTCTGAAGAACTCACCCCCTGGGACTTCTTTGCACTTGCCCTGAGGGTCAGGTTTTCATGGAAACTCTGGACTGGTGTCTTTCCCAGGGGGAGAAAGAGGGCATCATGCTTAGATACCTTGCGAAGCAATGTTTGAAAACCTCACCGATAATTATTAATTGACTAATCCCTAATCAGGAGGGCCCAGAGGCCAGGGTTGCCCTGGGTCCCGAGCTCTAGTTTGAAGGTTTAGGAAACAGGAAGTGACTTAGGAGGCCTGGAAGCTATCAAACATCATCGTATCAGCTGGCTCCAAGGAAAAGTGGGGTGCAAAATGCAAGTGGGTCATGTCCTTTCGATGCATATTTATATTTCCTGAAAAGTAGCAATTTCATTATGAATAGCAACGTTCTTTTGTGGTTAATTTTATTGACTATAAAAAAAGTGTCAGCTGTTCAGCTTGATGAGCTTTCATAAAGCGAACATAACCTGTGTGGGCAGCGCCTGGAGGGTCCCCCCAACGTGACCCTTCCCAGCCACCATGCTGGGATGGATGAGTATAACCATCATCCTAACATGGATTGGTTTTATTAAAATTGTTTCGGGCTTTGATTCTGGGTTTTCAGATTCAAATGCCCCCAGCGCCGTACCCCCGCTTCCCGGGGCCAGACGGGTGTTTCTGAGGATAGAAGGGCCCCAGAGGGACTGTGGTCCCCCGTGACCCCCCCGTACAGGGACTTTTGCCAGTGGTCACCATGCAAAGATGTGGGGTCAGTGTGGGCACATAATCTGATCTTGCAAAAGAAGCTAGAAGTCTATCTAGGTATTTATACGAAACCTCATGATAATAAAATGTTGGTAACTCATGATAATTTAACACACCGTGGAGGCGAGTCCACACAGGCCAGACAAAACATGCTTATGGGCCAGACTGGCCCGCAGGCCGTCAGCGGGAGTCACCTTGAGGGGTCCCCAGACCTGTCAGGGAGACTGGTGTGGACACAGGCTTCACAGCTCAGAGGAGGGCTGGGCGGGGGCGGGGAGGGTTCTGCGGGGAGTGATGTTTAAATAGCGCTTTGAAGGACACCCCAGAAAAGGAGAGCAAGGGCACTCCAGCAGAGGAAGGGGGGCAGCCAGAGACCCAGAGTCTGGTCTGAGCACCAGGTAGTGGGAATTGCAAAGTGGTTTGGTGTCCGTAGCAGGGGAAGGAGTGGGCAAAGGGGCTGGGGATGTAGGCCAGAGCCCATCTGGAAGGAGCTGGAGGAGCGTTTAGACTTTATCCTGGGGCAGGTAATGGGGGGAGGGGGTTACTTGGGGAGGGTAAGCAGAGGGGCTGGGCTAATCGCAAATGCAGGGGAGGGAGCTGGGTGGGGTCCTGCTGGGACCTTGACCTACAGTGGTGGCTCAAGAGAGGAGAACCAAGGCCTTGGGCCCACATTTGTGGTCCCCTGAACAAATCCCACCAGCACTCACTCCTGACATAGACTCTCCTTGACCAAAGAAGAGTCAGGCCCCTCTGAGCCCAATGTGTAATCAGGCCCTGACGTTGGGCTCTGTCCTGGGCTTGCTTAGTCCCCTTTTAGCAAGAAGTCCATTGGGTCAATTGAGCAAGAATCCCTCCCCCTTGAAAGCCAGTCGAATTCCTCATCCCCACCCTGGACATCTCCCCTTGGGCTGTCGTCAGCAGAAGTCTTTCCAAGTCTGTTTAGCCAGAATCCTTCTAGATGTGCTTTTCCTCTCAGTGGCCTTCCCTCCACTGGCCCTCACCGGCTACAGACCCCTTCTTCTCCTGATTGTGCTCAGCCTTGAACCCCACCTCTCTCCCCTGAGGCCCACCCCGCCATTGCTTGGCCCCCTGAATAAAGAAAGCGTGCCTCGCCGTCTTTAACAAGTGTCAAGACCGAATCTTCTTTAACACCTGGCCACAGCCAAGGGGATTGCAACTGTTAATGGCTATTTGAAAATACCCATCCTCTCCAAGGGGCGGCCTGATGACTTTCCATTCGTTTCTGGAAGGATGTGCAGGCACATGAAGTGACATTACTCCACTCGTTGTCATTATCTGCACCTCGAGCATAAGGCCCGATGTGGAATCATCCAGAAGTTCTGACCTTCCCCACGTAGCCCCAGATCGGCCTCTCCCAGGGCCTTCTGTATCTGCCAACACCCAAGAGTTGTCTTTCACACCCTGTGTTTGACCCTTGGGTGTGGTCTGCTGGATCTGCTTTTAAACTTGACCCTGAACCCCTTTGCCACCACCCTGCGCTGAGCCACTGGTGTTAGCTTGCCTGGATTAACTCACTACCCGTAGATGGTCTCTCTGTTTCCACTCTCCTTAACCCAGCAGCCAGAGAGGTCCTGTTATACCCTAAGTCAGGTCACATCTCCCCTCCGCTTGGAGCTGCTTGAGGCTTCCACCCTACTTAGGGTGGAAGCCATCGTCCTCATAAGGGCCTGCCCAGACCATGATCTCTCACCCTCTCCCCATCACCTCTGCAACCTTTTTTCTGCTGTTCTCCACTCCCCTGCCCCACCTCGCCCCCGTCCACTCAGCTCGGGCCACGCTGCTCTCTGAGTTATCATGCTACCTCAGGGCCTTTGCACTGGCAGCTCCCTCTTCCTGTAACCTCCTTTCCTGGGATATCCCCATGGATTGCTCCCTTGTCACCTTCCCTGTGGGGTCTCCTTGAAACCCTGATTTAAAATCACAACTTGCTACCCTCACTTCTACCCCCCTCCCTGCTTTATTTGTCTCCTTGGCTTTTAACACTTGCATGCCCTACATCCATAGGTGTTAATGTTTGTGTTCTCTTCTCTCCCTGGTTCTGAGCAACCCAGTGGGTGCTCAACGAGTGGAAGAGTGTCTTAGATGGAAATTTCAAACCCTTCTGTGCTTCCTCTGGGTATTTCTGAAAAGAGCACGGTCCCTGAGACATATTTCAGTTGGCATCTGCTGGCTTTGAATGCCCAGGACAGTTTCCAGCCTGTAGGTCGCCAAGTCCTGGCCACAGGCGCTCCAGCCATTGTCACAAGCCTCTATCTGAGCCTGATTTTCAAATGCGTACAGATACTTCTGTGATGAATATTGCATGCGTATTTAAAAGGGATACTGAACTCCTTGCAACTTTTTGGCCATGATATATTTTCCCTGTCAACCAGTACCCTCCACTCCATCAGTATTGCACGGAGGTCCTTCTCCTCAGAACAGCTGGGAATGCCTCGGAAAGGGATCTAATGCACACGATCCCTGGGGACCCGTGGCCATCGTTCACAGCAGTTCCTGCCGAGGACGCTGCCCACGATCCCTCTCACCCACCCGCAGGTGGAGTAGCAACGGCTGACAGAGACCACAGCTTTACCTACCAGAGTGAGGTAATTTCATAATCGGTTAACCTTGAATTCTGCAAGCCCGGCCATTCCACAAGCCGGGGGATGTTGGAGTAGTTCTCAGCTTGGGCGGAATTCAGATGAGCTCTTGCAATCAACATGCGATTAATTGTTGTGCCCCCGGCATCTGGGCCCCATGCACTGCTGGTGTGAAGGAAGTTCAGGTCCTCTTAAGAGCAGAGGCCGGGACTGGGGTGCTCACAGTTGGGCAATCCCACTGCACAAGAGATCCTGAAAAGGTGTGTGTGCATTTGGTCCACTGGTCTTGGTTCAGAAGTTAATCACAGTGGCTAGCATTTACTGAGCACCTACTACGTTCCAGATGCTTCCCCCCCCAACAATCTCATCAGGAGAGCCTCAGAGAGGTGAAATGACTTGCTCAAAGTCCACAGCTGGTCAGGCCCGGGAACTGCCTGGTGGCAGTGGTGGTTTACCATCCTTGACCGTTCTGCCCTGACCTCAACCTTGAAGTTCCTGGGTGGGCACCCTCCGTTGGGCATCCTTACCTAGCAACTCCAACAACTTTGTGTCTAGACCTCATTGGGTCATACTGCTCAGGGTCTCAGGTGGGGATGGCCCGCAGGAGGAAGCCCCATTTGTCACACACAACCGTTGGCATCCTGTGTGGGGCACCTCTTTGGCACCTTTCTTGCTGTTCCATATGCCATAGAGAGCCCAGGTGACCGTAGCTTCCTCCTGCCAGAGAAACCTTTTCTGTCGACTTCACAGTCTGAGGCCCCACCCGGGCGGCCTTCAGGGAAAGCACAAGCCCCAAAAGACTCCACAACCCTGCGTTCCTGGAGGGACATCCTTTCGGATGGGCCCTGGGACTCCAGGTCGGAGCCTGAAGCTCCCTGGCTTTGGGAAACGCAGAAAACTTTGCAGCTCTGACCCTTTGGGGCTCCTTCCTGGAGATCCCTTCTTCTGGTCCTGTCCCTCTTGGGGAACCCCGCGCGCTCTAGCCTTGCCTCCCGAGGGCAAGGCCTCCCTGCGTCTTGAATAGGGTGACCCCTCCTGGCCCGTTTTGCTGCCCCACGTCCTTCGAGAGGAGCCTCTTTCTCCGAGAGCGCCTTGCCTGGCGTTCTCCTTGCTTCTCTGCCCCTCCAATCGGGTGCCCGGCTCCTCGGGGGCGTCCCTTCTTCTCCCCCGGTCCCCCGCCCGCGCCCGGCTTGGGGCGCCCCCTCTCCCTGCTTTGGGCGGGCGCCGGAACAGTGTCGCCGGCCGCCTGCAGGTGTCTCCCCACGGAGGGGCGCGCGTCCCTGCGCCGTGGCCGCTGCCAGGCGCCAGCGGCTCCTCGCCGAGGTGCACTCGCGCTCCGGGCTCCGGGCGCGCCGGAGCCGCTCCGCCGCTGTCGCCCGCCCCCCGCGCCCCCCGCGCTCCCCACACCGCGCCCTCACCCCAGGGGGGGGCATGGGCCCGCGCCGCGTCCGCCGCCGCCGATCCAAGGCGCCCGAGCCCCGGGCCGCGGCGGGCAGCGGCCGCTGACGCGGGGCACCGGCTGCCAACTTCGCGCGCGGAGCTCCCCGGCGGCGCGGGCGGCATGAAGACGAGCCGCCGCGGCCGAGCGCTCCTGGCCGTGGCCCTGAACCTGCTGGCGCTGCTCTTCGCTACCACCGCCTTCCTCACCACGCACTGGTGCCAGGGCACGCAGCGGGTCCCCAAGCCCGGCTGCGGCCAGGGCGGGAGCGCCAACTGCCCCAACTCGGGCGCCAACGCCACGGCCAACGGCACCGCCGCCCCCGCCGCCGCCGCCGCCGCTGCCGCCGCCACGGGGAACGGCCCCCCTGGCGGCGCGCTCTACAGCTGGGAGACTGGCGACGACCGCTTCCTCTTCAGGAATTTCCACACCGGCATCTGGTACTCGTGCGAGGAGGAGCTCGGCGGGCTCGGTGAGTGAGCGGCGGCGCCGGCGGCTCGGCTCGCGGCCTCCCTCGCGGGGCTGCGCGGCGCCCGCGGCCCGAGCCTCAGCCCGGCGCTCCGTCCCCGCGCTCCGCAGGGCTCGGCCGCCCGCCTGGGGACGGGGAGCGCGCGGGGGCGGGCCTGGGGGGCGGGCAGGGGGCGTCCGGGACGCGCCGCCGTGCCCCGGGCTCCGGGCAGAGCCGCTGCCCTTTCCGAGCGCCGGGCGCCTTTGGGGACGTCGCCGCGCCCCGGGGAGGCGCGTCTCCCGGGCACCCAGCCCGGCGGCCGGTCGGCGGGACGCGCGTTCCTCTCCGCGCCAGAACTCGTCTCCGGGCGCGCCCCCTCCCCCGCCTTCGTTCGCGGGCCACCGGACGCCCCCTCCCGGCCCGGCCAGCCGAGGGGAGGGCGCACCGAGTGCTGTCTTGAGCCCCCCACTCCCCGCAGATCCCGGGAGCCAAGGAGCCGAGGGGGTCATTCTCCCAGAAGGGGGTCGGGAAGCACGGGGGGCGGGTGGGAAGGTTTGGCCGGGGAGTCCTTCGTGTCCTGGCCCCCGCCTGGGAGAGGATGCGACGCGAGGGGGGTGAGGAGGCGGGAAGGCGGGACGGCTCTGATCAGAATTGGCGGGGGGTGGGGGGGGTGACTTTTCAGAAGGCAGATCAAACTGCTCCCTTTGCCCCGCACCTCTTCCGTGTCTGCCCGGCAGGCAGTGAGGCGGGTGTGTGTGTGTGTGTGTGTGTGTGTGTGTGTGTGTGTGTAGTGTGTGTAGGGGGTTGCTGAGCCACGCCACCGGGCACCTCCCAGACCATGTTGCTCTAAGTACCGGGGTGGGGACCCTCTCCAGCGAATTGACCTCTTTCCCCAAGGTTAAAAGTGTGTGCATACACAGCCTGGTGTGTGTGCTCAGATGTAGATGGGGGTGGGTGACGGCAGAGTTTGCCCTGAATCAGCCATCAGCCTGACCGGTTGTCTAAAGGACAGAGAGAAGGTGTAAAATAAACCCAAGGAGGATGCTACCTAGCCTGGAACTCCCTTCCCCAGGGGGATTTTCCAGAAGACCCTGGAGAGAAGACCTCCCCACTCCCTTTGGAGGCTGGGTCTTCCTGACTTTGCCTCTCCTCAACCACCTTCATCTCCTTCACTCCGCTTGGTACGACCTGAAAATTTCTGGAGCCTGCCTCTGGTCACTAGCTTCCCGTCCCCCATCTCCACAGGGTGTCACTGTGAGGGCAGGGCAGGGCTGCCTGGTTCGTTGTCATCCCCAGCCTCTGGATAGGTGTCCCAGTGCATAGTAGGCCATCAATACATATCTGTGGGGTTCACGTTGGATGAGGCCCTGGAATGGTGAACCGGAGGTTTCCTAGGGGTGCTTTCTACTCTGCCTTGTCCCCTGGGGGTGCCCTGCTGAACTTTTCTGTGACCACCTGCGTGAAGCCAGTTGTTTGCCACTCGTTGTTCGAAGAGGGTTCCACCTCTGACCTGTCTTGGCCCATCAGGGCTCACTTGCGGTGTGTGCTCAGAACTCCCGTAATAAAAAAAATTAACCTCAAAAGGCATCGTGGCTAAAATTTTCTGCTTTCCCTGACCTCTTCCACGGAGACCTCCTAATGCCTTGTCCTGGGGGACAGCTGCACCTTTTAGGGGTGCACCTCCCTTGTCAGCTGGGCTTGCCACCAAGTTTCTCCTTTGTGCAGCCTCCTTGTACCTTTGTTGTGCACGTACTTAAAGCTACAGTACAATGTCTCTGGAGTTGTCCGGCCCCCGCCTCCGTGGGGTGTCCCGGCCCTCAGTGGCCAGCCGGGCCTCTTCCCTGAAGGTCACAGCCCCAGTGCTTATAGCTATGTATGCCTCTGTGTCGCTCATCCAGGTCTTGACACGGGACGTTTAAGCCCGGGCAGCTTTAAACATGATTAGTTGAACAACATTTAAAGCCACGTTAGCTCACATTTACTGAGCCCTTCGTGCACACCAGGAAGGCACTATGGAAGCTTCTCACCTGCTAGATCGTGTTGATGCCTTGCCAGCACCTTTTAGGGTGCCCACTTGTCAGATGAGGAATTGGGGGTTCGGATAGGCTTTTTTGCCCAGGTGCCCCAGCTGGTGAGGGGGCCTTAATTGTCTTCTCTAGGGCAGACAGAAATTGGGGTGAAGTGATAAGGGGAGACAGTTTGGGGGGGCCGATTTGGGCGCCACTGGGGGAGGACACTCTGCCTCAGACCTTCACCCCCAATCCTCTGTTTATAAACACATGGGTGGTTCATTTGCTGGGTTGATGAAACAAACGCACAGCTTTCCCCTTTCTCTTGATCGCTATTGGCTAGAGCTCACCCCTCCCACAAGATCACCATTTTCCTCCCAGAGAGCTCAGAAAATAGTTATCAGCCCGTCAGAGCCGGTGAGAAATTTGGGAGGCCCGAGCCAGCTTGGATGGCCTCCCTGACTGATCCCCCCATTGCCCTAATCCCGCCTCTCTCCACCTCTGTGGTCCTGAAAGGTTGTCAGGAAGTACCTGGCCTCAAACTTTCGTTGCTATGACAACCTTTCTTCTGTGTTCGGTGACCATTTTTTGATTCACTTTTTATTCTAAGAGGAAAAAAGCGTCCAACAGCCCCCCCCATCAAAATTCTGCCCATTGCTCTCCCCACCCCCTTGAGGCATCAAGGGGCATCTTCCTCCCTTCCCGCCCAAACTTCCTTCCTAGCATTTTTACGTCCGCCCTCAATGTAAACACCAACCACGAAATCCTGACCTCTCCGTTGAGTAGCAGCTGCAGGCTGCTCCTTCGTCTCCAACGCCTGTTTGGTAATTTCTTTCTGTGCCCAGGAAAGCTTCTCCCCACTGTGGGCAGCCACAGGGAAATCTAATAAACCCTTTTACCCACATGAAAAAAAAATCTACCGCGGTCACAAAGAAAACTGCAGCCTGTCCTAAACAGACACAATTTCACCAGACTGGGCACAAAGAAAGCTTTTCTGCTTCTTCCAGGAAGGGGCATCAACCTTCAACAAACAGAGAGGGAGCGTGGCCCTGACACAGAATTACCCCGAGCCCTTCACGCGAATTGGATTTCTCCTCTGGACTTGATGCTCAGAGGGCTGGGCGATTGTACTTGGAGGCGTGCTGGGGGTGAGGGCAGCAGAGTAAAGGCCTGGAAAAGAAATAGTGATTGGGGGAAGGGAGATGGTCTGGCGGGGGTGCGGTCGTGCTAGCCAGGAGCACAGGTGAGGTTGGACTTGAACCTGAGGAAGTAGGTGACTGGGGAAGACTAAGGAGGTGGCCGGGCCTCCGTTTGCTGCCCTGTAGATTGGGGACCAGGGCAGGTAGCACTTGTTGGAGGCGGGGATATCGGTGAACTAGTGCAGGGAAGGTGCCAAGTCCCTGCTGGATGTGTGAGTGCCCTTTGTCACTGCCGGAGTGCTGTCACCCTGTCTGAGCCCCCACCGCGTCTGTCCTGTGGACTTCTGCAGCCGTCACCCTGCTTCCACCGTTGATCCCCCCCCCCTCAGCCCTCAGTCTGCTCTCCACGCAGCACAGTAATCGCCAGATCCTTACCCTCCTTTGCGCAGCCCCCTCTGACGGCCCCACTCTCACTTAGAGTCAAAGCCACAGCCTCCTGTGGCCCCTCCCGGCTACTTCTCTGGGCTCCCCCCAACCCCCATCATGATCCCTGACTCCTGTCACACTCGCCCTCAACACCAGACACACTCAGCCTCAGAACTTTTACCCTGGTCCTTCCCTCTACCTGACATGCTTTTCCCCTAGATGGCCCCAAGACGAGTTCTGGAAACTTCTTCGAGTCAGCGCTGGGCTTGCTCTGAGCCCCCAGTGCAAAATTGATCTCCCCCACATGTCTTCTGCTCGAGTTTTCTTCTAGCACTTGCCACTGACCCCTCCTCAGGGTGGCCCACCGGCTCTGCAAAGCTGGCGACTGAGTTTCTCTGCATCGTTCCCCACCAGTCCCTTAGTGTTCAGAACACTGGTGGGTGATCAGCAAACGTTTGTGGGCTTAATGGTGGTGGTGGTTAGGGCTGCTGCTCTTTCTTCGGCTCTAAGGGTACTTTTACCCTGCAATGACTCAGGGGGCCAACCGAGGACCCCTTCTCTCTCACTGAGGTGCCCACGACACACAGCCCCTTCTTCACACACCCTGATGCGTATGGGGTGAGGCCATTCTTTTTTTTTTTTTTTTAATGTTTTTTTAAATTTATTTCTAGAGAGAGAGAGAGAGACAGCGTGAGCAGGGGAGGGTCAGAGAGAGAGGGAGTACAGACTGAAATAGGCTCCAGGCTCTGAGCTGGCAGTCAGCACAGAGCCCGACGCAGGGCTCGAACCCACGAACCGCGAGATCATGACCTAAGCGAAAGTCGGACGCTTAACCGACTAAGCCACCCAGGCGCCCCTGGGTGAGGCCATTCTTACTCAGGAGGAGGAAGCCCTTAGCTGGCTCCCTACACCTTTCTTGCTTCCCCTTTTCTACAGAGTCCCCAGCTCTTCTGCCTGCTGCCTTCAGTTATGCTGCTACATTCTTCACAAGTATGAGCACGATATGATGTCCTCAGAGAGCGGGCTTCTAGTGCAGGGAGTGTGGTGGTGTGATACTGGGTGGGCTTTGTGTTAGGACCGTCTGATGGGTGAAGATTTGGACTTTGAAATTGGCGGCTCTAAGCCAGTGTTATTTCCTTGCATTTCCATAACAGCTCGATGACAGCCTCGTGCCGGGGTTACACCTGTTTTCTGGGGCACAGAGAGATGAAGTGACTTGCTCAAGGTCACACAGCTACCAAGTGGCAGAGCTGGGATGGGCACCCAGCCAGAAGGTTCTAGAACCTGGCTCTCACCTGCTGTGCTGCCCAACACCCCCACCAATCCAATTTGCTCAGGCTCCCTGGGCTCCTCCAACAGACCCTGTTGGGAAGAGCACTTGAGCCCCAGGTTCAAGTCCAGGCTCCGAGGCCAACTTGCTGAGTGACTTTGGATAAGTCACGCTCCATCACTCTCTGGTCTTTTCCTTCCTCAGGCCCAAGATGAAGGTTTTGTTTGTTTGTTTGTTTGTCTGGATGGTGGAGGCAATAGGACACCCCTTGATGACAGGCTTTGGGGTCAGTCTGGGCTCCAGATCCCCCCCCATCACTCGCCTGCTATGTGGCCCTGGTTAGGGGCTTGCCTTCTCTGGGCCTCAGTTTCCTTGGCTGGGACACGGGGGCCACATAGCTGCCTCACTATAGCCCTGTTGGAGTTAAAGCCAATGACACGAGCCCGGCAAGCACTCAGTCACCACGCTGGCTATGATTGACCCCGTGGTGGATGGAGGCTGCGGACCCGAGGCCCCCGCGAGTCCCACCGGAACCGTCTGTCTGTTTTGTTCAGCCCTGCAGTGTTTATAGTCTCTGAATGAGTTGCCAACATTTGAACATTGAGACACTTCACAGAAACATCTGGATTTATGGTTTTCCTCAGAAGCCTGGCAGGTCTGTGAACACTGGCCCCGGGGGTCCTACCGCAGTGGGAGCTGCCCCTTCCCACCCATGCACCTCCTCCCCGGGGACACGGCCCGCCACCTTCCGGGGCTCAGCCCTGAGCCTTGGGGTCCCCCTGGGCGCCTCTTGTTCTCACATCGCCGCCTTGTCCACTGGCGGGTCCTACTGGCTCTTCATTCGGAATCCAGCTCCTGCTGACCAGGACCTTGGGCTCTGTTGTGGCTCCCCTCCCTGGGCTCCCTGCTTCTGCCCTCGGCCCCCAGGGCCTGCTTTCTACCCAGCAGTGAATCTGCGAGTCAGATCACCTCTGCACTCCTGTGCTGTCCACCTCACTCAGAGTCAGGGCCAACAGCTTCACGTGGACGCTCTGCCTCCACCCTCTTCACTCTGCCTCAGCCACAAGAGCCTCCTTGCGGGTCCTTGAACAGACCAACACCCTCCCGCCCCAGGGCCTTTGTACTTGCTGTTCCTGGGGCTCTTTCTCCCAAATGTCTGCAGGGCTCCCTCCCTTCTCAGGGGGGTCTGGGCTCAAACATTCTCTTTCCCTGGAGCCCGTCTCCGGCCACGCCTTCTCAGTCAGTGACCTCACAGCTGGCCCTGCCTTATTCCCTCCTTGCTGGTTTTGTTTTACCCACTGCACATCACACTCATTTATTTTCTTCGTTATCTCTCTCCCCTGCTCACATACCAGCTCCACAGAGGCAGCACTTGGTCCATTTCACAGAATAAATGCCACAGTCCGGGACCGAGAAAAACTGGCCCTTAGTAAGGGGTCAGTGACTATGTGCTGAATGCATTTGGGATTCCAGGAACTTCTCTGCGCTCCTGTGTGCAGCGAGAGGCCCCAGCTCTGTGCTCTGTACCTGTCGTCTCCACACACTTGTCAGACGCTCTTCGCTTCCCCCTCTTCTCTTCTGCTCCGTGGGGCCCCGTGAGGAGCTGGAGGTGCTCAGTGCGGTCATCGCCCCTGTTTGAATTCTGGGGTACCAGGTTCAGAGCCATCTTTCGGGGGTGTTATGACCTCAGGCCTCTGTGTTGCCTGCAGGACCCAGGTGGTTAAGCTCTTTTTGTACCAAGTGACAGAAGCCACCTCAAGCCCAATATGAAAATGGCAGGTTTCGTAGGGACTGCTGCCCCCTGCAGTGTGCAGGCAGAGATGCGACCACCAGGCATGGCAGGTCAGGGCCAAGGCCACCCAGCTCCTGGAGTTGCTGGGTCCTCCTGCCAGCTAAAATCCCGCAGGGGCCTTTCTGGAAACCCAAAAATGCCAGAGAGGAAGTGGCGGAGGCTGTGTGTGTCTGTGGGGCATCTCCCTCGACTAACGGGGTGGCTGCTGAGCCCCACACAACCATTCTCGTTGTAGGGTGGGGGCCCACGTGGTGCTCTGTTATCCATTTTGCCAAAACTCCAGGTTTTTTTAAATAGGAAATCTCTTGATTGTTAACATTTGGGAACCGATTTAGGCAAAAAGAAGCAAACACTCCGAGGGGGTGAGCAGACCCTCCTCTCTTGCCAGTTGGCGCTCTCTTGAGCAGAGCCCTGCTGGTGACACGATTCGATTCTGTGTCAGTTGAGTCACGGTCCTGAGAGAGAATCCGATTGGCCGGCGTAGTGCAGGTGGCCGAGGCTGGTCCAGTCTGCTGGGTGCTGGGGGGCCGGGGGGGTAGGATACGCAGCCAGTCCTGCAGGGCGTGGGGACCGGAACTTGGGGCCAGGGGAACAGAGGGCGCTCAGGCAGACATTCCGAGGGAAGTCAGCCCTGTTGGCCAGGGCCCCAGGAGTCATTGCCAGCAAGAGAAACTCATTTGACATGATCTTAAGCAAAACAAGGGAATAATGGTCTCTCTCTCTTTTTTCTTTAATCTCTGCACCCGACATGGGGCTCAAACTCACAACCCTGAGATCAAGAGTCCCAAGCTCTACCCACTGAGCCAGCCAGGCACCCCCATGGTCTCTCTTATCTGATAAGAAGGGCTCAGGTCTGTAGCACGGCTTGGCCAAGCAGAGTTGTTGAGAATGTGTGTCTTTCTAGAACTCGGCTCTGCCCTCCTCTGGATTAGCTTCACTTCAAGCTGACCCTCCTGACAGCTTTGGGCTCACTTACCTCTTGTCCTTGCAGGAGCTTCCATGGACAAGTCTTTCTTCCTCAACAAAAGTCCCAGAACTGGTTCTCCAAGGACCAACTGGATTGTGTCCCCCACCCCTGAACCGGTCAGAGTGGCCAAAGGGGTTGGATTACGTGGGTGGTCCGGGCCTTGGTCACCCCACGCTTAGCCTTAGCCACATGGTCACATGCCTGGGGCGGGAGATGAGGACCACTGGGTGAACACCACATGGTCTGAGAGTGAGAGAGGATAGTAGCTGTCAGCTCTTGCTACCTGATGCTGTGTAACAACAACCGCAAAACTTTAGCCACGTACAGCCTCAGGCACTTAGCTCAGAGGTTTAGGTTGGGCTGGGCAGGGCTCATGGCTGTGTGGCGGTCCCTGGGTGTGGGCTTGCTGGGGCACGCTCTCATGGTTGTGTCAGAGGTGCGAAAGCTGCAGCCGGCCACACTGCGTGAGTGCTTCTGCAAACTCTGCGTACACCATGTTTACTTACATCCCATTGGCCAAAGCAAGTCAGGAGGCTGAGCCCAGAGTCAGGGTGTGGGCGGTGCTTTGGAGTTATGATGGCCAAGGGCATGGATACACAGAAGGGTGAAGAATTGGGGCCATGACAGCAATCACTGTTTCACAGATGTTCCTCAGACTCGGGGGCTGCTCCTAGTACAGGGGGCGGAGATGCTGGTCAGGTAAGAACAGAGATGCCCCTCCCTACACACCACATGTCATGTCCTTCATGCCTGGCCTCATTCTTTTAGGCAAGATGCTGTAGCTGTGCTTGAATTCAGAGCTTCTCCTCCTCCTCCTCCTCCTCCTCCCTCCTCCCTCCTCCTCCTCCTCCTCCTCCTCCTCCTCCTCCTCCTCCTCCCTCCCTCCTCCTCCCTCCTCCTCCTTCTTCTCTTCTTCTTCTTCTTCTTCTTCTTCTCCTTCTTCTTCTTTTTCTAATATTTATTTATTTTGGAGCACAGGGAGGAGCAGAGAGAGAGGGAGACAGAAAATCCCAAACAGGCTCCCTGCTGACAACAGAGAGCCCAGTGTGGGGCTCGAACTCCTGAACTGTGATATCATGGCCAGAGCTGAAATCAAGAGTCAGATGCTCAACTGACTGAGCCACCCACGCGCCCTGAGTCCAGAGGTTCTTAACTGTTTGGGGCTCCAGGTTCCGGAAACCATGTGCCTGCATCCCAGAGAGAGGCATCCCCTGAACACATCACTTGGCCCGTCCCCGGAGACCCTCTCGTCCACCTGGAGTTCGCCATCTTTGCTATGCCCCAGTCTCTTCTAGGGAACTTGTTAAAATGCAGACGCCCAGGGTCTTGCCCTCGGACTTTTGGCTTGGTGGGTGTGCGGCAAGGCCCCAGAATCTGTATTTCTATCCAACTCCCCAGGGGTGGGCACCAGTTTTCATTCAGCATCTGCGAATGAGGCAGGCCTGGCAAGTGGGGGGCAGGGCCGGCCCCCAGCCAGAGCCCCCGTCTCCTGCTCCCTCCTCGTCTGGGACTGCCTTCCCCTCATTCCGCTCTGCCCCTGTGGCCTTGGCAGTTCTGGCTGCTCCTCCCTCAGGGGGTTCGCTCTTGCCATTCTCTCACCTGCAATTCCCTTCCTCTGGGTCTCTGGGTCTCTGCTCTGCCCGCAGACAGCCCTTGCCAACCCCCGGCCCTCGCTGCTGTCTCCTCCCCAGGCCGCTTCTCTTCACCGCACGTGCCGCTCGCTGAGATGACCTTTTGGCTTATTTCTGTGCGTCTTTACGAGGTGTATCTCTCCTCCTCAAGTGAGCACCGCACAGCAGACCAGAGACGGTGCTCAGCTTCTCCCTGGGGCGTCCCAGGAGCCGAATGCGGTGGTCCCGAGGAGGCGCCAAAATCCCTGTGGCTCGGAGAGCTGACACCCCGTGTCTCAATGCCCCGGGAGTGTGCGCGCTGCCTCGGAAACGCTCAGGCCAAAACGGGCCATTGAGGGGTGCCAGGAGGGCCAGGCCGTGGGGAAGGAGGTCAGACCTCCCTCTCCGCCCGTGGGTCGCACCTGTGGCTCCCCAGGCCTGTCCTATGGATCTTGCAGATCCCAAGGTGGATGTGGCTTGGGTGGGGACACTGGTGGAGCCGGTGGCTTAGAACGGAGCAAACAGGAGTGTTTCTTCTGAGCTTTCAGAGGAAGCACGGTCCTCAGTTTCTGCTTCTGAAAAGTGGGGGTAATGAGGTACCAGGCTCTTGGATTGGTCCCTTCCAGGGGTTCCTGGGTTGATATCGACACAATTATCTCTGCCCTCAAACAGTCCCTCGGCTCCAAAAACGAATACAGGGGAGCTGACTCTGTACTTGGATGGCGATGTTGGCGAGGTGTGGAGGGTGGCCCGGCCCCAAGCTCCCCCGGGTGTTTGGATAATTTTGTTATAGGGTCGTCCACGCACCAGCTTCAGGGAGCAGAGCTGGGGGATGGCCAGTGGCTGTGGGGGCCTTGTCCTGTGCCCCAGCCTCCCAGGAAGGGGGTCCACGGTGACAGCTGGACTGGGGTAGGGACAGAAGGGACAGAGTGGGGCGGAGAGAGGCAGAGGGACACACGAGGAGAGAGACTCGGACACGGGGACACGCACAGATGCACAGGCAGACACAGACACTAGTGCACAAACCCACATGACGAGGGGCTCGGGCCTGAGGAGCTGGAGGGGGAGGCAGATTCAGCCCAGGGCGGCAGGAAGGGGCCCTTGTGCTCATTCCCAGAAGCCTCGGAATGTGCGACTCTGCCTGGGGCGGCCCTTCCAGATCTTCCGCCCTTGGCCCTGGGCTTGTGGGGAAGTCAGGGCAGCCAGGCCAGACCCTCGCCCAGTCTCCCCACCCCCAAGCCCCTGTGTCCTGTCGGTGGCAGTGGCTGAGGTTGGTGTTGGGGGGCTGCAGCTCATCCCAGCTCCCCGGGCCTCTCCGGACGGTCCCCAGTTATTTTTATCAGTCATTCACAGCCTAGGAAACTCAGAATGTGGGAGGCGGCATCTCGGCAAGCCAGCTGGACCTGCGCCCTGTCGCCTGTGGGACACACTTGTGGATCCCGCACTCCCCTCTGTCCACGTCCATTTGTCCTTCCTTCTCCCCGGGGCCCCTCTCCACCCTGCATTCTCTCCGAGGGTCCAGTTCTGGAAGACGGGAGGGAGAGGCTTACCTCCCTGCTCCTGTCTGCCCCCCACTTCCCTCAGCTGCCAGACTTGCCCCTTGCCTGGTGAGAGCCCTTCTGGGTGGTCCTGGAAGAAGCACAGAGGGAGAGAGACCCTCCCCAGAGCGCAGGCGGGTGGGGTGGACGCAAGTCTCGCTGTCACCGCTCAGTGGATACCTCCATTTGGAGGTTTGAAGGGAAGGAACAAACCGCAAACCAACCACTTGCTTTCCTGCCCTCGCCAGCAGGGGGCAGGCTGGGTCATGATGCCATAACCACCTGCAAGTCTGGGAAGGTTCAAACAACCTGGGGGGCTGTGTGTTTCATGCTGTGCTCAGTGGGGACCCGGATAAAAGAGGCTCCACCTCCGGGTGGCCATGGCTGCTGAGGCCAGAGAGGGGGCCCTTTGCCCTTTGGACAAAGCAAATCCCATGGTGGCATCTAACATCCTGGGAGCTGGAGGACTGCTGTCCTATCATGGGCCTGGGGGGTGGGGGGGCCGGGGAGATTGGTGGCTGCAGGAATGGCTACCGTACCCTCACCCCGCGGTAGCCCCATCCCAACAAATGACAAAAGACACACACACACACACACACACACACACACACACACACACTCAATCCATTAACAAATCCTATTGGCTTCTTTTAAAAACACATCCAGGGGCACCTGGGTGGCTCAGTTCATTTTGCATCCGACTTTGGCTCAAGTCATGATCTCATGGTTTGTGAGTTCGAGCCCCACATCAGGCTCTGTGCTGACAGCTCAGAGCCTGGAGCCTACTTTGGATTCTCTGTCTCCCTCTTTCTCTGCTCCTCCCCCACTTGTGCTCTGTCTCTGTCTTTCAAAAATAAATAAATTGGGGCGCCTGGGTGGCTCAGTCGGTTAAGCGTCCAACTTCAGCTCAGGTCATGATCTCACGGTTCGTAGGTTTGAGCCCTGCGTCGGGCTCTGTGCTGACATCTCAGAGCCTGGAGCCTGTCTTCAGATTCTGTGTCTCCCCCTTTCTCTGACCCTCCCCTGCTCATGCTATCTCTATCTCTCCCTCAAAAATAAATAAAATATAAAAAAATTAAATAAAAAATAAAAAAACAAAAATAAATAAATGTCAAAAAAATTTTTCAACACATCCTGGGTCCAGCTATTTCTCACCCTCTCTCTGCCACCAAGACAGAGCCAGCACCATCCCTTGCCTGGATGACTCCAGCACCGCCTCCTCCCCCCACTGGTCTTCCTGCCTCCTCTTGTCCCCCGTTGACTGCTGAGCCAGTCTGTACACACCGGATGACGTCCTTCAATGGCCTCATCTCACTTGGGAAAAGCCAAAGGGCTCCCAGCAGTTAAAGGACCTGCCATAAATTGTCCCTATTGCCCTGCTACATTCACCCTCGCTTCCGTTGCTGGGCTTTTGCACAAACACCGCCGGACATGCCTTTGCCTCAGGGCCTTTGCACTTACAGTCCGAAAACTCTTTCTCAGATTCCCACTCTCTCACTTTAATAAAATGTCCCCTTTTGTGTGGTCACCCTGTGACCCCCCACTTCCAGCACACCCTTTTCTACCACTCAGCTTAATTTTTTTCCATAGTACTTCTCCCTCCCTGACATTCATTTACGTCAAATGCTCCAGTGACATGGCTCCTGCTCTGAGAATCACGATCTCCATCGACCCTGTGTTAGGGACAAGGACCCTCAGTCTCTGCAGAGAAAGGACCTCCTTGACACCGTGTCCCCACCACTTACAGGGCTGGTGCCTGGACCCATACCTCTTTCCCTCTGCCTTGGCTTCCATTGCTGGTCATCAGTTATCCCTTAAAGATCCACAGACCTGGACCTTCCGCTTCATGACCTCTGCTCCATTTATCAGAAGGACGGTTATTTAAATTTTTTTTAAATTTTTTTAAATGTTTTTTATTTATTTCTAGGAGAGAGAGAGAGAGACAGCGTGAGCAGGGGAGGGTCAGAGAGAGAGGGAGTCACAGACTGAAACAGGCTCCAGGCTCTGAGCTGGCAGTCAGCACAGAGCCCGACGCGGGCTCGAACCCACGAACCGCGAGATCATGACCTAAGCGAAAGTCGGACGCTTAACCGACTAAGCCACCCAGGCGCCCCAGAAGGATGGTTATTTAAAAGTAGCCCTTCCCTGCCCTCCCCCCTCCCAGAAGCCACATTTCCTGGGATGGGTAGGAAGTAAACAGTTGGAATTAGTCTGAAGGAAGCCTCTGGCTTCCCATTCATGCTTTCGTTGACTTTTGTGAGCACCTACTACGTGCTACGTTTTGTCTATAAGTGCAGGGGTGATAGCAGGTAACAGGATACAGGAAGCTTTTAGTCTCATGGAGCTCACATTCTAGGGCAAGAAGACCGACGAGAGGCTGTGTGTACATTTGTGCATCGCACTGAGGATTGCTGAGCCCCTCCTAACGCCCCTGTCTTCACAAAACAAAGGCCTTGTCTTCACGGAGCTGACATCCGAGGCAGGATAGACGATGAGAATGGGTTTATTGGTGAGGCGGGATCACCAGATTGAGGCCAGAATGACCCCGGGACTCAGGAAACAACCAGACTCCCTGCAGGAGCGAAGGCTGATGGGAGCGAAGGCTGACTTTCTGTTTCCACATGTGTTCTTGCTTGTGCAACCTGACACACGTCTGTGACTTTTCAAGCGTGGCGCTCATTTTCCCCCTAAACATGGTGGAGTAGAATTTTGAGACCCATGGTCATCTTTCCATACATGACCCCCCCCTCCACCCCCTGCCCCCCGCTGGCCATGTTGTTCTGGACCTTCAAATATTTTTCCGGCCTGGTTCTCTTCATCTTCAAAAGATTTATCCTCCTCCTTCTTTTTTTTTTTTTAATGTTTTATTTATTTTTGAGAGAGACATAGTGTGAGCGGGGGAGGGGCAGAGAGAGAGGGAGACACAGAATGCGAAGCAGGCTCCAGGCTCTGAGCGGTCAACACAGAGCCCAACATGGGGCTCGAACTTATGGACTGTGAGATCATGACCTGAGCCGAACTCAGACGCTTAACTAAGTGAGCCACCCAAGTGCCCCTATCCTCCTTTGCAAGAAGAGATTACTTGGAAGGATTTTCTGGAAGCATTCTTGTCTTCTTTGGTCTTCATTCATTTATTATTCATTCACTTATTCATTCAACCCATTTACTGAGCGCTTCCTCTACTTGGCAAATGTGATGGATAAGGTCCTTGCTCACAAAGAGTTCATATCCCAGTGGAGAGAAAATAGATAAGTTAATAAGATAATAATAGATTATCTAGTAATTTCGTACAGACATAAGTGCTATGAAATAGGGTCAAGAGGTGGCACTTGAGGGTGGAGTTTTTTTTTTCTTTTTTAAAATAAAATTTTAATGTTTATTTATTTTAGAGAGAGAGAGACAGAGAATGAGCACAGGAGGGGCAGAAAGAGAGGAAGACACAGAATCTGAAGCAGGCGCCAGGCTCCGAGCTGTCAGCACAGAGCCTGACGTGGGGCTCGAATCTACAAGCTGTGAGGTCATGACCTGAGCCGAAGTCCAATGTTTAACAGACTGAGCCACCCAGACCCTCCAAGGTGGAATTTCTGATGGGGTGTCATGGAAACTTCTATTTGAAGTGAGGCTTCAGTGACCAGAAGGAGGCAGTGATAGGGGAGGGTGGTATTCCAGGCAGAATTAGTCTGTCCTTCGTGATGGGTCACCTCAGTTTTCTTTTTCTTTTTCTTTATTTATTAAAACATTTTTTAAATTTTTATTTATTTGAGAGAGAGAGAGTGAGAGAGCACACAGTGAGGAAGGGGCAGAGTGAAGGAGAGACAGAATCCTATGCAGGCTGATTCGGGGCTCGAACTCACAAACCATGAGATCATGACCTGAGCCAAGACCAAGAGTCGGACGCTTAACTGACTGCGCTACCGAGGAGCTCTTTTTTTTTTTTTTTTTTTTTAATGTTTAGTTATTTTTGAGAGAGAGAGAGAGAGCGCGAGCGAGAGCACAAGTGAGCTGGGAGGGGCAAAGAGAGAGGGTCAGAGGATCCCAAGCGGGATCTACACTGACAGCAGAAGGTCAGATGCGAGCCTTAAACTCCGGAATTATGAGATCATGACCCGAGACGAAGTTGGACGCTGAACTGACTGAGCCCCCCCAAGCGCCCTCCCCTCAGTTTTCTACTTACCGAGTTAATTTTCTGTGAGTTGTGTTTTCTCAGGAAATTATTTATCAAGAGTTTTGAACTTACTTCCATAAAACTTAGCACAGTATTTTCTTATGATTAAAAGGAAAATTCTCCCTTTGATCAGTTTCCTTTTTGTACTCCTAATCCTGTGTATTTGTGTTTCCTCTCTTTCTCTTGTTTTTCTGGCTGGAGTCTGCCGAGTATGATAGGGGCCCTGCTGGAAATTGCTTTTCAGACCCTCCAGAAAATGCAGCCTGGTTTGCAATCTTTACAGGGGATCTGTGCAGAGAAGCCTGATAATTTGTTCCCCTTTTTCAAGCCTAGGTCTTGCTAGGCTGTTTCATGGCCCTTCTCCCCTCCTCCCCTCCTCCCTGCCTGTGGTTAAGAATCTGTTCTCCTGTATTTATCAATACTGTTTAAAATTTTGAATATGGCCTGTTTTCCTTTGGCTTAGGCTTTTGAGGTTTGTTTTGTTAGCATTTTCAAGTATTTGAGTTGAAAACTTTGCTTCTATAGTTAAAAAAAAATGCATTTAATGCTATGAGTTTGCCTCTGAACCTGTCACTCTGGTCCTATCTTCTGAGTTTCAAAATGCAGTGCTCTCTTTGTAATGATTTTCAAAAAATTCTGAACTTCCATTTTTGTCTCTAACAGTTCTGAAACTTCAGAATAATCCAAGAATGATTTAGTAGAGTATCGAAAGGTCCCCAGTGCTTCGTCTTAAAATTTTGGCATTGATTTCTAATTTTGCTGAATGATAGAGAATGTGGCCTGTGAAATTTCTGCTTCATATTTCTAAAATTTTTCTTTGGCAAATGCTTTGGTAAATGTCCCTGAAAAAGCAGCGATGTTCCCTGTGTGTAGGGTAAAGCAGCTTTATATATAATATTATTCAAGGACCGTCTTGTTTATCTCTCTTCGCTCTCTTGCTCTGTCAAAAGCTGGATATAGTGGGTCAAAGTCTTCCCCTTCCATGGCATTCTTTCCATTTTCACTTGTGCTTCTGATAGTTTTTGTTTTCATAAAGTTTGATTCGCTGTTATTCATCACAAAACGATTTGTGACAGTTATATTTTCATTGTGAGATTGTGGATTTTATCTTTTGTCAAGATAAAAGGACTCTTTTCCCCTCGTGAATGCTTTTTGCTTTGGATTCTAGGTCTTCATATTTTAATATTGCTGTCCAGCCTTGTTTTGTTTGTGTCCCCTTGATGTGTCTCTTCCCAGCCTTTTCATTTTAACTTCCCATGTCCTGCTGTTAGGTGCCTCTCTGGCCTGAGCAATGCAGTTAGAGTCTGTCTTCTGGTACAAATGGAGCCTCTTAACCGAATAACATTTATAAACACATTTGATTTCATTTCTCTCTCTCTCTCTTTTTTTTTTTTTTTTGGTTGAATGCTTAGTTTTTTAGTCCTTTATCTTTTACTATATGGTTAGGTTTTTGCTTCTTTTGTCTTTACCAATGATTTAAAAATATAAACACACTACTGTTAATTCTGTTTTTAATACTGGGACTCCTCTTTTTCTGATAATGATGCAGAGTGATACGGCATATAGTGCCTTTTTTTTTTTTTTTTGAAATCTGTTTTTTTACTCAGATTTGTAACAACAGTAGCAGGGTGGTCCTTTGCTTACCTGGTTTCAGCGCTAATTATAAGTCCCTTTAGTTTACTTTTCCCTCTGTTTGTGTTCATGCGTTGGGTGGATTTGAGCATGAGGTGTGACAGCCACCAGTGGTATGCTGGGTGCATGCCAGATGCTGGGATATAATCTAGGTGGCTTCCTGCCCTCATGGAACCTCTAGTTGTGTGTATGTGTGTGCACGAGTGTGTGCCCTCACATGTGAATGTGTGTGAATAATACACAAGGAAGCAAACCCATTCCCTCAGAGGAGAGACATGTAGTTGAGACTTCAGGAGTGAGAGGAAGTGAGCCGTGGGCAGATGGAGGGCATGGCACGTGCAGAGGCTCTGTGTAGGGACAGAGTACAGAGAGTGGGTAGAAGACGGATGTGGCTGGAGTATAGTGAGCTAGGAAGAGTGGTGTCGGGGAAAGTGGGAGAGATAGCAGAGCTAAGATAAGAGCTTTGTAGATGTGGAGGGGTTGGCTTGGTCCTCAATGCACATGATCTACTTCTTAAATCTTAAAAAACAAACAAACAAGAACAAACAAACACTAAGAATAGCTTTCCTTGGTCTTTGGATATGGATGATACTACAGCTGGGTATAGAATCCACAGGTTTAAATCTTTTCCCTCAGCATCCTGTGGGCCTCACTCTCTGCTTTCTGGGATCTAGTGTTGAGGAAGAGATGTCTAAAGTAAGCCTAATTTTCCCTTTGTAGGCAATATTTCCTGCCCCCCCCCACCAAATTCTTGTATAGTTTTTCCATAATATAGAGAAGTTCATCATGGAATTTATAAATGTTGATTTTTTAAATTGGCTGGATAGCTGTTGCTATCAGCTTAAGGAGGCTTGATTTGTATTATTGTTTTCCATCATTTCTACTATTCCATTTGTTCCAAGCTTTGCTTCAAGAACAACACTTATGTATGGGATTGGTTTCTATTCTTTGACCTCTATGTCGATTATTTTCTCTCTCATAATTTTAATGTTCTCTTTTTTGTCTCATTCTTTTGGAATTTACCCTGCTTGGTATTCCTTGAGATTCCTGGACCTGTGGTTTGGTATCTGACATTAATTTGGGAAATTCTCAGTCATTATTGTTTCAGACATTAATGTTTCCATCCCCCCCCGCTTTCTGGTATTCCCATCACACATGTTACACCTTTTATAGTTGTCCCACTGTCCTTGAATATTTTGTTGTATCTTTTATTCCTGTCATTTTTTTCTCCTTGCTTTTCAGTTTTGGAGGTTTCTATTGATGTATCCTCAAGTTTAGGGATTCTCTCCTTAGCCATGTCCAGTCTGTTCATCAACTTATTAAAGGCATTCCTGGGTACTGGCGTGGCTCAGACAGTTCAGAGTCTGACTCTTGATTTCAGCTCAGGTCACAATCCCAGGGTCATGAGATTGAGCCCCACATCAGGCTCTGTGCTGAGCATGGAACCTGCTTGGGATTCTCTCTGGTCCCCCCTTCCCCCCCAGCCTCGTGTGCATTCTCTCTCTCTCTCTCAAAAAGGCATTCCTGGGGCATATGGGTGGCTTAGTAGGTTAAGCATCCGACTTCAGCTTAGGTCATGATCTCACAGTTCATGGGTTTGACCCCGTGTTGGGCTCAGTGCTGATAGTTTAGAGCCTGCTATAAGCAAACTTTAAAAAAACAAAGGCATTCCTTATTTCTGTCACAATGTTTTTGATCTCTGGCATTTCTTTTTGGTTCTTTGTTAGTTTTTCCACTTATATTGCCCATCTGTTCTTACATGCTCTCTGTTTTATCCATTAAAGCCCTTAACAATGTTCATCATAGTTGTTTTCGGTTCTTGGTCTCATAGTCCCAACAGCCCTGCCATTTCTGAGTCTGGTTCTGATGTTTGCTCTGTCTCTTCAAATTATGTTTTTGTTTTTTTGTCTTGGAGTATGCCTTGTAATTGTTTTCCTAATAGTTGGACATTATGTATTGGGTCAAAGGAACTGCTGTAAACAGACCTTTAGTGGGTGAGCTGGAGGGGAGGGGGAAGACTAATATTCTATGATTCTGTGATTAGGTGTGAGTCTTTTAGTGAACCTGTGCTCTGGGCTGTGACTGAACATATGCTTCTCAGTCCCCTCCTCTGTTAGGTGACATGGGATAGCTAGAGCAGGCTGGGGCGGAGTATTTGCCTTCCTCCAGATCATGTAGTCTCTGAGAATACCCCAGCAGGTTAGGATTTGGTTAGCTGGTTCTGGAGGGCAAGCCCTGTTAAGAAAAACAGAATGCTCTGGTCTATTTCAAAAATAGTTCCTTTCCCACTCCCCCTGCTGGAAGCATGAGAGGATTTTTATCTGATATTCATTGCGAGGACCTGGTAGAGCTTCTGGAGGTAAAACTTACAAAAGTATGGCATTCCTGATGACCAGATTCCTCTGGAATTGTTCTCTCTCAGACTTGTCCACACTCAGTCTCCAGCAACTCATCAGTTACAGGTCTGGAGTCCCTGCACCCCTGGTAGTTCCCATGGCGGTTTCTGCTCCAGGAGGTTATACTCTGTCTCTGGCTGTCTCTCCAGTTTTGGAGGTAGCAGTTTGCCCTGGGACGTCACATCTCTTAGGGAACAAGAAGAGTTGTTGATTGCTCAGATTTTGACTTCTTGTTAGGACAGATGGTTGACTTCGGGGCTTCTTATGTGCTGGACCAGAAGCTGGAAGTTCTGTCTTGGATTATTCTTTTGCATTCCAAAATAGTTTAGAGAGTTTGTTCTCTGGCTTCTGGTATCTCCGAATGCTCAGGAGAGAGGCCTCCAAGGCCCAAATCCTTCATACTTTTCTACTCTAGTGATCTAGGTGAGACAGTGCTAGACCAGCTCTGGGGGTGTCTTGCTTTCTGTCCCCTGTGTCCCAGCCTGGTTCTGCTTGAAGGGTGGGGAATGTGCTTCCACTGAGACAAGAGAAGGCTTGTGGACCTGATTTCAGTTCCAGCTCAGAGGAGCAGAGACTCAAAAGAAAGAAAAATCTCTGCCTCTCGAGTTGAGTCTCATGATGTCCCTGAGTCATGTCAAAACGTCTTCTCTTGGGGCGCCTGGGTGGCTTAGTCGGTTAAGCGTCCGACTTTCGCTTAGGTCATGATCTCGCGGTTCGTGGGTTCGAGCCCAGCGTCGGGCTCTGTGCTGACTGCCAGCTCAGAGCCTGGAGCCTGTTTCAGTCTGTGACTCCCTCTCTCTCTGACCCTCCCCTGCTCACGCTGTCTCTCTCTCTCTCCTAGAAATAAAACATTAAAAAATTAAAACAAAACAAAACAAAACAAAACAAAACAAAAAAAAGTCTTCTCTTTGGTGGAGGTTTAAGTCTTTTGAACTTGGTGTTACTAATACTCTTCACCTGCCAGTTCAGTGTTCTGCAGGGCTGGGTCTGCCCTTCACTCATTTCGATGGGTACTTCACCCCTGCCTTTGCATCTATGGTAACTTACATTCCTTCCCTTTCTCACTGCCTGGATTGCCTTCCTGGCAACGCTCCTCAATGACATGGGTTGTCTTACCCTCCAGTCTCCTGAGCCTTGGCTGTAGTTTTCTTAGGGACACAAAGGAATGTTTTCATGAATTATCTGTGCTTCCTTTAATGAGTGCATTTCAAAGAGGTGCTTCTCTGTTCTATCTTGAGTATATCATTCCTCTTTTTAGGTTGTAGAATTGTCCCCCAGTGCCCTATGTGCAATTATTTTCCATGTGTTTCCTCATTGTGAGTATGGGCCGGTCTCTCCAGGCCTAGTGTTTCCTCATAAGTAGGGCAGGTTGTCTTTGATCTTTTTTCCTTACACCTGAATGCTGTTAGGTTCCTCCTCACCTATCTTTTTTTTTTTTAATTTTTTTTTTTAATTTATTTATTTCTAGGAGAGACAGACAGCGTGAGCAGGGGAGGGTCAGAGAGAGAGGGAGTCACAGACTGAAACAGGCTCCAGGCTCTGAGCTGGCAGTCAGCACAGAGCCCGACGCGGGGCTCGAACCCACGAACCGTGAGATCATGACCCAAGCGAAAGTCGGACGCTTAACCGACTAAGCCACCCAGGCGCCCCCCCTATCTTAAGATCTTAATTGATCCTGATGGCTGGCATTTATAACACTAAGCCAGTATCTGCTTGGGGGGATATTTTTTTAAGTTTATTTATTTATTTTTGAGGGGGGGATAGAGAGAGAGCACATAAGCTTGAGTGCCCATGAGCACGGCAGGGGCAGAGTGAGAGGGAGAGAGAGAATCCCAAGCTCTGTGCTGTCAGTGCAGAGCCCAACATGGGGCTCGAACTCACAAACTGCAAGATTGTGACCTGAGCCGAAATCAAGGACTGGATGTTTAACTGACTGAGCCACTCAGGTGCTCCTGTTTTCTTTTTTAATTTTTATTTGTTTTTTTTTATTTTTAAAATATTTTGTGACTCTGCTAGCTAAAGGTCAGACTCCCTTGCTTACCTCCTGGGGTTTTGCATATGGTAAAGAGGAATTACCTTTCTTTCTTTCTTTTTTTTTTTTTTAAATATTTTTATTTATTTCTAGGAGAGAGAAACAGCATGAGCAGGGGAGGGTCAGAGAGAAAGGGAGATACAGACTCTGAAATAGGCTCCAGGCTCTGAGCTGGCAGTCAGCACAGAGCCCGATGCGGGGCTCGAACCCACGAACAGCGAGATCATAACCTAAGTGAAAGTTGGACGCTTAACCGACTAAGCCACCCAGGTGCCCCAGGAATTACCTTTCTTAACAGAAACGGTTCATGCAAAACTTCACTTCCCAAGGCGCACCCTTCCTACATGTCTCCCCATCTTTGCCCAGTTTTCTTTGCAAGTCAGGATGCAGTGCCCTGTTGCTTTTCCATGCAGGCTCTCAGCCGTGCGCCCTCAGTGGGAATCACAGGTGCTGGATGGATGGAAGCTGGAGGTGAAAGGTCCTGTTCTCTGTGGAAAGTGACTCATGGGCCGCAGAGGGGAGGCGTTGCTTCCACCAGACCCGGCAACGTCATGGATGTAGGGCGCTGGAAGCCTTTGGTCTCCTTTCTTGGCTGCAAAGATAAGTTGGTTCATGGACATTCCTTCTTGGTCCAGCAGAGGTCATTGCTGATAGGACCCCATTTCTAGCGCCCTTTGTAACATTTCACTGTTTTGTGTTTCTCTTTGAGGTTTTGACTGAAAGATGACCAAGAGGGGACAAATCACACATCCCCAGGCTGCCAACAGTCTTAACCTAGAAGCCCCCCATCTTCTGATGGGTATAGGTCTTCATAGATAGGAGCATAGACATCTATCTGGATTATATCTGTGATTGACATCTCCACTGGATTTAGAATCAAGAATGTATAAATTGGCATCATGACCCATTCATTCACTCATTCACTCATCCATTACATGACTATTTACTAAGCTCTGGATTTGCATTAATATTTTATCAGGTGCTTTATCCTGACAGGTGCTGGAGATAAAAGATGGTTGACACTGGGTCTTTGTCCTGGGAGGAATTCTCCCAGTACCAGCGCTGTGTGATCTTGACTAAGTGACTCACCTTAGCGGTGCCTCATTTTACCCATCTGTGAAATGACCACCATAGCCCAAATGTCTGAAGGGACATTAAGACCCTTTATGTCTGAAAGGCTGCAACATGCAAGTGAGGTCTCTTCCACGGCTCCCGGCTCTGGGATCCACGAGCAGGTTTGCTACTTTCATGTCTGGAGGAAGCACTTGGAATGTGGGGAGAGGATCTGGGATGGGGACACTGGTGGAAAAAGAGAGTCTTGTTCATTCTTAACTGGTTGCTGGGCGGCCAGTCTGGTCAGGAGCCCTGAGTGCCCAGAGGGCCAGAGCCCAGTGGAAGGAAGGTTCTCGGTTCTGGGTGCTGGGAGACCTCTTCATCTCCAAAGGTCCCACCCAACTGCAGGGATTCTCCTTTTTCTTTGCTAGAAAGGTATCTATTCTTGAAATTTCATTCATTCTCTCATTAGAAAGTGTTTGAGTGTTTGTTTTGTTTCGGGGGGCTGTTTTTTGGTAATGAGGATTCAGTGACAAAAAAGACAAGGTCTGTACGTTTATCAGCTTTTCATACTTTTTTAGGGGGGAGGGTGGTAAGGCAACAAATAAATAAATAAGATGGTTTCAGAGTGTGAGAAATACAATGAAAGAAAGGTCTGGGGAGGGAGGCCTCTCTGGGAAGCTGGTGTTTCCCTGAGACTCGACTGACAGACAGGAGCCTCCCAGTGAAGATCAGGAAAGCTATCAGGCAGAGGCAGCAGCAAGCGCACAGGCCCTAAGTGGGCGCGGGGGCTGGGAAAGAGGTGAGTAGGTGATTGCAGAACGATCCACACAAGATGTCAGATTGAGCTGGAAGGGGTGGGCGTAGGGGAGGGTGATGGGCTTGGGAATTGTTTTGCAGGAAGAAGCAACAGGACTTGATGGGGAGGCCGGCAAAGGAGGGAGAGGAGTCGGGGGTGACCCTTGAGGTTTGACCCGAGAGAGGGGTGGGTGGTGCCACTTGCTGAGAGAGCGGGGAGGAACAGATTCAAGAGAGAAAGTCCGAAATTTTGTTTGGGGACGTATTAAGGTATAGATGCTTGACCTGCTGAGGATTGAGGACAGTCGTCCAAACTAGTGTGTGTGTGTGTGTGTGTGTGTGTGTGTTCTGCTAAGAGTTTCTCAAAGTTGGCACTGTTGACATTTTAAAGTTTTTTTTTAATGTTTATTTTTTGAGAGATAGAGCCTGAGAAAGCAGGATAGGGGCAGAGAGAGAGGGAGACACAGACTTCCTCAAAGCAGGCTCCAGGCTCCGAGCGGTCAGTACAGAGCCTGACGTGGGGCTCGAACTCACAAGCTGTGAGATCATGACCTGAGCCAAAGTTGGACGCTTAACTGACTGAGCCACCCAGGCAGCCCCAGCACTGTTGACGTTTTAGATCAGATCTTTCTTTGTTGTGGGGGGGCTGTCCTGTGCACTGTAGGGCATTTAGAAGCCTCTGTGCTATTAGCATCCACCTGAGTGAGCCAAAATGATCATTCGGATGTCTCCAGGCATCATTAAATGCCCTCTGGGGGACAAAATCGCTCCTGGCTGAGAACCTACATGATATCTTCCCAGGGACACTTACAGTTGTCATGGGAAGAAATGGAACACACACAGCACAAGGGCCAGCACCACCCCCTTCCTCGCTTGTGATCCACATCCTTAACTGGTCATATCACTTTTTCCTGATCTCAGACACCACCTCAGAATCCTTAACGCAATTGGCCAATAGCCACCATGAGTGACTGAGATTGGTAATAAGAAGAAACTCATTTAATCTCCCTGTTCTAGGGCTAAAAAAAAAAAGGACCCAGAATGTTCTCTGTGGCCCACACACTGATTTACAGTAAACCCTCGACAGCAGTCTTTGTCCATCTGTGCCTCAGTGTCCCTGCGTGTCAGCTGCAAGCAAAGCTAGCCGCTTTCTATGGATCTGACAGAGCCTTAAGTGGGAGGATCAATGAGATAATCTTGGTAACTCAATTTGAGTTTTTGGAGGCGGGCAGAATATTACAGAAATGCACAGCTGAATCATTATCTCGTGGGGTGCTGTGAAGGTGAACCTGTAAATAATGAGAAAACATTTAGCTCTTATAAAGTGCCAGGTTTAATAATGGGAATAACGAGAAGGAAAGGCTCTCAGAAGTGGGCAGGCAGGTTGGAAGGCCCGGTGATAGGCTCTCAGGCTCTATGACCAGGAGGACGGAGCAGCGGTGCTCAAGGCTACGGTAATCTGTGTGTGATGTTTTGTTCAGGTTCCGCGTAACCATGGAGACAGACTCCCCCCACCCCCTTCGTTCCGTGGAGCCGATTCCACACTCCTGCACTGTGTATACACCATCCACACACGGCCCCCTTCCCTCTACCACGACTCCTTCTGGCTTGGGCAGAAGCGAGGAGTCAGAGGGGGATCTAAAGAGGGACAGCATCTTGGAATCTGCCAGCATGGTGGCTTTAAACCCTGCCTCTGCCCCTTCTGGAGTGTGTGATCGTGGATAAATCGCTCAGCTTCTGGGAGCCTCCGTCTCCTAATCTGTAAAATGAAGATAAAGTACTTGCTTCCCCTCCCCCAGGGTTATGGGAGGGGGGAGGGTCAGACTCCCATCTCGAGGGGAGAAGCACTCTGTGAGCTCTAAAAGACTGTAGGCTGTGGCTGCACTTGCTGTATTGTTAATATGGGCAGCAGGAACCCAGAATTACAGTCATCAACATCCTTGATTAAAAGCCAACACAACCAAACCTATGGTTCACAATGTCCTCTCACCCTAGGTCCATGCATGGCCTCTCTGTGTTTTATTTATGTATTTAATAAGAGCCCTGAGAACTGAGACCATGACTCAAGCAGCCTGCAGTGTGGAGCTGTGCTGAGCGCCAGGTAGGGCAGCTAGCCTGGGTGCTTCCCTCAGTGCTGGCCCGACTGGGTGTGTGACCACAAGTTACTTACCTTCTCTGTGCCTCGGCTCCTCACCTGTAAGCTGGGATAATAATAGTACCCACCACACAGCTGTTGTTACAAAGAGTAAATGGATTGGTATCCGTAAGGACCAGGTCTGGCAAATGAGCATTTGTTAAGTCAGTGAAGTTTATTAAGCCTGACACTCGACATCCATTTTCTGTAGAGCTGGTCCCAAAGCTGAGGGCAGGGTGGGGGCACAAGAAGACAAGCTGTAAACGTGGGCGGCTGGGGGCATCTAAAGGTGGTGGTGAGGATCTGTCCTTGGTGCTGATGTGGAGACCTTTAATCCATGACCCGCAAGACAGAATGGAGGTGACTCAAATCAAACATGTGGCTATCGGGCAGTGGGGAGAGGTCTCAGGGTACAGAGCGATGGAGAGAGGTTGGAGGTGGCTGCATCCCACTAGGGGAAATGTTAGATGGAGAAATGTAACATGTGGCCTCAGGTCCAAAGAGCAGACAAATAAGGTATAGCTGATGAGTAAGACCGGACAAGGCTTTGGTTGGTTAACTGACTTTGACGTGAGAACAGGGCCTGGCACGTAATAAAGATGTACATGAGTTTTCATATTATTATTGTTACTGATACTGCTGTTTTTGTGTCTGTCATTTTGTGCCAACCGCGAAAAATAGGTTCCAAAACCAGAATGTGACCTTGGGTCCCATCAATAGAAACACTGTATACAGCATGAAGGAGGTGTGGTCCCTCTTCCTTACCACTGTAGAAGCATGCCTGAAGCACTTGGGTTCAGCTGTGGGTGGCCCCAATTAAGAGGGGCGTTAATGAACTGCTGTGGGTCTTCTGAAGAGGAACCAGGAGGGTGACATTCACAGGGAAAAGGAGGCTGTGTCTTATTCACCCATTACTGGCTTGCAACTCTAGGAATTAAGGAGCAGAGGAATTCTTCCCTCATGGAGTGCGTACTCTTGTAGGGCGTATAAACCAGGCCCATGGCTCTCCTACACACTGGGAGCTGCAGTTATCAATGTAGGGGGGTTTCGGCTGTTGGGGAGAAGCATTTTAAGCCAAGGGAAGAAGAGAAAGCCGAGTGGTCTGGGGTATCTGGGAGCTGTTTTGAAATGTTTCGAGGGGGGAAAGGGTCTCACTTGTCTTATGAGACCCAACATCACCATTGGAAGAAGACAGTGCTGGGAGGCCTAACCAAAGGACTAGGCAGCTAGGTGACTGCCTTAGTGGGGTCCCCAGAGCCAACTCTGAGATGAGGGCTCAAGGCTTTGCATGTGGCAGTGCACTTGGGAGGGGATTCCAGAAGTTCTGGTGGGGAAAGGGGACTGTGAGACAGGGTAGGAGGTGTGGGGAATGCTTACACCTGTTCCTGAGCGGGTCACCTGTGGACTACAGGAGATACCCCTGCCACGTGAGGAGTCAGGTACCTGCCCCCCATCTGCCACGGCCCATGGCTTGTGTCACTGACTTGCCCCCACTCTGAGTGCTGGCTGAGCCTGTGCTGGGGCCAAAGCGCTGGGAGGCCGCCAGAGCCAGGGACACGTGGGTGGTGCCAGGACCTGGCAGTGAGTTTCCTGAACAGGTTTAGTGCCTGGGTGACCGTTGATGGGGAGGTGGGCAGAGTATGCCCTGGGTGATGTGGACTCTTTGGGCCATTCTGCACGCATTGCCCACCTGAAAGAAGCTGTGAATCCCAGACCTTGTCATCCCGCAGGTGATTGGGAGGTTTGGAGGTGGGTGGACATGGAGAAGAATAACTTTTCAGCTGTTTTTTTTCCCTTCCCTAAACCACCCACTCCAGCCTCATTCTCTGGCTAATTCTAAACAGGGAGCCCACTCAGATGTCAGCTCGTGGTCAAAAGTGCCCTGTTTGCTGACCCAAACAAATCCTCCACTGATTAATGGTGTTTCCCCTGAGGGAGTGTCCCTCGAACTGGGAGAGTGGCCCTCATCCCAGCTTTCCGCTGTGAGACTGAAGACCGGTCACTCTCCCTTGGGTGGAGGAGAGCTCAGATTCCCCATCTGTAAGAGGAGGGGAGGATGAGGACATTTCTAATTCTAGAGCTGACATTTTCAGTCTCCGGAAAAGCTTGAATAAGACATTAAAGCAATTTATTATTTGAGCTGCCATTAAACTACCAAGACCCTGGGTAGAAATTGGGACTATTACCATGGTGTGGCAAAGTGCTTCCTAATATTTTATGAATGAATCGTGGCCCCATTAAAACCCCTTGTGAGGGAAGACCAGCCCGGGGTGGGTGAGGGGGTGAGTAGATGATAAGTAATTACTGTCGCTGGGATGTGCAAAGCTAGCAATTGGGGGGGTCCCGTGAGAAGGAGCCTCACCTATTTTATTCAATTTAAAAGGCACCATAAAACACCATCTAATATACGTATTCTTTAAAAAATATAGCTGTGATTAGCGTGTACAGAGTTGGAAAGGGAATTCACCTGGGTGCTAGGCACTCTCCCATTTTACGGTTGGGGAAACTGGCCGCCACAGAGGCTCAGCGATTTGCCTTGTAAAGGGGTTCTCCTCTGGGGATGATTCTGTGCCCAGGGAAGGGGGCACAGGGCAATGTCTGGAGACATTCGTTTGTCATGACTGGCGGGGGCGCAGCACCTGCTACCCAGTGGGTGAGGGCCAGGCTGCTGTCAGACCTCTTACCCGGCACAGCACGGCCCCACAGCAAAGTCTGACCCAGCCCCAAGTGTCAGCAGTGCTGAGGCTGAGAAACCCACCTGGTGTCATCGGGCTGAGATCTCCAGGAGCCCTGACCCTGGCCCCGGTCCTGCACGAGGCACCAACGAGCCTCCGTCTCGGGTCTCCAAGATGGGCCCTTGTTCAGAGCGGAGATGTTACCAATGTTTTTCAGTCATGCTCTCCTTGGAGAGCCCTGGACTGGCTGTCTTTGAGAGTTTTCCTCTTCCCGTCATGCTATTTCCTCTCCTTAATATACTCCGTTATAGCCTGCTTTTCCATTAATTATTGTCATAAACATGTCTCCACATTCCTGCAGTCCTAGTAATGATCATGATTAAGGGTGTCCTACTACCCCATCCTGTTCACAAAGCACTCTTTACTGAGTCATTCCTGTGTTGCTGGGCATTTATTTTATCTTTTTGGTTCCTTTATAGTTTAATACCACAATGATTATTTTCTTGAATAGATCATTTTTGTTTGTGGAATTATTTCCTTAGAACTATTTCCCCAGAGTATCTCTCTCTTTCTCCCTTTCTCCTTCCCTCCTTCTCTCTGCCTCTCCTTCCCTCTCTTTCCTTCCCTTTTTCCTTCTCTCCTCTCTTTCCCTTTCTTCTCACTGTCCCTCTTTCTCTCTCCCTGCTTCCTTCTTTCCTTCCTTATTGAATTTGATATAATTTAAAAATTTTTGAATAATAATATATGCACATGATTTGAAATTCCAAGGCATAAAGCAACACACAGTATAAAGTCTCCCTGTTCCCAGCCACCCACTTCCTCTCCCAGGGGCAACCACCGGTAGCATTTTTCAAGTATTCATCTATAACCCTTTCTTATAAATGGTGTCACAGTCTGCCCACTGTTCTGCCTGGAGGTGTGTGTGGGAGCGGATCTCCTTTAGATGGGAGGGGGTATGAAGGCAAAGAGGGCCTCTCTGAGGAGGTGACATTTGAGTGGAAACCTAGAGGATGGTAAGAATGGAAGAAGCGAAACCGGAAAAAGAGTCAGCAAGTGCAAAGGCCCTGGGGTCAGAGTTTTTGGTAAATTTAAAGATGTCTAGGGAGGCTGATGGAGCTGGTACAGGATAAGAGAGGTTCAGATTTCTTGGGAAGGACATAGTCATACAAAGCCTTCTTGGCTGTGGCATAACATTTGGACTTTATTCTAATTACACCAGAATGCCTTTGAGAGTTTTTATGCAGGGAGGTGGTGGGATACGATTAGCATTTAGCGAAAGAGCATTTTGACTCATTCATGGAGAATACTGGATAGAGGCAGAAATAGGAGGGTGATAGGTGGTGGTCCAGGTGAGAGATGCTTGTGGCTTGGCTTTTGGGGGGAGATGAGAGAACTGGATGGGTTCAGGGTGTAGTTTGAAGGTAGAGCCAACAGTAGCCACTGGCCAGTTGGGTGTGGAGTTGGGGAAGAGGGGCACTGAGGACAACTAGATTTCTGTCCTGAACCAATGAACGTGTTTTTGCTGTAATGGGGGAGACTGAAGTGGAAACAGGTGTTGTTGTTTTTTGTTGTTGTTGTTGTTTTTTATTCTTATTATTTAGTGGGAAGGGAGGGATCTGGGGTTCAGTCCTGGCCGGGTTGAGTTTGTGATGTCTGTGTGACAGCCCAGAGGTGATGTCAAGTGCAGGGGTGGGAAGAGATGTAGGGGAGGGGAGAGGGAAAATAGACCCCAGGGATCAGAATGTGATCCAGGCCAGAGACCAATTGAGAAGTCATTCCTGGGGAGTGCTGAATCTCTGGGCATTATCATTCATTTTTGTAGTTTATTTTGTAATTTTCTCAATTTCCATGGCCTGTAGCGAACTTGAAGACATTGTCTGGCTGCTTGTATTGCATTCTAGGGACTTTCTTACTTGTTTTAGTGGCTTTACCTCAGCTGGGGTGAGAACCAAAGTCAGCCAGGGACCTAAATTAAGGGGGAAAAAAAAAACAAAACAAAAAACCAAACCTCTCTGGTTTTCCTGCATTCATGCATCTCCAGCCACGTCTACCTTGAAAGCCAGGGATGCTCACTGGAGAGGAACCTTCCGGTAAAGAGCGGGGGCTGGCTCAACTCTTCCATGTGTCTCTTGAATAACCAGGAGATGTGGTTCCCTGCTGATTTTTCTATAATGAATTCTAGTTGCTTTTAAGTCCTGATTTTCTCTACTTCCGGATTATTTTCCTTTCCAATGGGGTTCTAATTCCCATCAATGCCTCTGAAGCCCCAGGACGCATTTCCTCCTCCCTAGACCCCCCCCCACCCCCGACATCAAGGCATTAGAATCAGGACATGCATCTTCTCAGAGCGGCTGCTTTTTGGAAATCGACATGGAGTTCACCTTCTGTCAGACTCAGTGCTCAGTACATCCAGAAAGTGAATCTTGTATTTATATTAGCATTTTCATAAAGGAGCATTAACTACTTCGTTGGGGAGCTATTTATGGAGCACCGTCCGCACACTGGGTTCAGAACTGAGCTTCTCTCTTAGGCCATCGCAGCTTGCCACAAAGCATCTGGGGTCTTCTAATAGGCAGGAAATGGAGGTCATCCCTCAGGTCACGCCTCTCATAAATGGACAAATGGGGTACAGTTACCATGGAAACCTAGCCACATACATCCCGTTCTGTCCCTTCCCCATGGCCTGAGATCCCACTGTGGGCATTGGGATACAAAACTGAGTAGGGCAATTTATGTGGTCCCAAGTGACAAGTTCCAACTCCACCTTGAGCAAAAAGAGGAGTCTCTATTGGCCCACGCCAGGAAAAAGGTAGGTGGCTTCAGGCTGAGCTAGATCCAGGTGCTTGCATGATGTCGACAGGATTTAGTGTCTCTCTTCTTCTCTGCCTCCCTTTGTCTCTCCTTCTGTTTCTGTTTTCTTCCCCCTCTCTCAGAGTTCTGCTTCCTTTGCCGGCTTCACGCTATGGAAGCCCTTTCCCTGTAATAGTCTCTAACCACTACGTGTCTATACCTCCCCATTTGGCACCAGTAAACCTCCCAAGGAGGGGCTCATTTACCAGGCGTGGGTCGCATGCCCTCCCTAAGCAGACCATTGTGAGGGCTGTAGCTCCGAAAGGCGAGATCTGTGTCTCTGCTCCCTTCTGGGGCTAGGGTCTGGGTCAGCCCCCATAGACTCTCACAGACCCAGAGTGGCTGTCCCCAGAGGGAAGCCAGGTTGCTGTCCCCACCATTGGGGAGCACCGACGCCGGGCGGGTGGAACAGGCGAGTACCTGGCCACCTCTTTCGTTAAAGAGCTTCTTCATGCCTCTGTGCCTTGTACGCGCAGTTCCCTTCCAAAACGGCCCCCACCTGGTCCTGCTGGAAAATTCCTTCCTCTTCTTTCTTCAAGGTTGTATGAGGCTCCCTCTGTCTGTGACCTGGCATGCTTCGCCACGCCCTGTTCTGTCTCCACAGCTCCCAGGGAAGTGTGAAGTCATTGTTCCTCCCACACCGTGTCACCGGTGAAGGCACTGTGTGCACGGGGCCAAGTCCCGGGATTTGGACTGTGTGCTTGGCAAGCCACCCTGAGACTTCTGGTGGTCTCCTCTGTGTCCTTCAAGCCCTAATGCACAGCTGACGCTGCTTCCTTGATGAAGTGTCCTTGGCCCCTGTAGACGTGGTTAGTCACAGCTCTGTTCGCGCTACTGAGGTGGAAAGAGGGGCTGTAAGCGAGACCATGTCAGGTCATTCCCTCCTATGGGATCGAGAAATGACCGCTCTGTCCCCACCTCTGGCTCAAGGAGGCCCCTGGAGGGGCGCCTGGGTGGCTTAGTTGGTTGAGCGTCCGACATCAGCTCAGGTGATGATCTTGAGGTTCATGAGTTGGAGCCCCGCGTCAGGCTCTGTGCTGACACCTCAGAGCCTGGAACTTGCTTCAGATTCTGTGTCTCTCTCTGCCCCTCCCCTGCTCATATTCTGTCTCTCTTTCCCTCTCAAATAAAACATTTTTTAAAAATTTTAAAAAAGAAGGCTCCTAGAGACCCATGGTGAGGCAGAAAAACTTTGGCTCTCATGCCCAGCCATCGGAGATAAATCAGTGCTCCTTGAGGCTGTGCGGTGCTCAGTGGCACGATGGATGCCTTCTCAGGGTCTTTCACTGTGACCAGCCTCACCGGAAGCCTCCAAAGACAAGCCTTCCTCACATGGTTCTGGGCATGTGGTCACTGTAAGAGATGGGGTAGGCTGCGCAGAGGGCTCACTCCACAAGTTGTTTTAAAACTATATTTATATTTGAACCCCCTCCAACCCATATTTTCTGCAGAATTCTTCCTCAGGATGGTACAACCCATCACACACGTACATGGCATCCTTGTGGTTTGAGAATTATGGATAGTTGGGATCTAGTACCAGACTAAGATTCTGACCCAGTCAAGAATTGCATCCCGAAGTACATTTGGATTTTATCACTTGTCCATCCTCATCCATTTATACATCCCTCACCCATCAGTCCTCCATTCTTCCATCCATCACCACCCATCCATTCATCATGCATCCATAATCCATCCATCCATGCACCCATCCACCACCCATCCATCTATTCATCCATCCATAATCCATCCATCCATCCACTCATCTATGCATAATCCATCCATCCATGCACCCATCCATCACCCATCCATCCATTCATCCATTCATCCATGCATAATCCATCCGTCCATCCATCTCTTCATCCATCCTTCACCCATCAATCCTTCATCCTTCCATCCATCCATCCATCCACCCATCCACACATCCAGTTATCCATTATGTGTCATCCATAATCCATCTATATAACCAACATTTGTTGATGCCTCTGCTGTGCCAGACACTGCCTCTGGCAATAGACTGCACAGATAGATAAGAAGATCCCTGCCCTGGAAGAGCAAAATACAGTGGAAGACACAGGTGCAAAAGCGAAGATAATTAAAAAAGAGATGGATGACCCCCTCTTCCCCCAGTATCAGCCATTTACTTTATGCTAATGATGCCCACTTGCATATAATACACTTATACTCCACTAATGAAAATGGCAGCAGTTCACATTTATTCACTTCTTTATACAATGCTTCCTCATGCGTGGCCTCATTTGTGTCTCAGGGCCATCCTTTGGGGGTAGGCATTGTTATCTCTGTTTCTCAGCTGAGGAAACTGAGGCCCAGAGAGGGCAGGGAACTGCCAAAGGACCCTCACCGTGGGCGTGGTGGAGGAGGTATGCAGATATGGTCTTTGGCACCTGAGCACACGCTGTGTGTCAAGGCTTTCTGCAGCTCTGCTCACCGCGGGTTGAGACTCTGTCCATCAGCTGATGCAGGCTGTGTGACATCTGGTGGTGTCACAGAAGGCTGCTGGCCCCCCCAGTGCCCTGCCATCCATCACCCTCTGTAACTTACCTGTGGCGGTAATGAGAGCCTGCCTGACGGCTGATCACCTCGGCAGGTTCCAAGAGCTTCTGGAGCTGATGCCTCCCTTCCCTAACCACTGTCTTCCTGGCTATAGGGAGCCACAGCACCTCTAGAGAGAGAGAATTACCGCCTCTGCCCGGGCGTGTAAAATAGAGGTTAAGCGTAGGGTCTATTAGGTCCCTTCCAGATAGTATGAGCCCGAGGCTGGCTCTCTCTTTGTGCATATTCTAGAGAGGCATTAAAGACATATCAGCACTGAACTGAGATTTTCTTCTTGGTATTAATAGAAGGACAGGAGAAGCATTAAAAAAGGGAATAATTTTCTTTCTCTGAGAACTAAAAGCTTGGGCTTTGAAGCAAAACTGCCCAGGATTTAAATTCTCAGGCATGCAATGAGGGCCAACTCTTATTAATATTACTCTTATCAGCACCACAGACAGAGTTGAAAAGCCACAAACAGAATAATGTGGTGGTAGAGAGTTTACGCTCTGGAATCACAGAGGCCCATGTTCCAATCCCGGCTTTGCCACCGGTTACCTTTGACACTTTGCCAGTGACTTACCCTCGGCGAGCCTCAGTTTGCTGACCTACTGGATCAGGATGGAAATCAGAAAAAAAAAAAGTCAACACTAGGAAGCATTTACCGCATGCCTGGCGCCGCTGTAACCTAGCGACTCACTTGGCCTTCACAGCCCTTTGAGATAGGGACTGCCACCGTCTCCATTTGACAGGTAAGGAAACTGAGGCAGCAAGCAGGGTAGTACCTTGCCCAAATCCCCACAGCCAGTAGTTGGTGAAGGTGGGGTTCAAGCCCAAGGCTGTCTGGCTCCTGAGGTCCTCATGGGTTCAGTCGGAAAGATGAATGAGATGACGCATGTACGTCAGCCAAACGCCTGGCGCACATGGTAGGACAGAAGCAATAAAGGCCGTACTGCTGCCGATGGCATTAGCTGCGACTCTGTCCAGTTCTGATGATGGACATCCTGCCAGCTCACGCAAAGAAAATGAATTGATTTGCACTTAGAAACAACAAAGCATAGATACAGGGGCCCATGAATGTCACAAAAGGCTCTTTCATATCTTACATAGACTCTCTGTTGGTTCCTTCAAATACGTTAGCTGCTGGCTGCGTAGGCTATTAGGTTGAAATGCGCACATGGATGAAAATAATCTAGAATTTAAATTAAACCTCAAATAAAATGTAAACCTGAGTAACTCCCTTGCACCAGGCACATTTCTCATGTGGGCAGCACAGAGCGCTCCACCATAGCTACCGTGGGGGACTGTGCTGCTCCCTGAGGAAATCGGTGAGTTACCTGTAGCCCTGCACTCACACCCTACCTGCTTTGCAAGTCTAGATGTGAGAGAGCTTTCTTCCTGGTAGCAGGTGGCAGAAGGTTCTCAGGGAAGGCTCTCATTGGTCTGTATATATCCCATGGGGATTCCTGAACCAATCACCACGGCCCAGGGGGATGTGAATGGAGCACTCTGATTGGCCGGCCTGAATCATGGTGCGGATGCTTAAACCAGCTCAGACCACCAGGGATATGAGCCTGGCATGGAGGAGAGGGGAAGCCAGAGAGTGAAAAATAACGTCCTGTGGGAGATGGTATCATTCGTTCAGGGTTATTCATTTCTTCCACCATTGCCACGTGTCTCTGAGGCTGTGTGTACTTCCCCACCACCCTTGACTTTGGGTTTGGTCATGTGACTTGCTTTGACCGCTGAAATCTGAGCAGATGTGAGGGATGCCGTATCCAGGCACCATGAGCCTCTGTCTTCCTTTAGTTGCTGCCTCTGCCCTGAGACCACAGTGCCCCCGAGAGTGGCTGTCTCTTCTGTCTGGTCCCAGAGGGAGAAGACACATGGAACCCAGGGCAGCCAGACCAGCTGAGCCCAGCTGAGCCCAGCTGAGCTGTGGCCGACCCTCCACCCTTGTGGAACAAGAAGAGGAACTAGGTGTTTGGTATCGAAAGCTGCTGAGATTTTTAGGACTGCCTGTTGCTGCAGCAAAAGCTGCCTTGTTCATACCTGATCCTCCCTCCCCTGTCCCATCCCGCTTCCTGCTTCCTGCTTCCTGCACTTTGAGCTTCTGTGAAGGGCACATGATAGTATGTGGCCAATCTGCGGCAGAACTGAACTCCGGTGCAGAGCAAACGGGCTGGGGCAATAGGAGCTCCTCTTCTGATTTCTCTTAGGCTGCCGTTTATTCAATCAGAAACATTTCCTGAGCTCCTGCAATGGGCCAGGTGCCAGAACCTCAAGATCTCACCGGGCTCCTCCCCGCCCTCCGGGTTCTCCCCACGGGAGAGGAGAGTGATGGGCGCGCAGGACCTGGGCTCTGGCAGACTCAGGCCAAGACACCTGGGGGCTTGGTTCGTGCTGAACAAGGGCTGGCCTTGGACCCAGAGCACCATGTTTGGCTTATTAGTTTTTTTAAAAATGCCCGTTGGATCGAAACGCGGTCCTACAGCGCAGGTCATCCAGCAAGACCGAGGGCTCTCGAGATTCTTCTTTTTGTGCAAGGAACATTCCCCCCTGAGCTCATTATCCTCCATCCAGCGCGTGCCATGGCATTTCCCTGCCTTGGCTGTGGGTCACATTTTACTCCTGTTGCAGTCCCTGGGGCCATCAGAGTGACAGGCGCGTCACGCCGACTGTCAGCCTTCTCCTGTCCTAACACACTGTTCTCTGACTTCAGACCTTACTGGTCCTCATTATAAAAGCAAGGCTGGGGCTGGGGCTGCTGTGTAAAGGCGCAGCTTTCTTCTCACTCATTTATTCACGAATTTCTCAGATACTGAAAGCCAGTTATATCCAGTTGCAGGGGGTGGGGGTGACAGAGATGGTCAGAGTACAGTAAGCCCTTCAGCCTGGGATGGGGATACGGAGGCTTGGAGACCCAGGGAGGGTTTCCTGGAGAAGCCGGGCCTGGGAGGATGGGTGAGTTGATCAAGCAGAGAGCACCTGAGGCAGAAAGAACATGGTGGGGGGCAGGGGTGGGGGGCTCTGGAGGTGCTCCTGCCTGCCTCACGCCTACCCTTCCTCAAGGGTTCTCGTATGGGGAGTGCCGAGCTCTGCCATCGCCCTGGGCCCTCGTGTCCTTTCCTGGTGATGTGGTCTCCATGCCACAGGTACAGGGGGACGGGACCCAGCGACACCTGGTTCATTTGTTCTTACTGGAGAGCCCTGCCTTCTCCCCGTGGGCTGCCGCAGAGCCACAACCGTTCTGCCCAGGCCCGCAAGTTTCCCTTTCAGGACCCTGTGTGGGGTTTTCTCTTGGTTCTGGAGAGGAGTTCTTGTCACAGCCAAGGTCAGACGGCTTGTGCCCCCAGGTGGGACATCAGGCTGCTATGATCATAACATTCCTGTTTATCAAGCACCTACTACATGCCTGGCACCCTCAGGGCTGCGGCAGCACATGAAGGCTTTGTTAAGTTTGAGCAAGCCTCCTACTCCGAGCACGGAGGATGGATTCCACTGCAGTCCCACTTAGCCTCAGGTAGGTGCACTTGTTTGTGTACAACCTGAACAACTGTGCTTGGCAGCCCTAGGCCCTGTCTAGTCAATATCTCATTTAATCCTTTTAACAGCGCTAGAAGGTGAATATGTTCTGTGTTCACTGCTGTTTGACAGTCAAGGAAACTGAACCTTTGAGAGCTTTACCCCTAGTCAGCAAGCATGGGAACCACTTAAATTCAGGCATCTGCAACTCCATGCCCTGCCCTCTCCTTGCCACACATCACCATCTCCTGCCACCAGCTGCCCGGGCCTCTCTTCTGATGGGCTCTTAGCTGATGTTCCAATAATTCTCTCCTGCTGCTCCGGGGCCTGTTATCATTCATTACTGCGCTTTGTAGCTTCATGGACTGTTTTATTTTTCACTCCCAGTGGCTCATTGTTTGGGAGAAGCCGAGAACCTGGTGTGCCCTTGTTCTAAATGCATCGTGTCAGAGGCAAGTTTATCTAATTTACTATCGGAGTCAGCACAGTACCTTGTCGATTCCATTTCTAGCTCATTTCCTCTCCAATGATTTCCATCCAGGTGGCGGCCTACCTGCCAGCTCCTGGGCCAGGCGCCACCCGCATCTCCTGTGGCTGTGACCCTGGACACATGACACTGCCCTCAGCCTTCAGTAGGCAGTATCTGCGGCACATCTCAGAAGCACCTCTTCTTTCTTTTTAAGTTGAGGAGCCCGACTTGGGGCTTGAACTCACAACCCTGAGATCAAGACCTGAGCTGAGATCAAGAGTTGGACGCTTGACTGACTGAGCCAACTAGGTGCCCAACACATGTTCTTTAAGGAGCAAAACCCTATGTCTTGGGGAGGGCTTGGATTTGGAGATCAAAGATCTGACTTCAAGTCGTCTTTTGTGTGGTTCCAGGCAAACCATTTAAAGTCTTGAACTTCTTTTTCTTCATCCATGAAGTGGAGGCGCCATTTTCCTTTCCCAAGGTGGCAACAACATTGATTGCTTTGATGTCGTCATGAGTTGGTAAGGTTGTAGGAGTGTGGGGATCTTCACGTAGTGCTGATGGGGTCTCCAGGCGATGGTGGAGCAACCACAATGGACGGCAATCTGGCAATGTTTATTAAAACTGTAAAAGATCAGGGCACCCGGGTGGGTCAGTCTGTTGAGCACCCAGCTCTTGATTTCAGCTCAGGTCATGATCCCAGGATTGTAAGATCAAGCCCCAAGTTGGGCTCTGTGTTGAGCATGGAGCCTGCTTAAGATTCTCTCTCTCTCTCTCTCTCTCTCTCTCTCTCTCTCTCTCTCTCTCCATCTGCTGCTCTCCCCCACTCACGTTCTCTCTCTCAAAAATAAAAATAGTGAATTATTATTACAAAAAAGTTCACAGGATGAAGACATCCTGCTTAATGACTGATACAAAGCCAACCTGAAGCGATCACTTCTGTGGTCAAAGTAGGAACTTGCCACCATCCAGAAACTCCCGTCATCCCTCTGCAGTGCCCCCCACCCCAACTTTTACCCTGAGAAGTAGCCACTTCCTGGCACTTATAGTGGTCACTGCCTTGATTCACTTGATCATTTTGCCACCAAGCCTCCATCCCTAAACGTTATGGTATGATTTTGCCCGTATTTTGTATCTACATTCAAGAAGTCACGGGGCGCCTGGGTGGCTTAGTCGGTTAAGCGTCCGACTTTTGCTTAGGTCATGATCTCTCAGTTCATGGGTTCGAGCCCCGCGTCGGGCTCTGTGCTGACTGCCAGCTCAGAGCCTGGAGCCTGTTTCAGTCTGTGACTCCCTCTCTCTCTGACCCTCCCCTGCTCATGCTCTCTCTCTCTCTTCTCTCTCCTAGAAATAAATAAAACATTAAAAGAGAAATTTAAAAAATTAAAAAAAAAAAAAAAGAAGTCACACAATGTATTCTGTTATGACCAGTCTCCTGCTCAGCTTTATCTTGTGGGACCTACCCCCATAGTTGCTCTGCTATGGAGTTTTTTTTTTGGGGGGGTGGTATAAACATGAATGTGAATGGCTAAGAAGAAAGGTCTAGAAAGGAACCCACCATATTGATGATGTCATTTTGGGAGAGGGGCTTGGATGTAGGGATGGAAGTGTTCTCAGGAGGTTTAGGGATCTTATCTGTGATTTAGATTTTATTTTAGGGAGATAGTGTGTGTGAGTGGGGGAGGGAGAGAGGAAGAAAGGGAGAGAATCCCAAGCAGGCTCCGGATGGTCAGCACGGAGCCTGATGCGGGGCTCCATCCTAGACCCTAGAATTATGACCTGAGCCAAAACTAACAGTCAGACACTCAACCAAGTGAACCACCCAGGTGCCCCTACCATTTGGAGTTTTCTAAAGGAGGAATGTACGGGTGCTGTTGTAGGCTAATTACGTTGTAAATGAAAGAAGAAATGGAGAGCAAAATACATGTTTGCCAGAGTTGTTGGGAACAGGGAGATGAGCTCCTCTGGGTAAAAACTGGAGCACGAAGTAGGCATTTGGGAAAAGGGAAATGGACACAGGCAAACACAAACTGAATTTCTTCCAGAAGCGACCAGAGGGGTTGCATAGAGAGTGGTGTGGTTAGATGCACAAACAGGTGTCCTGGGTTCAGATCCCGGCTCTGCTACTTGGCAGATTGGGCAAATTATGACATGGGGCAAAGTATGTAATTTCTGTCCCTCTCCCTGAGTTTTACCACCTGTATTCGCTATCAGTTGCTACCTACCAAATCACCCTAAACTTAGTGGCTTACACAACAATAATCATCGATTACCCAATTTCTATGGGTCAGGAATTGGGGAGCAGTTTGGTGGGCGGTTCTGGGCTGGGATCTCCTGAAAGGTTGCCGTAGACGTGGGTGGGAACTGGAGAGTCAGCCTCCGTGGCAGTTTGGTCACATGGCTGCCGAGTTGGGGCCGGCCAGAGGGTCCCTGTCCACAGGCACCCGCCACTGGGCTGCTCTGGAGTCCGTAGGACATGGTGGCTGGCGTCCCCCAGATCAAGGAGTCTGGACGGCCCACCCCAAGGTTGCAATGCTTCCTGTAGCCTGGTCTTGGAAGTCCCACACGTCACTTCTGCAGTATTAATCAGTCCCACAGGTCATCCATCCCTGAGCCAGTGTGAGGGGGGACTGACTGTATGAGGGCTTGAGGAGCAGGAGAGGAGGCTCCCTGGGAGTCACAGAGCGGTTCCCACATCCCATCTGAAACAGGGATAAAAGCACCCACCTCCTGTGGCCTCCATGAGGCTGAGTGAATCCACGGGCGTACAGTGGCCGGCACGTGGTCAGTTTTGCGGGAGCCCTAGTTATCACCGTGACACAGAGATGCTGGCAAGGCATGAATTTTTCTGGGTTTCATTTGACTTCGTGATTTTGCAATTGCAAGTCAGGGCTCAGGTTTCCTGGAATGGCACACCATATAGCAGGTACGGATAGCTGCACTCCAGGTAACCGCCTGAGCCGCTTCTGAGCCGCCGCACGACGGTGGCACCCCGCATAGTGGTTTTGCATGTTGGCTTCATTGCATGGACCGAGCCACCGAGGACCAGCAGACAGGAGGGCTGATTTTAATCTCCTTGGGAACAGACATTGATGCTTTGACTTCAATCACTTTCCACATCATAGGCCCCAAACGAACAAAGCCATTGATGTTACAGTAGACTTGTGACTTTCACCAGAGAACGGGAAACCTGACCATCATTGGTGTTTTACTTCAAGGATCCCAAGCTCCAGTGCCGATAGGCCAGACAGGTAACCCGGGTCGGGGAAGCAGCCGAGGGTAAGAAGATCCATGGGAGCGTGTTGCCAAATGGCAGCCGATCCTCGGCCTTGGTGCTGGAGATACAGTAGGGAGTGGTGGGGACTGTGGCAGACACGCTGACAGATGCCCTGTCTCCAGGGCCATTGTCTGCACGACCACAGCCCAGTGCCGCCTGGATTTCTGTCCCTCTCCTCTCAGCGCTTAGGGGCCACAGCAGTGAAACTTTGGGTCCTCCATGCTCAAGTTTTCTAGTTAAGGTGCAACTCGTGTGAAGAGTGGCTAGTGGCCTCTGACGAACTTCTCTCTTTTTTGTAGCCCTGGGGTCCCATCATATACCAGAGCCTGGCCACAGCATTGCAGCAGGGAGGATTTATTGATTTCCTTCATTGATAGCATCCATTGATTGACAAAGTGAGGTTTAGCACTCTCGACCAGGTCATGATCAAAGGCGATCGAGAGCATCCTTTAAGTATCTCATGGAGGAAACAGACACATTGCAACAATCCAGTGGGGGGCTGTGGGCTGTGTGGTGGTATGGACTCCAGCTTCCGTGTGAGGTGGGACTTGGGTTATTTGACAGATCTGAGGGCTTCAATACTGGGACAGGTGCACTTAACTTGCCTAGAGGTGGGGTGGGTTAGGGTAGGCACTGTGGTTTCCTGCCCAATGGACATCTCCTCTCCCTCCTTATCATCCTTCTTGTCAAGGAGGTTGAAGAAGGCAGATACTTTCCCAACCTCCCTCATGGCCAACAGTAGTTAAATGATTTAGTTTTAGCCAGTAAGATGTAAATGTGACTCTGCTGGGGACTTTTTTTGGGAAATATTTTCCCTTTGATGAAAGGATGTGGGTGTATGGGTAAAATCTTTCTCACCATCCTGGATGCTTCCCTACTTCCTACATGTGGGAGTGGTTGGGTGAAGATGTGAGGTCTGGAGCTGTAGCAGCCATTTTGTGCCTCTAGGAGACTTTCTGAGAATTGTATCAGTGAGGCACTGGATTACTTAGCCATTTGCTTCCACCCTTCTTGTTAAGAGAGATAATTTTTTTTCCTTTATAGTTTATTGTCAAGTTGGTTTCCATATAACACCCAATGCTCCTCCCCACAAGTGCCCTCCTCCATGCCCATCGTCCCCCTTCCCCTAGCCCCACCCCCATCAATCCTCAGTTTGTTCTCAGCATTCAAGATTCTCTCATGGTTTGCCTCCCTCCCTCTCCCCAACTATTTTTCCCCTTCCGCTCCCCTATGGTCCTCTGTTAAGTTTCTCCTGTTCTACTTATAAGTGAAAACATACGTTATCTGTCCTTCTCTGCCTGATTTATTTCACTTAGCATAACACCCTCGAGTTCCATCCATGTTGCTACAAGTGGCCAGATTTCATTCTTTCTCATTGCCATGGAGTATTCCATCATATAGATAAACCACATCTTCTTGATCCATTTGTCGGTTGATGGACACTTAGGCTCTTTTCATGTTTTGGCTATTGTTGAGAGTGCTGCTATGAACATTGGGATACATGTGCTCCTATGCATCAGCACTCCTGTATCCCTTGGATAAATTCCTAGCAGTGCTATTGCTGGGTCATAGGGGAGTTCTAGTGTTAATTTTTTGAGGAACCTCCACACTGTTTTCCAGAGGGGCTGCACCAGTTTCCATTCCCACCAACAGTGTAGGAGGGTGCCCGTGTCTCCACATCCTCGCCAGCATCTACAATAAGAGAGATAATTGAAGGACTTTATTATTGAAGCCATTGCTAGTTGATTTGTTTCAGCCAAAAAGTTGCATTTTTAATGTTATAAGGAATGTTTGACCATGTCATCTGAGGGTACGGGGAATTCAGTGTCCCTTAAACATTGACAGGGGCTTGAATTTTCTCTGTCCAACTCCTAGGCCTTTTTCTTTTTTTTTTTTAATTAAAAAATTTTTTTAACGTTTGTTTTTGAGAGAGAGACAGACAGACAGAGTGTGAGCTGAGAAGGGATAGAGAGGGAGACACAGAATATGAAGGAGGTTCCAGGCTCTGAGCTGTCAGAACAGAGCCTGACACAGGGCCCAAACCCATGAACCGTGAGATCATAACCTGAGCCGAAGTCCAGTGCTCAACTGACTGAGCCACCCAGGTGCCCCGGTTTTCTATTTTTTTTTAATGTTTATTTATTTTGAGAGAGAGAGAGAGAGACTGAGTACATGTGGGGGAGGGGCAGAGAGAGGGAGACCCAGAATCCAAAGCAGGCTTCAGGCTCTGAGCTCTGAACTGTCAGCACAGAGCCCATAGTGGGGCTTGAACCCACGAACCACAAGATCATGACTTGAGTTGAAGCTGGACTCTGACTGAGCCACCCAGATCCCCCATTTTTTTCTATGGTTTTAAATCTCTAAATTAAAAAAATTAAATTGTCAAATACATCGCCTATGCAAAAGAGCATGTAAAACATATATGTATAACAAAAATAATAAAATGCCCATATACTCAACACCTCAGTTAAAGATCTGAACATCATCAAACCTTAGACACTCTGTGTGTCTCTCTCCTTCAGAACCCTCTTCCCAAAGCTAACTACTATCCTTAATTTTGTGCTAATCATTTTCTGCCGTTCTTCATTGTTTCACCCCCGCCATGTGTCCCCAAACAGCACCATATTGAATTTCACTTGTCCTTGACTTGTATACAAAGGGAAGCAGGCTGTACACATTCTCTTGTAACTTGGCACTTCTTGTAGCTCTGATCCTACCTTGTTGTGTGTTGTTTTTGAGTTCCATGCAGGCCCAGCGTGTAGTGCGGGCTCTGTCCTTCGCATGGTCGTATAGTTTTAGCTCGCAGGTGATGTGTTTTCTCTGTACTCGGTAGACATTTGGGATGCTTGCCGTTGCCAGCAAAGCTATATTTTTGCCTGCGTCTCGGGGTACACGTGTGCAAGAGTCGCTCAAGGCTGTATGCCTTTGAGTGGGGGTGCTGGCTCAGAGGAATGCACCTGCTACCTCCATTAGATGGTGCCAAGCGGTTTTCCAAAGTGGCCGCGCCAGTTTATATTCCCGGATGCTCCCGCTGTGTACAGCCTCACCGGCGCTTGGTCCTGGGCGTGTTCTGTTCTGGATGGGTCTGTGGCCAAGCAGAAATGACCTCGGTTTGCCGACATGTCGGTGGGAGATCTGCTTGAAGGTCAGCATGTGATGTCTCTCCCTGGGTTCTCTGTCTTCTGAATAATCAACTCCAAAGGTGAAAGCAAGCTGCAGGATTCTTAGGCATGCGCATTGCAGGGAGACGGGGACATTGGAGGCAATATGGGCAGGTGGGAAGTTTCAACAGGATTGAGAGAGCCTTTCCTGGGTGTAATTACTGGCATGGACAGATCCCCTAACCTCTGAGCCTCAATGTCCCCTTCTATTACAATGGAGCTGATAACACAGGGTCATCGTGGGAAAGAGAGTGTACCCAGTACCATTAGCACAATGGAAGCATGCAGCAGGTGGCCAATTAAATGTTAGCAGCCATCATTAGTAGTAGTTCTCATCTGTGGAGGGGGCCTGGGTGGGGTTGAGAGACATCCCAGGCTCTGCTTCCTCTGGAGATTAGGTCCTAAAAGGCACGGGCTTCTCATTGGAACCGTTTTCATCAACACTAAAGATATAGTCAAAACCATAGTGTTCATCGTTAATCTGTTCTTCCAGGAGAGGCGGGAGGACTTTATAGCGTCTTCATCTCAATTTGCCATGTCCCCAGATCTCTTAATCTGTGACAGCACAGAGGTCCTTGAAGCCCATAATCCAGCAACGACTTGCAACAAGGAAAGCCCTTTCTACAGACTTCCAGCTTCTTTTTTATGTTCTTCAATCCTGCTAAGGGTATTTCTTTTTTTCTGTGTGTGCGTGCGTGCGTGTGTGTGTGTGTGTGTGTGTGCACGCGCGCGCGCGCGCACATGCTATAGGCATTTCTTAGATTGTGCTTGTTCCTGACTATTTAAAAATGTTATCATGCTGGGGAGAATCCTATATGGACACAATTTTTCCATTATTTCAACATTCTTACCTTACTTACCAATCACTGATGGAGTGACCTGCGTTAAAGGAAACTGTCTGATAGCACAATAGACTGTACACTCTGATGGTCTTTGTGGCTCCAATGTTCTAGAACAGTGGTTGGTGAACTATAGCCTGGGGGCCAAATCTAGTCCACTACCTGTTTTTTTAAGTTAAAATGAAACTTTCAATTTATTTTTTAATTTTATTTTTAAGTAGTCTCCATGCCCAGTGTAGAGCTCAACACAGGGTTCAAACTCAAGACCCGAGCTGAGATCAAAAGTCAGATGCTCAACCAACTAAGCCACCCAGGTGCCCCTAAATTTTTAATTTATTTTTATTTTTATTTATTTATTTTTAATATTTTAAATGTTTGTTTATTTTTGAGAAAGAGAGAGAGACAGCATGAGCAGGGGAGGGGCAGAGAGAGAGGGAGACCCATAATCTCAAGCAGGCTCCAGGCCCTGAGCTGTCAGCTCAGAGCCCAATGTGAAGCTCGAACCCATGAACCGTGAGATCATGATCTGAGGTGAAGTCGGATGCTTAGTCAATTGAGCCACCCAGGTGCCCTTGAAATTTTTATTTTTAGTTGTGGGGGAAAAGAGTAGTGTTAAAAATATTCACGTTACTGTGCCCACTGCCCATTTTGTAAATAAAGTTTTATTGGAACACAGCCGTACATTTGTTTATGTATTATCAATGGCTGCTCTTTTGATACAATGTCCGAGTTGGGTAACTGTGGCAGGGACCAAATGGCCCACAAAACCTGAAAGGTTTACTCTGTGGCTTTTTACAGACCCCTGTTCGAGAATTATGAAAATTGCCAATTTCCGTTGTCCGTAGACTTTTGCTGCTTTGGGTCCCTGGACTCCAGCATAAGTCATGATGGAGCTTGCTGTTATAAAGAAGGTGCTCCACGATACAGTGCGGGCAAATTCATTTGCCAGCTGAGTGCCTCAGTTTCTCCTTTGTGACTGAGGACAGATCAGATGCGAGGAGTCACTCCTCAAGACAGCTGTGATTTTTCTGGCCACCTTTCGTGTGGGCGAGCTTCCATTTCTGAGTCACTATTCACCCCTGGTGCCACAGGAAACGGGGAGCCCTGCACATCTGGCAGGATGTTGTCCCGGCCCTCACTGGCTAGCCACTTTCTTGCTCCAGCCCCCCGCCGAGAGGCCAGACTCCCTGCCTCTCAGACTTCTGTTTCTGGAAAACCACTGAGCTCAGACCTCAGTGGAAGTTGATTCTTCATCCTGCCTCTGCATTGGCCCCTGGCTCCAGAGCCCCTGAATCCACACTCTGAGGACTAGCAGGTACACGAAGACCTCTGCTGAGGGTCTCGTCCCTGCCGGGGTGGGGCAGGGTCCGTGCAGGAACAGAGAGCGAGAGCGCCTCTTTTCCTGAGAGGCCAGGAGAAGCACATTTCTAATTTGTTTTGCTTTAAAAATACAGAAACATTTAATCACAATGTCATAGGTAGTCGTTGTCAGAAGACAAAGTAGCTCGGTAGGACAAAAAGGTGAGAATTAAGAAACTTCCTCTTTCCCCTTTGTTCTTTGGGTCCACTCTTCAGTTGAGTCATATTTTTCCTCTTGTTTTCTCCCCATACTTACGTAGGGCAGCAGAACGCTGGATGTACGACTGCGCACTAGCTCTCTTTTCCTGACAGTGGAATTCAGGCATTTCCCCAAGTCTGGAATAAATATTTACAAATATAGACTTCCTTAAAGCCTAGTGCAAATGCTGTCCTCCTCCAAGAAGTCTTCCTTGATTTCTGGAGCACCTTCCTTCAAGCCCACGCAGCTTCAGCATATGGTTGATGCGTGGTAACACAGTCAATCATTGAACCAGAGGGTGGTGGATTTTGAACAGAATCCCTTGTTCCTTTGGTGGGGTTCGCTGTGCGCCAAGCCCTGGTCTGGGCCCTGGAGGCCTCAAACGTCACTATCATTGTCCTTCGGGGTTCCTGGAAAAGGAAATTCTCTTCCTGCCTCAGGACCATTGCATAGACCATTCCTTCTCCCCGCAGCTCTCTCCTCCTCACTTGCCTACCCAGGCCCTACTTTGGGATTCTTCACAAATCTCACTTGCTCTAGGAAACTTTCTCTGGCCCCTCTTCCAGACTGGGTTGGGGTCCTCCCCATTACCCACACATGATACTTTTCCTTGATCTCTTTATCACAGCTGCGCTGAGGTCACTTATGTTGGTGTAAGATTTAATTTCAAGCCAATCCTTACCGTGAGTGTGTCAGCTGCACAGCGGTCAATGCAGTTCTGTGTGCTCAGCACCTACCACCTGACCCCCTGGCCATTCTGACTCTGCCTGTTAAATGTTTCATCAGTATTATTGCCGGTCCATGGATGAGGAAATTGAGGCCCAGAGAGGTTGAGCGACTGGCCTAAGATCCCACAGCTGGCAAGTTTGGGCACCAGGATTTCAGCCTGTCTGCCTCTGAGCCCTTGCTTTCAGAGCTAAATGCGACAAGAATGCCATGTGACATAATAGGGTATTAATAGGGTATTAGTTTAAGGGGTGGTGGGAGGGCAGAGGAGGGCATGAGTGACTCAGCCTGGGGGAGTGGATGGCTGCCTGGAGGAGGCCGTGACCTTGAAGACTTAGGAGCTGTGGGTAGTTTGGAGCAGTGATAGTGACAGTGTAGGAGTGTGGGAGGCGGGACCAGATGCTGGGCTTGTTGCGAAGGCCCTGCTTTGGGCTCCCAGGGAGTTTGGGCTCAGCGGAGCTGATGGGAACTCTGAGAATTTCCTGGGGGAGGGGATGACATGATCCAGTAGGTTCCATTTAGAACATCACCTTAGGTCAGGGCTGCCCGCTGGCACTCGTTGGCACAGGCTGGCTGGGCTCCCTGAACGTCCTGCAGTGGAATTTGTGGCCAAGTCTCTTAGTTAGGATTCTGACCACGGAGCCAAACAGCCAACATGACAGTGACTTAAACAAGATAGAAGCTTTTTATTTTCTCTCCCACATAAAAGCCCCAGTTAGTTAGGTAGCTCAGCTCCCTATCGGGGACCCAGGATTCTTCTAGATAGCTGCTCTGCCTGTTCCGCTTGTCTGCATGGTCTGAAATGGACCACGGCCACAGCCAGATTCCAGCCACCAGATGGGGTGGCTTTTGGGGTCAAATAGGACCCTCGCCGTTCAAACTGGGAAGACTAAGAGATTAAAGAGTTGGGGTTCAGGCTCTTGGACGGTAGGGAGGCTCTGGTCGTCATGCACGGCGCCGGAGATGGAGCCAAGTAGCATGCATCTGTACACCCCCACCCGGCCCTCAGCCCCACCTCAACCCCACAGGCTTGGGGATTCAGAGCCCCTGCTTCGGGCAGGGGTGCCGGGGGGCCCAGCTCAGGGGGGCGGCTGGCAGGACCCACTGCTGGCTTTGCACACACTCTCCCAGGTTTGAGCCTTCCTTCCTGATGAGTGTGGTCCCAGTGAGTCCCTCTGCCTTCCAGATCCTCAGACTCTCCGGGAGACCTTGGCTGGAAATGACCTTGAGCTTCCTCTCCAAATGGCCCTTTGGGCCTGTGTGCTGGGCTGCCATTCGCCATCCTGGGAGCCCCTGTCGCCGGGAGATCCCACATGGCACAGCAGAGCCCCCTCCTGAGCCCCCAGAGGCGCTGGCACCTGCTTTGCTGTCCCCGGAGTATAGAGCCTATTCCGCTCTGCAGACTTCCCCTGGAGGGCGAGGCTGCATAGGGAATTTGTGGTCCAGGCCCTGTGAAGTTCTAGATGCATTCCAGATTGCATTCTCCCTAGCCCCGCTGGGGATCGTTGCCTAGGTTATGATGTCCCATGTAGGGAGATTTGGTGCCATCCTGATCCGTTACTGCGGACACCAGGCGTCCAGAGCTGACACTCCGTCAGGCAGTGGGGGGAGGGGGGGTCCTCTCAGGAGCAAATGTTGAAGAATGTGCTAGAGAGCAGGGGGCTTGTTTCCCAGTAGGTGCAGGCTTTGGGGTACTGAGGTCCCCGTGGGCAGGAAATGGCATCGGATGCTGGCACCTCAAGGTCAAATAGCACTTCCCAAGGTGCAACAAGGGCTCTCCATACAAGTTCATGTCTGGTCTAATCTGTTCTTCCTGAGCACTGGCTGCCAGGTGGGGCTTCTGCGCCTCCTGAGAACCAGGCATATCTGGCATGTTTCCCCGCAGAGCGTGTGGTCTCTGAGGTCCAGCTGCCCCACCCCCACTATCTGCAGGTTTCCGAGGCCGCCTGAGCTCTTTGGGCGTGGGGTGTCACACGCTGGCTGTCCTGAAGGCGGTTAGCTCTCAGATGAGATGTTGCTCCTTTGGTTTCCATGCTGACTGACCCTCTTGAAGAGGCTCAGGGCATTTGCTGATTATCCTGAAGGTCTGTGGGAGGTGCCGTTGCACAGTGCGGAGCTCTGGCATCCAGCTGGCCCATCTTTTTGCACCTGGGTTTTCCAGGGAGCACCCCATGCCACCCCTCTGTCGCCCTAAGGCCTCCCTTCTCCCCAGAGGCCTTCCATGCTGGAGCCAATTTATAATCTTGTGTGTGCACCTGTGAGGAGGCACTTGCCTCCTACACGAACACTTGTCAAAACATTTGTCTCAGTGAAGTCATTTCTGTCGCCTGGAGGGGTTCTGGTGCCAGCAGCTAGGACAGGACGGGTCCCTCACCTGGCGATGTGGCTCATGGCCGTGGAGTGGGTCCAAGGAAGTCATCACCCCCATTTTACAGATGAGAAAGTGACACAGAGAGGTGCTATGACTCATGCAGGTTGCCCAGCTGGGTGAAGTGCAACCTGGGACTCAGTTCTGGGCCTGTTGACTCTGAGCCCAGGTCCTCAAATGACCATAAACTTCATGCCTTGAAACCACATACTTCTCTTCCAGTTCTGGGGGTCAGAAGTCTAAAACCAAGACATCTGCAGGGGTGTGGTCTGTTTCCTTGTCTTTTCCAGCTTCTAGAGGCTTCCTGAATTCCTTAGCTCGTGGCCCTTCCTCCATCTTCAGAACACATCATGCCAACTCTAGTTCTGTTTTCACGTCTTTTTTCAGACTCTGAGTCCTTGGTCTCCCTTTTATAAGGACCTTTGTGATTACCTTGGATCTACCCAGATAATCCAGGCTAATCTTCTCAACTCAAGGTCCTTAGTGATGTCTGCAAGGTCCCTTTTGCCATGAGGGTAACATATTCATAGAGTCAGAGGATGGGGATGTGCACACCTTTGGGTCCATTATACAGCTGGTCATAGGCAGGCACTCGGGAGGGGTGGAGGGCTGTGGTATGGGGGCCAGGGACTCTCTTAGCTCCTTGGGGCCTCCAGGTGTCTCCCTGCCTGGACACAGTTTCACCTTGGCTTTTGCTCTCTCCCTTCAGGTGCTATGCCAGCACCAAAGGTCAGTGTGCTGGGAGGTCCTCCGGGTAGTTTTCTGCGGTTGCCAGAATTGTTCACTGGCCCCAGGGGACACTGAGGTCGTTCTGGTTTCCAGCCAGAGGGCTTGGTCAACCAGATCCCTCATTCCGACTCGATTGGCATTTTCAGAATGTATTAGTCTCCTATTGCTGCTCTAACAAAATTACTACAGATTTAGTGGCTTCATAACACAGATTTATTAGCTCACGGTTCTGGAGGCTGAAAGTGCCACACACTCTCCCCCACCAACAATTCAAGGCGATTGGCAGGCCATGTTCCTTTCTGGATGCTCCAGGGGGAAATCTGTTTCTGCTTATTCTTGTCGAGGGCAGAAGTCAGTGTCTTAAAGTCGTAGGAGTGAGGTCCCCCTTTTCTTGCTGGCTATGAACGGATGGCTGTCCTTGGCTTCCAGAGGTCATCATGGTCTGTGGCTCATGACCCCTTCCTCCGCGTCTTCAGGGCGGAGGAAGTGATTGGAACCCAAGTGATTGGGTTCTTTTCATGTTGCACCTGTGTCTGGCCAGAGCCAGGCAAGATTCCCTGCTTTGGAGGACTCCTCTGATTAGGTTGGGTCCACTTGGATAATCCCAGATAATCTCACCATTGGATTCGCAACCTTAATTACATATGCAAAATCCCTTCTGTCGTGGAAAGGAACATATTTACAGGTTCTTCATATTAAGGTGTGGACATCTTTGGTGGCCCTTAATCTGCCTACCACACCAGATGATAATAATAAAGATCGTGATATAACTAACAATTATTATGTATTTACTACACGACCCACTTTATGTTCCGTAACTCACGAAATCCTCAGAATGATCCTTTATTGTTATGCCCATTTGATAGAAGAGGAAACCGAGGCACAGACAGGTTAAGGAATGGGATGGGTTGAATTGCGTCCCGGAATTCATATGTTGAAGTCCTAACCTCAGACTGTGACCTTGTTTGGAGACAGGGCCTTTACAGAGGGAATTAAATTCGATGAGGTCATGAGGGTGGCCCCTATGACTGGTGTCTTTATGAAAAGGGGAACTTTGGGGACACACATGCATACAGGGGCACCACGGGACACGGAGATGGGCACGTGAGAGCCAGTGAGAAGGGCCTGGGACAGTCTCCCTCACAGCCCACAGAAGGAGCCCACAGTGCCGCCACATTGATCTTGGACCTTCAGCCTCCAGAACTGTGAGACCATCGACTTCTGTGATGTAAGCCACCCGCTCCGTGGTGCTAGCAAGCCGACACAAGTAATTTGTATTAGTTGTGGCACCTGGCTTCAAACCCAGGCAGTTCTGCCTCTTGGATGGTTTACCCCTCGCTTTCATCTCTCTCTCTCTCTCTCTCTCTGGTTCCTTTGCCTTACTCCGTCCTGATCTTTCTCTTGTTTTCTGTCTTTTTCTCATTCACTGTCCCCGCCCCCGTGTCCTCATTGCTTAAACCTGCTGAATCTGTTTCTCTCTGCCTCCCTCCTTCCCTCCTTGCCCCGCAGATTGAGAGGGGGCCCCTCCCCGCCAGCCTCCCAGCTCCCCGGGCCCCCTCCAGCCGCAGCTCCACCCGGAGCGCTGCTCGGTAATCTGTAATTGCGCTGCTGATGGATGGGGGCGAGTCCCAGCATGCCAGCCCCGCCTCTGCTGGGGGCCTCAGGGTGGGCTGGGTGGGGAGGCTTCCCAGTCTAAGAGAGGAGGCCCGTGAGCTGCAAGAGGAGCCAAGCCCAGCCCCCTGCTCCCCTGCTCCCCCTGTGGGCTCTCTTCCTTCCTCTCCACCCTGCTGCGCACACAGGAGCCTCCGACTGAGTGACTGGCAGCCCGGCTGCCCTGGCAGGGACACCGGCCATGGGCACCAGCCACGGTTCCGGCAATCACCCTGACCTTGACGCATGGCCTCTTGTTTGTCTGCTCCCGGCTCCTGGTTTTGGGATCTGCAGAGCAGTCCCCTTGCCTGCCTCACCCCAGGCTCAATCTTTAGGATCTGGCCTGTTCCCTCTTTGTCCCTGCGCCTGGGGTCCCCTGTTGCTCTGAATGGGAAGCCCCTCACCTCCCTATACTCCAGAAGCTCCGGTGACCTCCTGTGGAGTTGGGCTGGGGACTGAGATGGAGGCAGGGAGGGACCAAGTCAAGGAAGGTGTCTGCCTGGCCCAGACCTCCTTCTCTGAGAGTTCCCCCACCAACAGTGGTGGCTGCCGTGATTTTCCTCCCAGTGGCCTTGCCCTTCCCTGGCTGTGCTGATTGGCTTCTCGGGCTGGGCACCTGACCTGTGCTGGGCCAATCAGCTTGTCTGTCCTGGGAATTTGGAGACTTGAAAGACAGGTCAGGCTAGGGCTGGACTCAGGGCAAGGGCCGAAGTAACTGCCTGTACTCAGGAGAGCAGAGAGGGGCCTGGAAGACAGACCTTGGAGCTGGGACAAACAGAGAGAGGGGCTGCCCTGGCTGCGGATGGGTCCCCAATCCCTGCAGTCCCTGCATCTGGGTTCAGTGAGCGCCCTTAGAACCTTCCGCGTTAACGAGCTCCACGCCTTACTGTGTGGGTGGCCTCTGTCTTTTGCAACCACATGGCCTCCAGAGAGAGCTTTTAAAAATGCAAATCAGATCACAGCGCTCCCGTGCTTGGCTCCCTCCAGCACCTTCCCAGAGCTCCAGCCTGGCTCCTGAGGTCTGCCCCAGCCCAAGGCCTGCATCACCCACCGCAAGGCCGGCATCACCCACCCCTGTCCTCCCCTCCAGGCTCCCTACTTCTGTTCACCCAGCACCCACTTAGCCCCAGGCATTCCTGCCTCTTTGGTGCTCCCCAAGTGCTCCAAGTATATTCCTGCCCCAGGGCCTTTGCACTTGATATGCTTCTCCCTGGGACGCTTTCCCCCTGGATCCTCACATGGCTGGCTTGTGTTCATCAGGCTGTAGCTAGAATGTTCTCTCACTAGACGGAAGGCCTCAGTCACCTTGTCAGAGATGCCTCCTCGACTCCCGTCACTCTGCCCCAGCTCCCTGTTTTGTCTCATTCAGGGTGTGCATTGCCACCTGTGCCTTAGATATTTGTTTACTTGTATACAGTCTGTCTCCTCTGCTGGAACCTCATGTCTTGTTCGCCCCTGAATTTTCAGTGCTTCGAACAGTGCCCGACACATGCTTAATGAAGATTTGTTTATTGAATGCAAAAAAAAAAAAAAGGTACACCGGCTGAAAGACTCCATGGAGCCTGGCTGGGTTTGCTGGGGCAAGGAGAGGAGGGGAAGGACCCACTTTCTTCTCCCAGTGCACAAGATCGTGGGTGCTCTGATCCAGCAGGTGATAGCTCTAAAGGCCTCCCAGCTGTGGGCGGAGACCAGGCGGCCAGCTACATGGGGGTGTGGGGTACAGTGGGGGTGGCTCGGATCATCCAGCCCCCTCTGGTCCCTTCTGGGCTGATGTGCACTCTGCTCACTGGATCAGTGTTCTTTCTCTTGTGGACCTTGGGGATGACTTCTGCAGGAGGGTCCCCTGCTCCCTAGAGTCCTTTAGTAAGTGACCGTGGTTCAGATTCCCCAAGACCGGGGTGGAGGGGGGGGGGCTTTGGCCCGGGGAAGGCTCTTGTGTCTGGGGGGCGAGCCCCTCCTCAGATAAGCTGGCCAGAGAGAGCATTTCATGTGAGGGTGAGTCGCCTTCTGCCTGTCTCTCTCTGCTCTGTTTTCGAAAACCCGTTATATGTATTAGATACGCCATTACGTGATGATCCTGCGACACAGTTCATGCTGTAAAGAGATCAGCCTGCAGTGTAGACATCATAGGCTGGGAGGAAAGCCCCAAGGGTGGAAGGTTTGGGCCAGCGTCATGGCCCCCCTTCTTTTTGGAAAAATGTTTGTATACTCCAAATTACCTGGGTGAATGGGGAAGAGGCGGGATGAGTGGCCAGGTCCAGAGGCCCCCTCACCTCCCTGCCGGGTAGAAACAGCTGCCCAGCAGCTGGTCTTGGTGGATGGGAGCTCAGCAAACTTTCTTTTCCTTCCTTGCATGCGGATGGAGGTGTGATGCCGCGGGGGCGAAGGGTGGGGGGGACAAGAAACTCGAATAATCCACTCCTTGAATAATCAGCCCTGAATAATCGAGAGTTGATGGAGCATTACGGTTGTCTCTGCCTGGAGATGTTGACGCTCTGGGAGACCAGGAACAGGCAGCTGAGAACGAGAGGGTCTGCAGAGAGGACGTGAAATCTGGGGTTGAGGCAAAGCAACTTGAGGGTGAGGGGAGATTTTTTTATTACAACTTAAACATTTTTTCAATGTTTATTTATTTATTTTGAGCGGGAGAGAGAGAAAGAGAGAGAGAGAACAACATGAGCAGGGGAGGGGCAGGAAGAGAGAGGAAGAGAGAGAGAGAATCCCAAGCAGCCTCCGTGCTGACAGCACAGAGCCGGGTGCAGGGCTCGATCTCACGAACCCATGAGATCATGACCTGAGCCAAAATCATGAGTCAGACACTCAACCAACAGAACTCCCCCCTCCCCTCAGCGCCCTGTTTTATTACAGTTTTCAACTACAAGGGCAAAGGGCCAACGCTGTGGGGGCAGGTTGCAGGGAGGAGGAGAGGAGAAATATATTCACGGAGGAGCTGTATTTCTTTCTGGACAGTGAACGGCTGCACACGACCCTGAGAAACAGCGCTCCAAAGGCGTCTGTGGAAGCTCACAGAGCCGTCTTGAAAGAGTTATTGGTTTTGTTCAAGCTTCATGTGACGCTCGCTTAAAAAAAATAGATTTTGTTTCCCCTCTTGCAACAGTCTGGAGGGGAAAATCAAGCACATAACAGCTGCCTCGTGTCATCATTTAGACACTTCTGAATAAACTGACACTGGCAGGGGTGAGCCAATAGACAGCAAGAGGCGACTCGGCCGACTCCCAGTGATCTTGATGTGGATTATCCGCTGGGGGGATTGTCCAGGGGGGACGGTCTGGTCCTTCCTGCCACTCAGCAACGTCCCAGACCTCGCCCTCTGTGATGCCCTAACTTTTGAGCACACAGGATGTGCTCATATGAGCAAGCAGTGGTTAGGAGGGAGCATGGTCTGTGCAGGCAGACGGACCTGAGGTTGAATGACCTCACTGGTTTCCTACACACACTAGCTGCAACCCCTGAGCAATGTCTCTGTCCCTCTGGACCTCTGTTGCTTCAGCAATAAAATGAGGAAGAAAGTAAACAGGGCAGAGATGGCTACGCTAATCAATATCCGTGAGTTCCCTGAATTTCCCAGCCTCCTTTGCTGTTGGGCTGGCCACATGACTGGTGTGGCCAATGGGGTGTGTGTGGACTTCCTTTGCGGGCTGAGGTGGGTAAGGAGACATCGTGGAACTTTCTGGAACTTCCTGGAACTTTCTACCCCTTGTCTCTGGCGTGGCTGCATGTGGAAGGAGCCTGGGTCCCTGAGTCACTGTGTGGATGGAAGTCACGAGGGAGACACAGCTGCAAAATAAGCCTTTGGGATTTTGAGGGGTTTGGAACAGCAGCCGGTATTGACTACCCAAACGGATACACTAGCACTCCTTCGAGAGTCTTGTGAAAAATTAAACAGGGAGGCAGAGCTTATAAAGAGCTTAGCAAAGTGCCTAGCATGTAGACAGTGTTTGATAAATATTAAGTATGCATCCTAATTTATTTACAAAGCAAATATTTACTGAGCCTCTGCCATGTGCCAGGCACACAGACTAATCGCAACAACCACAGACACATAAAATTGTACTGCAGATTAGCACAGTGAAATAGAAAGGACTCGGTCGGTCACTCATTCCTTCAGTGTGCACGAGCCCTCCCATGTGCCAGGCATTAAGGCGAGGGATGGGTGGGATGGGTGGTGAATAAGTCACTTTCTCTCTTAGGTCTCTTGCAGGCTGCTGGCACGTGATGCATGTGAAGGCAAAGAATTCAAATGCTACGGGACAAGTGTCACAATAGAGGGGTCTTTTCAGAGTGCCAGCCATGTCCCTAATTCTGCTTGGGGGAATCAGGGAGGGCTCCACAGAGGAAAGGACTTTTGAGTTCAGCCTTGACGGTTTGCACGAGAATCAGACAGGTGAGAATGAGCATTTCGGGCAGAGGGACAGGTACATCGTCACGAGGTCTTGTGTCTAATGAGGGTGTCCTGGGGGCTGAAGTCCAGGGTCTCCAGGGCAGCCGGAACAATGCCCCCTCCACCAGATGTCCACATCATAATCCCTGTAACCTGTCAATATGCTACCCAAAATGGGGATGGGACTTTTCCAGCTGTGATTCAATTAAGACTTTGAGGTTGGGGAGATTATCCCGGATTTTCCAGATGAGCCCGCGCTGGTCACGTGAGTCTTGTCAGTTGTAGTTGGAGGAGGCATATCTATCAGAGAGGAGGGATGCGATGGGCTGACTTTGCAGATGGCAGAAGGGAAGGCAGGAGTCAAGGACTGCAGGCCTCGGGAGAAGCTCGAGAAGGCAAGGCAACGGAGCCTTTCCTACAGCCTCTGCAAAGGAACACAGCCTTCCCAACACTTGATTGGACCCCGGTGGGGCGCATGTTCGATTTCTGACGTATAGAATTGGAAGCAAGATTTTTGTATTGTTTAAGCCATTTAGTTTGTGGTAATTTGTTACAGCAGCAATGGGCAGTGAATGCTGTGTCTGATGGGGAGGGTCAAGTTGACCACACCGGACAGAAGGAGGGGCAGGGGAAGTTGCTTACATTTGTTCTGTATGCGCACTGGGCCTCCAACTTCTGAGGGCTTCCTGCTGTCTCACGTAATATTGATATTCTTTCTGTATTACTAATAGCTAATATTAATTCTCTGTGCTAATTTTCTGAGAAGGAAAGAGCTGCCTTGTTTGTCTTAATGAGTGTGAGTTTTCCATAAACTGAATGTATACTTCTTGTTTAATTAACGGACACTTCGGTTATCGCTAGCCCTTTGTTCTTAAAAGATGCCGCAGCAAGTTATCTCGGCCTTGTGTTATTTTGCACACATGTGAGCGTGTCAGTAAGATGAGTTCCAAGAAGTGAAATTGTTGGGTCACACAGAATATGCATCTTTGGGAGTACGCATTTTTAATCAATGGCTGAGGGCATGATGACTGTGGGAAGAACTGAAATTAACATGGAGATTTGCTGAACAGAATTCAGATCTGGGCTCTGTAAACATCCTGTGGTTGACAGTATAGAGGCAGGGAGGCCAGGGGAGAAACTGAGGCAGTGGCCCTCAAGAGAGATGAGCATGGGAGTGTGTATGTGTGTGTGAGAGAGAGAAAGGGAGGGAGAGAGAGAGAAGGAGATGGGGAAAGGGAGAGAGGGAATGTCTAGGACTGGCCTGGCATCGTGTAAGTTGATGCTATTATTTCTTTATTTTTTTTCTGCTTGGGAAACTTCTATGACATGAGAGGCTCTTCCTCAATGACCCTGAGTCAGACAGCCATGTGGGGCCGGGGTCCCTGTGACAAGTGCGGCCTGAACCCTAATCTCTTTTCTACCCTCTCACTTTGACCCTGGGCAGATAATTACCTTTGTGATGTGGGAGTGGAGTGGGTGGCAGGGAGGACTAGAGAAATGTGTTGTTGCAGCCTTTAAACAAGGTGTTTCCAGTTTCTTTCTTTCTTTTTTTTAATGTTAATCTACTTTTGAGAGAGACAGTGTGTGAACAGGGGAGGGGCAGAGAGAGAGGGAGACACAGGATTGGAAGCAGGCTCCAGGCTCTGAGCTGTTAGCACAGAGCCCGACGTGGGGCGCGATATCAGAACCGCAAGATCGTGACCTGAGCCGAAGTCGGACGCTCAACCGACTGAGCCACCCAGGCGCCCCTGACCTTCTGACTTCTGATGTTTATATGACTTATTTTTTTTTTTAAAGTAAGCTTCATGCCCAGGGTGGAGCCCAACTCGGGGCTCCAACTCATAACCCTGAGATCAAGACCTGAGCTGAGATCAAGAATTGGACACTTAGCTGATGGAGCCACACCCAGGTGCCCCTGATGCTTATATGAAGTTCACGTTCATGTCAGGGTATTAGAGCCACAGTACCTCCCACTGTTTTATTTTGGTCATATGTTTCCATAGATTTCTTACTCACTTTGATATTTTTACTATGAATTCTCCATTCTCGAGCTAATTTTGACTCTTCCCTGGGTGAACTGGTTTCAATGTCATCCAGCCTGTTTGAGAATGGCCTGTTGGTACTCTGCTTTCCAAGGGCTTCATGGCTAAGGGTGTCAGGCAGCTCCCTGGTTATTTATCTTCCTAAAGCCTGAAAATGGTGCCTGTGTGTCTTCTCTTCCTCCTGAGGATGAGTTGAGTGCCAGCTCTTCTGGGGTGGTCTGGTCCCCGCAGGATTCTTTGATGCCAGTGTTCCCCACTTTTTAGCTTTTCTCATATCACCTTTGTGAATTTGTTCTTAGCCAAATCCCCTTGTTCCACTATGATTTTCTTTTCTTGCTCTATATTGGCTCACATCTTCCTTACATAAATGAATTTAAAAGGGAAACTTTATGTTACAATTGGAAATAGAAAACCTGCACGACTTGCCAAAAATTGAAGAAATGTATATACGTGTGCATGCATAAAACAATGCAATGCTATCAAATTTTAGCTGGGTACGTTTGCCTTCTCTCTCTCTCTCCCTCTTTTAAAGTTTATTTATTTATTTTCAGAGAGAGAGGCAGGGGCAAGAGAGAGAGGGAGAGAGAATCCCAAGCAGGATCTGGGCTGTCAGCACAGAGCTTGACGTGGGGCTTGAACCCACAAACTGTGAGATCATGACCTAAGCTGAAATCAAGAGTTGGATACTTAACCAACTGAGCCACCCAGGAGGCCTACCTTTTCTCTCTTTAAAATGGAAGATTAGAGGGGCGCCTGGGTGGCTTAGTCAGTTAAGTGTCCGACTTTCGCTCAGGTCATGATTTCGCGGTTCGTGGGTTCGAGCCCCACATTGGGCTCTGTGCTGACTGCCGGCTCAGAGCCTGGAGCCTGTTTCAGTCTGTGACTCCCTCTCTCTCTGACCCTCCCCTGCTCATGCTGTCTCTCTCTCTCTCTCTCTCTCCTAGAAATAAATAAATCATTAAAAAAAATAAAAAAATAAAAATAAAATGGAAGATTAGTGTGGTGCCTGGGTGGCTCAGTCGGTTAAGCGTCTGGCTTCGGCTCAGGTCACGATCTCACAGTTCGTGGGTTCGAGCCCCACCTTGGGCTCTGTGCTGACAGCTCAGAGCCTGGAGCCTGCTTCAGATTCTGTGTGTCTCTCTCTCTCTCTGCCCCTCCCGGTCTTGTGCTCAGTCTCTCTCTCTCTCAAAAATAAATAAACCATAAAAAATTTTTAATAAAAAATAAAGTGGAAGATGAGCAAGTATTAGAGCAATGTTAAGGACAAGCTAGCAGAAAACTGAAATTTTCTCCTGGGAACAATCTAAAGTGTTGGAAGGGAAGCGGGAAGGGAAATCGTTCCCCATAATGTGATTCAGTGTCATTCCATTCCCCCCCCCACCGTCACGAGCCATTCATGGGACATGTGAAGAAACACTGGCCCCGTCTGATACACCACCCACTCCAGGCTGCTTAAAGCTCTTGGCAACATCTCCACATGGTGGTCCAAGCCTTTCTTACATTCTTTCCCCACGGGGAAGTTTAGTGCTACCTCGGAGGGGCCTTCTCTATGTCTGGACTCTTCGTTGGCTGTAGTGGACAGATACCTGCTCCTTAGGCCCAAGTGGATTTAGTGCCGATCCCTCTGTACGTGCATCCACCACGTGTTATCTTTGTGCCTTCAAAGGGGGAAGCTGCTGAACCTCCCAGGTCCTCAGTTTCTTCATCTGATAAATGGGAACAATAATAGCAGCTCCTTTATGTGGTTTTGAGAAGTAGATAAGTAGGTACTTCTGGAGACTGAGAACAGTGCCTGGCACATAGTAAGTGCTCACTGAGTGTTTGCTTTTGTTATTTTTCCGTAACCGGGGCTGGAGAGCTTCTCGTCCTCCCTTGCCTTCTGGATGGGAAGGCAGAGGACTCGGGTCCCAGCTTTAGCTCAATATCCGACTCATGACAGAACTTGGGCAACACATGAGCCCTCCCTGGGCCTTTGTTTCTACGTCTGGAAACTATGGTCTCCCTCATCTTACATCCCTTATGACAGGACCCATCTCCGGCTGAGGTGGGTAGTTCTGTGCGGAGGGTAGAGAGGAAGCACTGGGCCGAGACGACTGTGGGCCATAATCTCTGTGTCAGCCACTGTGTGCTTTTCAATTTCTCTTTCCCAGCATGATTTTGGGGGGTGAGACAGGACAGCTCATGGATTCCTGGTGGTAAAAAAAAAAGGGGGGCCGTAATAAGACTGAGGTATTAGGAAAAGCAGATTTGCTTTAACCAAATCCAACAGATGGGATGGCATAAAAAAAATCACGATCTCCTTAATTTATCAAGCTCCCTTGAAAGATGACGATGAGAATTGTGACTTGTGAACACTTACTGAGTACTTGTCATGCACCAGCACCTCACACGTGTGGGCCCATCAGGTCCCCAACTATGTGAAAGGCAACCATAGCCACTGTAGCAAATAAAGGCAGAAATGTCTGTGGGTCAACATGATAGCAATTTATTGTTTGCTCATGTAACATTTTAATACGGGTGGTTCTGGTGGGTGGCGGCTCTCCTCCACAGTGATTCGGGGACCAGGAAATTTTCATATCGTGACTCCAGCATGTTCTAGGGTCTTGGACCCTTCTGCATCTGGTGGCAGAGGAAAGACATCCACTTTTCTTTTTTTTTTTAAATTCTCAGGTTAGTTAACATACCGTGTAGTCTTGGCTTCAGGAGTAGAATCCAGTGATTCATCGCTTACATACAACACCTAGTGCTCATCTCGACAAGGGCTCTCCTCAATGCCCATCACCCATTTTCCCCAACCCCATCAACCTTAAGTTTATTCTCTGTATTTAAGAGTCTCTTATGGTTTGCCTCCCTCTCTGTTTTTATCTTATTTTTCCTTCCCTTCCTCTCCGATCATCTGTTAAGTTTCTCAGATTCCACAGATGAGTGAAATCATGTGATATCTTTCTTTCTCTGACTTAAGTTTGCTCAGCAATAATGCACTCTGGTTCCATCCATGTTGTTGCAAATGGCAAGATTTCATTCTTTTTCGTCACCAAATAGTATTCCATTGTGTATATAAACACATCTTCTTATTCCATTCATCAGTTGATGGACATTTGGGCTCTTTCCATAATTTGACTATTGTTGAAAGTGCTGCTATAAACATTGGGGGGCATGTGCCCCCTTTGAATCAGCATTTCTGTATCCTTTGGATAAATTTCTAATAGTGCAATTGCTGGGTCATAGGGTAGTTCTAATTTTAGTTTTTTGAGGCATCTCCATACTGCTTTCCAGAGCAGCTGCACCGGTTTGCATTCCCACCAGCAGTGCAAGAGGGTTCCCCTTTCGCTGCATCCTCGCCAGCATCTGGTGTTTCCTGAGTTGCTAATTTTAGCCACTCTGACCGGCGTGAGGTGGTAGCTCAGTGTGGTTTTGATTTGCATTTCCCTGATGATGAGTAATGTTGAGCATCTTTTCATGTGTGTTGGCTATCTGTATGTCTTCTTTGGAGAAGTGTCTGTTCATGTCTTCTGTCCATTTCTTCGCTGGAGTATTTGTGTTTCAGGTATTGAGTTTGGTAAGTTCTTTATAGATTTTGGATACTAACCCTTTATCCAGTGTCATTTGCAAATATCTTCTCCCTTTCTGTCAGTTGCCTTTTTGTTTTGTTGATGGTTTCCTTTGCTGCAGGCACATCCACTTCTTTTCAAATTATTTTTAATGTTTATTCATTTTTTTGAGAGACAGAGCGCAAGTGGGGGAGGGGCAGAGAGAGAGGGAGACACAGAATCCGAAGCAGGCTCCAGGCTCTGAGCTGGCAGCACAGAGCCCGACGTGGGGCTTGAACCCATGAACTGTGAGATCATGACCTGAGCTGAAGCTGGAAGCTTAACCGACTGAGCCATGCAGGCTCCCCAGGCACATCCACTTCTTAAAGCCCTCTCCAGGAAGGGCCACATGCCACTCACACTTTACCGACAGAACCAGTCACAAGAACCCACCAGGATGCAGGGGGTGCTGCGAAATATCATGTCTGGCTGGGTGGCTGCTTCCTAGCAGTAACCCCACACTACAGAAGGTGTAGCACAATTTTTTTGGTGGACAGCTAGCTGTTTCTGTCACTCTTTATGCTGTAAAGATGACAATTATACCCATTTTACAGATGAGGAAACTAAGACCCAGGGAGACTGCATTGGGTCACAGAGCTGGGACTTCACCTCAGGATTCTGTGAATGCAGAACTCTGACCTTTAGCCGCTGTGGCATTGATTTAAAATAAGCATTTGCATTATTCCAGCTGTAGAAGTCTTTAGAACAATTTTTTCCCCTATGGTTTGTCCACAGTGCCTGAAGAGCCCAAGCAAGGTTTACATCTGGAGGCTGTGAGGATGAGGTCATGATGCCAGGGCCAGGGTTTTAGCCTCCAGTATTTTATCCACTTCAAGAAATGATTATCCCCAGAAAGTTGACCCACAGTTTGGGTTCCTGCCAGAAATCAAGGCATGGCACCATCTGTAAGAGATAAATAAATCAAAATATCATCAGCAGATAAGTGTGTACCATCTGCTGCCCTGTCAGTTGAACTGGCAGAGGGCTCTGGAGAATTCTGAGCAAGCGCTTGCCAAGACCCCGCTGCCAGCCTAGAGAGTGCGAGGAGAAGCTTTGCACACGATCTGCCGGCATTTCTCTTCAGTCTCTGATCTGGAGCTGAATTCCTTGAATCCAGCCAGAGAAGGTGTGTGAACTTTTGCCCTTGCCAAACCGTAAAAATGATCTCTCCCCGGCCGCGGTTGGTGGGGGGAGGGGGAGCGGGACCAGTTCTTCTCGACTCTCCTCGCCAGTGGAAGGCGTCAACTGTAGAGGAAAGTGACCACGCATCTGCCAAGCAGTAGAACTCCACGGATCCCGGGTCTCAGAACCAAACTCAGAACCAGCCCTGTTTGGGTCCGGTCTGCAGGGCACCGTAAGAAGTGGTTGGTCACTTCCTGGAGGCTGCTGATTTCTCCTACCCCGCGTGGAGTCCTCTTCCGAGGGCCTCTGGGACCTCCTTGGGGAAGAATGGAGCTTTCTAGAACGTGCTTTTTCTGCTAAGAAAAAGTGGTCGTGGCCAGATGGAGAGGCTCTGCCGAGCTGTCTCAGTCTGAATCCTGGCTCCCCCACTGGCCGTGTGAACTTAGACAAGTCGCTCGGTCTTCCTGTGCCTCAGTTTCTCCATCAGTGAAATGGAGATGGAAGTTTGTAAAGGACTCTGGGCCGGGCGCAAAGTCCATGCATATTATATGTTAGCAAATATTTGTTGGCCGGCTTTGTGTGACTGCCTCTCTCTCGCCGGTCCCTCGCCATGTCTCCATGGGTCCCCTGATGCCACTCTGCACCCTGCGCTCCACAGAAACCTCAATAACACCATCTGGTGGGGTGTGGAGTTAAGTCACGATCCTCAGACCCAGGATCCGGGGACCCAGCCAAGGACACTGGCCTCCCGAGTGCCATCGCACTTGCTGCCCATCTTCCGCTGCCAGCCAGACCTGGACGCCTGCGTGTTCATGCCAAGGGCCACTTGGCCGACCCTCAGCGCCCCGCGTACCTTCTGCCAGCCGTGGGCATCTGCTTCTGGCCCTGGCCCTGGATTCTGCCTGTGTCCTTGCCAGCTTTCCTCCACCTGCTGAGGCTGGCGTTGAAGCATCACAGCCTCCCGCTTCTGGCTCGGGAAGACTTCCCGGCTCTCCTTGGGAAGAGTGCAATGTGTCTCCAACCTAGGATCCAGGGAAGGAATCAAGAATCTAAAATAGCTCTCGTCTCCAGGGCAAGCACAGGATGGGCGTTTCGCGCCCTCTCTTGTTTCCATCCTTATTTTTGCAAGCCTAGAAGGCAGCTGTCTGATGGCTTCCGTTTGGCAGGTGAGGAGAAGAGTCAGAAAGGTGATGTCAAGTCACTCTCTGAGGTCACATAGCTAAGAAGAGGCAGAGGGATTTGAGCTCACATCTTTTTTTTTTTTTTAAAAAGTTGTTTTAAAACATTTATTTATTATTGAGAAACAGAGAGAGACAGAACATGAGCAGGGAAGGGGCAGATAGAAGGGGAGACACAGAATCCGAAGCAGGCTCCAGGCTCTGAGCTGTCGGCACAGAGCCCGACGCGGGGCTCGAACCCACAAACAGTGAGATCAGACTTGAACCGAAGTCAGATGCTTAGCCAACTGAGCCACCCAGGCTCCCCAAGAGCACCCTTATCAAGGAGGGAGGCTTAAAATCTGTGACGAGTGACCGCAGGGTGTGGATGTCAGCATATCAAGCTGGTCCTTCTGCAGACGCTGCCTGGCTTACGTCTTCATTGGAAATGTCTTGTTTTATACCCATTACTCGTTCGGCCCTCAAGCAATCCCATTAGGTGGGAATGATCATCCTTTACTGGCTAAGACAAACAAACAAACAAACAAACAAACATAAACCCAACCAAACCAATAAAACCTATCACCTCCCCCTCCACACACACACACACACACACACACACACATACAGACCCACAGCTAGCAGATGGCAAAGCTGGGATTTGAACTCCCATCCGCACGGGTTCAGGGCCCAGGCATTTTCACCCTGCTGGCCTCCATGTCCCCTGGGGCGCTGGGCTCTGATGGTCCCTGCCCGCACACCAGCTTTGTTCTCAAGTAGATGGGGCCCAGAGGAGGGACCTCGGGTTGGATTCCTGGCAGCAGGCGCCAGCGGTGAGCCAGAGTGGAGGCAGCTGTGACCCGGCCGGTGGCGTCCAAGGTGGATTCCTGGAAACCTCGTTTCTGCGGTGGCCGCGTGCCAGGCGCTCTGTTTAGCATGGGATCGATGTGCCTGCTGGCGAGCTCAAGCCGCTGAGTCGAGGGCAGCTTTTGAGGCCCCTCCTCTCTGTCCTTAGCTCAGCCAGGTCTCTGCAGACACTGGGTCAGAAGCAGCCAGCGGCCAGGGCAGGGCAGGGCGCCTTGGGTTATATCTTATACCCGCAGTGCAGGAAGCCACCAGCCCCATAAGGTGATGTCACAGAGTCTAGGAAGAAATGACCTTTCATCTATCTTTCCTGAGCAAGGGAGCAAACCTTTCAAAAAGCCATTTAGACACAACTTCTGGGATTTGCTTCAAGGGAACCCCATGGGGTGGGGGCTATGGACACAGAGAGACAAGACTGGACGACGAGTGAGTTTCCAAGCTGTGGGTGGGGACACGGGGCTCCTTGCACTAAGCTCTCTGTTTCTGTAAAAGTTGGGAATTGCCTTCATAATAAAATATTTTTAAAATACCTTAAATATTTCAAGTTTTAAATTAAAAAAATTTAAGTGTCCTTTTTAAAGACATTTCTGGGACAATGTTGATTTGCCTGAGCCTGAAAATCTCGTCTGGCTGTGGAATGTCCTGGGTCTCTGCCCGGCTTCTGGACAAGTCCGTCCCTTGCATGGTGGAAAGAGCTTTGGAAACACACATACCTGAACCCCCATCTTGATTCTGACACTTCCTGGCTGTGTAACCTTGGGTAGGCTGCTTTGCCTGTGTGAGCCTCATTTTCCTGATCTATAAAACGGGGATGGGTACTGGCCTCATTCAGTTGCGATCTGTGTCGAGTTGTTAGCACAGGGCTTACTCTGGGCTCTCCTGGGGCCATTAGGTCTTGGATCTTGGGCACCATGACACACTCTAGCTTCTACCTGCTGGTGGGGAGACCTGCCATTTACAGCCCCAGAAGAGCAGCCCCACGCTGTGTGTGAGGCAGAGCGAGACAGTACATTGAGAGCTATTGTAATAAAATGCTGGAAATTCAGAGGAGGGACACTTGTCTTTGGGATGGGGCAGGTGGTCAGTGAGCAAGGCAGGCTTCTTGGCTGGGGTGTACGGTGGGCCTTGAGCTGGATCCCAGATGGCTCAGACGTGGAGAAATGGAAGGAGAGAAGATGTTAAGATTGAGAGGTGGGAAAAAGTAAGGATGTAAATCAGAGCCCTTGGGCACGAAGCAGCAGAAAAGGAGGGTGGGGGGGGGCAGGGTCACATCCGTGTGATTCTCAGCTGTCACGACCCCTGCATCATGGCGGGTGTGACGCTGGTATGGCTGTCCAACAGGGAGCCTCCTCTTCCCTCGGTAGTGAAGATGCCTTCTCTCTGTTTGCCTCTTTCGTCTTAGATTGGCCCAAGACACTCCAGTGCTCAGTTTCCGGGCTCACCTTTGCCACCACCCCTGTAGGATTCTGCAGACTGGAATCCTCCATTTGCTGTAATTCTTGCTAAAGGCAAGAATGCTTATGAAATGCTCTTCACTTATTCGTTTATCCACAGTCATATCGGGAGCACCTGTTACTGTCCCAGGCTTCGAGGACACAGCAGTGAATGAGACGTGGTCACAGAGCTTCTGATCGGTGCAGAGGTTCTGCCTGGATGTTATTTGGAAGAGTTGGGGAATGCCCTTCTTGAGTGCAAGGATTTTGAATGACTGATGTATGCATTTTATTTTTATTTTTATTTTTTTAAATTTTTTTTTAAATTTTTTAAATTTATTTCTAGGAGAGAGAGAGAGAGAGACAGCGTGAGCAGGGGAGGGTCAGAGAGAGAGGGAGTCACAGACTGAAACAGGCTCCAGGCTCTGAGCTGGCAGTCAGCACAGAGCCCGACGCGGGGCTCGAACCCACGAACCGCGAGATCATGACCTAAGCGAAAGTCGGACGCTTAACCGACTAAGCCACCCAGGCGCCCCTAATGTATGCATTTTAGTATAAGAGCAGAAGGTTCACAAGGGTGGAGGTTTTTCTGTTGATTCACTACTGTTCTCCCCAGTGCCTAGAACCCTGCCTGGCACATCGGGGCCCTGTCAATGTTGGTTGAATACAACTGCGTGAATACAGAGCACTGATATTGGGAATCTAAGAGAAGAATGTTTTTAGGGATCAAAATTAATTCAAACACATCCTTAAATCACTGCTCGATGTGATTTGGATTCCTAAGATTCAGAGAGATGGGGGTGGGGAGAGAGAGGAAGGGGGGTAAGGAAGAGAGAGAGGTAGAAAAAATTTTGCCTTAGTGCATTATCTCAGGGCATGTAGCCTCCAGCCTGGCCCAGAATGTGGTCAAGCCCACAGTCTGCATGTATCTGCATGTGAAAACACCCACAGCAGAGAAGTCCACATAAGTCCCGTAGAGGACACAGACAGTAAACAATCAAATGCATCCACAAGATCATTTCAGATAGTGATTGTGATAAGTGATTGCAGACGTCTGTCCTCTGACCCCTCTGTGCAGGGGGAGAATGCCTTGTGTGGACAGAATGGCCGGAACCCCGTGTACTCTGGGTTCTCCTTGGTTCTGGCCAGTGGGAAGTGCTGGTAGCAAATCAGAGAGTGGGAAGAGAAAAAGGTTGGGGTATCTCCCCCTCTCTCCTGCCTTGCTCTCTCCCTGTTGAAGCTTTGACCGTGACTTTATTCCTCTAAAGAGTGGTTCTCAAAACATGGTTCTTGGGGCACCTGGGTGGCTCAGTTGGTGAAGTGTCTGGCTTCAGTTCAGGTCATGATCTCACACTTCATGGGTTTGAGCCCCACATCAGGATCTGTGCTGACAGCTCAGAGCCTGGAGCCTGTTTCAGATTCTGTGTTTCCCTCTCTCTCTGCCCTTCCCCCCTTCATGCTCTGTATCAAAAATAAATAAACTATTAAAATTAAAAAAAACCAAACAAACAAGCACGGTTCCTACACCAGCAACATCAGCAGCTCTTGGGAACTTGTTAGAAATGCAGATTCTTGGGCCCCAGCCCAGATGTTTGCTTCAGTGTGGCTGGGCTCCTAGTGCCAACTTCTCCTGTGTGGCTTCAGCTTCCAGAGGCTCCCTTTCCTTGCCTGCCCCTCTGGGTGGGGGGAAGTGAGCATGCTCTCCACAGTTCTAGCCCCTCACCCCATCCACATTTCTGTGAATAGTCCTTTCACTCAGCTGTCTTCAGAGAGGGTCCTTCGGGGTGCCATCTATTTCCTGCCAGAGCCTCGACTGGTCCAGATGGCCAGGAGGTCCCTTCTGAAAGGGCACACCCTCTCTAGGTTACCCGCCAGCTTGCCTCAGTCACTGCCGGCCATTGAGATCTCATGAGTTGGCCACCCTTGCGTTGGGGCTGGGTACCAAGTCTCACCTGTTGGCCACCTGCCTCAGGGCAAGGTGCAGCAATGAGGACGCCATACAGGAGGTTCCCCTTTGAGGCATGAATGGGTGTGAAAATACACTCTTGCTTCATACAAGCAGGGAATCTCCCATGACTTTATTTCACGAGTCTAATGGGACTGATTCAGGGAGAGATTCAGAGCCCACATAACTGAGACTCCCGGCCCTCCCTTGGGTCATGGGCAGTTTTCAGAACTGTTGGGAGCAACTGCTAGTTTCCTCCTGCCCCTCTTCTCCCCACTGCTGATGGTTTCCTGGCCCCATCACTGGGGTGCAGATTTTTGTTACACCTGTGACCCCTGACCTTGATGTCCAGCTCTCTCGGGTTGGTTTCCTGGAAGGATCTGACATCTCCTTAGGGGGCTGTGGACGTTCTGCAGTGCATGGATCCCCCAAAATACGATCCCCCAAAATACATTTCCCCTGATGCCTGCTGGCTCTGCCCTCATCCTGCACAAATTCCTTCTTTCTGTCCCCTCTGCACAGTGGGGCAGCATTATCCTCCGGGGGGCCCTGTGGGAGCACAGTGGGTCTTCAGGGAACTCTCCTTCCTGGGGAGGAGATGCTCTCTTTCACCTTCTTGATTCTTAGCAGCTGACCAGGTGTCAAAGGGAATAGAATGGGAGGTAGCAGTGGAGAAAGCGCTCTTCAAGGAGCAAAGATGAGGCCGTTATGAGACAATGCCCGTGAGCTTGGGGGAGACAACGGACAGTGCAGGGCCACACCCCGGACACAGAGCCATGGGGAAATAGTACAGCCCTGCAGCTGCCACGTGGCAGTGTGGACTCCTGCCCACTGACCTGTCCTAGCTGTACCACCCGGTGGCTGGCACCAACCTTTCCGATCTACTCTGTTATAAGCACTATAGAAACAGTAGCATTGGTGGTTTCCACTTTTTATAGGTAGGGAAACGGAGGCACCGGGAGCTTAATGTTGAGTCACACATGAAGTAAGTGATGCAGCCAGGTGGCGCCCGAGCTGGTCTGGCTCTAGAGCCTCTGCTCTGAGCCCCACTCCCCTCCTCCACCCACCACAATGGTGCGTTGTGCATCAGGGTCTTTCATTAGACTGCAGAGGCCATGCCCCCATGTGAGCCATGTGATGGTGATGATGATGATGATGATGATGATGATGATGACGACGATGATAGCCATCATCTCCTAGGCACCCACTCTAGGCATCATGCCTAAGCTCTGTGCCCATGTCAAGTCTTTACAGCCCCCTTACAGGCGCTGTACCCATTAAACAGTCAAGGAAATCAAGGCATAGAGAGACTGGGGACTCATGTGGCAGGAATGACAGGGTCAGGATTTGAACCCAGCTCTGATGATCCCAGAACCTAGGCTCTTGGCCGCTCTGCTATCCTGCCCTATCTCAAGCTGTTGCTTGAAGGAGTGTCCATTGAGATAGCATGGGTCATCACTAAGATGACTTACTGTTGTTTTTCTAATTTGAAAATAGATATTTTTACAAATCAGATTGGAGTGTAAATTTCAGCTTAGCTGCATGTTGGAATCACCCAGGGAACTTTTAAAACCCCACTGAAGTTTAGGGCACTCACTGATCAATTAAATCAGGGTCTCCACGAGTGGGACTTGGGCTTCCCAGGGCTAAGAACCACTTAAATTGGATGACCTCTAGAATCCTTCCCAGCTTTCTTGTTCCCCAGTTCACAGAAGATACACTGCCATCAGGTGGCAGTAACACACCACAGCTCCATGGTTTAATTGACAAGCCTCAGTCTGAAGAGATAAAGTGTACTTATCTTTAGTTTTATACCCCAATTAAATCCCTTAGTTAAACATACCAACTTAATGATAATTGACAAAGATGTTTTAAAAGCTACTTCTAAAAGCAATGAGGCAATATGGTACAGTTTGATCTCTTTCTCACAAATGGTTAGCTGACTTTTATCATGGAGACCAAGGGTTTGGAGAAAAAACTTCCTTCTGTGTTTGGATTTCAGCTATTAGACCCGTTGACCATTGAACGATCCAGTCTTTCTGACGTCATTACTATGATTTTTCCTTAACCTTCAGCATTGCCCTGCATAGGCAGTGTGGGCCGAGTCTGGCCACCTCTGCTCAAATGTCTTCTGTTCAGTATTGTCCATGGAAGCAGAAGCAGAAGTGTAAGCTCCACTGTATTTGGCCCCTGGTGGATTTTCCCTGTCTGCACGAAGATATGTTCTCAGGGGATTCCCTTTAGGGTCTGACATCTCCACACAGTGGGAATGGCTAGTTGCAGTAGGAAATTCTGACATAGTACATTGGACTAGATCACTGGAAAAACATTAGGGGATGGAGTTTGGAGCCTGTAGACCTGGGCTGAGTCTTGCTCCATCCTGCCTTGAGCACGTCACTGAAAACTCAGAGCCTTGGTCTCTAACTGGGGATTCTCAGAGCCACATCATTGCAGGTTATTCTAAGAAACTAGGAAGAGGAGGAGTATCCTCAACCTGACAAAGATTCTATGAAAAACCTATAGCAGACATCGTACTTACTGGAACAAGAGTGAATGGTCCCCCCCTAAGATCAGGAACAAGACAAGGGCATTTATTTGCTTTTGCTACTTCTATTCAACGTCATGCTGGAGGTTTTAGCCAGAGCAGTTAGGCAAGAAAAAGAAAAGACACTGAGATCAGAAAAGAAGAGGTAAAACTATTTGTATTTGTGGATGGCATGATCTTGTATAGAGTAGATCCCAAGAATCCACTAGAAACTATTAGAATGTAGAAGCACCTGAAGCAAGATTGCAGGGTACAAGGTCAATACACAAAAATTAGTCTTATTTTTATATCCTAGAAGTGAACAATCTGAAAGTGAAATTAAGAAAACAATTCCATGTACAATAGCACCAAAAAGAATAAAATTCTCAGGAATAAATCTAATGAAAGAAGTGCAAAATGTATATTCAATAAACTACACAACATTATGAAAGAAATTAAAGAAGATCTAAATAAACAGAAGGACATCCCATTTTCATGGATTGGAAGACTTAACATTATTAAGGTGGCAATATTCCCTACATTGATCGACAGATTCAGTGCCATCCCTGTTTAAATTTAAACGGGCTCTTTTTTTTTTTTTTCAGAAATTGACAAGTTGATTCTAAAATTCATAGGGAAATTCAAGAGATTCAGAATAGCCCAAATCATCTTAAAAATGAAAAGCAAAGTTGGAGGGCTCACTCAATTTCAAAACTTACCATAAAGTTACAGTAATCAAAAACAGGGTGGTACCAGTAATAAGGACAGACACATAGATCAATGGAATAGAATTGAGAGAACAAGATAAACCTTCCATTTATAGCCAATTACTTTTTTTAATAGTTTATTTATTTTTGAGACATAGAGACAGAGCATGAACGGGGGAGGGCCAAAGAGAGAGGGAGACACAGAATCCGAAAGAGGCTCCAGGCTCTGAGCTAGCTGTCAGCACAGAGCCCGACGTGGGGCTCGAACCCACGAGCCATGAGATCATGACCTGAGCCAAAGTTGGATGCTTAGCTGACTGAGCCACCCAGGCATCCCAGTCAATTAATTTTTGATAAGGGTTCCTCCCAGTGCTGGAAGGATCAGGGAAAATGGGGATTGCCTGGTAATAGGTATGGCATTTCTTTTTGGGGGTGATGAATGTGTTCTAAAGTTGATTGTGGTGATGGTCACACAATCTTGTGAATATACTAGGAATACACTTACAAACTTTATTTTTATTTACTTTTAATTTTTTTTAATTTCTGAGAGAGAGAGAGAGAGAGAGAGAGAGAGAGAGAGAGAGAGACAGTGTGAGTGGGGGGGTGGGGGGGGTCAGAGAGAGAGGGAGACACAGAATCCGAAATGGGCTCCAGGCTCTGAGCTGTCAGCACAGAGTCCGACGCAGGGCTCAAACCCACGAACCATGAGATCATGACCTGAGCCGAAGTCGGACGCTTAACCAACTGATCCACCCAGGCGCCCCTATTTACTTTTAATTTTTGAAAATGTTTATTTTTGAGAGAGAGAAAGAGAGAGGCAGAGTGTGAGCAGGGGAGGGGCAGAGAGAGGAGACACTGAATCCGAAACAGGATCCAGGCTCTGAGCTGTCAGCACAGAGCCCAACACGGGACTCAGACTCACAAACCGGGAGATCATGACCTGAGCCGAAGTCAGAGGCTTAACTGACTGAGCCACCCAGGTGCCCCTAAAAACTTTTAAATTGTGTAGTTTGAATTGGTGAACTGGGGTGCCTGGGTGGCTCATTTGGTTAAGCGGCCGACTCTTGGTTTTGGCTCACGATCTGGCGGTCCATGAGTTCAAGCCCTGAGCTGGGCTCTCTGCTGATGTTGCAAAACCTGCTTGGGATTCTCTCTCTCTCTCTGTCTCTCTGCCCCTCCCCTGCCATCACACCCTTGCTCACTCTCTCTCAAAAAAAAAAAAAATCAGAAGAAAAAGATAAACTTCTAGGTGATTAAAAATCTTAATATTTAATGTTAATGTATTTGTCTTTAACTGATACAGTTGTAAAATATAATTTTTAATGTACTTTAACTTCTTTATTTTATTTTATTTTATTTTATTTTATTTTTTTTAAATTAATTATTTCTAGGAGAGAGAGAGAGACAGCGTGAGCAGGGGAGGTTCAGAGAGAGAGGGAGTCACAGACTGAAACAGGCTCCAAGCTCTGAGCTGGCAGTCAGCACAGAGCCCGACACGGGGCCCGAACCCACGAACCACGAGATCATGACCTAAGCGAAAGTCGGACGCTTAACCGACTAAGCCACCCAGGCGCCCCTAACTTCTTTATTTTAGAAGGAGCCCAACAGGCCAAAGTGCCTAGGACCCACAAAGTCTGAATGTGGCCCTGGGTGGTGTCGGTCTGAATTTGATCAATAAAGTTTTCTCTCACCAGATTTAGAGGAAACCATAGAACGTTAAAGAAAGTGTGAAACAATTCATTCAAATCCATCCATTCTGGCCTGCTCCTGTTCTTCTTTCTTCTTCTTCTTTTTTTTTTAACTCTCCTTTCCAGTTCTTGACTGTCAGCAAACATCTCTTTCGACGGGTTCTTTTTTTTTTTTTTAACATTTTTTTTTTTAAATGTTTTATTTATTTCTAGGAGAGAGAGACAGCGTGAGCAGGGGAGGGTCAGAGAGAGAGGGAGTCACAGACTGAAACAGGCTCCAGGCTCCGAGCTGGCAGTCAGCACAGAGCCTGACGTGGGGCTCAAACCCACGAACTGCGAGATCATGACCTAAGCGAAAGTCGGAAAGTCGGACGCTTAACCGACTAAGCCACCCAGGAGCCCCTCTTTCGACGGGTTCTAATCTTAGTACCTCTGACTTGCTGTGTGGCCCCGGTTGGTCATTCTGTGGCCCTGAGCCTTATTTTCTTCATCTGTGAGGGGAGGTGAGGAGTTGTAACTCAGCATAGAGCCTGAGGGAGGAAGAAAGCACGAGGGAACCACCATCCAGCCACCTGTGGCCTCATGAATCTTTGGAAGGGGTGACATAAATAAGACAGGAATCTACTCCTTAGCTTGGCACTCAAGGCCTTTTGTGATCTGGCCCCCACCTTCCTTCTCAGCCTCATCTGTCAGCACACCACTTCTCTGCCTTTGCGGGCAGCTGGAAGGATGTTCAGAATCCCATAGGGACCTCCAGGGACCTCCTTAGAGAAGAACTTTGGAAGCATCAAGCAGACACATGCAGTGTGAATGCTGGAAGCTTCTAGATCTTTTTTTTTGCCCTCCAACCCACATTTGTTCTATTCTGACACAAAAATCTATATCCTTACTGGGATCAGCAGTAAAATCCTTAAACCAGGCATTGCAAGCTGACCCTAAAAGTCATCCAACCCAGTGTCCCTGGGGCCGGCTGGGTGGCCTCAGTGAGGCCGGGATGGGCGGGGACTGTGGCCGACTCAAAGGCTCATCCCCTGTTGAGAGGGCAGCATCTGCCCAGCCCCTGTGACTGTTGCTGGGTGCACTGGGGGCCCAGCACAGCCGGCGTTTCTGATTCTTCATCCGCACTTGTAGGCAATGTTTTTCCCTACGTTAGGATCCTGTGTGGGTCGAACAAAACGTGTCTGTGGGTGGGGCTCCAGCGTGTGCTACCTTTGTGACCACAGGGCTGAGGGCTAGGCCATGTGTCCTCGGTGGTCAGCACAGTGCCCAGCAGCAAGGAGGCCCCGGCAGACACTGAGGATTTGCGGTTTGTTATAGGCGTAAGGTTTGGGTGTAAGGCTTTCACTCATTCATTCATCCGTTGGTTCATTTATATACCCCTTTAGCAAATGCTTAATTTATTATGTACTCACTAGGTACCAGATGCTGTTTTAGGTGATAGGGGTTCATCAGGAAGAGAGATGGGTAGACAGGGGAGGGACCTCTGGAATATTAAATAGATTAGCTAGGAAGCATAAATCATTCAGCTCTCTGAGGGAAAAAAGCTCCATGTAGAAGTAGCAGCATGTGCAAAGGCCCTGAGGCAGGGGTGCACCTGGCACATTTAAAGATCAACAAGGAGGCCGATGTGGCTGGAGTGGAGCGAGTGAGGGGGAAGCTCATAGGAGATGAGGTCAGGGAGGTGATGGGGTCAGATTTCATAGTGAGGACACAGTGAGGACTTGGGTCCTGACCCTGAGTGCATTCTGAAACCACAGGAGCATTCTGAACAGAGAAGGGACACGATGCATCTTAGGTTATAACAGGATCCCCTGGCCACTGTGTGAATATGGGCAGAGACAGAGACACCCAAGGGAAGGCTGTTGTCCTACTCTAGGCGGGAGGTGGTGGCTGGAGCAGTGGAGGGGGTAAGTGGTTGGACTCTAGAGGTACTGCCAAGCCAGAGCCACAGACTGGATGTGGGGGCGTGAGGGCAAAAGGCTGATGCTGAGGTTTTGGCCGGAGCGTGTGGGAGGCTGGAGTTGCTCTTTCCGGAGCTGGGGATGTGCTGCGGATGTGGGGGGCACCCTCGTGGCGCTGATGACTCGTGGGCCATCCATCCAAGGGTCATACGCAAGAGGTGGAACTATCAGGTGACTGGACGTCGCACAGGAGAAGGCCAAGGTGCCAGCAGAGTGGAAGTGTGTTCTTGGTGTAGGGACCACAGCGCATGTGGGAGCCTCGTGGTGGGGGGAGCCTGAGGAGTGTTGGGGCTGAGTGCAGGGGTCCCCGTCAAGGAACTCGGCCTTCATTTCTCAGGGGGTCATCAGAGAGTTGTGTGTGTGTGTGTGTGTGCGTGTGTGCGTGTGAGACGTGATCAGAGCTGTCTCCAAAGCATCCCTCCGGCGGCAGCGGCGAGGAGGCCCAGGGAGCCCCGCGGGGGGCTGCCCTTGTCCTGGTGAGCCTGGAGGGGCTGGGGGCCGAGGAAGGGGACTGCGGGCTCAGAGCAGGTGTGAGCGACTGGGCTGGACGGGTTGGATCAGGAGGTGAGAGCGGAGGCTCTGTCCCCAGTGTTCACCTGAGTTTGCAGATTCGCTGTCCGCATTCCTTGGGGACACTGACTTTCCGGGCATAAAGGTTAGCGATGCTCGGGCACCATGCCTGCTTGGCGACAGGGCTCAGGGGAGGGCAGAGGCGAAAGCCTGAAGCCCTTGCTGCCTCTCGCATTCTCAAAACCCTTTTTTTCTTTTCGAAGGTGAAAAATGTCGCAGCTTCATTGACCTGGCCCCAGCGTCGGAGAAGGGTAAGTGTGGCCCCCACTCAGGTGTGCGAGCCCGGCGCCCTGCGGAGATGCTTCCTGCCCAGGTGGCTTCCCGAAGCCCCATGAGAGCGTCTCCTGCAGGTCTGAGTTTCTTAAGCTGTTGGGAAGGGGACGAGGCTGGTGGGGCTATTATCCCGTCGCCTCTCCCGCTCCACTCCCCCACCCGCCCCCCGAGTGAGGTGGCCCTGAGAGTCATTACCCTTCCACCTTTCCAGCTCACAGAAGGACTTCGGGGGAGGTAGGACGGGTGGGCAGAAGTTGGGGTCAGGTTGGACCAGTGTTGGGGGCACTGCCTTCAGCGTAGGCTTGACCTTGGGGACAGGAAGCCAGATGCCTTGTGTCTGTCATCTCAGCAGGTGTGGGGAGGCCCCAGTCACTGTGCAGAGATGACTCCCTGGTGCGCGGGGCCCAAGAGCAGAGATTCTGAGCCCTGGTGATGCCCAGATAGGAGGGTCAGGGGCCGGCCACAGCCTGCGGGTGTGCCAAGCACGGCACCCAGGATTAAGTTTAGCCACAAGGAATGGTGATTCACGGAAGCCGCCCTCAAAGGACACATGTGCTCTGCTTTTATAGAAGTTTGAAAGTAGACAATCCAGGGAGGCTCTCAGGAGCCAGAACCTTGCAGACCCGCTCCACCATCTCCGTGCCTTTGTCTTTTTTTTTTTTTAGTGTTTTATTTATTTCTAGGAGAGAGAGACAACGCGAGCAGGGAAGGGTCAGAGAGAGAGGGAGACACAGAATCCGAAGCATCCGTGCCTTTGTCCTCATGGTCTCAGGTGGCCGCCGGAGCTCCAGCTCTCACACCTGCCTTCTGGGCAGCCGCTTAGAAGGAGGCAAAGGAGAAAGGGCCAAGCTTGCTCATCAACTCCAAGCTTTCTAGGAGCTGCTTACAGTACCTGCTCGCATGTCCTTGGCCAGAATGTGATCCCAGGGCCAGACCCAGCTGCAAAGGAGGCTGGGAAATGAGATCACTATGTCAGTAACTATGTGCTCAGCGTGGTCAGGAGTTTTATTATTACGGAAGAGCAGGAGAACGGATGCTGGAGGGCGCACTGCCGAGGGAACGTCGCGGTGCGGCTGCCTCCCCGCCTGCCCTCCTCTGCCCCCAGGGATGATGGCTGCCAGGAGAGGGAGGTGTGCTCTGGTTCTGGGAGTCAGGATGGGGAAATTGAGGCAGAAGTCCAGTGCTAGAAACTGTCCCAATCAGGGCGATCTCGGAATGCCTGGCTCAGGGGAAATGCTGAAGTCTGGGGCTTGTGGCCCCTCATGCCCCTTGCCGGTGGGGCTGGGCTGCCCGGCAGCGTCTGGGGATTTGGGGCCGGGAGCCTCTGTCTTTGACCCATCCCGGGTGTTGGCAGAGGGGGTGTGGGCGACATGTGTCAGGGAGGCTGGTAATGTTCCTGTCCCACAGACCCTGAGTCAGGGACCCTCTGGCTCAGGAGGAGGCCCAGACACCCCCGCCGAGCAGGCTTCTGCCGTGGGCATCTCCTCGGTTTCCCCCTCGGCTTCCTGGCGGCTTCCTGGTGGCTGTGCCGCATTTGGCCACTACATGTGGCCACCCCTTGAGTTCTGAGCTGAGCAACCAGGCCCCCGGCTTCTAAACTGAGGTCAAGGGGGGTGCCTGGGTGGCTCAGTCGCTTAAGCGTCTTATTCTTGGTTTCGGCTCAGGTCACGATCTTCCAGTTTGCGGGATCAAGCCCCACGTTGGGCTGTGCGCTGACAGTGTGGACCCTGCTTGGGATTCTCTGTCTTTCTCCCTCTCTCTCTGCCCCTCCCCCACTTGCTTCTCTCTTTCTCTCTTTCTCAAAATAAATAAACTTAAAAGAAGTCTAAATTGAGGTCAAGAAGCACTAGGGATACTGCTGGGTAATACCTAGTGGACGTTCACTGAGCGGTTCCTACATGCCAGGCACTCCATGGGCATTAATGGAGAAGCCTCCCGGCAACTTTGGGGGGCTGGCAAACTCGCCCCGCTTGACCAATGGGGAAGCCCATGCCTCAGCCCCTCTGTCCTATGGCCTCTGCAAGCCCGTGCCTGGGGGCGGCCCCTCGGGACAGCTCCGCCCATCATCCCCAAGGCCTCGGAGCTCTGGGCTCAGCTGTGCTCCACAGTGGGCCGCCAGGAAGCACCGCCTTTGTACGGGCACGTAACTGTGTGTGTGTGTGTGTGTGTGTATGTGTGTGTGTGTGTTGGGCTGAGGCTGGGTGGCACACACATGATCAGGTGCTCCCGCAAGTATGTGCATGCCTGTCTCCTGTGTGGACACGCACACTCGGTGGTGGCTGAGCATGCACGTTGTGTGCCCATGTGAAAGTGTGTGTCCGTGTGTGTCCTTGTGAGCGTGTGCCTGTGTGTGTTCAAGTGTGAGCATGCATGAGTGTGCGCGCGTGTGAACGTGTGTGGAGTATGTACAGGTTTGTGTCCATGTGAGCATGTGCATGTGTGTCCAAGTGTGAGCATGCATGCGTGTGTGTCCATGTGAGCATGTGCATGTGTGTCCAAGTGTGAGCACGCACGTGTGTGTGTCCATGTGAGCACGTGCCTATGTGTCCAAGTGTGAGCATGCATGGGTGCGTGCACGTGTGAGTGTGTGGAGTGTGTCCATGTGTGTCCATGTGAGTGTGCGCGTGTGTCCAAATGTGAGCGTGCACGTGTGAGTGTGTGAGTGTGTCCACGTGTGAGCATGTCCATGTACGGCAGCAGGCAGGTGTTCACGCCTCCCCCTGGAGGCCGCGGACCTTTATTCCTGCGTCTTTTGTGAGGACGCAGGGCCCCCGAGAGATGGTATCTTTGTGCTATTTCCCTCGGGGCTGGCGGCCGTGCCCAGGACCCGCGGGCTGTGTGCATGTGTGTGTATAAAAATGGTTATAAGGGGCCGAGTGGGCTGGCTTTGCCGCCACGCTGAGGAACGACTTTCGCATCCTCCCTGCCTCTCCGGCACTTCAGCTGTCCCGTCAGATGGGCGGGGCTTGTCGCTTAGCGGCTATGACCTCTCCCCCCTCACTCCTCCCCCTCCTGCGGGCCCTCCGGGGATGCCTGGGGGAACGTGACGCTCGTGAGTCCGTCCCTTGACTCACCTGGCAGCCCGAGCTGCGGAGATGGAGCACTGGTTCCGGCTGAACGGGGAGCCGGGGTGGGTGTGTGAGGCCAGGTGTCTCTCCCGCAGCACACAGAGCTCCTGGACTCATGTCCCCGCACCGGCTCCCTCTGTGACTCCCCTTCTGGTCTGCCAGATATGATCATGATCACGACGCTCACACCAACCGGCTTTCCTGCAGCGCTTACCACGCCAGGCACTGTTCTGAGAGCTTTGCACACGTTGGCGCATTTTAATCCTCATTTTACAGGTGAGGAAACTGAGACATAGAGAGTTAATTGACTTGCCCAAGGTCATACAGGTAGGACGCTGGGTTTGAACCTGAGCCCTTTGGCTCTTAAATGCCCAGTTCTGCTGAAGAGAGAGGCCTTCCAAGACTCTGTGAGTGAGTGTGTGTGTGTATGTGGTCAAGGGTCAGTGTGTGTATGTTTGAGCAGGTAGTGCTGTGAGAGCGTGTGCATGTGTGTCTCATGTGTATATTTTCATGCCAATGGATGAGCACGTGTGAGTGTTAGGGTGTGTACATGTGTGCACAGGTGAGACTGTGCACGTGCACAGAGATGTGGATGTGTGTGTTTGTGCTTGGGTGCACTTGTGCCTGTGCATAGATGCATAGATGCATGGGGTGTGTTCATGTGTGAGCGTGTAAGGACGTGTGCGCACGTGTGCATAGATGCATGGGTGTATGTGCACATGTACGTGCAAAGGTGCACAGATGTGCAGTGTATACATGCATGGATGTGTGGTGTGTGTCCACGTGTGAATGTGCACGAATGTGTGTGCTTGGGCATAGATGCACAGCTGTGTGTGTGCACATGTGTGTAGATGTGCTGTGCGTGTCCCTGGGTGAGCATGCATGGTTATGTGTGTATATGCACACGGCTGCATAGATGTTTGCATGCATGTGTGAACGTGGGTGTGTGCTGGGCGATACTCCCCGTTCCCCCCTCACCAAGACCTCTGAGCCAAGTTCAGGGTGTTCTCAGGCTGGGTCTCCCCTTCTTTCCTTGACACCCTTCTGCCTGGCAAACCATAGTCACGCTCTGAAGGCCGGTCACAAATGGCACGCCCTTTTTGCCGTTTTCTCCAGTACCCTCTTGCCCCCTGCTTCCCGACCCTGTCTCCTGGAGAATTATTTGTCTGTCATCAGTATTTTTTACCGTGACATGCATTTTTTATTAGTTTGTGCCTGACCAGTTTAGTTTTGTGCTTCACATGGGAAATATCTTTTTGTTTTATACAAGCCTAAGCCACATCCATTTTTCATCTGGATTCCTGCCACAGTCTCTTAACTGCTTACCTCCTTCCATGGTTGCCCCTGATTCACTCATGCCAGAGTGATCTTTTTAAAGCATAAGTCACTTCATGTGAATCCCTGTCCAACACCCTCCCCTGGCTTCCATCTCACTCAGAAAAAGTGGATGTTCTCGTCACAGCCTGTAAGGGGTGTGGGGGCTGGCCCCGTACCTCTGGAGCTCATCTCTGGCACTCTCCCCTCCCTCCCCGCACTCCAGTGCTCCCAGATCCTTACTGTTCCTTGACTAAGCCAACCTAGTGTGTGCCTCAGGACCTTTGCACTCGCCATTCCCTGCTCCTGCAACATTGTTTGCTCAGCTCTCTGCACAGCTCGTACCTCCTCGTCATCCAGGTTTCAGTTCAAATATCCTAGCCTCAGGGAAGCCTTCCCTGGGCATCTGCTGATGGCGGCCCTTCTTCCCGCTGAGTCCCTCAGCCCCCCATTCACGTCACTTCTCACTGCCTGCAGTGTATTCAGTGCTTGCCTCATTAACACTGTCAGATCCATGAGGGCAGGGGGTTTGTCTCCTTGGTGATTCACTGTGTCCCCGCTGCCCAGGGGCGAAGCCTGACGCTGATAGGTGCTCCATAATACCTGTTGAGTGAATGAAAACATAATTTTAACAGTATACACTCTTGTTATAAAAACTATAATAATTTTTTTAAAACATTTTAAAAGTTTATGTATTTTTATTTTTTTAATGTTTCTTTATCTTTAAGAGAGACAGAGACAGAATGTGAGCAGGGGAGGGGCAGAGAGGGAGACACAGAATCTGAAGCAGCTTCAGGCTCTGAGCTGTCAGCAAAGAGCCCAACACAGGGCTTGAATTCACAAGCCGTGAGATCATGACCTGAGCCGAAGTCGGACACTTTAACCGACTGAGCCACTCAGACGCCCCTTAAGTTTGTTTATTTATTTTTGAGAGAGAGAGAGAGAGACAGAGAGAGGGAGTGGGGGAGGGGCAGAGAGAGAGAGGGAGAGAGAGAGAATCCTAAGCAGGCTCCACACTGTCAGCACAAAGCCCAATGTGGGGCTGGAACTCGTGAATCGTGAGATCACGAGATCATGACCTGAGCTGAAACTAAGAGTTGGGTGGTCAACCAACAGAACCATCCAGATGCCCCCAAAATTATAATAATTCATAAATGCTTGAATGAGAAATGAAAGTCTCTTATGAACCCACCTGTTAGATATTCACAGGGGATAGATTTATTAGTCCTTGAAGATAGATAGACAGACAGACTCATATATCCACATATACTTACACACACATATATAATCATGAATTGCTTTTCGTATCAATACATAGAAACCACCTTCATCTTTCAGAACAACTATATAATATTCATCACACAGAGACAATTTATGTAACCAGTCCTATAGCTGGGCACTCAGATTGGGCCCTCCCTGCCCTTCAGGCCCCTGGGATCATAATCGAATAATAGTTACCTGAACACATATCTTCTCCGTCAAGGGACCTCTGACAATAATACTTGTTTCTTATTTACTTCGGGGACTTGGGAGCTCAGCCCGGCTCTGGAGCCGCACTGACAGAATAGAGGAATAGGATTCGAACAGAGGTCTGCCCAGCAGCCCATGGGAGGCAGAGGAGGAGGGCGAACAAAAGATGCCTGACCGTCTTCTGAAGACGTGATGCGCCAAGGCAGATACACAGCAGTGCCCGTGTGTGGTGAACTTGACAGTGAAAATGCAGAGGGAACACTTAATGCTTTCTTGTCTTCCTCTTCCCTCTCAAAATCTCGGTCTCTTATTCACTGGGGCGAGCTTCTCCTACCACATCATTGGGACCAACGTGGTTGACCTTCAAACCTAGTGCTGTGGTCAGCAACACCCACCATCAAGGCTGGGTAACGAGCTGTCCCGGAGCTCAGGCACATTCAGCATTAACTTTTTGCTCACACGTTTGTGGGTTGCCTTGGTTCTAGGATGTGACCTGGGCTCGCGCCTGTTCATGCACATTCATTCTGGGCGCCAGGTAGATGGGACAGAAATGCAAGGCACCTAACTGCATGAGCACATTCTACAGTTTTGTTTGCATTGTGTCTACTAACATCCCATTGGCCAAACCAAGTCACATGCCACTGCCGCCATCAGTGAGGCAAGAAATACATTACCCACGTGGGGACCCCTGGGCCCGACCACAGGCCCCGGGGATGCTTAGCAGCTGGTTGTGCTGGAGATGGCTCGGCCGGATTTCTGGGCACGCGTGTGTGTATGTGTGTGATGCTCACTGATTTGCTGGCCAAGGGCTCCCCTGGCCGTTGTCATCCCAAAGTGACCTGTTTATTTCTCCAAAGGGGACCCACATGTTCGGGTGGGCTTCCTTGCCAGGTACCAACTGAACAGCCTCTGTATGCCCTTCGACGGGACAGACATTTCCTGAGCACCTACTACGTGGCAAGGTCTAGGCTAGGCTTTGACGGTGCAAACACGAATGAGGCAAAAGACTCTGCCCCCCGGGTACGGGAGAGAGCTAAGGAAATGGTTGGCAGACGTCGCGGAAGGGCTCCGACAGAGGATAAAGAATCCCCCCTCCGCTGGAAAAGGGTGAGGGGAACACGATTCCGCCACCTCCGGTCCCTGTGGAGAGTCCGGGAAGATGTTTGTGTTTCTTTTACCCTGTTTACAGGGTTCCCCGGTAAGGATCAGTCCTAAGCCACCTGTCAAGGTGCTATGTGGGGAGAGCCCCCAATTCCTAAACCCCAGCAGGGGGAGGGACTGTCACTGCGAATGAATGAAGGAACCAGTTGAGCCCCCTGTGACTCATAGTCGCCCTCAAGCCTGCACGCATCCGCTCCTATCTGCTCTTTCTCAGTGCCCATCCATGCACCCAGTGGGACACAATTCAGCAAGGGGAAGGGACAGCCTGCAGCTCCTCACAGCACCGTAGACTTGAGTAGAAGCCAGAATCGCAACAAAACATCCTATAATGCTTCCATTTCTGTAAGACTGGAAACAGGCGGAATGAGTCTATACCGTGAGAGGGCAGGACAGTGGTTGTCCTTGAATCCTGGGTGGGGGTGTGTGGGGGGCCCTGGAAGCTGGCGACGTTCTGATTCTTGGTCCGAGTGCTAGTTACATGGGATATGTTTCGTTTATGAAAATTCACCAGGCCGTTTACTTGTGATATATGCGCTTTTTCTGTCTATATGTGATGCTTCAAGAAAAAGTCAAACAGTTTCCCACACTGAATTCTAAATGATCCTTCGGAAGTGGAAATCCGACTGAATCAGGACTCGGCTTGAACCCCTTCCCTGGCTCCCAAACTTAAATATCCTGGGATATTTGGACATGGGGTTCACGACCCTTGGGGATCTGGTGCTAGTCTGCTCTTCTCACTCCACTTCCTGCGTCTCTGATGTGGACTCTGAACACCAGCCCTGTCTTGAATACATTTTTCTTAAGCTCTCCATCATCTGTCATGCCTCTGTGCCTTTGCATGTGCTGTTCCTTCCATTTGGCCTGCCTGTGTGCCGTGGAGAACTTCTATTTATCCTTCAAAACCCAGCTAAGACATGACGTTTTCTGAAAAGCTCCCCCTGAACCTAGAGATACCCACAGTGACTGATCCCAAGAGCACCCATCATTCTGCATTGATTTCATCTTTTCCATCAGACTGGACACTCCCAGCGGACGGGCACTGGGTCTTGTCCTTCTGATGTGCCTCAGCCAGAAGGGGTGGGACACAGTAAGAACTTAGTAAATGTTTGTGGAAGGAAGGAAAGAAGGAAGGAAGGAAGGAAGGAAGGAAGGAAGGAAGGAAGGAAGGAAGGAAGGAACGGGGGCCATGTTAGAGACCCTGGGTGGCCCAGTTGGGTTTGGAACCCTGGATCCTGACTCAGGAGTCTGTGGTCTCTGCTGACACCCTCCCGCCCCGGGCCGAGCTACGTCAGTCACCCCCGCTCCTGTTTCCCAGCGCGCTGGGATTTCTGACAGCCACCAGCTGGCAGTTTTTGCGAAACCTTCTCCAAAGCTTGTAGGTTTCACTTGTTTAATATTTCAGGGATGTGTAGCAACGTGGTGGCCCCACGGCCACAATCCTGAGTCTTGCCTGAGTCATCTCTCCCTTCAGTTGCTATAATAGTCTCTATTGGTTCCCTGAACCTCTCTGTTCTGCGTCTGAAATCGATTTACAATTCTGCTGCTCGCTTAATTTACTTAGTGCATTTTATTGATTTATGTCATAGAACTGAAACGTGCATAGATCAGAACACACAGGAAAGGAAGGGGACAAGCCAACTCTGGCACCGATGCCCCGCATCTGACATCGGAGCCACACGCGGGTCGGCCTGCCGGCTGCAGCCCCGGCACGCCGGGTGGCCAGCTCATCCCACGCCTGTGAGTTAATCCTGGGTGATCTTTTCACTCTGTCTGCCTAGGGAACTCTCTGTCAACCATCATGAGCCAGCCCGAAGGTCCTGCCTCTGCAAATTCCTCCCCGGGCCCCAGAGCGCATCCATCATTGCTGCTTCATGCTTCCAGATTACCGAGGACATACCTGTGGTCCGGGGCCTGGCAAAGTGAGAGATCTGATGCCTTTATCCCATCCCACAGACATGTCAGGACACAAAGAGGCAGGGGACCAGCCCCGGTGGTTGACACGTCCATTGTTCCCTCTCACCTGCCATTCCCAGACGATACTGAGTTCATTCTTGCAGCCCTTTGACTGAGGTTAGGACTCCAACCTCATCAATCATCTGAATGGCTCCAGTCATTTGTGGAGCCAGCAGCACCCTGGAATCCTAAAGAAAGAGATTCTTTCCTGCCCATTCTTTTTTTTTTTTTTTCCCTGCCCATTCTTGATAGGCTCATGACACAGGCCACCTCACTTGGTGCCATTCATGGAGGTGGGACAGACTGCAGCCTTGTGTTTGGGGATGGGCCACCGTGACCTTGTCCACCTTGGCGCAGGCTGGTGGTCAGCATCTGTCGGTGCCAGAATCCCGGGCAGTGAGGGGAATCACCCACAGCTCCTGCCCTTGAAGGGCCTTCTAGCGGACGACAGATGAGGAGGAGTCACATCTGTTGGTCTGGGGGCCCAGAGGGCCATGGAAGGGGATGATGACTGTGTGGGTGGGTCGTGTGGAAGGGGTGCCATGCAGGGAGGGTCCCGAAGGATGAATGACATAAGGGACCCAGGGGCTGTCATTCCTGGCAGAATGAATGGTGTGCACAAAAGAGTCCCTGTGGCAGAGGCACCATGCAATTACTGAGTGGATGAAAGGTAGAAGGAAGGTAGAGCCCAGAGAGGTTAAGTGCCTTGCTGAAGGTCCTACAGCACATTGAGGTTTCAGTCAGGCTCCCCCCCACCCCTTAGGCTTCTGAGGTCTTTTCAGAGGCAGCAGCCCGTCCACCCCGCCACCCCACCCACCCATTCTTACCCATCCCATCCCTCCCTCCACCTGCCAGCGTCATTTCCTCCAGCACCGCACATGGTTCATCACCTCCCTTGTTCTGAAGTGCTGGCTCTGTCTTTCTGTTCTGAAATTCTGGATTTCTCTAATTACGTGCTCTTATTAAAGGTGATTAAATCCCGACGGCTGGTGGAGGACTGCTTCTGGAGATCACAACATCTAGTAATTGCTTTGGTTGCTCTAATTCCAATTATTCAAGATTATCTTTCTAGGTAATTGGGTGTCTGGGTAGTGTCTCTCAGAGAGCGTCACATTAACCCCAGATGGTGACCAGCTTTCGTGTTTCGTAATTGGAAACAGTTTCTCCATGGTGAGAAGACCCTCTTAAGTGTAAACAGTGGTAATTTAAATTTCTAAATGACTCTGTGATCTTATCATACTTTGGTGTGAGAAATTAGCTTGGACACTTCAGTCCAGCCTTTTGCCTGTCTGAGCAGAGGTTTCAGCAGTGGGGAGGGTGGCGGGGAGGGTGTTTGCTGAGCTTCACGGGGCCTGCAGAATTTGAAGGATGCTGGCTCTTTCCCAGAACCTGGAAAAGTCTTTCCGTGGGCTGGTTCTTCCTGGACCTCTCCCCAGAATGGAATTTGCAACAAGGCCCTTCTATTTAGCCCAGGTCTTGCACTTGCAAAGAGCTTTTGCTTTAGTCACATGATGATCCCTTCAAATGAAGTTTGACATACAGCTACAAATCAGGTTCACCATGTTCAGTTGTGCAGGTTACTCACTGTGCAAGCCTGGGAGTCATGGTTCATACCAGAGTCTATATGAATGGCATAGGGTTGGGCAGTATACATCCTGTACAACTACATCCCTGTATGTAGGGGCCAGGGATACATAAGCAAGGCTAAAAGAAGACAACATCCAATATCCAATCTATACCTATACCTCAATGCTGAGCTACTCTGCCTAGTGTGAGCTGGGGATTTGTGATTCTGTTTTGTCGTGTTTCCTTGTTTTAATCAATATCACTTCATTGGTATAATTTAGGAACCGTGAACTGCACAGGCTTTAAATGTACAGTTCAGTGAATTTCAAGAAATGCGTACATGCGTGTAGCTCACACGCCTATCAAGATAAAGACCCGTGGCTGGGAGTGTGCCTGGGGGGCTCAGTCGGGTGAGCGTCTGACTCTAGGTTTCGGCTCTGGTCATGATCTCACGGTTTGTGAGTTCGAGCCCCATGTCGGGCTCCATGCTAACAGTGCGGAGCCTGCTTGGGATTCTCTCTCCCTCTCTGTGTGTGCCTCCTGCTTTTGCTCTCTACCTCTCTCTCTCTCAAAAATAAATAAAACATTAAAATATATAGATCACGTGGCCCGTGGCCAGCTTCATGGGCATGTGATCTGTAACATCATTTCAGGTCCCGTGCATACAAGGGCTTTACATTTGGTTTAATGCTCTACGGTCACTCTCTTGAAATTTTTAATAATTTTTCTAACAAGGGGTGCGGCATTTTCATTTTGCACTTTCCTCCCAATTTGGACTGTGTACTGCCCCTCCATATTATTATTCACTATTTCTTTGTACATCAATTTGCTTAAAAAGTCTACTTTTTAAAGCCTCATCCTGAGTAATGATCTCTATCAACTCATGGTTTCAATAGGCCGGGTTATTCTTTCCAAGATGCTTTAGAATAGATAATAATAGTAACACCCCCAATTTTTTTTCCGTTTTGCCAACATGCCAGGCCCAGCCAGGCCCCCAGCGACTTGATGGGGTGTGTGTTGCTGGTACGCTGAGTCACAGGTGGGGAAACTGAGGCCCAGAGAGATGAAGGCAGTGCAGACCCTGCTTGGGACTCTCTCTCTCTCTCTCCTTCTCTGCCCCTCCCCTGCTTGTGCTCTCCCACTCTCCCTCTCAAAATAAATAAATATTAACAAATAAAATAAAATATAAAAGAATCTTAAAATGAGTCGAGACTGGGAAAGACCAGGGTCTTAATGAAATAGAAGGACAAGTTACATGTTGGCTAGACGGGGCTGGGGAGGAAGAAAGCCACCACACCGTGTGGGAGTGTCACTGGAGATTCCCAGGGGGCTCGCATCACATGCACCTTCCTCTGCTTCCTTCCTCTTCTTTTTTTAATGTTTTTTTCTGAGAAAGAGAGAGAGACAGAGCACAAGCAGGGAAGGGTCAGAGAGAGAGGGAGACACAGAATCCGAAGCAGGCTCCAGGCTCTGAGCTGTCAGCTCAGAGCCCGATGTGGGGCTCGAACTCACAAACTGAGATCATGACCTGAGCCCAAGTCAGTCGCCTAACCGACTGAGCCACCCAGGCGCCCCCTTCGCTGCCGCTTCCTTGTTGTTGCACTTCCAGGTTCCAAGAAGGGAGTCCAATCCTCAGCGCACACACTGTCCAGGTCTGAAGGGTGCAGAGAGCTGAGATCACCTGCTCCATTTTGCAGATGAGGAAATTGAGGCCCCAAAGAAAAAAAACTCTCCGTGGCTGCCATGGACTGAGTACAGTGAGCGTGCCAACTGTGTACTCTTGAGAAATGAGGTCCCCACTCTGGGGCAGCTTCCCCCAGACCAGCTCTGGCAATGCAGTGAGCACATATTGGGCACCTGCTGCATACCAGTGCCTTCCAGGCATGTCATACTGTTTGATCCCCTCAACAGCCTGCAGAGTAGATATTCTATCACCCCCCACCCCCTTTCAGGACAGGAAGCTGAGGCTCCAACAGGTTCAGAAACTTGCTTCCGGTGCCAGCACTGGCAGAGCTGGGATTTAAACCCAGAGCTCCTGAGCGCAGGGTCCATGCAGAGTGTGGGCTCCGGATTCAAATCCTGACTCGGCCTCACTCGCTGTGGGTCCCGGGCATGCCGCGTATCCTCTTGATGGTTCACTTTCTCATCTCTAAAATGGGGATGATAGCGTCTACTTGGCGGGATTCTTCTGAGAATCAAATGGAATATTCCATACGAGGCGTTGGCTCAGGGTCTGGCTCAGTCAGCACAGCTCGAACGTTCTGTTTGTATTTTCCCCGTCTCCCCCAGTTCGGCCCCGTCAGCAAGAAAGCTAACTCGGAAAGTAACTCAATTTGCATTTATTTCTACTTGACTAACCTTTATCGAAATATCACAGGATCCCATTGACTGCTAGATGCTTCCACACCCCCTGTTTCATTTAATTCTTTCAACAGCTCTTTGGAGTAGGTGCTGTGATTTCCGGTTTACACCCAAGGGAACAGACTCAGAGAAGCTGAGCTATTCGCCCGGTCACACAGCAAAGTGATGCCTCCCTCAGTTGGGTGCTGTTGCTGCCATGCCTCACAGGTCTTTCCACTCTGCCTGGCGCGTCTGCACCCCTCTTCTGCTCCTCAGGCCCAGAAAATTCTCTGGTTAGCCTTGCTCTGTGTTCTGAGCCAGCCAGGCGGCCCCGTTGGCTCACAGCTGTCAGGGACTGCATGGAGCAGAGGGAGGCAGCAGCTGAGAGGTCACCTGGCTGCTCCTGTTCCCGGCACCCTCTGCCCCCCACCTGCTGGCGTCGACTGCCTCGTCGTTCACAACCGTCTGCCAGGCTCCCCAGAGGGACTGCAAAGGGCTGGGGTGTAATGCAGAACCCGAACAGGCCACCTTTTCCCTGCATGGGGAGCAGAGACGTTCAAGCCCCTGAAGCCCCATCCACGCCTCGAAGTTACTAGGAGCTTCACGCCCAAGAGAGAAGCCCTTTCAAAAGGAATGTTCTAAAGGGCTAAAGCCTCTGCCCTGATTAACTGCCCGGGGACTGACCCCTGCGGCCCCCATGTGGGTTCCCAGAGGCAGCCCAACTCTTCCAGGCTTGGCTTCCCTTAGGCTTTGGCCTGAAATCCCATTCTGAGTTTAGAAAGTCTGGTGTCCCTTGGCAGGGATGCCCTGGTCCCCTGCTGGTCCACAGATTCTCTGGCCTCTGGGGATTCTGATTTTTAGCACGCGCTTTGCCAGAGGCCGACAGAGGCCAGACTGGAGGGCGGTGATGGGCCACTTGCGCAGACGGCAAGAAAACGGGTGGCTTCTCCCAAGCTGGTGTCCAGTGGGTCTCACACTCATGCCCCTTGCCTGGCCCGTCTCTGGTGGTGAGGACAGAGCCTGTCGATTTTATTCCTTAGGTTTAAATTTTGGTGTGTTTTGTTTGTTTTTTGTTTTAGTTTTAGTTGAGTTTTGTTTTCTGGTAAGAGCTTTGTGGAGAGATGATTACTTACCATACAATTTGCCTACTTAAACCTGTACAGGTCAATGGTTTTTAGCAGATTCAAGAATGTATAGCCATCGCTACTATCAACTTTAGAATATTTCCATTGCCCTGAAGACACACCTTGTTTCCTTAAGTTTCACCCCTCAATCCTCCAGTCCCCCCAGACCTACACAACTAGGGATCTGCTTTCTGTAGATTTCTGGACACCTGTGAATGGAATCGTATAACATGAGGACTTTTGTGTCTGGCTTCTCTCACTTAACATGTTTTCAAGGTTCATACACATTGTAGCAAGTGTCAGTCTTTCATTTCTCTTTATTGCCAAAGAAGATTTCATGCATGGGTATATTACATTTTGTTTATCTTTTATTTATTTATTGAAACCTAAAAATTTTTATAAAATGTTTATTTATGTATTTTTGGAAGAGAGAGCATGCAGGGGAGAGGAAGAGAGAGAGAGGGAGAGAGAGAGAATCCCAGGCAGGGTCCCCGCTGACCGTGGAGCCCGAGTCAAGACTTGATCTCATGACCGTGATATCGTGACCTGAGCCAAAGTCAAGAGCTGGATGCTTAACCGATTGAGCTACCCAGGGGCCCCTATTTCTTGAAACTTTTAAAAATTGAGAAATAGAGTACAATTCAGAAAAATATATGAATAGAAACATGTAGTTTAATAATCTGTTATAAAGCAAAAAGCCTTATTCCCACGGAGGTCAAGAAAGAGATTACTTTTTGAAAGAGAGACAGACAGGGAGCAAGCAGGGGAGGGGCAGAGAGAGGGGGAGATATAGAATCGGAAGCCGGCTCCAGGTTCTGAGCTGTCAGCACAGAGCCTAGCGTGGGGCTCGAACTCACGAACCGTGAAATCATGACCTGAGCCGAAGTCAGACGCTTAATCAACTGAGTCACCCACGCGCCCCTATTCATCATGGATTCGTGAGTCATTTTCTGTTTTTATTATGAATAACGCTGTTGGTTTTTCAAGTGTGATCGTAAAACGAGGGGCTTGTTAGCAATGTCAGCTCTCAGCCCCGGCACAGAACTCCTGAACAACAGACTCTGGGTCTGGGGCCAGCAATCTCTGAGAAGCTCTCTCACAAACCACTCCTGTCTGAGCGGTCTGAGAATCACCGATCTGGCGTTTACCTTGATGTGGGCTTGCTCAGCCAACTTTGTGTATCCACAGTTTTACAAAGCAAGGCCTTCCCAGTTTCTAAAGTGGGTGTCTCAGTTTTCACTCCCACTAATGGGGTATGCAAATTCCCATTGCTCTAGCCTTGAAAATGCTTAGGTTTATCAGATATTAAACATTTCCCAACCTGATGGATGAGAAATGATATCTCCCTGTGGTTTTCAATTTGCACTTCTTGATTACTAATGGGGTTGAGTACTGTCTCATGTTTATGGCTATTTGGATTTTCTCTTGTGGTGCCTGTTCACGTCTCCTGCCCATGTTTCTGTTCGATCGTCTGTCTTTTTCTTACTGATTTATGTAAGTTTTAAACATTTTTACATATTTTAATCTTTTATTGCTTACAGGTATTTCAAATTCCTTTTCTCGTTCGGTGGCTTACCTTTTCACAGATGTCTTCTGATGAACAGACGTTCTGATTTCTTTTTTATTGTGGTAAAATGTACATAATGTGAAATTTACCATTTTGACCATTTTTAAGTACATTCATGTTGTTATACAACCATCACTACCATCCATCTCCAGAGAGCTTTTTCATCTTCCCCAACTGAAACTCTGCACCCATTAACCACTAGCTTCCCATTTCTTCACCGCTCTGGCCTCCAGGGAATCACTGTCCCAGTCTCACTTTCTGTCCTTAAGAATTTGGCTACTCTAGGGGGCGCCTGGGTGACTTATCTGGTTAGGCGTCCAACTCTTGATTTCGGCTCAGGCTGTGATCTCGAGGTTGTGAGATCGTGCCCTGCATTGGACTCTGCTGGGCATGGAGCCTGATTAAGTTTCCCTCTCCCTCTGCTCCTCCCTAGCACTCTCTCCCTCATACACACACACACACACACACACACACACACACACACACCCTCCAAAACAACAACAACAAAAAGAACTTGGCTACTTTAGGCACCTCGTATAAGTGGGGTCATGCAATATTTGTTTTCTTGTGTCTGCCTTATTTCACTTATCATGATGCCTTCAAGGTTCATTCCTATTGTAGCATGGGTCAGAAGCGAATGCTTTGCTATGGACTGGTATATATACCACAACTTGTTTACCCATTTGTTGATGGACATTTGGGTTGTTTCTACCTTTTGGCTCTTGGGACTAATATTGCTGTGAATGCTGGTGTATGCATATCAGTCCAAGCCTCTGCTCTCATCTCTGTTGGGTGGGTAACTTGGAGTGGAATTGCTAGATCACATGTTAACTGCGTTTGTTTGTAAAGCCACCATACTGTCCATAGCAACTGTACCATTTTACATTTACAGTGCACAAGGGCTCCAATTTCTCTATGTCTTCACCAGCATCTGTTATTTTCTGTTTTGCTACTAGCCATTCTAATGCGTGTGATAGGGATCTCACCGCAGTTTTGATTTGCATGTCCCTAGTGATGGGTGATGTTGAGCTGTGGCCATTCATTTGGAGAAATGTCTGTTCAAGTCCTTTACCTGTTTTTGAATCGTGTAGTTTGCTTCTGTGTTGTTGAATTGTTGGAGTCTCTTATATGTTCTGGATATCATTCTTTATCAGGTATATAACATGCAAGTATTGTCTCCTGTTTCGTGGGTTGCTTTTTTGCTCTGTTGATGGTGTCCAAAAGCTTTTAATTTTAAGGAAGTCCAATTTATTCATTTCGTCTTTCCTTTCATTTCCTCTCCTCTCCTTTCTTTCTTTCTTTCTTTCTTTCTTTCTTTCTTTCTTTCTTTCTTTCTTCTCTTCTCTTTCTTCTTTCTTCCTTCCTTCCTTCCTTCCTTCCTTCCTTCCTTCCTTCCTTCCTTCCTTTCCTTTCTTTCTTTCTTTCTTTCTAGAGAGTGCACACAGGGGAGGGGCAGAGGAAGAGGGAGAGGGAGAGAGAGACTCTTAAGCAGGCTCCATGCCCAGCATGGAGATGGACAGAGGGCTCTATCTCACGACTGTGAGTCATGTGTCAAGAGTTGGACACTTAGCTGACTGAGCCACCCAGGAGCCCCTAGCTGTTGCTGTTGTCTGTGCTTTCGGTGTCATATCCAAGAGATCATTGCCAAATCCAATGTCATAAAGTTTTCCCCTATGTTTTTTTCTAAGAGCATGAGCATACTCAGAACTTATTTATCCATTCATCCACTTACCTATATACATATCCATTTGTCTATCCACTCATCCATTCACCTATAAATCCATACATATATACACCCATTCATGCATCCACCCATCCATCCATCATCCATCCATCAATTTATCTATGTACCTATCTCCCACCCAAGTACTAACCAGGCCTGACTCTGCTTAGCTTCTGAGATCAGATGAGATTAGGCGCATTCAGGGCGGTATGGCCATAGACCATCTACGTACCAATCTATCCATCTACCCATCCATCCATCCATCCATCCATCCATCCATCCATCCACCTGCCCAGTAAACACTTGTTGATCTTTTACCATGTGTCAGATACTGGGGATATGCATGTTGATCTGTGCAGATTCTACTCGGTCCTTCTTGACCTCAAAACTTCAGTAGCTCTGCTGATTATCTAGCTGCACCCACACCACTTCTGGCCTCATGAAAAGCGCTTCAGTGCTGTTCCAGGTCTGTTTGCCTGGAGACCTTTTGCATTCATTTGCCCCTGCCCTGTGCTGGGTGCAAGATAACTTGTTACTGTCTTTGCCTCTCCTTGGAAGATCGAGTGGTTCTTCTTTCTACTTTAAGGTTTCCTAAAGTCTGCTATTCTCTCCCTCATGGGATGACGTGTGTGTGTGCACACATGTGTGTCGGGGGAGGGTGCAGGGACCCACTTCAGTGATCTACTCCAGCATCTTTGCTTTCTTCGCTCGCCTGGTATAGTAACCCCAGCTACCATAACAAAGACACCCCCAAACCGTAGGGGCTTTCATGATAAGAGTAGATTTTCTGCTCCCATGGAGCCCAGTGTGGCTGTTCCGGGCAGGCACCCTTCCACATGTTCATCCGGAGATCCTGCCTCCTTCCTTTGCAGGACTTTGGGGTGTTTTCTGTTGAGCCAGTGGCTGGGGAGAGAGGGTGGAAGATGGTGGGGACACTTCCTAAGGGCCAGGCTTAGAAGCGGCTCACTTCATTCACACCCACATTCCTTTCACTGAAACTCAGTCTTATGGCTGCCTTCAACTACAATGGATGCTGGGAAATGTAGTCTAACCGCGTGCTCACGAGGACCAAGAAATGGGCCTTGGTGACACAGAAAAGTCCCTGTCATACCCTCTGGCTTCCCTTCCTCTGTGCCCCAAGCCAGGGAGCTTTATTAAGCATAGGAAATGGAGGAGAGAGGAGGTGGCCTGGACTTTCCTCCATTCTTCTAGATGTATCATTTACAGTCCAAGCTGCGGTGTTTGAACTTAAAAGTCCAGACTTGTGCAGCTCGGCAGCCTTATTCTCGTGGCCCAAGAGCAGGTCTGGCTTTTGTCCACAGTTCCAGCCTTCCCTGTAGCAATGAATACAGGTGGTAAAGGACAGGGCAGGGGGCGGGGGGGAGGGGTAGTTCAGGAAGGCTGTGGGAAACCTCAGCTAATGTCTCCAAATATTATCCCGCTCCAGTTCACCCAAGAATCTGGCTGAGCTGATGCCACCTTTTAGTTTGCAGATTCTAGTTTCTTGCTCTTTTTGAAATCGGAATGCCATTCTTGCTTTCAGGGACTTGATTCGGCCTGGTACCCCCAGGCTTCCCCACTGCGTATCCACAAAGGACCCACCGATCCCCCACGGAGGGTCCAAACAGGGCTCTGCCTTACCCATGCTCCCTCTGCCCTTTTCACTTTAAATGAGCGCCTTTCTTGCCAGAGAAGTCAGGAACAAAGCAGAATCTGGAGAGTGCTGCTCACTTGCCGTCAGGATTTGACATCCGTACCTTGGGCTCTGAGCAGCCCATTCATCCCTTCCTTTTTATTCCTGTTCTGAACAGGACTGCGGAGCCTTCTGTGGCTCTGGCCGGCAGTTTTGGGGGGAGGGCTCTGGCCCAGTCTCATGGGATCTCCTTCCCCACTGGGGCGTCTGTGCCCATCCCTGCCAAGACTCCAGCAGTGCATCAGGGTGTGCTTGCGTCCGGAAGCATTAAAAAAAAAATGGATCCCTCCTCTAGTCATCCTGCCTTACCGCTTCCACAGATCCCCGGGATGACCTTGTCGTTTGTGTGCACTTGTTTCTTGTCTCATTTTCACAAGACACCTGGTTCCGTGAGGGCACTGCCTTGCCTGTCTCATTCAGTGCTCACCCAGTGGGCGCTCTGAGCCAGACACTGTGCATAGACCATCTCATTTAATACTCCCAACAGCCCGCTGAAGTAGGGGCTCCTTTTTTCCCCCCTTTATACACACAGGAGAACCGAGGCTCAGAGAAGCTAAGTACCTTACCCGACACCCGCCCAGCTGTGAAGTGATGGAGTCGGGGTTCAGCCCAGGGCTGACCGGACTCCACCCCAGGGTTCTGTCGTGAGGCCACTGCCATTTGCTCTGGGTTTGCTACGCTTCTGGTTTTCTTCCGTGCCCTGATTTCTTTGGAAATGAAATTCGTAGCTCACCTTTTGAGCCTTCCTTCCCTTCCTGCACCTCAGTGGTTTTCCTCCCCGGAGGTTTGTTTAGAATCCAGTGAGCTGGAGGGCAGCGTGAGAGGAAAGGCTCTCACTGGCTGCGGTGAGCCTTCCCCTCTACTGTCTCATTATTTCCCGTGGAGTTTTCATCACTGCCTCTTTAGGACTAAAGTTGACAAATAAACTGGCTGAGATGGTGAGAAGGATTTAATTTAGTTCACTCAGTGCCCTTCATTCTCTTGCACTCATGCCAGTGGAGGGAGCAAGGCCAGCTGGGTTCAGAATAGAAGCTTCTTTTTTTTTTATTATTAAAAAATGTTTTTTATATTTGTTTATTTTTGAGAGACAGAGAGAGACAGAGCACAAGTGGGGAGGGGCAGAGAAAGAAGGAGACACAGAATCTGAAGCAGGCTCCAGGCTCCAAGCTGTCAGCACAGAGCCTGACACGGGGCTTGAGCCCACAAACCACGAGATTGTGACCTGGGCCGAAGTCGGAAGCCTAACTGACCGAGCCACCCAGGCGCCCCTCAAAATAGGGGCTTCTCATCCAGCAGAACTGGCATTGAATGCAGGGACGTTGGACTTGTTTCTGAGCCTGTGAGGTACAGGTGACCAAGACCCTCCACCCCCTCTCCCTCCAGGCATTTGAGGTTTGCATTCTGACAAGATAATGTGAAACTGCCTTCCAGAAGGGGTTCTGGTGTCTGAGAGTTCACAGAGGGTTTCAGGTTCTTGACCTTAGGTCGCTGGCTTAGCGAGTATTTATTGAGCACCAACTGTGGGCCTCCCCGGGAGGACCTCTCCTAGGTCCCTGTCTCCACACAGACTTGTTTTCGGGAGGCAGGAGCTCAGGGGAAAAGCTACTCTCAGTCCAAGTTGGTGATCATCAGCTGTGCGTGCAGGTCTGCGGGTGACTGGTCTATTCATCTCCCTTTCCCCTTCCCCTTTCTGCTGCATGTGTTTATGCTTGCGTGCGTTCTTATAAAGGTGTCACTTTTGCATATTTTCAGTTGATGCCAAAATTACGTCTATTTGTTAGCTATTTCCGCAATAAGGCTCTATAACAAATCATGCCAAAGGGCAGTGGCTTTCAAAAACTAGGACTGTCCTTTTTTTAAAATGCTTATTTATTTATTTTGTGTGTGAGAGAGAGCGTGAGCACAAGGAGGAGAGGGAGAGAGAGAATCCCAAGCAGGCTCCGTGCTGTCAGCACAGAGCCTGGCATGGGGCTCGATCCCATGAACTGTGAGCTCAGGACCTGAGCCGAAATCAAGAGCTGGAAGCTCAACCAGCCGAGCCCCCGTGGGTGCCCCAAGGACTATCCATCTTGCTTGTGGGTCTGTGCGTCGAGCAGGGTTATGGCCGCAGGCTGTGGGCTCGCTGGGCTTGGTACTAGACTGTGGGCTGGGTTCCGGCTGTGCCTCCTGGCTTTCTGGAGTCAGTGTCTTCCCTGGGGAGGATTCTCGTGTGAATGGCAGAAACACACAAGGCGGGAGAGAAATCTGTGACTTTATACACAGCTGCGTCTGCCCACATTCCAGTGGACAAAGCAAGTCACACGGCCAGGCCCCAGGTCAGTAAGGCTGGGGAAGCGGCTCTGCCCGGGAGTCAGGGGGCCGCATGTTTGCTGAGGACCGTGATGCGGGCCGTCACAGTGTGCGTGGCGCGTCTCTTAAGTGCTTCACGTTTCAGACATGTCCATGTGGCCGTCGCCTCCCCATGCTGCCTAATGTCCTGTCCTAGAGATGGACGCCAGCTTGTTCTGGGCCCCGTCTCCGTGGCTGCAGCTGCAGACAACACCCTCAGGCCCGTCCGCCTAAGGACGTGTGTGAGAATCCCCTTGGGGTGTTCGCCCAGGAGCAGGATGGTGGGGCTGTAGTGCAGGATGTAAGCATTTGCAACATCAACGCCAGCCTGAGCTTGAGGACGCCACACCCCCACGGCCGGACCAACGCCAGGCCTTAGCCACCTCTCTCGTGCTTGCCTGTCTGGTGAGTAGAAGACACAGAAGGGCATCTGCTTGCCTCCTTCCTTTGCATGTCTGTGATCAGCAGTGCATCGTTCCTCAGGCTCAGACTGCCGCTTCTGGAAACTGCTTCTTCCTGTCCTCTGCACTGCGTGCCTCCCACTAGGAGGAGGGGCGGGGGGCTGGGCTGGGGGCAGCAGGGACGGAGACCACCCATCTGGACACATGCGGTGGAGGTCAGAGCAGGACATCCACGTGGCTGAGTCCTCAGGCCCGTCTGGTTTGTCCTGGCCTTAATTATTTGGCTGTCCATGGCAGCTCCAAACGGGACACTTGTCGCTTGATTGGCCCGGCGAAGAACCAAATGAAGACACAGATGTCAGATTATTTACTGTATTACGAGTAACCTGACCCGGGAGACACCGACGAGGTACCCCAAGGCCTTCTTCTTTTTCAAATTGTCATGGAAATCGAGAAGAGGGCGGTTCTGAACCACACCATGAGGACCTCCTATGTGCTAAGCGGCCTCCTGCACCTTGAGTTCTCAGGGATAATCATATCACTCTGGGGATGAGAATACGGCCTGCCTCACTGGGGGCTTGTGGGAAATGAATCCATCCACTCCATCAGTGAATATTGTCTGAGCACCTACGATGGGCCGGGCACATGTTAGACCTTGGGATACAGCAGTGAAGACAAGGAAGACAATTCTACCTTCTTGGAGCTCATATTCCGAGGGGTGAGGGAGCGAGACGAGAAATGAATGTGCAGCACGTGGAGGATGTTAGGTGGCGTTAAGTGCAAATGAGGAAAACGGCGGGGGTGGGGGGCACTGGTAAATAGGGTAGAGGAGGAAGGTCTCCTCTCGCAGGAGGCATCTGAATAAAGACCCAAAGGAGGGGTGCCTGGGGGACTCAGTCTGTTAAGCGTCCAACCCTTGATTTCGGTTCAGGCCATTATCTCACGGGTTGTGAGATCAAGCTGCTGCTTGGGCTCTGCATTGCAGAACCTGCTTAGGATTCTCTATCTCCTCTCTCTCTACCCCTCCCTCTCCCTTCTTCTTCTTCTCTCTCTCTCTCTCAAAATAAACAAACAATAACAGCAAAAGACCCAAAGGTGCTAAGGGGGCCAGCCATGTGGGGTCAGTGAGGTATTCCAGAAAAGCAATTGGAGCAGCCCCGACAGTGGGAAGGCAGTGCGGAAAAGCATTAGGGTTTATAGATGGGGACATGGAGGCCCAGAGAGGTCACGTGAGCCGCCCAGAGTCGCAGGAGCAGGCTGGGACCAACATGAGGGATTGAGTGTACAAAGTGTAAGAGACCCTCAGCCTCAGAGACATGCAAGTCCTGGTCCTGGCTAAGAGGTGCAGCTGGGCTCAAACCGGGTCTCTGATACACACAGCATGAGGTGCCCCATAAATGCTGCATACATAGGGTGCCAGCTATGCAGGGGCTTGGCTACAGCTTTCTCGCAGAGGGCCTTTTCTCGGGTGTAATCTGGGCTGTAGGACACCCATCAGAACAGGAAAGGAGAGGGTGGTGGAAGAGAGAAGAAAGCTGGGACCCTGACTGCATACTCTTCATTCAGTGCTGGGTCACCTGGCCAAGCTCGTCACGGAGCAGATGTACCAATCCTCACTGCAACAGTCAAGACTTTTAAAAACCACCTGGGACAGAACCATCACTCAGGCTGAAAGGAAAGAGAGAATGGATGGGTCTAAGTCACTGAAAAACCCCCTTCAGGCATGGACGGATCCAGGATTCAAACTACATCGATTTCTTTTCAGCTGTTGGCTTTCATCAGTGATGGCTTCATTCTTGTACTGATTCTTTCCAGAAGTGGCAAAAGGGCCGCTGGAGCATCCATATACAGCAATCCCAGAAGGAAGAGAGCTTTTTCTCCTTAGCAGCACCCACAAAAGCCCAAGGCTGCTTCTCACTGGGATGGTTTTGGCTACTTGTCCTTTCTGAATCAACCACAGGCATTAGGAAAATGCAAAATTCTGATTGGTCAGGCTTGGCTCATGTGGCCATCCCTGGGACTGGGGGTGAGCTCTTTCAAAGCACAAGACTGAGGCTGAGGGAGAAGGGTACTTCTCTAAGGGACACTGGGCAGCTGTTACCCTGTTACCAGAAGGGGGGATGGTCTGTGTCATTCCACCCCACACACCATGATTTCCACCCTCTGTCACCAGCAAGGAGCCATTTACCCACTAGTGCAGTGACTCTTTAATACAGGTGCCTTGGGCCCTGCCTTGACAGATTCAGGTGCAATAGGTCTGAGGTAAGACCCCCCCCCCAACTATTCTATATTCTATTCTATTCTATTCTATTCTATTCTATTCTATTCTATTCTATTCTATTCTATTCTATTCTATTCTACTCTACTCTACTCTACTCTATTCTACTCTATTCCATTCCATTCCATTCCATTCCACTCCATTTCATTTCATTATTTTAAAGTGGGCTTCACGCCCAATGGGGGGGCTTGAACTCACAACCCTGAGATCAAGAGTCACATGTTCCACTCATGGAGTCAGCCAGGTGCCCCCACACCATTATTTTTTAAAGACTCCCCCTGCAGTCAGGACTGAGACCAAGGTTCTGGGTCCCCACCCCTTAGCTCACTCCACGTATTAACATTCTCTTCTAAGGAAAGACTAAGAAGGGCAGGAATCCCTAACTGGACTCCAAGCCCCGTAGGTAGTCTCTGGCTTACATTAAACTGAGGTTTGAACTGGCCTCCAGGTCTCCTGGGACGGGGACCAGGGTGGCCCCAGAAGATGGTGGCTTCTGATGGGCATCAAAGCCCCTGAAGCCAAACTCCTACCACCCGGGCCATGAACCGCTCTGAGAACCCCGTGACCCAGCCCACCACTGCACCCCAGCCACCGGCCCTGTGTCAGCAGGAAGATCGTGGCCAGTTGAACGAAATCCAATTAGATGCCTTTCCTTGGGGCAAGGTGGACCCGAGACACGAGCCCTGGCCTTTGTTTAGTTTTCTCTCCACCTCACAAGGACTTTGTTTTCCTTACAACTGGGCCCTGAGGGCAGAGACTGGGAAGGACCAAGGGACACATAATGAGAGTCTCTTCGGGGAAACATCTTCACCGGTGTTATTTTCTACCATGTCTTGAGGACTGGGGCAATGTTGGGTAAGGAGAAAGTTCTACAGTCACATAGACTGGGGGTCGCAGTCATCAGTCTGGGACTTGCTTCTCTTTGTGACGTTGGTCCTGACCTCTTGAGACTCAGTTTCCCTGTCTGTCAAATGCAGCTAGTAGAAATTCCTACCTAATAGGGCTTTTGTGGGAGAAACAAGGCAGTAGTGAAGTCTGTGGGTCTGGTGCATACTGGCTGTGATGATTAGCCTCACCTGCCGAATAAGTACTCACAGAGACCTGTGGGAGACCTGACCTCTGACCTCATGACTTTATAGTCTAGTGGAAGAGATGAACATGAACCAAGAAAGCTAGGAATGATGTATGCATCAAGGAAATTGTGATAAAGCACGGATTCTCCAGTGTGGCTGCACACTGGGATCCTCTGGGGGAGATCTGAGAGATACGGGTGCCCCACCCTGCCACCTTGGGATTCCAATCCACTGGAATCCAGCTGGGGCTGAGGCATCAGTGTTCTTCAACTCTCCCTAGGAGATTGCTGTGTGTGGCCAGGGTTGAGAATCACTGGCCCAATAGGAAGCTTGCCTAAACTGAGGTCAGGGAGGGTGTCCTGGGGGAAGTGAGGACTGAGGAAAGGGTATGAGCCTACTAAAATAAAGCTCGGTGGGGGCGACCATGTAAAAAGAGAGTTCCAGTTTGGGAACAGCATGTGCAAAGGCCCTGTGCTTTGAAGGAGGATGGCATTGAGGAGGGCGTCTGAAGAAAAGCTAGTGTGGCTGGAGCACAGAGGGGATGAGTGTGGAGATACAGGAGGAGCCAGCCTTCACAGGACTTGGAAGTCTTTCCTCTATCTGAGCAGTAAGGAGAGCCATGGAGGGATTCTGGTGGGAGATGACAAGGTCAGGTTTGTACTTTCAAAAGATCCCTCTTGTTGTGTGGAGGGTGGATTGGAAAGGAACCCGTTTGGGCATTTGGGACCCTGGGGGAGGCTACAGCAGTTACCTGGGTGAGCAAAGATGGAGGCTTGGATGAGGGCGTAGCTCAGCGTAGAGGTCAAGTGCTGGGGTTTGGCCTCAGTCTCTGACCATGTTCTCTTCACTCTTCTGAGCCTCAGTTTCCTTATCTGAAAAGCCAGGGTAGTAGTAATAGCCACCTCTCAGGGTCATTGTGATCATTAAAGGGGAGATCAAGTGAACGGCCTACATCCCTGTAGGGACCCGATGGATGAAGGACCTTTCAGGCTACTTCTACTTAGGCAGCTCCCTCTTACTCTTCAGTCCCTACCCCAGATGTCATGTCTTCCAGCTCATTCTTTCCCTGCTGGGATTCCTTGTCAAAGCATTTTATCAACTGTATGACACTCGTCTGTATCCCCCGCTGGGCTAACCAGGAGCACTGCGAAAGCAGAGACCAGAACCACTTTGATCAGGGCTCCCTTTCTAGCTCAGTGTCTGGCACACAGGGGTATTTAATAAATGTATTAATGAATGCATACATGAAGGGATAAATAAATGGGTAACTCCCCCTGAATTTTTTGGGACTGAGTACAGACTGCTTGCAGTCTGGGCCTTTGGAGTACTTCAGTGATGGCTTCCCACACTTACAATCTAATGTCTGGTGCCTCTTCTAGGAGAAAATGAGTCCACAGCACTAGTAAGGCTTTGTCTTTCCTCTTCTGTTTCATATTCGTGAAGTCTTTTTTGTTGAAATCCAATGAAAAGCCCCACTTCAGTTAACATACAAACACTTTCACAGAGCATGCTTCTCAAATGTACACAGTGCACACATTTTATTTGGCAAAGTTTTTCTCTTCCCCTCTGACATTGGCATAAATACATTACGGCTTGGACCTCCTGGGCTGCCCTCTGCTGTCACCGTTCAAGGACTCATGAATGCTGCAGGTGGGACCATGTTCTTCGTTGAGCCTTTGTCTTTGCTTCTTTGCTGGCTTGGCTAATGATGCCATCATTCATCTTGGCAACCCCTGCCCCTTGGTCCTAAGATGAGTGTACCGTCGGTTCTATGGATTCCACCTCTCTGGACGAGTGGATTCTCTCACCTCCTTCCCATGAATGCAGGCATGGGTGAGCCTGTGGTATCCCCTCGGGCAAAGGTGGCTTGCTCTTAATTGGTCTCTTTTTGCTCACGTCTCCCCTGTTATGCATCCTGTGTCCACACCCAGTCTTCCCCAAATTTTAGGTTTTCTGTGTGTCTTTTCTCTCAAAGTTTTAGCGGCTTCCTATGGCTCCTAACTTCTGAGTCCAGCCTCCTTCACCAGCATTAAACATTTCCCCCAATTCTGCCTCGGCCTATCCTTACATTCCACCCTCCCCCCAATTCCACCACCCAACACCCCAACTTCCCAGGGACACTCGTTCTTCCAGGAAAATGCCCCTCAGCTGCTGCCCCTCTGACTCTCCTCAAGCTGGAACAGCAGCCTGAAATGCTGGCCCCTCCCACTGTTGACATTTACATGTCCTTCAGCCCCCAGATCAAATGCCATCTCCTTTACAAATTTCAGTCTCTTTACTCAGACCTAATTGCTCCTCCAAGTTGGAATTAAGTGGAATATCCAGACAAGGAATAAGAGAGATACTGTTAGCTGTTTCCCCAATGTCTGTGCAACCTGCCCAACTCCTTCCAAAAGGAATTTGTTTTTGCTCAGCTATCCACATGTATCTATTCTTGGGGAATGTAGCATATGTCCCCAGCCCAGGAGTGAATCTTGATCACTCAACAAGGTCTACATCAACAAGGTTATCTTGTCCCCTTGACAGTGATCGGCTTAGAAGTAGGTGTGTGACCCAGTTTTGCTGGGAGACTGTGGAAAACTTTTCTCACTCTTAGGAGAGATATAAGAGTTTCTTCCACTTCAGTTTGGATTGCTGACAGCATATTATGACTGTAAAGGTCAAAATTAGGACAGCCCGTCATCCATCATTGTCAGGGCAGGAGAACACAAATATGGAAAGGACTTTGTGATGATATTGTTCAGCCGCTAAATTAACCAACCCTAGAGGTGCTTTCCTTCCAAGGTTTCCTTTATGTGATAAGAAAATCTCCTATTGTTCAAGGTGTTGGATCTGAGTATCTTGTTACTTGCAGCCTAAAGCACCCAGGCAGATACAAGGTCAATAGCTAAGTCAATTCAGGTCTGTCTGCTCATGAGGATATTATACAGCCACTAAGAGAGAAGCTGTAAGTGTGTCATCACGTTAAACAACATTATGACATTATTTATGCAAATCACTGAAGACACAAAACTATTGGTCCCGCATGGTATAGAAATGTATGCAAATGAAAAAAGATGAGAAGAAAATAATTTTTAAAAATGATGGTGGCTGTGTTAGGGTAGTAAATGTAGTCATTTCTTCCTTCCTTTCTTGCAGCCTTTAGTACTGTGTACATACCCACATGTACACATACATTATATTGAATTTACTGTATGTAGTATATAGTATGCTAGAAAGATATGTAATTTTACTACATAGCTCACTAAGTATATATAGTATATACTAAATATATATATTTATATATATACAATGACATATATTCATAGTTATATATATACATTATATGTATGCATTTATATGCATTTGTATATATGTAATTTTGCTCTTACTGATTTAAGTACTTTGTAAATATAAATATTACATTTATAAGTATTAAATATTAAGTACCTCATACATATTAAACTGAGTTGATCCTCACAAACCCTCCGAGGAAGATACTATTGTTATTCCCATTTTACTTTGAGGAGACTGAGGCCCAAAGAGGTGGGGTCACTTGCAAGGGCACAGATCTAGTATCTGGAGAGACAAGACTGGAACACAGGCAGCTGGGCTCCAGAGTTTGTGCTCTTAGTCATCATGGTATGCTACCTCTGAGTGTCCATAAAAACGTGTTCCCATAATACTATCTGGTTTTGCTCTGTTTGAAAGGCATGCCGTGTACTGTGGATTTCTGGTGAAGTCCCCCCTTTGTCATAGGGCATAGTATTGACAGAGTGTGTCACGGATATGGGAGTTGGGCGGTGGTCCTCACCTTGGGAGGGGTTATGGAGTCTCTTGGGAGTGCGGGGACAGAGGCAGTAGTTCAGCAAGTGTTGGCCAGATGGCTGTGGTGTCATGAGTGCTACACACAGGCTGGATCCTGGCCAGAGGCAGCCGACCAAAGCTTTAGGATCATGTCCAGTCCCTATCCCAGCAGCAGGCTTTAACCAGCCAGTAAATACTGGTTCATTTTGTCAAATCTGTACGTGCAAATGATATGCTTAAATGATGACATGTTAAAGCAGTTGTGGAGAATGAGGGGAGATGAGGAAGTTCATGAACATTAGCATAAGATACCTCTATCATCTGATTGTGATTGGGGAAATGGCTGGTAGGTAGGATGGAGTACTACCCATCTTTGGATTCACATCCTGGGGTAAATGGTACTGGGGAGCTGTCCATCTGGCAGTGCTGAAGGCTTTGGTCATGAGAGAAAGCACAATGTGGCGTGAACAAAGGGAAAGGAGATGGGGAGGCAAGCACAGGCACTGGGACTCCAGGTCAGAATCTGTATCAGCGAATCCCATCTTCCCCTAGAGGTGACTAGTAATATTGATCGGGGGCCAATCTATTGTAATCAAGTAGGGAAACTTATTATGTTAAGTAATAAATATGTAAGATATATTTGGTTATAAGCATGTGAAAGAAAAAGCATAATTATATGGCCTTGAATATTGGAAAATATTTTGTAGTTTTGAGGGTTTTTTTTTGACAAATAGAATATATTGGATCAATGGAATCAGACAAATATCTTGTTCAGTAGATAATTTGGAGACATGGGCATGATAAAGAGGGGGAAACTGCAGTTTTGACATTCTTGTGGCCACTAGAGAGATGGAATAACTAGACTAGTGCAGAGGAGAGAGAAATAGTCATTTTTAGGGCAGGAGGGATGCGTGATGGATAAAGGAGATGCATATGGGCATGGTCACAACAAGGGTAAATAAATGAAATGTTGATGAACTTGTTTATTGTGTTCTGCTCATCAGCACAGCTGCATAGAGGACACAGTGGACTGGGGGAAGGGTGGAATGTACTCTTCTGGTGGTCTTTGGGGAGTCGGATTGACTTATCATAAATCATGGCATCTTGATGCCTCAGTGTCCCTCCCTATGTCTTGCTGCTGCTAAAAAGGGTGTGTGGTGACATGTACAATCAAGTCAGAATCTTCATCTCAGGAGGACATTACAGCCTAAGACACATCACTGAAAGAAGAATTTGGAAAAGAAACCAAGACAGAGATCTGGTTCTACAGAGGGTGGTATCCCAGCTATCAAGCTAGTACCCCATCTGGACAGGAAGTCCATCTCTATGAACTAGGGCATAATTGAGAAAGCCTTTGAGGGATGAGTAGGAGTTTTGGAAGAAAGATGTGGGGAAAGGAGACCCAGGCAGCAAGAATGTGCCTTGTTTGTCTTGGTTGGGGGAGTGGTGGGGAATTCATGCAGTTGAGGTTCATGGTGGTTGTCTTGTAGGAGATGAGGCTGGAAAAGTTAGTAGGAGCAAGAGTTAAAAGAATATGCCAGATGAAAGGCTGTGGACTTTAAATAGTGCTGAGCGTGATACTCAAAATCTTTGAGCAACCAACATGTTCCAACAGTAACAATGGGTGCTGACCATGGTTCTGGAGCAAGTCTTGAAAGGGGAGCGTGAGGTCTTGGAGAGGTGGGCAGGAGCAAGGTGTGTATGCGTTGGGGGCACCTGGGTGGGGAGAGGTGGTGCTCAGGATAGCAACTACTTACTGATATGAACTCATATGACAGTATGTCAATATTTGAGCCATCAGAATGGCATTACTGGTGCATATTTGCTGGATATCAGGCCTGAGTTGAGAGCAAAGAAGTGATACAATTGGATTTGTGCTTTGAAGAGTCGCTGTAGTCACAGCAAATGTTTGTTTACCAGGTGGATTGATGGGCCATAGGATTTTGGAATGGATAGGGATCCAGGCTGATTTCTTTCCATCTGACAGAATGTAAAAGTCCTTCTCGGTCCTTCTCAGCCTGGGCCTGGCCAGAAATCACCTGTTTCCATCTGGCTCTCCATTCCCTGTGACTGAACAGATCCCCAGCTCCCCACATTGTCTGCTCTTGGCCAGAGCAGCCCCAGCTGCCTCTGTCCCTGGCTGGTTGTCTCTACTCAGCCCTGTCTGGACACGCCTGCTGAGCTTTGCTCTTTCCTCCCCTCACCAGCAGGAGCACTGGCAATCTTCTGGGATTTAATTACAGGTTCCCCGAGGGCCTTTCAGCCCATCACAGGGCTCCTGCAGGCTGCTGGGAGGGGGACAGCAGCGTGCGGTGATGAACAGCAGCGTCCCTGCATGGTGGCTGTGCCCAGTGGCCGGCCCACGCTCCTTGGGCTGCTCTACATTTGCCTGAGCAAAACATGTCTCGTTCCCATTTTGCAAGATCAGATAGCAAATGGGGAAAACAGTTAGAGCAGGAGAGATGATAAAAGAGAGAGGGCCACGCTGCCAGGGTGGAGAACAGAAAGCACAGCAGTTCCCCCCAAGGTGGTGCCTGCTTCCAACAACTCCCGGAGCCTCTTTACATTTGTTAAATAATAGCTTAGTAATTCTCACTTTAATTAAGCCGGCCTGGTGTGCTGATGGCTCAGGTCCAGGTGGGGATCTTTTTGGCCTTAGGCAGCCATGCTAAGAGTCCAAGAAAGTCCACAGACTAGGGTCAGCAAATACACAGCAAGCATACCACCCGTTCCCTTGCCCCTCCTCTCAGGGCAGACATTGCTAATTGATCATGACACCACTAAGCCTGAATTTTATAGGAGCCGGGATCTAAGTGTTGGCTGTTCAGGGCTGAACAGTAGCTTAAAAGAAGACAATGAGAGATTTTTTTTTCTTGTCTTCTCGAAGGGCCTCAGAGCAGGATATTATAACCACATTGTAGGAGATTTCTTTCCCCCCAATCAAGATTCCTTAGTATTTCTCCAGTTCAGCTCTCTCTGAAATTCCACTTGGCATGAGGTAGGAGGGACCTTCATCAAGGAGATGGAATAAATCCACTCACCTCTGTACCCTTTGTTCTTGGTCCTAGGGAATAAATAAGCATGTAAACATCCTGTCTGTTGTTTTCCTCCTTTAAAGTGAAAACCAAATGATATGAGCTCTACATTATTGACTAGGGGGGAATGTGGAGCCTGCTCCCCCTTCTTTTGCTGCTCCACTGTAATTTCCTCATGGGCACCCACCTCTCCACCACGCTCAGGATGGTGGTCAGGAATAGATTGGCTCTACTCTCCAGGGGATGGGCATGAGGTCCAGGTCTGGCCACAGTTTTCCCTCTTTTTGGCTACCATGATGGACACTAGATTCCACTAGGCTAACGAGACTCTGGGGCTTTGCTATACTTATTGAGAAAGTGGGTCCCTCCTACCAGGCTTGCAGGCTAAGCTGGAGGCTCATTAGCCTGGAGCTGCTGGTGAATGTCTTTGTGGCAGTTGGGGGAGATCTTGCAAAGGCCCTGAGGTGGAACTGAGCTTGGCATGGTTTGAGGAACAGAAAACCAGAATGGTTAAGAGGCGGGGGTGGAGGGGGTGGTTAGGAGATGAAGTAGGAGAAGGCAGGGGCCAGACTATGGAAAGCCCTGAAGGCCATAGTAGGGAAGTTGCAGTTGATTCTAACAGCAGTGAGAAGCCATTACTTTGGGCGTCCCCACACCCTCAAACCTTATGACACCTTCCTCCAGTTGAGGCATTTTGGATATTACCAGGTTTAATTAAGAGTTGGGAGATTCGGGGCATTCTCAAGCTCTGCTGATAACTTGCTCAGTGAAAGGGACCAACCACACACTTCTCTGGGCCTGTTTCCAGTCTAGTTCATGATAGAACTGGACTAGTTCAAGGATAACAAGGAGATTTCATCTTTCATCCCTTTTCTGTTCACTGGGCAGTGCCTGCCTGGACAGCTGTGAGGAGAAGGATTGTGTGCATCACCCACAATCTGTGGGAGAGTGCTGTGATCGATTAGCAATGTCTGTCATGGGTAAAGAAAAGGAAGCAGTGAATCATTCATCTCCAGACTGCACGCTCCTGGAGGTGTCTCCCTTAGCATATTATGGGACTTTGTGTCAGATGTATCAGCTTGGAGCACCAGCCAGGAATACAAGTGTCTGGCAAGTTAGGGAGCTTATGCTGAGCTTCCCACTTTACAAAGAGATTTTATGGCCATTTTCTCATTGATCCTAACAATCTGCTGTGTTTGCCTCCCACCCAGCTTCCCTTCTCCTGGTAACCATATCCAGGTTTTTTCTTGGGCACCAATCCCTTCCTATGCTCAAGCCATGATGCTTTGGGGCTGAGGACAGAGCATGAGGCCCAGGCTTTTGCCACCATAGTCCTCTAGCCATGGCAACGGGTCGAGAGATGGATCCAGAACTGTACACAGAGTAGGGGATATAATGAAATGTTTGCTGCAGCTCCTGGGGGGAGATTCTGCCCTGTGGCTTTGAAGGTGATGGGACATGAGCCTGGCTGTTTCCTATGGCCTTGAGTGCTGACTCTGTACGTGTCCTCTCAACTTGACATTTGTTGATGTCACACTGGGACCTCAAAATCAGCCACAGTAGGAGCATTTGCTACAAATCAAGGACTCCCCCCACCCCCAAACCGCCCCTGCCACCAAGAACCAGCTTGAGGGCATGCCACCAGCCTGGGGCAGCCAGCAGCTTTCTTGCCATTGCATGGACCTGAGACCTGAGCCACAGAGTGGAAGGTGGAACCAAAAGATAGAGGACCAAGCCCTGAGTCCAGCTGGACCTGAAGCTGGACCTGCCTTTACAGCTTTTGGCTGATAAAATTAATCTTCTGTTTAGGCCCATTTGGGTTGTATTTTCTGTCTCTTACACCTGAAAGATGACTGATAAAAATTTTATATGCAATACGCAACAAACAGATGGTGGTATACTCATTGCTTCAAACTTGAATAGTTCTCCACTGCCTTACCTGGCACCCCAGATTTCCCACAGTCTGGCTCCGCTGTCTTTTTCTGGCCTCGGAGGAGAGCATCTTGTGCTCAAGGTTAATTGGACTTTTAAATCGCTTTCAACAAAGTCTCCTTCCAGCCCTCCTCTGTGCCTTTGTCCTTTCTGTTCCCTCAGCCACTCTGCTATGCCTGCCGCTATCCGAAAAGATCTCGTGGACTTCTTAGCTTGTTAATTTTCAGTCTCCCTGAAGGAGCAGACTTGTCGTTCCGTTCATAGCTCTGTCCTCAGTACCTCCAACATTGCCCGGTGCGGTGCTCAATCATGTTTGCGGAATAAATGAGGACCGCTTGGGTCCATGAGCCCGGGAAGCCAGGTTGACTCTCCACTGTCATTTGTTTGCTCACTCCCCTGTCCTGGATACCCAGTCTTTATTTATGGCCCCACAAGGCCTTCTGCTGTTCATGGATTTCTCTGCCTTCAAATATTTCTTTCATATCTGAAATAGAAGGCTGGCAAACGCCCCCTAAATCACCAGACCTCCCTGGCAGCGTGCCACATGTGCAGACCCCACCCTGCCCTCTTCTCCCCACTTCCTATTTTTTTTAAATGTTTTTTATTTATTTCTAGGAGAGAGAGAGACAGCGCGAGCAGGGGAGGGTCAGAGAGAGAGGGAGTCACAGACTGAAACAGGCTCCAGGCTCTGAGCTGGCAGTCAGCAGCTTGAACCCACGGGGCTTGAACCCACAAACCGCGAGATCATGACCTAAGCAAAAGTCAGATGCTTAACCGACTAAGCCACCCAGGCGCCCCTCCACTTCCTATTTTTGAAACCAGTTGTGTGTGTGCATGTGTGAGCGTGCATGCGCGTGCGTGCATGCGCACACACCTCTTCTGGGATAGAAGTGCTTCTCTGTCCCTACCCGTGGTAGCCCCATCACTCAAGCTTGGCCTTGCCTTAGCTCCAATCAATACTGTGTTGTAGCAGCTTAGTTATGTCTGCAATCAGGAGCCGTTTGCTCTTTGCTTGGTTGCAGGTAAGTTCACCTCAAAGCCCATTTGAGATCACAGCCCTTTGATTATCACCCAAATTATATGAGAGCTGCAATCACAGGGCTGCAAAGTTGAGCCGGAAGAGTGCCGCCTGCCACTTTGCTGGGCTCCTTCCAGATACTTGTTATTTTTCCTTAGGTGTGGGTGTAGCCAGGGGCGATCTTCAAAATATTGAGCGGCTGGTAAGATGCAGGATTGACCAATCAGCCTGGTTGTATCCTTCCCCACCCCCACCCCCATTTATATATTATTACTTTAAGGTTTTTTTTAAATGTTTATGTAATTTTGAGAGAGTGGCAGGGACAGAGAGTGAGCAGTAAAGGGGGCAGAAAGAGGGAGACACAGAATTTGAAGCAGGCTCCAGGCTCTGAGGTGTCAGCACAGAGCCTGAGGCGGGGCTGGAGCTCACAAACCGCAAGATGGTGACCTGAGCTGAAGTCGGACGCTTAACTGACTGAGCGACCCAGGTGCCCCTATATATTATTATTTAAAATAATAATAACTCTAACATAGAGGTGCAACCCATCGTCAGACTCATTTGTGTTAGATGCTTTATTATTTTTTTTAATTTTTTTAATGTTTTATTTATTTCTAGGAGAGAGAAGAGAGAGAGACAGCGTGAGCAGGGGAGGGTCAGAGAGAGAGGGAGTCACAGGCTGAAATAGGCTCCAGGCTCTGAGCTGGCAGTCAGCACAGAGCCCGACGCGGGGCTCGAACCCACGAACCGCGAGATCATGACCTAAGCGAAAGTCGGACGCTTCACCGACTAAGCCACCCAGGCGCCCCTCATTTGTGTTAGGTGCTTTAAAAACATCAGATAAGGAAACGGAGGCTCAGAAAGATAGTCATTTCACCATTCATTGTAAACATCACACTTCAGAGCTACAGAAGTACCAAGTTCACCTAACGATTCTCTTACTTCCAGGCCATTTACATTGTTTCCAGTCCCTTTGCTGGTATAAATAATGCAGCTGGGACAGTCTCTGTGTCATTAAAATTCCTTAAAGAACTCATTTTGGATGACTGTATAATATTTCATATTGTCAACAAAAATGTGTGTACAAGGATACTAATCACATCATCACTTATAATAGCAAAAATGGAATGTAATTAAGCCACACAGGAAAATGTTTCTAAGATGATATTAAGTGAGCGCAGCAGGGGACAAAGTCGCATAATCAGTGTGCTTCTGATTATGGAGGGGGTCAAAGGTACGGACGCATGAAAAAAAAGGCTGGAGGGACACAACCCTAAATTTTTTTATTTTTTTGAGAGATAGAAAGAGACAGCATGAGCAGGGGAGGGTCAGAGACAGAGGGAGTCACAGACTGAAACAGGCTCCAGGCTCTGAGCTGGCAGTCAGCACAGAGCCCAACGTGGGGCCCAAACCCACGAACCGCAAGATCATGACCTAAGTGAAAGTCGGACACTTAACCGACTAAGCCACCCAGGTGCCCCCATAACCCTAAATTTTAACCAGTGGTTATTCCTGGGTGATGACTTTACATGGAAAATGTTATTTTTTCCTGTTTATATATATATATATATATTAAAATATTTATTTATTTTGAGAGAGCGAGAGAAAGCGAGAGAGAGTGAGAGCGAGAGAGAGAGAGAGAGAGAGAGAGAGAGAGAATCTCAAGTAGGCTCCACACTGAGTGCAGAGAGAGATGTGAGGCTCAGTTTTACGAACCATGAGATCGTGATCAAAGCCTAAATCAAGAGTTGGACACTTAACCGACTGGGCCAGCCAGGTGCCCCTATATCTTTCAAATTCTTCACAATAAGCACGTATGACTCTAAGTTTCTAAGATCAGTAAAAAAGTTTTTTTAAAATTTTTTTTATTTTTATTTATTTCTAGGAGAGAGAGAGAGAGACAGCGTGAGCAGGGGAGGGTCAGAGAGAGAGGGAGTCACAGACTGAAACAGGCTCCAGGCTCTGAGCCGGCAGTCAGCACAGAGCCCGATGCGGGGCTCAAACCCATGAACCGCGAGATCATGACCCGAGCGAAAGTCGGACGCTTAACCGACTAAGCCACCCAGGCGCCCCAAAAGTTTGTTTTAAATAATTAGGTTTCAGTCTGTGCATTTGGCTCCTTGCTCTAACCTAGGGTTTGGCAAAAAAAAAAAAAAAAAAATTTAAATGATATAACTTGTTTTTATTTTTTATTTATTTCTTAATTTTTTATACTTTATTTTTGAGACAGAGAGAGACAGCGTGAGCAGGGGAGGGTCAGAGAGAGAGGGAAATACAGAATCTGAAGCAGCCTCCAGGCTCTGAGCTAGCTGTAGCACAGAGCCCAATGCGGGGCTCGAACCCACTAACTGTGAGATCATGACCTGAGCCGAAGTCGGACACTTAACCAACTGAGCCACCCAGGAGCCCCATTGGCAAAAATTTAAAAAGAGGGCCAGATAGCAAATATCTGATAGTGCATATTGACTTTGTAGGCCACATGCTTTCCGTTGCAATTACTCACCTCTGCCACTGTAGCATGAAAGCAGCCACAGACAATTCATAAACAAATGGATGTGGCTATGTTTCAGTAAAACTTTATTTACAAAAATAAGAGGTGGGCCAGATTTGGCCAATGGGCCATAGTTTGCTCATCTCTGCTCTACCCAACCTTTATTATTGTTTTCCTTTAAAAACGACTTTATTAGGGGCGCCTGGGTGGCTCAGTCAGTTGAGCAACCGACTTCGGCTCAGGTCATGATCTCACGGTTCGTGGGTTCGAGCCCCGCATCGGGCTCTGTGCTGACAGCTAGCTCAGGGCCTGGAGTCTGCTTCGGATTCTGTGTCTCCCTCTCTCTCTGACCCTCCCCTGCTTATGCTGTCTCTATCTCTCCCTCAAAAATAAATAAAATATTAAAAAAATAAAAATAAAGACGGCTTTATTAAATATGACAATAGGTGCGTTCCAATATTTGCATATTTGAAAAAGGAATATTTACAAAAATAAATTCAAAGTACCGATAATAAAAATGCAATGAACATCCATGTACGGATCACCAATTTAAGCAGCACTGCTATTAGCTTTGAACCCCAGACCCCGGACCCTTCCTTCAAAGGGAACTGCTTTCCTGACCTCTGTATTTAACATTCCCTTGCATTGTTCATACTTGTACCACAAATTTGTATCTCTCAATTCATTGTATAGCTGGTTCTCCTTCGTTTTGAACTTCAGATCCCTTGGGTCATAGTCTGAGTATGATTACATAACTGTTTACATTTTGTTCTCACGATGTGTGGAGACATGATCCATTTCCTTGCACTTCTGCATAATATTCCATGGTGTGAACCTACCATAATTTATTTATCCATTGTCTTATTGATAGTCCTTTGGCTGTCTCCAGTTTTATTTTTTTTTCCATTTCAAACTCTGTTGTGAACATTCCTGAGCCTGTATTATGGTATGAGAGTGTCCTTAATGTGCACAAATGATGTTGGAATTGTTGGGTCATAGGATCTGAACATCTTCAACTACACTGGGTGAAGCTAATTGCTCTACAAGGTGGTTGTGTTGACCTGTATTCCCTCCACCATGGGATGAGAGTTCCCGTTGTTCTATAGTCTCACCAACACTTGCTACCTTCATACCCTAATAATTTTTCATCTTCATATTGTTATTGAGTTTATTACCTTATACCCCAGAGCTTTGAGAAGTCAGAAGATGTAACAACCAGACCTTAGGCCTGGGCCGCGGGCAAGCTGGGAGCTTGAGAGCCGGGATAGTGGCGGTCGGACCCTTGTAGGATTTGTGCAAAGTGACCAAGCCCCAGCCTGACCCCCCCTCCCCCCACGGCAGGTAGTCGGTGGTCTTATCGCTTGAATTCAAAGCTGACAAGCTAATCATTTGTTTCTTCGACAGATATGATGCCTCCCATGTTCTGGGCAGGGGTCAAGATGCTAGAGGACAGTGGTACATAAAAGGAACAGAAATCACTGTCTTCATGGAGCTTACACTTCTGCAGAGCGAAGTAGACATCCCAAAAAATGATAGCGTGTTATTTGGGAAGCAGTGGGAAGTGTGGAGAAAAGTGGAGGGAGACGGGGGTGTAGGGGTCTGTCGGCCTCTCTGGGAAGGTGACACTTGAGCAAAGATCTGAAGCGGGTGGAGGAACAAGCCGTGAGGGCGTCTGGGGGAAGAATGTCCTAAGCAGAAGGACCAGCAGGTGCAAAGGCTCTGAGGCAGGAGGGTGCCCAGGATGTTCAAAGACTAGCCAAGCTGCAATGAGACCAGCATGCCTGGGGCGAAGAGGGTGGGGGAGGGGCAAGAAGAGACGGGGCTGGACAGGAAGGGGGGGTGGCGGGGCCTGGCAACCACAGGGCTGGGAAAGGGGCTGTACGTGAAGAGGCTGTCAGGGCCTCAGCGTCTGCCTGGGGCTCCAGGCAGGGAACTGGAGTATTTGAATGGTGGAGGGGCAGAGGCAGGCTTCCACTGTGTAAAGCGGGTTCACTAGGTGTGGGCACCTGTACAGTACGTGTCTGAGAACGAGCGTGGACAGCCCAAGCTCCGGGGGAGGGTGGCTAGATGTCTTGCTGATCCCGGCTGGGTGGCTCAGGTGTCTAGGCCCAGGCTGAGAGCCGCTGACCTAAGCTGGCCTCGGCTGGGATGTTTCGGGCTCCGCCCTGCTCTGTGGGTGTCCCGTCCCTCTGCCAGCAGGCTAGCCTGGGCACGACCTCGTGGTGATAAAAGAAGCCCAGGCGAGGGGGAGCCCCCAGCTGCGCGATGTGACTGTGTCTCATCGCTAACACCCCGCTGGCCACAGCAGGTCACACGGCTGAGCCCAAAGTCCGTACGGAGGACACGGACACAAGGAGGGGTGAAGAAGCGAGCCATGTCACAATCTAGCACACGGGGAGCTTGGAAGGGGGGGTGGTTCTGAAGGGCTGCAGTGTGGTCAGGATGCAGATGAGGTAGCAGAGGTCGTGGGGGACGATTTGGGGAGAACGGAGGGGCCATCGGGAAGAAGGGAGAGGGAAGGCGACTGTTCCGAGCACAAAAAAGGACACAGGCCTGGATCAAGGCAACAGGGGTGGGGACAGGAGAGATTGATTATGCCTCATTTGTCCTATAAAAACCCAGGAGTCAGGCTGAGGCCCTTGGTCTGTTACACAGATGTCGCAGATAGCCCCCGGGATCTAATTGGCCTTGGCCTCTGCAGAAAGGTTAATTGCTCAGATCACAGAGTCCAGGCTTCCAGGACTGACAGAAGACCTCCCCAATTAAGGACCGGGAGCTCTGACCTCCTGTCCCCTCTGGTCACTTGAGCAGGCTGTGGGCGGCAGCGGAGGGGCAGGGAGGCCCGAAGGCCTGCTCAGGAAAGACTAACTGTCAGCAAACACTCTGGGGGCTGTGACAGCCAGCCTTACAGGGACAGTGGAGGCTAGCGGCTGTTTTGGCTGCAGAAACAGAAAACTCATTCCAACAGGCCTGAGCCCGAGGAGGCCTTTGCTGGCTCTGCTAACTCAGTGGTCGGGGGTGGAGCTCGGTGGTCCGCAGCCGGAGTCAGGGCTCTCAGCGCGCAGCTTCTGACCCTCAGTGGGGCCCTCCTGCGTCGGCCTCATTCTCAGGTACCCTACGATGGCCACGAGATACCCCCCGACAGCTCCCGGGTCCATCCTCCGGTTTAGCAACCACCGCTGGGGAGGGGTCAGCTCATTCCCAGGTGTTGGAGCTAAGTGTCGGGACTGGCTCGGATTGGCCCGCTCGAGTCCCGCGCCCATCCCGGAACCAATCACTGTGACCTGGGTCACAGCCCCCCGGAACAGGGGAGGGAGGGTCTGCCCGGTCCCACTGCAAGGGCTGAGAAAGGGGGACGCAGTGATCCCTGGAAAGAAAGGCAGGTTCTAGTCTTAAAAAGGGTGCTGGGCTGGCCCGGGGCACAGGAGAGTGAGGGCTGATGGAGATGGGGTGTCTGGACCTACTAGGGTCCCAGGAGTCATGTCGATGGGGGAAGGGTCCTTAGGAACTGTTGTCCGACTGCCCATTTCACAGACAAGGAGACTGAGCCAAGGATACAGTCATTTCCAAGTGAGGAAGCTGGAGGAAGAGAAACAAGATGGCAGAATGGGGAGGGTCTGGGGAGAAGAAGGTTGGATTGGTGGATAGATTGGGGCTGTTCTGGGTCCTGTCTGGAGCTGGCATTTGAGACCTGAATGCCGTTTGAAGATAAGAAGAAAGAAACTTCCAGAGTAAACAACTAAGTGCAGGGGGCCTGACGCTGAAGCAAACTTGGTCTCTCAGGGACCCAGGCTGATGGACACACCCGCGAGGGGTGACAGTCGGAGAGGTCCCTGCCAGCCTTTTCTGTGCATTTTCTCCAAAGTGGCGCATATTTCTGCTCAGAGCCGGTGGCCAGTCACCCTGTCCTTCCTATCTGCACGGGGGCAGGGAACAGGGGAAAGGACACGGCTATTGAGTGAGAAGTAAACATTCCCACATGGCAAACCCTCTTCCCTTCACCACCTTCTGCCAGAAACTCTTATTGAAACATCTTTGCTCCGTATCCCAGTTTGAAGCGCATCATCTCAAGGATGCTTTAATCTCAGTATTATTACTAATGAGGCTGAATCTATTTTTCCACATGATTTTAACGACGTTCATTTCTTCTTCTGTGAATTATCCGGAAACCTAACCTCTTGGGTCTCCTTAAGAATGGTTTTGTTTTTTTTTTTTTTCCTCCTTAACCTGAAACAGGAGATATTTGGGAGCTCTGATCTCAAAGGCCCACCCAGCTTGCATATTCTCCTGGATTCTCTGATCTTTAAAAATATCAAAGGAAATGCCATTTATATTGGCAAAAGCTTTGCGGGTGCCTCCCGGATGAGAGAATAAACCCCTGAAGTTGGTGAGTCTAGATATTTTTAGAGCCTTCTGCTGGAGGCGTAAAATAAGGATCCTTGCGGCCAAGGTGGTGGGGGTAGGGGCAGCAGGAGAGAAGATGTTACCGGGCCCCAGCGTAACAAAATTGGGGTTCTGAGTGCAAAGGGAACTCAGGCAAAAAGCAGGCATTATTCCGCCCCGCTCCCGGCAAGATGAATGTCCTGCTCAGATAGAAGTCCATTCTTTGTGCCAGAATAGCCCTTCGTGCGCCCTCAGGGACAAGCCCTAAAAGATTGCTGTCCGCAAACACTGCCCTCGTTCCTCTGTCCGTGCCTTGTAGATGCTGACATGAACTTGCACAGTGTTTTCCAATCTGCGGGGCCAGCACAGTGGGAGATATGTGCCCCGTGGTAAGACGTCCCGGGTTGGAGCCCCCCCGTGTCGTAGAAATGGTGTGACCTCTTCCAGTTCTGGTCCCTCCCTGAGACGAAATTTTACCATCTGATACATGAAGAGGGGCGAACTCAATTATGACTGGGTGTCTGAGCTTGTGAAGGGTTGGGCCCCGGCGCCGCTCCGCCGTGTTTAGTTGACTCGCATGATATTTTTTTTTTAATGTAAAAAATTTATTTTTTAAATTTATTTTAGAGAGAGAGTAGGGGAGAAGGCAGAGGCAGAGGGAGAGAGAGAGAGAGAAAGAGAATCCTAAGCAGGCTCCATGCTCAGTGTGGAGCCCAACGCAGGACTCGATCTCACGCCCCTGGGATCATGACCTGAGCTGAGATCAAGAGTCGGATGCTCAACTGACCAAGCCACCAGGCCCCTCTGATGTATGAAAACATTAGAAGGCAACACTGCCATTTCAAAATAATGGAGATTTCACATAAAAATCAGGATTTCTGGCCTCTTTTGAAAAGCTGGAGGATCCAGCAACCCTGGGCTCATGCTGCCACCAGTTGGGAGCTGCAGCATGGCTCTAGCCTCTTCCTTTACCCTGGATATGGGGTCGCTTCACGTTGCTACACTTGCCACCAGGTCTTGTTGCCTTCCTGACATGGAAGTAGAGTGTCAGTTCCCATTTATTATTGGGACTGTGCCTTTACTTAGGGGAGAAAAAATCAGAGATTTCTTATACCCATGTTTCTCACAAAGGTGGAAAAAGCATGTGCAAAGGCCCTGAGGCAGGAATGGGGTTTGTGTGTTTGTGGATGGAAAAAGCTGGACAGGTGGGTGGGAGGGTAGATGACTCAGGGTCCTGGAAAGAACTTGAATATGATGGGAAATCACTGGAGCACTGAAGGGCCTAAAGGAAGGAGATTTCGTTTACATTCTAGAAAGGTCCTTTTTGGCTGCTGAATGATGATAAATGCTAGGGGAGAGAAAAATTAAAAGGGAAGGGGACTAGGGAAGGGACAGGGACATTTGAGCAAAACTTAGAGGAGGGGAGGGAGATCCAGGGGAAGGCAGCTGCAAAGGTCCTGAGGCAAAAGTGTGCCTGGAGCATTTAAAAACAGCAAGGAAGCCAATACGACCAGAAGGAAGTGAGCAAGGGGCAGGAGGGGAGGAGATGAGGTCAGGAGGTGTGGGGGAGTTCAAGGCATTACACTGGTGGCTGCTGACCCCAACAGGAGAGTGAAGGCTGAGCCAGCTGGCACGCACACTAGAATGGTTTCATGGAGGACCCAGAGGGTCTCTGTCTTGGCTGGGGCCCCCCTGAGGTCAGGACTGCCAAACACGGGGGTGTGGGGAGGAGAGCGGATGCTGCAGTCTGTCTGCTGAGTCCAGGGCCCCTGGCCAGTTGCAGCTTCGAGGCCATTGTCCCTCCACAGCTCCTGGGAGGGAGTCCCAGCAGCTGAAGTCCCCCCACCCCCACCTCGCACTGTGGATATGTCCCATCTGTGTGATGGAGTGGAGGGAATAAGGGTTGATGGTGCCAACTGTGAGCTGGGCCACCTTAGGGACTTGTCCTGCTGGGACACACGTCAGACCCATGTGGCCTGGAGTCCTCGGGGGCTGAGCACCCTGCTGCCGCCTCGGCCACAGTCCCCGCCATTGCCTTCAGGGATCCCGCCACCATCTCCCTGCAGGTCAGTGTGGGGCCCGGGCCTGCCCCTCCCTGCTCTCTCCGAGTGGCGGCCAGCGTGAACTTTGGGACGCCCAAATCTGACCACTCCGCTGCCGGAGGCGTCCCCCAGCTCCCACCACCCCCCGGGTAAAGTGGCCACCTCTGCCCAGTTCTGGCCTTCACACTTGGCCTCTGTGGTCCAGCCATGCCCGCGGTCCCAACTCCTGTCTTGGTCTGCTTTATCTTCCCTGGCCCCTCCCCTGGAAACTCCTGAGACGCCCCCAGCCTGGCCCCGGCTGGCTCCCAAGAGCGGCCTGTCCCGGGGGGCATTCCAGGTCCCGTGCAGCCCTGGCACTGAGCCACCACGAGGCCCTGCTTCCACACAGTCCACTGAGTCCACGCCGTTGCCCTTCATGTGGGCATTGTTGGCATTCCATTTTACAGAAGAGAAAACTGAGGCACATCAAGATATTTTTATTTTATTATTATTTTTTCAATGTGTATTTATTTTTGAGAGAGAAAGAAAGAGATACAGAGTGTGAACGGGGAAGGACAGAGAGAGAGAGGGAGGCACAGAATCTGAAACGGGCTCCAGGCTCTGAGCTAGCTGTCAGCACAGAGCCCGACGCGGGGCTCAAACCCATGAACCGTGAGATCATGACTTGAGCCGAAGTCAGACACTTAACCGACTGAGCCACCCAGGCGCCCCAGCAAGATATTTTTAGATCACTTGCCCCGGATCACACAGCTGCTAACGTGGAGGAGGTGAGATTTGAACCCACTCTGTCTGGCTCCAGAGGCCTGCCCTTGTCTCCCCCTTTTCCTTCTCCATTGAAATTGAATCAGAGTCACTGAATGAAGCCGTATGACCAACCCTCACATTGGCTGCCCTCCACTTCCCCCTCCTCTGTGCAAACCTCCCTGGGGCCTGCTGGTTCCCATCACCGAAGCTCGTGGGGTCTACACCGCCAGACTCATCCCTGCTCCCATCCCAGCCCCCGAAGTCAGATTCCCCTTGGCGTCGGCTTCTGAAGAACCTGTCTCCCTCTCCCCTCCTGTCATAAGAAGGGCTCGAATTTCCAAAGCCTGTGGGCTCTTCTCACCTCCCTCCTCATTCCCCTTGACCTTTGGGTGGCATTCACAACAGCGGCTCCTCCTTCTTGGATTACTTTCTTCCCTTAACTTTGCTGCTGAAGTCACTGGCCACTTCTTCTTCCTCTTGGCTTGCGTCATTTCTTTTTTTCTTTTTAAATTAAAAAAATGTTTTTTTTTTATTTTTGAGAGAAAGAGAGAGCATGAGCAGGGGAGGGGCAGAGAGAGAGAGGGAGAAACAATCAGACACAGGCTCCAGGCTCTGAGCTGTCAGCACAGAGCCTGACATGGGGCTTGAACCCACAAACTGTGAGCTCATGACATGATCTAAAGTTGGATGCTTAACCGACTGAGCCACCTAAGCGTCCCTGTCATTTCTTTATTCATTTGTTGGACAAATATTTACTGAGCGCCTCCTGTGCCTGTGCCAGACGCTGTTTTCAGAGTCAGTGCTGAACATACCAGACAAAATCTCTGCCTGCAGTGGGCTCTCATTAGGGAGGGGGAGCAGGTAACAGCTAAGTAAACTGACAGATAACACCATTTCAAATAATGAAAAACAAAACGAGAAAGGGTAGAAAGTGATGTGTGTGCTGGTGGTGGCTACTTTAAATGGAGTGGTCAGTGACATCTGAGCTGGGAAGCAGTTGACCAAGAAATGCTGGGGGAATAAGCATTCTGGACAGCGGGCAGAGCAAGTGCAAAGGCCCTGAGGTGGTTGGAGTGTGGTGGGTTCAAGCCTCATGTCAGGCTCTATGTGACATCAAAGGGTGTGCAGTGGCTTGATAACCTGGTTGGTCCTTGAAAGCCAGGCAGGGAGTTGGCAATTATTTAAAGCGCAGTGGGAAATCTCCAGAAGATGACAGCAAGGGAGAGACTTATTCTACATAGTATTGAAGACCTAGCCACAGCAATCAGACAAGAAAAAGAAATCAAAGGCATCCTTATTGGTAAGGAAGAAGTAAAACTTTCACTATTTGTGGCTTGATACTGTATATAGAAAACCCTTAGGACTCCACCAAGAGATGGCTAGAACTGATAAATAAATTCAGTAGTGTTGCAGAACACAAAATTAGTATACAGAAATCTGTTGCACTTCTATACATTAATAATAAAGCAGCAGAAAGAGACATTAAGAAAACAATCCCATTGGTAATTGCACTGAAAAGAATAAGATACCTAGGGGGCACCTGGGTGGCCCAGTTGGTTGAGCATCCAACTTTGGCTCAGGTCATGACCTTGTGGTTCATGAGTTCAAGCCTCATGTTGGGCTTGCTGCTGTCGGGGTAGAACCCACTTGGAATCCCGTGTTCCCCCTCTCTCTGGCCCTCCCCCACTTGCACTCTCCAAAAAATAACTGTGTTTTAAAAAAGAATAAGATACCTAGGAATAAAATGAGGAGGTGAAATATCTGTACTCTGAAAAGGCACTGATGACAGAAATTGAAGACGATGCAAAGATATTCCATGATCACAGATTGGAAGAATGAATACTGTTAAAATGTTCGTACTCCCCAGAGCAATCTACAGATGTCATGCACTCTCTATCAAAATACCAACAGCATTTTTCACAGAAACTAGAACAAAGAATCCTAAAATCTGTATGGATGCACAAAAGACCCTGAATAGCCAAAGCAACCTTCGGGAAGAAGCACAAAGCTGGAGGCATCACGATCCCAGATTTCAAGATCTATTAATGGGATTTACATTTTTAAAAGATCCCTCTTAGAATATGGCCCAGGCAGCAGAGCGACCTGGGGCACTTGTTTAATGTGTGGATCCCAGCCTCTGTCCTTATCTGTGGCATCGGCTTCCTGGGGAGGAGAGGAGGGAGCCTGGGAAAGTGCATTTTAACCAGCGTACAAGGGATTTGAGAACGACAGTCTTCACCTGGAAATTACCAAGGAGTCAGCAGACAGAATTCGAGGGGATCCAAGAGTTTGAGTGACAAAATATTACATCTCTACTCTCACAGCCTCTAATTGGCAGTCTGCATTTCCCTCCTAGCCACACCTGGGACTTTGTCGCCGACTGGAGTCACCACATTTTCATAACGCATTACAGGATGTGTAGAGATCTTGAAAATACCACTTTCTTCTCACTGCCTCAAAGTCATGGGAGTTACAAGATCTTGTTATTTCATGCATTAATAAAGAGGCGTGTAGGTTATTATAATCTGACTTTTTAAAAGCCGTCCTGATAACTCCATTTCAAAATAATCAGTTTGCTTTGCAATTCTCTGTGTGTTTGTTTTACGCATTTAAAAATGTTATTCAGAGAAAGAGCCCTTAGGTTTCATCAGATGCCACAGGGGTCTGTGGCCCAGGAAAGGGGCAGAACTCCTGCAGAGAGCTGGAGTCTGGGGGGCGGGCAGGCAGAGCTGGATGCCTCTCTTGACACCCCTTGCCAATGCTGGGGACCTTGGGCTAATTACTTTCCTCCTCTCTGCATCCATGTCCTTTCCTGTAAGATAGCCCCTATCTCAAATGCTTGTTGGAAGAAACGAGCCAGCCACCCAGGGGCACCAGGATGTGCTCTTTCTTCCCCTGTGCGTAGGACTTTGAGGCCAGCTGGGCTTGCTGGGGACGGGGGCTGAGCAGGATGGCTGTGCTCTGAATCCCAGCTCAATCACTTGGGCTGGACAACTAACCTCTTTGTGCCTCAGTTTCCCCTTCACACCTTGGACGTGATAATAGCACCCGAGTCGTAGGGTGTCGTAGGGGTGAAGTGAGTTTCTATTGGCCCAGGGTCCTGCACGGTGCTTGGTACGGCCTGTGTGATGTATAAGATGGTCATTAGTGGGTGTGTGTCTCAACCTCAGGTTAAATTCGGGGTTCCCGGTGGGAAGATCCAAGTCCGCTCCCCTCTGCATCCCCCATAGTACCTGGCACAGAGTCTGGGTTTAGGAGATGTTTCTGCTTCAGTGACTGCTATTCTTCAGGTGAGTTAAGGGAGAAGGGACACTTATTCTAGAGGTCAGGATCAGGGAGGCCAAGTCAGATGCCCCCAGAGCCATAGGGGTCCCTGGATTCAGCAAGGGGGCCACAGGGAGGCAAGCACAGAGGGCTAGGGCACACCTAATCTTGGAGTCCTGGGCAAATACTAAATCCAGATAATCCAGTTGACAGTATCTCCCCACCACCCACTCAGCCTGGCTTTGTCAGGCTTCAGACAAATGCATTTTTTCCTGCTGCTTTCCAAGCCTCATTGTTCCCATCTGTTGAATGGGGACAGCTAGCGTGCTTGGGGGCCCACCATGAGCTAAGTCTTGGTTATGCCTCTTTTATAAACTCCGTTTGAGTCTCACAACCACTCTCGGAGGCCAGTGGGGAGACTGAGGCTCAGAGAGGTGGAGTAACTTGCCCAAGTTCACACAGCAAGTCGGTAGCAGAGCTGGGGATTGCCTGGGTGGTCTGGCTCCCAGGCCATGCCTTAAGCACTGGGCACACCATCCCCAAACCCTGGGCATCTTCCCCAAGCCCACCTGCATGGAGTAGCAAGCACTCAGTCCTAGCCGACGTCTTCATGCAGCAGTGGGGCCCTAGTCTGCTAGGTTTCCAAAAGAATCTAGATTTGGGGGCAGTTTTCCCATTAAAAAAGTTTTTTTTAATGTTTATTGATTTTTGAGAGAGGCAGAGCATGAGCAGGGGAGGGGCAGAGAGAGAGGGGGACACAGAATCCAGAGCAGGCTCCAGGCTCTGAGCAGTCAGTGCAGAGCCCGATGCGGGGCTTGAACACACGGACCTGAGATCATGACCTGAGCCGAAGTCGGACACTTAACCTACTGAGCCACCCAGGTGCCTCAGTTTTCCAATTTTTAAATGCTGGCATCTAATTCAAAATTTTAAAAATACCGTGTGTACCAAGAGAGGAAGAGACAGAGATACCACAGAAGCAGAGAAAGACACACCCAGAGGCAGATCGAGACAGAGAGGAAACAAAAACCCCAGAAAACAGAACAAAAGCTCAGAAACTTGCTTCCAGGCCAGTCCGCAACTTCTGACTTCCCTTGTCTGCACAGCAGCCCCGTCTGGGGAGAAAGGGGGGTGGTGCAGAGAGGTGAGAGCATTTGTCTAAGATGCTGGGAGAGGGGCAGCATAGGGCTGGGGGCCAGACCCCAACCTTGGCCTTCTAAGCTCTACCCACTACACTCTCCCTACCAGCTCCCTCACCAGGCCCCAGCCCGTGAGGGTCAGAGCTTATTTCCAAGGCCAGCTCCTGGACTCTAAGGAGAAAGAAAACTCATTGCAGTCTGATGCTGAAGGCCAAGGTCACCATGACACATCTTAAATGCTCATTGACTGTCCCCACATTCCAACGGAGCAGTTTCTAAAGGGCATGTCTGCCAGAGTCATTTCTAAATTGATGGGGACTGGAGCCTGGCAGAACTCTGGGGGCAGTAAGGCACTGTCAGAATCCGTTCTGGTGATAGTCTGTCCACTTGTGAGCTCCGAGGAGAAGGGCTTGTTCTCTCAGGGCCCGGCTTGTCTGCCTGATACACCTACGTTTACCGAGGACCTACCATGTGCCGGAAACCAGACCATGAGGTTTTGTAGCTATGATCTCATTTAACTGGGCCTGAAAACGTGTTAAGATGGGCAGCATTGATTCCATTTTATAGCCAAAGAGACTGAGGCTCAGGGAGGTTGGATAAAATTCCAAGTTCAAATTCAGACTTTTTCGACCCCCAAGCGCAGGCTCATTCTTCCCTAGCAAGGCGTCTACCTAGAAGTTGTGGAGAGACTGCCTCCTTTGCAGGGGTTTGTCTGCTATGGGGGCCATAGCAGAGGCTGGGGTGGTCAGGGGAGGCTTCTTGGAGGAGGTGACCTTGTATGAAGAAAGAAGGTATATACAACATTGCTGCTGTATAATAAATTAGCACAAACCTAATGACTGGAGGTCAGAATGCCAAAATGAGCTTATGCGGCCAAAATCAATTATGGGGCAAGAGGGCGTTCCTTTCTGAAGGCTTCAAGTGAGACCCTGTTTCCTTGTCTTTTCCAGCCTCTGGAGGCAGCCTGCTTTCCTTGGCTCACGGCTAACTCCATATCTCTCCAACCTCTGCCTCTGCTGTCCTGAGTCTGACCCTCTGGCCGCCCTCTTATAAGGACCCCTGTGATCACATTGGGCCCATCTAGATAATCCAGGATAATGTCTGTACCTCAAGATCATAATCACACCCACAGAGTCCCTTCTGCCATGTAAGATAACATAGTCACAGGTTCTAGAAATTAGGATGTGGATATTTTTTGCAGACCATTATTCAGCTGACTCTAGGAGAGGACAACACTTTGAGGTCTGCAGCCATGCCTGGGGCATGGGAGGGCATGGAACATAGGCAGCCGGGCTGAGGGTTGGGTGGGCAGGGTTGATTAAGACCCACTCGTCAAGGGCACTGAATGCCGCGTGGGGGCATTTGAACTTCATCCTCTAGAGTGGTGCTTTCCCCACTCTTGAACAGCTGGGGATCTGGTGAAAAGGCAGACCTTGAGTCAGTAGGTCTGGGTGGGGGTCTGAGAATCCACATTTACCGCAGGCCTCCAGGGGCTGCGGCTGCTGCTGGTGGAGTAGCGGGGCTTTGGAAAAGGATGGCTCTAGAAAATACGGTGATGCAGAAAACAGTCGCACCCAGCCAGGCTCCGTGTTTCCAGAGCATTGCACCGGTCGGCATTTGAATGGCATTCTCCTCCCAAACTCTCTGTTACCCAACGTTTTTGCACATCTTTTAAGTGCGGCCGCCGGGGATGGTCACCATGACCTCTAGTCCACGCCTGAAAGGTTCCATCTGACTCACTGGGGGAAGATTCCCAGAGTCGTGACATTGGCAGCTCACCAGACTTCTCAGACCTTCGTGGAAGGGACGTGGGGCTGGGGTGGGCAAGGCGACTCTCGGAAAGAGCTCTTAGATCTGTGCTCCTGGCTCCATTATATCCATGTGGGCATATTTTTAGAGCTGTATTGTCTTTCCTTTTAATCTAACTCTTTTGAAAACTGGCACCTTCATGTGCGGGGTGGCGTGGTATTTGCTGGAACCTCCCCTGTCCCTGAACAAGCTGGATAACTGAAGGTTTGCTGGAGACTTCACTCCTACATGGAGATACATCAGCAAGGATCATGCAGGGTCTTAAACTGTTGCTTCGCTGCAGAGCGTCTGGGATAGAAATGGCTTTAGACATCCTTGCATGGGGAGCTGTCAACTTAAAGGCTCGAGAGCGCGAGGCAGGAGCCAAGGGTGACGGGCACTGGGTAGGGTCCGTGCTGACTCAGAAGTCCGTGCCCTGACCCTAGTTGCACGTCCCGTTCTGTGGCATATACACGTCTTGCAAACGGTTCCAGAAACCTGGGTGAAGTTTTATGTGAAGGCTCCTATTTTTAAATGTTGATAATGAATTCAGATATTTTTAAAAGACTGTGTGGGCCAAACAAGACATTTTTGTGGGCTGGATTCGGCCTGTTGGCAGCTTGTTCGAGAATCCACTTGTTTTACCGGGAGGGAAACTGAGGCCCGCAGAGGCACGGAGCCTTCCAGAGGAAGTTCCAGCTGGAACTCAGGGCTGCTCCCACTCAGTGCCATCACCTTTCTTTGATTTTTCTGCTGTAGTTCCTCTTCTGGGAAGCCCCTTTCCGTGCCCCCTCCAAACCTCATTCCCTGCACCTCTCAGAGGGTCGCACTGCTTCCCAGTTTCGCAACATCAAGCAGCCTGGCAGGTGGAAGACAACCCACCACCCGGTCCCCAATATGCCCTCAACCTGCTTGGTGTCACGGGCAAGTGCTGAGTCCTCCATAGGCTAACTTCTCATCTGTGGATGGAGGGCTGGGGGCTCAGTGACCCCTGGAGTCTGTCCCGACGCCTTCTCCTCGCAGCCACCGAGCATCCCCGAGCCCGAGTGGCCAGTATTGACATTTCGCAAACAGCAGCTGTCACGAAGCCATTTCCGGCCTCGGAGGTCCTGGCCTGCGTCATTTACATGCCTTCACATGCTGAGTTCCAGGGGGCGTGTCTCCGAGCCCGTGGCCGGCAGCCACGATGCCGTGCCTTATCGATTCGACATATTAAACTGATGGATTTGGGGGGATTTGATTTTGGGTTTGATTCCTCTTGAAATGCCGTGCTGCCTTGGGATCTCATCTGACTTTGCAGCGATTCCCCTCTGCTGCCTGGAAGGGTTTTGTTTGTCCAGCGACTGCGATGTACCCGTTCCAGGCTGCCTACTCCTTGGCCACATCCCACGGGACTAACAACGACGATGACAATAATAGTAACAGCTAGCGCTTATATAACACCTGCTGCAAGCACTCTGCTCATCAATTTCCTCACTTGGTCCTCAGGCTGCCCGCAAAGTGTGTACGACATCTATCCCCAATTTTCAAGTGAGAGGATGGGTTCCGCGGGAGCATGTCACTTGCCCAGTGTCCCAGCCAGTGCCTGGCAGAGCCAGGGACAACCGAGGTGGCCTGGCCCGGGTCCGTGATCTTCATCTTGTTGCCCCACCCCCACCTATCATCATTCTAATTGCCCATAATTATACTTATCAGGAAGTAGTAGTAACGCTTAGCTTTTTTGAATACTTCCCAAGTGTCAGGCTTGTGTGATTTATAGATAGCGTCTCCCTTAATGCTCAGGACAAACCCGTGATGCCCATTTTTCAAATGAGGAAACTGAGGGTCAGAGGGATGAGGCCCCCCAGCCAAGGCCCTAGATCCAAGACGCTGTTCGCACCTGTGATTCCCCACTCAGCCAGACCGGCCCTTGAAACTGTCTCAGCAAGGGAGGGGCTGGGGCGAAAGGCAATGTGTTCTTGCAAACCCATCAATTCCATCAATGGAGGGTCAGGGTCGATGTTATGAAGCTGTTTTTTAAAAAGGCAAAAAGTGCAGCTAACAGGATTAGCTGTCACCCCACGGGGCCCGTACCTGATGAGAAGCCATTTCATTTCTTCTGCCCCCGGGAGGTCACCAGCGCTCAGCTCCAAATCGAGCTGTTCTCGTGCCAAGCTTCAGAGACCCGAAACAATCATCTCTGTGATTACTAAGGCTCTCTGGGTATCACCAAGGCGAGACCCCAGCATCCCGGCCAGAGGCCACCTGCCCACTGTCCTCTCTGACTTCCTTTATTCACATGCGCGAAACATGAATAATCATGAAAGTGCAGATAGAGGTCCCGAGCCGATGTTTTGTTATTCGAATTCTACCTTCGCTGGGTTTGCCAGACGTCTAGCATTGACTTCATCTTTTTCTGAAGTCGACTCGCTTTCTTATACATACATTGGAAAGGGAACTTCTGATCAGTGGTGCTCATGTTTGACGGTGTATCAGCATCATCTAGAGAGCTCGTTATAACATGGATGGCTCTTGAGGCCCAAGGATTAGCATCCCATGTTCCTGCGTGCCTGCTACGCGGTGGGGGGCACTCGGAGAACGCTGGCTTAGATCACAGCTATAATTGAATCCCTTGCCATAAAACGCGATGTGTCAGGGAGGGTCCCTGCAGGAAACGGAATCCCCCAAATAGTTTGAATGTAGGCATTTTAATGACAAAGTCCACACAGAGGCACAGCCAGGGGTAAGAGAATCTGAGGCCCCTAAAGGCTGGCCACAGAGGGGAGCTGTTATCACCAGCCTTGGGGGGGGGGCGAGGAGAAAGGGTGGGAAGACTGTGAGAGCCACAGATGCTTGACGCCCACAAACCTTGGAATGGAGCCTCTATAAGAGAAGGGGCTCCAGAGAGGGAGCAGGGCAGAGACCACACTGACCTTCCTCTTCCCACCCTCCTGATTTCCAGCTGGTGCTCCTCACAGCTCAGCCAGAGGGCTGGTGTGTGTGTGTGTGTGTGTGTGTGTGTCTGGGGATACACTTCCAAGGAGTCAGGCCCCTGGAGGCGCAGAACAGGGCAGAGAAGGGCGGAGAGCAGTGGTGGGGGGGGCGGGGGAAGGGCAGGAGAGGAGAGGGGCTGACGGAGAGTCACCAGCCTGGAAGGAAATTGTCAAAATGTCCTTCAAGCCTGCCTAGGAACTGCTGAAGATTCTGTGAGTCCTCTCACAGTTTTAAATAATTAACACGTGGTAGAAAGGTGTTAAGGACACCTTAGCATCAAACAGAAGCTCTTTTGATCGAGGTGATAAGAATTATAAAAATAACAGAGAAAGTGAATAGCTTTTTCACTTCTTGACTCAGAGAATTCGGTGTTGTGGTTAGTGTAACACACTTCTCCCCTGGTGGGAACACAGACGTGTGGATGGCACCCCCCAGTGTTACTCACTCGGGGTACTTAGCAGCTCACGTCAGGCTTTCTTGGGGGGGTGCTGCTGCTGGAGGTGGATGGGGGTGTCAACCGCCTAGTCCAGCGGGCTGCAAAGGTGGGTAAAGGTTGGGGGTGGGCTCTGGTGACCCAGGCAGGCACTGGAGCAGAGCGGTCCGTGTGCTGGCAGGTGACAGGGTGTGCAGAAATGTTGTCGCAGGGGCCGGCGGGGCTCCCGCAGTATCGCCTTCATGGCCCTCTCCGCTGCCCCTCCCCTTGAGGATTCATGGTCCCGGGGATCGGTCACCCACCCTTTTCTCTCTCGCGCCACATACTTCTCACGAGCACGTCAACCACTCCTGTGCCTTCAGCTACCGTCTCTTTGACGATCGGAGCGATTTAGTGACGCCCATGTCTTGCCAATGCCCGCACCTCTGGTACCTCACTCTCCGTGAAGAATCTCACCATCTGCTCAGCTGCCCAAGCTGGACACCTGGCCCCACTTCGGACTCCTCCCTGTCCTTTGCCACCAAGTTCACGGTCAGAGCCTGGGAGTTATCAGGCTCTGGTAACCACACATCCTCACCCCTAATGTCGCCATGGCAGACCACCATCGTCTCTCGCACAGAGTGCAGCAAAGACCGCCCCTCCCCGCTCCTTCTAGAGAGGGCTTCCTGACAGGTGTCCTTTCCTCGCTAAGACCTTTAGGGCCCCCCTTGCCTCTTCAGCACGGGTCAAGCCCACCTTCCACGGCCTGGCTTCCGGCATCCTCAAGACCTGTGTGCTCTCCCCTGTGACATCTGGTGGCCAGCTGGCCTCGGGATTGCTGACGACCGAAGTCCACCGCCTCCCCCCTCCCACTCAGTGGCCACCCTCTTGCGGGAATCCTGGCTCAGGAATTGTTTGGGAGGCCGGAGGGCATGTAGATGAGGGCCATGGCCGGGGAACCCTGTGCCCTCAAACCCAAATGGGCCTCTCTGACCAGCCCGAAGGCAGAAAATGGCCTAATCTCACAGTGGCTACTCTATCCCACCAGCTTACAGCCATGGCGAGTCCTGGAGTCAGAGAGGGCTGGGTTTGAACCCAGATCGTACCACTATCTGGCCATGTAGACTAGTTGCTTAGACCCTCCGGTCCTAAGTTAACTCATCTGCAAAATGGGTACCACCTCCTAAGGTTTTAGGAGGATGGGGGAAATAACCCATGTGAATGCTAGTGTCTGAGACCAGATTCCCCGGAAGCAGACACTGAGATGAAGATTCACATGCAAGTCATTTATAAGGAAATGGCCTGGGGGAGAGTGGTAGGGGAATTGGGGGCGGTAGGGCAGGGAAATAAACGTGGAGAGAATAAGAAGCCTAAGTAACCCCAGCCAGACACTGGAGATGCTAGTGCCTGGTTCTCCGCGGTTAAACTTCTTTATTTTCTAAGCATTCCAACCCCTGATGTCCACCCCACCTCTCAGCCTGTCTGAGAGAGCAGAGCAGGATGCTGCTGGGCGGGGAGGTGGGGGGTGGAGGGGGGTGGAGGCCTGGCAGGGATGAGAGAGCCCCCCCCGGGAGAGTAGGGGTGCTTCAGGAGAGGCGCTGAGTCAGTAAGCAGCACAGTGGTGAGGGGCGGCCTCCACATGCCACTGGGCCGACAGCAGCTGGAGGGGAAGGCTGCCGGGAGGGAGGCCAGGCCTCTGCGGGAGCTGCCGCTCTCTTGGCAAGGCTCAACCCGCATCTCCTGCCTTCCTGCCTGCTACCTCAGTGGGCTTCGGGCCAGAGAAGGGCCTGGGAGGCTATGAGTGTGCCCAGCCAGGGGGTGTTTTAACAACTTCTGGGCTGCCAGAACGGCGTTATGCTCTTACAGAAATCCAAGGGGATGTGATAAGAAAGCCCAGGAGATGTGATATTTTTGTAGCCAAAATAAAGGGGGGAGGGGATAGAAGAAAAGAATTTCTCCACAGCTCTAAAAGCCCGTTGTGCTCGGAATGATAGTGGGTGTTTCAGAATGTGGATTCTTTGTCAGGGAGCAGAAAAGGACCGAGAATTTTCTGTTTGTTTCCTTCATTCACTAAACAGTATATATTGACGTCCCTTGGACGTTCCGGGTGGAAGGGACAATCTTATACAGGCAGAGATGTAGGAAGGACATGTTTGATGGGTTTGGAGAACAGAAAAGTTGAAGATCGGGACTCTTTGTTGTAAGTGATAGAAATTCCTCCTCATACTAGCTTAGGCAAAGATAAGGAATTGATTGGTTCACGTGACTGAAAGAACAAGTGATTGGATGCTTCAGGCATGGCTGGATCCAGGGGCTCACACAATGTCACAGGATGCAATCTTCCTCCATCTTAGCTTTGCCTTCCTTGACACTAGCTCTGCTCTCAGGAAGGCCCTTGCCACTTGGTGACTCAGTCAGTTCCATCCGTCCACTTTTCCAGGCTCAAACCCAGTAGAAAGGAATTTTCTTCACCAATAGTTCCAGCAAAAGTCCTGTGGCTGACTCTCATTGAACTGACTTGGGTCATATGTCCATCTCTGAATGGTCAGGTGTGGTGCATAGTCCCTTGTCGAAAGTGTAGGCCTTGCTCACTGATTAGTGTGGCTTGGAAGGTAAGTCACGTGCTGTGTCACATTTTCCACTGCCCACTCTTTGTCTCAGAAATCGTATCCGCTCCCACAATTTCATTTCTCCCTCTTGACTCTGTCTCCTGCTTTGACCTCACTCAAGCACCCCGGGCTCCATTTCCAGGGGGCCATGGTGGAGACATGCTCCTCCCATACAACAATACTATGGGACAAATTGAGCCCTCACTAGACGCTAAGCACAAGCTCTTTACATTGCCCTGTAATTGAATCCTCACAGCCTGACAATACTAGAAATAGGTGTTATTTTTATCTTTGTCGTATAGGTAAAGAAACTGAGGCACAGAGAGGTACGCCTCTGAACCGATGACAAGAGTCATAGGGATTATGAAGCTCTGATTGGCTACACAGGAGTCATGTGCCCATACATGGAGCCAGGAGGTGCATGAGCTGCAACTGAACTGCATAGACTGAGAGAAGGAAGGGACTCCCCAGGGAAAGGATTGTAGTTAGAAGTGGGGGATAAAGTGGGCTGGGAAAATGCCCCCTAACTTAGTTGGCAAATGATGGCAGCCCAATTTGGGGAAAAAAACAAAAAAACAAACCTGGGAGAAAAGGGAGCTGTGCCAGCTCAGGGAATGCAAAGGTTTGAACAGCCAAACCCCTGAAAGGATAGAGGGGCGGCTGGCCTTCAGGGACAGCTAGAACCAGGCACTCACACGCTCATAAGGCTCAGGTTCTCAGAGCGCCTGGTTGGCCCAATTGGAAGAGGCTGTGGCTCCCGGGGCTGTGAGTTTAAGCCCCACTTTGACATTTATTTATTTATTTATTTATTTATTTATTTATTTATTTATTTATTTATTTATTTATTTCTAGGAGAGAGAGAGAGACAGCTTGAGCAGGGGAGAGTCAGAGAGAGAGGGAGTCACAGACTGAAACAGGCTCCAGGCTCCGAGCTGGCAGTCAGCACAGAGCCCGACGCGGGGCTCGAACCCACGAACCGCGAGATCATGACCTAAGCGAAAGTCGGGTGCTTAACCGACTAAGCCACCCAGGCGCCCCCCCACTTTGACATTTAAAAAAAAAAAAATCAAGATTACTTAAACAAATAAACTTAATGGGGCGCCTGGGTGGCTTAGTCGGTTAAGTGTCCGGCTTTCGCTTAGGTCATGATCTCGCGGTTCGTGGGTTCGAGCCCCGCGTCGGGCTCTGTGCTGACTGCCAGCTCGGAGCCTGGAGCCTGTTTCAGAGCCTGTATCTCCCTCTCTCTCTGACCCTCCCCTGCTCAAGCTGTCTCTCTCTCTCTCCTACAAATAAAATGAAAATATATTAAAAAAATAAAATAAATAAACTAAAAAAAAAATCTCGCACTCTGATTTGACCCTCTGCTATGGACTTTGGCGCTTCTAAGCGCAGATTGTTAGAGAAGGGCTTTGATTGGCCAACTCTAGACCACGTGATCACACCTGACCAATCAGCTCTGCTCAGGAAGATAGAGCCGCTTTAGAACACTGCAGGCGGGGGAGAGCGGCGAGGTTGAAGTTGCGGCCACGGCGGTCAGTGGTCGTTTCTAGAAAAGAGGGGGAGTAGGGTACAGGGCAGATAAAAATGTAGGTGTGCGCTCGTAGCTGCAGGTGACAGAGAACATTTGCACAAATGGTTTAACCGTGGAGAAGCCTTCGGGGCTGGTGATTGGCCCAGTGGTGTCACCCTTCTGTCGCTCTGCTCAGCAAGTCCAGTGTCAGCTTCCTCCTAAGGCGGGTACCCTCCCTCCTGGCCATCAGGTGGCTCCCTGGTGCAGCCATCTACTGGATGCAAAGACAAAGTGAGACCCCGGCCAGCCGCGGGGCGTGGGGTGGACGGGACACGGGGCAGGGTCGCCCTGCGGCGTCCCGCATCTCACGGCCGCTCTGCCTCTGTCGTGCAGGGGTCCTGTGGCTGTCGGTGGTGTCCGAGGTGCTGTACATCCTGCTGCTGGTGGTCGGCTTCAGCCTCATGTGTCTCGAGCTCTTCCACTCCAGCAATGTCATCGACGGGCTCAAGCTCAACGCCTTCGCAGCTGTCTTCACGGTGCTGTCCGGTAAGGCGGAGGGCCGCAGGCGGTGGAGCGGAGCGTGGGTGCAGGAGCCGCCCTGTGGCCGAATCCTGGCTGTTTCCGCTGGGTGACCTTGGCACCCATTACCCCTCTGCTCTGAGCCTCCCCAATCCGATTCATAAAATGGGATGTGTGGGCCAGCCTATTCACTGATTCAGTGGTTGTTGAATGTCATGTGCCAGGTACCGTGCTAATAATAAGAGCCAGGGGGTTCCTAATGAAGGGACAGCTCCAGCGCTTGTGGCTTGTGTCTGGGGGACACGGCACGGTGTCTATTGGAGGTGGCTATTGGAATGAGTGGATCATGGTGTCATCCACAGAGACATAAAAGGGGGGGCCTGTTTGGGGGTGGCGGGCACCTCACTCACCTGCTTTGGCTGATTTGCCTTTGAGACATCCGTGTGGAAGCTGGAGGGGAGCAAACACACCTGGAAGCTCAGGGACAGGTGTGGGGTGGAGAGAGATTCGCGTAAAGCCCACAGAGCCAGGGGCTTTGAGGCTTTTACAGAGAACGGGTCGGCCAGCGGCACGTCATGACTCAGGAAGCTGGAGACAGCCGACTCCAAGGAAAGGCCACTGGATCAGGTGGCCAGGTGCCCAGTTGTTTCAGCAGATCCAGGTCACGAGGGGTTAAGCAGGGAATGTGCCAGGAGTAAAAGCAGCCTCTAAACCATACCTTCAGGCGGTCTGACAGATAGAGTGGTGGCTTGGCTGTGTAAGACATCTGTTCCTAAAAAGCATATGTAAATTGAATTTCTATAAATCTAATCCTATTCTTCATGCGTTGAGGAACCCTCTGTTTAATGAAACCGAAGCGAGGAGCCTTTTGGTAAGGGACATAATCTCCCCCTAATGGAAGCATGTTGTGTATAATAGAGGGGTCCCTCAAAGACTTGAGAGCTGCGTTCTAGAGATTACAGGCTGCTCCACAGATGAAAACCTGTGTGACTTGGCATCCTCAGGATGTGGACATCTGACCCTCAGGGCAAAGGAAGGAAAAGAAAAATGGACTGATCCTCACTGGCGAGTGTCAGGTTTGGTCCCTGCTTGCACCGTTCCGAGCTCTTGCACTGTGGACAGGTCTGGACCTGTGTGTTCTTTTCTTTTCTCATCTTGGATTCCTTTACTTGGCCAATCGAAGGCCCGCAGACACCAGGCACTTAGAGGTTTGGGGTAGTCAAGGGAAGAACAACTCTAGCTTCAGCCTCCCAAAGTCTGCAGTCTTGTGAGAGACAGACTCGTCCAACAATTACAAAATGGTGGGTTGACCTCTGCACTGGGTGTGGTGAGAGGCCCAAAGGAGGGGTACCCACGTTGGCCTGGGGGGTGGGGGAGCATTGGGGAAAGCACCCTTTGAGCTGAGACTTGGAAAAGAAAACAGCAGAAGAGTTTGCTTGATGGACCACTTGGGGAAGACAGTCCAGATAGAGGGGACAGCATGGACAGAGGCCTGGTGGGGTGCCGTATTCTGGAAACATCGAGGAGTTGAGAGGGACAGGAAGGCAGAGTAGGGAGAGCACAGCTGAGAGATGCAGCTAGAGAGCTGGGTGAGGGTCTTGGTGCTTATTTAGCAGTGATCCTGAGGTGTGACCTTGTAGTTGACCACACTGAGAACCCAGGATTAGAGAGGGATGCGGTCAGGTTTGCATTTGGGGTTGAGGGTTCAGGCTGCGGCATGGACAGAGTGGAGCAAGAGTGGAGGTGAGGAGGCCAGATGGGAGGTGAGAAAGGATGGGGCCTCACCCAGGTGCAAGGGCAGTGGGAACAGGGGTGGGGGGGTGGGCAGGGTGCAGGCCACACCCCCTCAGGCCTGGAGGTGAAATCAAGGGAGCCGGGTGGGCGTGGCAAACAGAGAACCCAGGTCAGCTTCCTTCCACAGAATTCAGGGGGTCCACGAGCCTGGTGGGGCAGTGACGTTCCATCTTTATTTCTCTAACTTGAAACTGATTTTTAGTATGTCCTTCAAATATGAGTAGAGGCAACAAAGCCCAGTAATGGGCAGCGCCTATTACATAGTCACCAATAATAATATATATTTCCTGTTGACGCTATCGTTGTGGCAGATACGTTGAAATGCATTCATTCAAACGTGTAATAATACTAGAGCTTCTGCTGACTGTCGTTACCTCATGCATTAACGAAGAGGCACATATATTCCCATCCCACGGACTTGTTTGAATATTTTGCTGACTGTATTTCCATATAAGGGGCTTGCTTTATAATCCCACGTGTTTTGTTATATGCCGGAGACGTTATTCTGAGGAGGGGCCCATAGGTCCTCACGGCCAGAGCCCCTGGTCTTGTGTCCCGTGGCTGGTATCTGGGCAGGGATGGGATGAGTGTGGGCCACCAAGACGGGGAAGGTGGAAAAAGCAGGTAGAGGGAGGAGATGGATCCGATTTGAGCGGGTGGGGTGTGACGTGCTGCGGGGGCATCGAGGCTCCACTTTCCTGTTAGCAGCTTCACCTTTTCTTTCCTTTCCGCACTCCACGTATCAAAGAATCCCCCCAGTATCCAAGGCACCCAGCCCTCCCCTCAACCTGCTCATTCCAGTCACAGAACAAAAGCTGGTGGGCAGCCCAAGACAGCCATCCCCGAGTCTTCAAGCAACCTCTCCTGGGGTAGGAGGTGGGGGGCTCTTCCCCCTGTCTCCGAGGGCTTATCAAGTTTTCACTCCTTCAAAAACCCATCCCCAGAGGCCCACTACTGAAGAAAATAAGATTGTCTTCAGTAATTTCCGACACATAAACAATACAGGGTTCAGGGAGGTTAATTGACTTGCCCAGGGTCACACAGCTGGTCATTTATGGAGCCAGGATTAAACCCAGCTCCCGCTGGCTTCAAAGCCCTGTGCTCTTTTCATAGGCTCCGAGCTGCAGGGGTGACCAGGCTGGAGGGAGAAGACTTTTAAGTCTTCAGAAAACAGTAACTAAGAAGCATGTGTGAGCCAGAAAATGTCATAAGACCGAAGTAGCAAGTGGTGGAGAGAAAGGGTTTTGTCCTCATACCTGGGAGAAGATAATGGGGGGTGGGGGTGGCAACAGGACACCAGGAGAGAGCCTGCGTGGTCCTGGAGCCCTAGCTTTTCTGGAGCCCCCTGAGAACAGGGGAAGGGGTGGGGAGGGGCCCGGAGGAGGGGGGGTGGACTTCGGGTTGGCTCCGATGGGAGGGAAAGGAGTGTGCAAGCCCGGTGACCAAGTCCTCTAATGCTGCCAGCCCAAGGGGTCTTCAGCCCAAGGTCAACACCTTCTATGGTAGAGGGGAAGGCAGAACTGGGGCAGCCCCTCCTCTACCCAATTATTATAATTAGTTATATAATGAACCAAGTGATTATGATTAATTGTAATAGCCAGCGCTGGCTGAGATGCTAACGGGCACCGGCACCGGGCTCAACCTGTCACCTGCAGTGGCGTCTTTACTCCTCATGGCGTCCTTGCAGGGAAGAGTCTAATGCCACCTGCATTCCGCAGCTAGGAATGCCAACTGCAGTCACGTAGCTGCGAAGCTGTTAACCCCCAGCCGAGCCTGGCGCTGAAAGTGCTTTGAGTAGGGCTTAGCACCTGGGACTCCAAGCTTGTCGCTTATTATTCCCAACTGTCTTCCAATAAACAGAGGGGCAGATGGTGGCCCCAAGGACCAGCCCCATCACAGTGAGGTGGGGAGGCCGACGGGTTCACGCTCTTCAGGGAAGGGAGGAGCTGGTGACAGGGTCCGGCCGGCAGGGCTGTGATCGTGGCACAAGGTGGTTGTTCAGATGGGTCGGCCCCCGACGACTGGGGGTGAGGGCTGTGGTTGCTGGCCCACTGGCCCAGGGCCTAGAGCTCACAGTAGGGAGCCCACGAAATGTTTTAATGGTGACTGCTTTTCAAATCAGAAGAAAAAATAATAATGTAATAATAATGAAGTTATAAGAGTGAATCTAGACTGGATCATAATTGTTTTCCTACTGCTGCAGTCATAATATGCAAGTTTTATCATTTATTTTTTTTAAACTGTTTATTTTTGAGAGAGAAAGAGACACATAATGCAAGCACGGAAGGGCAGAGAAAGAGGGAGACACAGAATCCAAAGCAGGCACCAGGCTCTGAGCTGTTAGCACAGAGCCCGACACCAGCCTCGAACCCATGAACCATGAGATCAGAGCTGAGCTGAAGTCGGATGCTCAACCGACTGAGCCACCAGGCACCCCTACCATTTCTTTTGTAGAGGAACAAACCCACAGAGACAAAAGTGCTTGGAGCCCATGCACATCATGATGTGGCCCTGCAGTGGGCCACAGCTTTTCTTGGGCTCTCGGGACTGAACAAGATCGATTCTGGCTCAGGGAGGGTGGCTCTAGCCATCAGTGTCCCCCTGCCCGGTCCTATGACTTCCGCCAAGAGGTACTGGGGAAGACAGAACGTGCTGTTTCTTTCCCCAGTGACCAGTCGTCCATCCCAGAAGGGGCGTGCAAGCAGGCTGGAGGATGTCCTGTCCTTTCCCGAGTCCTCTGAAAAACGAGGCAGATCCACTTAGGAGAAACACAAAGCCATTTGGAGAGAGTCCCTGCACAGTCGAGCTAACTGTGGGCTTTTCCTAAAAACTGCAGCAGCACAAAAAGAAATGTGACCAATTCTGGGAAATAAGCAGACCATTTTGTGAAGTCATAAGGAAAGGAAATTTGGCAATAAGACAAAAAATGATCAAGGTGAGGTTGCTGGTGGGAATTGGGTTTCAGGAGCCATTTTCAGAGTGAGGTATGAATTGAAGAGCAAGCGACATCACGGCCTGCAAGGTGGAAACCACAGTGTGCTTCGGACAGAGGTTTGGGGACCTTAGAGCTTCTCTTAGTGATGTGATTTATAACTTCTCACCATGAACCGCCTCTTGTTATTTTAGGATGAGTGTCTTGATAATTCTTGGGTCTGTGCCAAAAAGGAATCCCACATTAACAACCCCCTCTGTTCAGTTGCCCCACCCTAGTCAGACTGGGTCTCTCGCCCATTACCTAGCAAGTAAGTACTGTTGTGTATTTTTGCATCTAAAAATGCAGAGGGTCTAAGGGAAATGAGTATTTCCATATTATTAAGGATTCTTTTGATGGCAAGTGACAAGGACCCAATCATATTAGCTAACAGAAAAAAAGAGGGTGATGATAGAACCGTATTGATTCATGTAATTGAAAAAATACCAGGTGGCTGAGCTTCAGGCCTGGCTGTATCCAGGTGGTCATGTCATCAGGAATCTATCTGTATCTCCAAATTCTGCTTTCTCTTGACTTTGTTCTCAGTTAGGGTTTGTCCATGTGGAGAGAAAATGGTCCCAAGCAGCTCCAGGCTCACATAAGATTCTGGAGGTAGAGAGAGCTCCTTTCCAGTAGCTCCTAGAAACCTTCAAGGAGGATTATGACTGGACCAGCTAAGTTCATAGACTCATCCCTGAACTCCATGCCAGAGAATCCAATACTCTGATTAGCCAGGCCTGGGTCCCTAGCCATATATGCATGGCATGGGCTTAGCCATGGACCAAGCAAGATTACTGGGGACAAGTGGTTGGCCAGACAAACAGGTTGACTGCAAATCCAAGTGGCTCGTGAAGCTGGGAGATCAGTGGGAGGTCCGTGGCGGGGCTAAAGGACTCAGAGCCCCAGGAACGGTGGAGGTCTTAATCTGGATTCCTTCAAAGCAGATTCTAAGGTGGAGATTTGGGTATAGGTAGTTTATTTGGAAGACGATCCTAGGAAGTTTGGTGGGAGAGTGGAGAAGGAAGACAGGAAGGGAGAGTTAGTGAGCGGTGACTGCTGTGGGCGCCTGGGGTCCAGTCCTGCTGGGTCCCTCTGAGTGTGCAGAACGTGCCTCAGAATGGTTTGCCCAGCGAGTGAGAAAGCTACAGTTTTCCCTGTGAGGGCCTGACCGTCACTAGTTGAGAGTCCCTCCCAAGGCATTAATCTGCTGGAATCACTAATCTTCACCCAAGAAAGCAAGTATCAGAGGAAGGAAGCCTCTCACAAGAGCCCAACTGGCAGGTGGCCTCTGGCATTCGTGCGGGTCCGATAGCGTCTGCCAGAGAAAGTCAACTCAAGGCAGAGAGGGAGTATTATGAGACCACTTGTGCCCCATAATGTAATTCTGATACCATCTGCCCAGAGCCAGCGTCAGATGCCCCAGGCCCCAGCAAGACTGCCCCCCACTTCAGATCCCAGCCCCAAGTTCAGCCTTACCCCAGGCTAACCCCATTTCTGACCAGCTGACAAGTTCAGGGTTCCCACAACCCCCTCGTGATGACAGTATTATTGTAAAGGACGAAGTCAGGGCCAGCCAAAGGGTGGGATCTGGGGGCCCTCAAATGCAGACCCTCCCGTGCCCACTTGACTTGGTGGAATCAGTGCATCATCCTTGTGGTCCAGCTGTGCTGTTCATGGCCCAGGAAGCTCACTGGAGCCTGGGGTCCAGAGTTGTTATGGGGGGGGGCCTCATTGCACGGATGATTGATTGGTATTGAGCCAGCTGCAAGCCCTATGCTTTGATCGCAGGTTAGATACCTCCCCCTTCCCCCCTCCCTCTCCTTCTCCCTCTCTCTCTCTCTTCCACCCCCCTCTCGCCCAGCCCCCCATCTTGAATCCTCTCATTCATTAGCAAAAACTCAGGCCTAGATCCGATGACTCATGAATTACAAAGACACTCCAATTACTCGGGAAACCCCCAGGATTAAGAGTTTCCCTCTCAGAACTGAGGAAGAAGGCCAGTCAAGTTCCTTATAAAACAGGGGCCTGGGTAGGCAGCCTGGCGGTGCTGATCGCAGTTGAGGTGGGGAGCCTGGATGGTCTCCTGCGATTTGGGACAAGTACCTTAAGCACTTGCAGGAGGGCTGGGCCTGCTTGGACCTTGGGCTTCTGTGGGGAGTCCTGGAGGCTTTGGGATGCCTCTCTCTGGCTCCCTGTTCCAACCCCTCCTCTGTCCATGAGGTAGTGGATCATAGGACCTGGTCTGAAACTCTTCCAGCCAGAGGTATCCCAGAATCCAGAACTTTCCAGGCTTGGGAAAGTAATGGGATACCTAGACTGTCCATTACCTAACACTGCAGCGCAGGGGGAAGGGGGGGGAGGCTGGGGTAGCACCCAGTAAGCAAATGCATTCATATTTCTGCATAAAACCCATGAATATTCATGCAAGGGGGATAAATAAAGAATAAATAAAGATAGTCAGTGGCTTCACATCCATTCAGGTCAGGCCTTCCTGCTGGATGAGTTCAGGCCAAGTTAGATTTCTGTGTCCAAAATGAGTGACGAAGAAGCTTTTGGATTTCAGAATTTCAGAGAATTTGACATTGTAGACAGGAAAGTATGGGCTCAGTGGCTACCATTTGGTGAGTGTCAGCTGTGTGCTCAGCACCTTCTAAACACATTGCCTCTGTGGAATGCTGTGATGGCCAGTGCTATCATTATGGTCTATTTTACAGTTGAGGAAACTGAGGCACAGGGCTGGTCAGTGCGGTTCCATGTGCTCCACAACTGCATGGGTATGAGCTGGTCGCCGTTGCCGCCCTGTGCACAGAGTCCTGACTGGTGCCCGGGGCTCTCTGTTGCTAGGGCCAGATGGGAGACGGGGGAACGAGGCTGATGCTTGCAGTGCCTGTGGTCTTACAACTCCAGATCAGAGGTCCTGACTCTAGGTGTCACGGGGACAGCGTGGGTGACACCGACGGGTAACGCCAGCTGGAGGTCTACAGCAGTGGCCGCAAGGATCGTAGCTAACGGGAGGGCACGCCCCATCAGCAGCCCATGGTTGCCATGGAGAAATATGCCTGGCCTTCAGGGAAAGCCCCAAGTCTGGGTTTTTATGAGAAAATCAGATGTTTGATTCAATTGTTTCTAAAAGAGCTTTATGGAGGCTTGATTTGTATACCATGAGGTACACTTGCGTAAAGAGTACAGTCTAACGGTTTTCCACAGCCATCACCAAAAACCAATTGTAAAACCGTTTCCTCACCCCAGAAAGAAACCCTGTACCCACTAACACTTCTTAGTTGCATCCAAGCCCCCCCAGCCCTGGGCAACCACTCATCTACTTTCTATCGCCATAGCTGTGCGTGTCCCAGACATTCTGTATTGATGACATCGTACGATATGTGGTCTCTTGTGATGGGCTTCTTTTTTTTTTTTTTTTAAATGTTTATTTATTTTTGAGACAGAGAGAGACAGAGCATGAGCAGGGGAGGGGCAGAGAGAGAGGGAGACAGAATCTGAAGCAGGCTCTGAGCTGTCAGCACAGAGCCCAACACGGGGCTCGAACCCATGAGTCGTGAGATCACGACATGAGCCACAGTCGGACGCTCAACCGACTGAGCCACCCGGGCGCCCCATGACTGGCTTCCTTCACTCAGCTGGAGGCCATCACGGTGCATCCGTGTTGTACCAGGGTGGTGGCACTCCGTTCCTTTTCGCTGCTGAGTGACATTCCACGGCACAGACACGGCACATCATGCTTCCTCACCTGTGAGCAGATGGACCTGTGTGTTGTTCCTACTTTGGGGCCAGCTCTGTGCATCCTGTGATATGATGCCGTGAACATTCATGCACAGATGTTTGTGGGGACGTGGGTTTTCCTAGGGGAGGAAAGGTTGTGTCACGCCGTAACCCTGTGTTTAACTTTTTAATTCAAAATGTTTTAAAAGCGCCAGCCATGGGGCGCCTGGGTGGCTTAGTCGGTTAAGCGTCTGACTTTCGCTTGGGTCATGATCTCGCGGTTCGTGGGTTCGAGCCCCGCGTAGGGCTCTGTGCTGACTGCCAGCTCAGAGCCTGGAGCCTATTTCAGAGTCTGTGTCTCCCTCTCTCTCTGACCCTCCCCTGCTCACGCTGTCTCTTTCACTCCTAGAAATAAATAAAAAACATTAAAAAAAAAATTTTAAAAGCGCCAGCCACCAAAAACAGCACTGCAGACCCGTGTCTCCCTCCCCGGCCCCCCACCCACCAAAAACCCAACTGTTTTTAGTCCTGAGGACCGTAGTGAAGACAGCTCTCTCTCTTTCTCTCCTCCTGCCTCCCCACTCAGAAGCCCCTGACCTAATCTGCTCGGTAAATGAAGGCTTCTGAAAATGAAAGTCAGGAGGAGGGATTTGCAGATGGGTTTTTCTTGCCCCTTTCCTTCAAAACCTCTGGGACAAGGAAGTTCAGAGCCTCTGAATGATGGGAAAGGTAAGGGCAGGGGGATAAAGGGGGAAAAACCCACAGGCACCTGGGTGGCTCAGTCGGTTAAGCATCCCACTTCAGCTCAGGTCGTGATCTCACGGTTTGTGAGTTCGAGCCCCGCATCGGGCTCTGTGCTGACAGCTCAGAAATTGGAGCCTCATTCAGATTCTGTGTCTCCTCTCTCTGCCCCTCCTCTGTTCAAGCTCTGTCTCTCTCTCTCTCCCCAAAATAAATAAAAACGTTAAAAAAAGGGGGGGAGACCCAAATTAACATCATAAAATATTATCCAGCGACACCCATTTGCCTAAGGATCAGTGTGCCCAGGTTAATATCCATCAAACGTACAGCTCTCCAAGTGATCAAGTTACGGCCCTTTAGAGATGTAAAAATATATAGAAGTCTTTCCTCACGTAGCCTAATTTAACTATTTTCAGGATTTAAAAAAAACCCCCAAAAACCACAAAGTCTGTTTCTGCTGATTCTGGTTGGTATTTATCAAAGGTTACATTTGCAGAATCAGATCCAGACTTCTTCTTCTGACTACAAAGTGTGGCCTTGCCCTTCCTCTCTAACTAACTCCTCTCCTGCATTCCAGTCCCTCCTGGCCATTCCTCACACTCTGAGCTTGTCCAGCCCAAGCCCCGGGGGCTGCCGGCTCGCTCCCTCACTCCTTCAGGTCCCTCGCAAAGGTCACCTCCTTGGGGGATCCTCCCCGTCTCCCCCCCAGTTGCTACCCATGCCCTTGCATGTTGTTTTTCCTGGTGGCTCACAGCTTTCCAACAGCACTGTTCGTACTCTGTTAATGTCTGTTAAGTGGATACAAGACCTTATATATCCATTTGTTTGCTTGTCTGCCACCTGTCCCTTCTCCCTAGACCCGGATTTCTCGACCTTGGCCCAATATTGTGTGCCAGATCATTGTTGTGGGGGAAGAGGGGCTGTCCTGGACTTGGTGGGATCAGCAACAGCCTTGGTCTTTGCCGGTGGATGTCCTGGTAGCCGCCCCCACCGCCCCCCCAGGTCACGACCATCACAGTCTCCAGACGAAGTCCTGCCTGGCTGAGAACCATGCCTTGCACAGTGGGCTCCACGAGAGCGGGGCCTTGTCTCTCTCCTTCACCACGGAATCCTGATAGCCTGGCCCTCTCAGGGCATCCTCAGCGAATGCACGAGAACCGCAGAGGCGAAGCGCAGGGACTAGACCCTCGGAGGGGGGGGGGCTGCTGGTGCTTGAGCCTTTGGGTTGGCAGCGTGGGGTCACAGAGCAGGTGGGGACCCCGGAGCCCGACGGGCCGGATCTGACCCTAGCTGGGCCACGTGGACACTGCGCAGCCTGAGCAAAGTCATCCATAGTCCCCGGGCCCCTGCATCCAGCGCCGGGATGATTTTGAGAGATGGAACCGCCCAGGGGAGCAGGTGGACACCACGCGGCGTGTACTGAGTACTTGCTTGTCAGACAGGGTTGGGATGTCGGGTGAGAACGGGGGCCCGGATGCACGGAGGTGGGGACTGGGTGCAGGGCTCACGGAACCAAGGCCAGGCGACTGCGCATCCTGGCCGCTGTGGCTCGCATGATGAGCCTGTCTATGGGGCACCGCGTGCGGGCCTGCTCCACGCATGCGTCCTCAGTCTCTTAAAGGAGCGCATATCTCGCCCTCCTGTTTCCTGATGCAGAAGCCACCCAACCATGTGCCCCAGCCCCAGCTCCTTCCTTTCCCCGTGGTTCTCCCTGCTTCCTGGGGCTGTGGGACTTTAGTTTTAAATGTATTCTGACATCCGGGATTTGTTTTCTGTGTGACTGCAGGTGACGGTTTCTGCAGGGAGCAGAGGGCAGGGCCGGCTGACTGGGGTGTGGGGGCAGGGGAGGTGGGCCCTGACAGCCAGCCTCTCCCCTGGGCACCGGTGACCTTCCACCCTGGGCCCACCGGAACTGGGAGAAGCACTGGCATCAAATTAAGCCTTAAAGGACAGACAGAAAGGAGGGAAAGCCCTTGCTGTGAGGTAACAGGGTGACAAAGGCAGAGACACACACAGACCGGACCACCAGACCCGCAGCATCCATTCCTCCTTCATTTTGCCTCTGTCCATCTGTCCCTCCCTCCCTTTCTTCCTTCCACAGTCCTCGAGTCACCCTCAGGGCCAGGTGCGGGGAGAACCCCGCAGGTTCTCTGTCCTGGGGGCTTGTGTCTGGGGCGGGGGAGCCACTGAGATGAAGAGGAAGGCCCAACACTGTCACAGGGGACCTTGCCCAGATGGGGGCGTGCCCTCTGGAGGCTAAAGGATGGGGGTGATTAGCCGGTGGCTGAGGGGCAGTGGGGTGAAGGGGGTTGGAGAGCGTGTTCCAGGCAGGAGCGCAGCAAGAAGAAGGGCCCCGGACAAGCGGATGTTCTCAGGGTGGACAGTCCCTGACGAGGTGGCCGTGGGAGGAGGCGGAGGTGAGAGCAGAGGCTGAGGGTGCAGAGCCTCTGTTTTCTCCCCAGGACGTTGGGGAGGAAGCCAGTGAAGGGTTTTCAGCAGCGCAGGTTCAGGGAAGGTGCCACCTGGGGTGGCTGGCTGCTGGGGGTGGGGAAGTGGCTGTCTGAGGACCCCAGGCTAGGAGACGTGAGGGCTTGCCATGGTTGGGTGTGGTGGGAGCCCCTGAGCGCTTTGAGCAAGGAAGATGTGAGGCACCTAAAGGATGTTCCAGGTGAGAGCCCCGGGTGGCTTAGACCAGGGGCAGTGGTGGAGGTGCGACAGGTGGTTGGCTATTGCATATGTTGGCAAGGTAGAATCAACAGGATGTGCTGATGGAGCACACTTAGGAGAGGTGGTGGGCAAGGAGATGGGGGAGCAGGGATGAGGGATGAAGATGGGGATGAGGGATGAAGAAGGGGGAAGGAGATGAGGGTGTGGGGGAGGAGAAGGAGGATGGAGAGTGGGTGAGGACTGTGAGAGGGTTGGGGATGAAGGATGGGGAGGGAGACGAGGGATGGGGGAGGGGGTGAAAGATGGGGAGAAGGGATGTGGGATGGAGATGGGGATGAGGGATGAAGAAGGGGGAAGGAGATGAGGGCAGGGGAGGGGGAGGGAGGGATGAGGAGGGGGTGAGGGTTGGAGGTGAAGGATGGGGGAGAGAGATGAGGGCAAGGGAGGTGGGTGAAGGATGGGGAGGAGGGATGGGGAGGAGCTTAGGGGTGGGAATCAGGGCCTCAGAGCTGAGGCATGCTAACTTGAGATACCTGTGAGATGTTGCAGGTGGGTAAGATGCAGCCTGTCTCTTCAGGGGACCCAGGGCCGAGTTGGAGGAACCATCTAGGACACAACGCAGGGGCAATCTGGAGCGTTAATGGCTGTCATGCGGGTGTGAAGAACATTGCGGGCCTCTGGTGTGCTTGGGAAGGTGAAGGGGCCTCCGCAGAGGTGACAAGTTGACTGTTCCTTGAACAAAGCTTGGTAAAGAGTGGGGAAAGGCATTTCAGGCAGAAGGAACAGCAGGTGCAAAGGCCAAGAGGCACGACAGGGTGAATCCATAGTTTACCTGCAGCTTTGGCATTGAGCTTGAGCTGGGGAGGCGGGGGGTTGGGGGGGCAGATGCTGCTGGAGAGGCGGCATGCTTGGCAGTACAGACTTCCCTCTGGAGGCAGTGGGAGCCAGTGACGGTTCTAGATCAGGGGAGTGAGATGGTCAGGAGGGCCTTTTTGGAAGGTCTTGCTCTGCTCCTCTGCCAGTCAGGCCAACATCCTCCCTTTGACTCACAGGCGGAGGGGCCAGGATATGCTTCTGGGACAGTGCTTCTCAGCTGCATTCTCATTCCTGCTCTCCTAGGAGCCTCAGTAGAAGTCTTTCTTCCTAATTCTCCGTGAGATTTCACTCTACGGCTGTATTGCATATCTGTTTATGTTATTCTATGTATGTCTGCTTTTTTATAAAGAGTTTTTTTGCATGTACAGGTGACCCTTGGACAGCATGGGGTTAGGGGTACTGGCGCCCCATGCAGTCAAAAACCCATGGATAGCTTTTATCTCTCCGAAAACTTAACTACTAATAGCCTACTGTTGACCAGAAGCTGTGCTGACAACATGAAGAATCAATTAACACATATTTGGTATATATATATTAAAACTGTATTTTTGGGGCATCTGGGTGGCTCAGTCGGTTGATCATCTGACTCCTGATTTTGGATCTTTTTTTTTTTTAATGTTTTATTTATTTTTGAGAGAGAGGGAGAGACAGCATGAACAGGGGAGGGTCAGAGAGAGAGGGAATCTGAAACAGGCTCCAGGCTCTGAGCTGTCAGCACAGAGCCCGACACGGGGCTCGAACCCACGAACTGTGAGATCATGACCCTGAGCCGAAGTCGGACGCTTAACCGACTGAGCCACCCAGGTGCCCCTTGATTTTGGATCTTGATGGGATCCTTCTGAGTTGAGTATGTTCACATGAATCTGCCTCTGGGAGAGTGAGTTAAGCCACACCCTGCAAACATGGGCTGGGGGTTCCTCATCCTGGTGTTGCTCAGAAAGACTGAGCCCCAATGAGAACTGTAGTTTTTTGTTTTGTTTTGTTTTTTAAATAAAATTCCAGTTATCGAGAAAGTTAATCGCCCTTACATTGCTGGTAGGAATGTGAAATACTACCACCACTCTGGAAAATACTTCTGCAGTTCCTTCTCAAAAGTAAAAACGGATCCACCAATTGCGTTCTTGGGCACTTATCCCAGAAAAAGGAAGCCTTCTTTTCATGCAGGAACTTGTGCATGCATGTTCATAGCAGCTGTCTTTGTAAGAGCCCCAAACTGGAAACTAACCATTTGGTTAGTTTGGTCCTTCTGCGGATGAATAAATAAATAAACAGTGGTATATCCACGCCATGGAACAGTACTCAGCAACAAAAAGCAACCCACCAACTGCTAGAAATAACACGTGTTGGGGAGGATGTGGATAAAGGGGAACGCTTGTGCACAGTGGGTGGGAATGCAGACTGGTGCAGCCACTCAGGAAAAGTCCATGGAGGTTCCTCACAAAATTAAAAGTAGAATTAGCCTACAATCCAGTAATTCCACTACTGGTATTTACCCAAAGGAAAAAATACTACTTTGAAAAGATATATGCACCCCGATGTTTATGGCAGCATTGTTTACAATAGCCAAGATCTGGAAGCAGCCCAAGAGTCCATCCATAGACAAATGGATAAAGATGTGGTGTATATATGCCACGGAATATTACTCAGCCATAAAAAAGGAATGAGTTCTCACCATTTGTAATGTGTATAGGCTTAGAGGGAATAAGTGAATAAGAAGTCAGATAGGAAAGACAAATGATTTCACTGACATGTGGGATTTTAAAAAAGAAAACAAATGAATACACAGAAAAATGGACTTTTAAATACAGAGAACATGCTGGTTGTTGCCAGAGGGGTGGTGGATGAGGGGACGGTAGAAATAGGTGACAGGGATTAAGAAGTACAAACTTCTAGTTATAAAACAAGTCAGGGGGGTCAAAAGCACAGCATAGAGAATAGAGTCAGTAACACTGTCCGGTGATAGATTCTGACAATACTCATCACGGTGAGCACGAGTAATGTATAGAGTTGCCGAATTACTATGGTGTCCACCTGAAACAAATACAACATTGTATGTCAACTCTACTTCAATAATATATGTATATATTTTAAAAGGAACTGATTACTGATAATAAACAACACCTTAGATGGACCTAAAGGGTATTAAGCTGAGCGGGAAAGAGCCACTCTCTGAGGATACATACTGCATGATTCCATTTATGTAACATCTGTGCAATGACTTAATTGTAGACACAGAGAACAGATGAGTGTTTGCAGGGATGAGGAGTGGCAGGCTGATGGGTGTGACTGGAAAGGGGCAATATCAGGGGGTCCTGTGATGGTGCAGTCGAGTATCTTGATTCAGGTACATGCATAACTAGTGAAATCTGAATCAACTCTATGGATTGGGTCAAGGGCAACTCCTTGACTTTGCTGTTGTGCCCTAGGACCATATGGGTTGTGTGTTAACAGTGGGGGAAGAGTGTGTGAAACATTCTTTCACATTTCTTTGCAATATCCTGGGGATCAATAATTATTTCAGAATAAGAAGGTTAAAAAACAAATTCCACGGGCGCCTGGATGGCTCAGTCCCTTTAGTGTCAAACTTTGGCTCAGGTCATGATCTCACAGCTCACGAGTTCGAACCCTGCATCAGAGTCTGTGCTGACAGCTCAGAGCCTGGAGCCTGCTTTGGGTTCTGTGTCTCCCTCCTTCTCTGTCCCTCCCCAACATGCGCTATTTGTCTGTCTCTCTCAAAAATAAACATTAAAAAAAAAATTCAAGTTACTGGAGTTAGAAGGTACCTTAGAGGTGATGGAGTTGGAACCCTGTCCTTTTCTTTCTTTTTTTTTTTTTAATGTTTTATTTATTTCTAGAGAGAGAGACAGACAGCGTGAGCAGGGAGGTCAGAGAGAGGGAGTCACAGACTGAAACAGGCTTCAGGCTCTGAGCTGGCAGTCAGCACAGAGCCAACACGGGGCTCGAACCACGAACCGCGAGATCATGACCTAAGGGAAAGTCGGACGCTTAACCGACTAAGCCACCCAGGTGCCCCAGAAACCCTGTCCTTTTCTTAAAGTTTATTTATTTTGAGAGAGAGCGAGTGAGCACACGTGTGTGTGCACATGTGCATGAGTGCAGGAGGGGCAGAGAGAGAGGGAGAGAGAATCCCAAGCAGGCTTCATGCTTACAGAGTGGAGCCTGATGTGGGGCTCGATCTCACAAACCTTGAGATCCCAACCTGAGCCGACATCAAGAGTAGGACGCTTACATAACTGAACCATCCAGGTGCCTGGAAACCTGTCCTTTCTGTGTTCCCTGAGCCCCTTGGCCCACGTGCACCTGTAGCATTATTCTCACCTGTCTGTGGCAGGTCCCAGCAGATCAGAAGCAGAATGAGAACAGGCCTGAGTCCGGGGCCCTACGAGAGCAGGTGATGCCAAACCCGGTGGGAACGGGAGGCCCAGAATGCACTGCTCTGCCCCTCTGTGCCCTTGCTCGGGACTTTCCTACTGCCTGTCCCCTTCTTCCCCCCATTCCGCTGCCCCTTCTCGGTGAACACATCCTGACCTCACCAGACCCAGCTCGAAGTTCACGTCCTTTTCCAGGCCTTCCCCCATGCCTGGGCAAAGCAGACCTTTCTCTCCCTCAGGTCCCTTTCGGGAGGTCAGAAAGGTGAATGCCTTCAGCGGCCTGGGAGGAAAGATGAGTGAGAGAGCAGGGTACTGCAGGAACGGCACGGGCAGGGCACAGGGAGACATGGGCCCGGTGGGGCTCCAAGGCTCGGTGACCACAGGCTGCACCTAAATGGCACAGGTCCGATCAGACTGCTGAGGGTCGCCAAGGGGGAATGTGGACCCGTTGTCACCAGTTTCTTATTTTTACAAGGGAAGCCAAAACTCCCATATTATCATGGAAGTCCTCCAGATTTTTAAATGTTGGCAAAAAAAAATCATTTTTTTACAGCTCTAGCCAACATCTGCAGGTTGGATTCAGCCCATGAGCTGCCAGTTTTAAATACAGCTTATGTCTTTCTATTTTAGTATTTGTAATAATTGATTTTACTTCTCTATTTATGTCCTCCTCCTCATTAGCCTTGGGGGAATGGCCACGTCTTATCCACAGCTGTATTCCCAGTGGCTGGTCCAATGCTTTGCAGATAGAGGACGCTTAATAAATATTTGTTGAATGACTGGGTTGTAATATTACAAGCCAGACAGGGCCTGCAGAGCGGTCTGAAGAGTCTAGATGGGAACTAGGATCTCTTAGCTGGGAGTAGCCAGCGTGTCTTCAGGAGGTAGGCTGAGGAGGCAGGCTGTGTCCTTGGCCTTGCTGAGGCTGGTGGCGGTGATTGAAATTCTGCCACATCTGCTGCATGCTCTTAGAAGCACGGGTTGGGGGAATGTGCAGGCCACTGGGTCTTTCATACAAATGAGTCTGGCCCCAGGCACAGGGCCAGGCAGAAATTGGGCTTTGGGGGATAGGAGGAGGTGAGAATTTTAATAAGTTTAATAAAAACTGGAAGTAAAACACAGAGTCCTGGGAACTTCTCAGTTCTAGCAGTTTTAAATGACTTAGTGGAGTGGGCATAGCAAGGGATGCTGGGTGCTCAGGGGCCTGGTCTCAGAGGAAACATGGGGAGGCGCAAGCACTGCCTCGAGGGAAGACTGGACTCTGAGGGGCATGGCCAGGAAGGGGCAGGCCTGGGGTGTGGCCAGGAAGGGGCGGGGAATGGGGCGTGGCCTTAGAGAGAAACCAAGTCAGTGGGCTGGTCAGTTGGGCATCCTTAGGAGGAGCATGCTCTGTCTTCTCCCCCAGTGGTCAGGACTTCAGCCAGCTGAGGACTAGACAGGCAGAGGATGCAGACCCAGGGAAGTGGGTTGGGTGGGGAACTAAGGGGAAACTGAGACCAAAACCCCTTGTAGAAGAAAAGGCTGTGCTCTGGAGTCTCTTACACCTGGTGGGGGGAGGCTGGGGAGCAGGGGGTAAGGATTTAGTGTGGGGACTGGCATTCTTCATTAACCAGAGGGAAGGAGACTCCTGGGACAACTCATTGGGGCAGGGATCACTAGTCTGCACCGTTCCTGAGTGCTCTGGGCAGGAGCCAGGCCTACCCTCCATTCCCAGGGACTCCCTCCATGGCACTAAAGTTCCAGGCACTCTCCTTGCTAGAGTGAGCTTTCAGACAGGATTGGGTCTGTCTTGTCATTCCTGTATCCTTAGTACCTAGCGCAAAGCTGGGCTTCATAAATGCTTGTTCACGAGAGGAGCTGTGACAGAATGTGCCTCACTGTAACTTAAGAGACACGCAGAGGGGGGACATCAAAACCTTCCTGCCCCTCAAATCAGCAGCTGTCTGCTTGCCCCTGGGCCAGGGCAGGACACCATTAGGAACCGAGGGAGGCTGAACATGAGCTCCGTTTATCAGCCTGAGCTCCTTCTTAAGGTGGAGGCTGGAGACTCCCCAAAAAGTGCCCCATTGCAGGTATGGAGAAGTGAAGGTGAGGAGCCACGATGTGTGTGGATGAAGGGCAGGCTGCCTGAGTGCGGATTCTGGCCTCCCCACCAGCTGTGTGCCTTTGGTCACGTTCTCTATTTTCCCTGAGCCTTAATCACCCCTTCCCCCAAGTAGGTTGATAGTCCCACCTACCATATGGGGGTTTGTGAGGATTTTAAGCAGCGAGCTCGTGCTAAGCATTTAGCAGAGTGCCTGCTATGTGGTTGGCTCTCAGGGTGATGACTGCAACAGAACTGGCAATATCATGGCAGTTTGGGGATTTTCATGGTAGCTGTGATTTAGCGTTACAGTGGAGACATATATAGTTCATGTAAGGGGGGAGGAGGGCCCAGACCAGGCCAGACACAGAGCAGGGAGGATGTGTATGAGATACCCAGGAACAGAGAATCATCGAGATGTACAATGAAATTACATTTACTGCCTGTGGCCAGAGCACAAGTGGCGGGGGGTGGGGGTGGGGGTGGAGGGATGGCGCATCCAAGCCTCGCTGTTCATATTTGTCCAGTGGGGCCACCTGCACCTCCACTTCCCACCCTGTGGCAGCTTCTGAATCCCCCAGGGACTGAGAAACCCAGTTAAGCAGACGGAATAGCCAGGGCTTGGATCCTAGGTGGTGCTGGGGCAGGTGACACTTCCCAGGGGGGTATAAAGCCAAAGGGGCCTGTGGATGCTTCTTCTTAATTTTTTACACATTTTTTAGAGAGGAGAGAGAGAGAGAGCACAGAGGTGGAGAGAGGGAGGGAGGGGGGAGAGAGAGAGAGAGAGAGAGAGAGAGAGAGAGAGAGAGAGAGAAAATCAGAATCCCAAACAGGCTCCACACTGTTTCGGGGCACCTGGGTGGCCCAGTCAGTTAAGTGTGACTTTGGCTCAGGTTATGATCTCACAGCTTGTGGGTTCGAGCCCCACATTGGGCTCTGTGCTACTGGTGAAAGCCTGCTTTGGATCCTCCATCTCCCTCTCCCTCTGCCCCTCTCCCACTAGTGTGCTCTCTGTCTTTCTCTCTCTCTCTCTTTCAAAAATAAACATTACCAAAAAAAAAAAAAGACACCATTTCTGCTCCAAGGAGCTGCTGTGCTAGTAGGAAGAGATAGATAACATATATAAGTATACAAATGACCTCCTAGGTGTGATGGATGCTATAAAGAGCAGGTGTGATTAGGGGAGGCCATTGTGGTAAAGAGACATTTGAACAGAAACATTTGAGAAGGGGATTGAATTAGTTACTGCTGTGCAACAGTTTACCCCAAAACTTGGCAGTCTTGTGAGTCAGGGTTCTAGGCACAGATGAGGTGAAAGCTCTGGCCCCAAGTGTCCAGCTGCGGGCTGGGGCTGCAGTCGCCTCAGTGCTTGTTTGGGGCCAATGCATCACGGACAAGCCCACACTTGTGGTTATGGCAGCTTCTGTTCCTCACGGGCTGGCCTCTCCCATGGGCTCTTGCAACAGGGCAGCCTGCTTCCCGTGGCATAAGTGACCTGAGAAAGGGAGAGAGAATGCATGCTAAGAAGAGGGCGAGAGAGAGCCCAAGATGGAAGCCATGGTGGTTCTTCACGCCTAACATCAGAAACGACATTCCATTGTATCTGCGTTCTGTCAGTAATCCAGCCCATACTCTACGGGAGGGGATTCTGTAATGATCCCACAGCGAGGCAAAGATCATCCTCGGCCATCTTTGAAGCTGCCTACCACAGGAGACCCGAGGGAAGAATGGCTCAGATAGAGCAGTTGCAAGTGCAAAGGCCCTGAGGTAGGACTCTGCCTGGCACATTGAAGGGAGGACAAGGAGGCCAGGGTGGCTGGAGAGCAGTGAGAGAATGGAAGAGGTAGAGGAGGTCCGAGCAGGGATGGAGACGTAGATTTCTCTTGCCATCACTTAATCTCTCAGTCCCTGGCTGGGGGACTTTCAGGGTGTTTTTGACCCTCTGCTGCAATGAATATCCTTGTCTACAGATTCAAATATGTCTGAGGGTAAATTCCCAGACATGGACCCAGATTTGCTGGGTCAAAAAGAAGCTGCATTTTCAGTTGGGGCAGCCGTTGCCAAATTCCCCTCCAAAGAGCCGACTTCCTGCCGGCCACCTCTGAGGGTCCTTCACGCCTTTGGCTCCACTGGCCCCTGCCCTGGCTTGGCTTCCTCTCCTGGCTGTTTCACAGTAAAGGTTTGTGCTGTCTCCCCAGGCCCCACCTTCCCTCCGTCCCTCCCCCTCCCTCCAGACGGCCTCTGCCGCTGCAGATGGCTGGGGAGCCTAAGAGCCCCTTGGAGGACACTTCCCCTTGATGGAAATTCTCTGCACTTGGAAAACTCTTCTCACAGACGGTATCTTCTGTGTGCTTTTCCCAGGTGCTAGAAATTCCCTGAAGGCTATTCTTAGACAATGAGTTGACTTGGTGCTTTGCCACCATTTATCTCTGAGAAGGTGGCCGGCTGGCAGAGTCTACCAGAGGGAAGAGCACAGAGAACACCTGGTCTGGAGGGAGAGGCTGAGGCCTCCTTGTGCCCGCCCCCCCATAAAGCTGAGCCACACGCGATCTACATGACATTTATAGGGCCTGTGAGGCCTGGGGGTCTGAGACCCGCTGGGGTGGAGACCGCACGACTCAGCCAGCATTTACCAAGTGTTCCCTGTGTGCTCTACCTTTGCGCGAATTATGAACAAATGGGGGAAGTGTCACTTGCATGCTTAAAAGCTTCTAGTGGCTTCCTGTTGTGTTCTGAAAAAACCCCAACACCTCCCCAAACTGGTCCGCCCCCACCTCCCTGAATCCGACCCCCCACCTCTTCACAGGCTCCAGCCACACCGACCCCTTTTCCCCATTTCAAGGCCTTGGCAATCTCGGTTCCCTCTCTTGGGATTGTTCACAGGCATTTTTATGACCAACTCCTCCTAATCCTTCAGGTTCCTGTTTGAAGCCCCCTCTCAGGCCTTCCCTGAGGATCTCATCTGAAGCAGCTTCCACCAGCCACCCTGTCTCTTCGCTCTGTTTCTTCCTTGAAATTCAGTCTTTATTGTCTGTTGCCCCCACCTGAGTGTCCGCTCCACGTGGACTGCAACTCTGTCTTGCTCTCCACTGTGTCCATAAGATTTAGTAAACCATCTGGGACATGGTAGGCTTGTGTGAGCAGATGTGACTGGGTGTTGTCTTCCCTCTCCGGATGCGGAAATGGGGAACTGGAGACGGGCGGTGATTTGTTCGTGGACACGCAGCCGGGAAGTTGCAGGATCGAGATTGAAACTCAGGTGGCGTGTCTGAGCCCGACCAGGTGCCCTCTTGCTGGCTGGCTGGCCTTGACGGGCCTCACTGGCTGTCCAGAGCTGACCTGCAGTTGTCAGGCCAATATTTGGAACTTGAAGGTGGGTGGTGTCCCGGGAAGAGAAGCAGGCTGGAAGCAGCCCTCCTCATCCTCTCTTTGGACAGAACCACGCCATGCACTGTCCGTGTGACATTAAGTGTCCTGGCAGGGCCTGCGGGCTCCAAGACCCACCAGGCTGGAGATCACATGAGAGTCAACCGGTGACAGGACAGGCAGGGTCTGGGCCACCAGGGTCACCATTTGGGTCACCTACGGCTCTCCGTCCCTCCTCCTCCCCAGCCACGTTCTCATTTTTCTTGTCATCATGCTTAGTCATACCTCTTCTCCTGAGGTTCGTGTTCGGGGGTGCCCACTCCGGAACTAGCCCAGTTGCCCCTCCTCACACACCCTTAACCTTTCTGAGCCCCTGTCTCCTTCTTTGCTAAGGAGAGATCAACGGTCTCTCCTTCATAGAATCCCGAAGCAGGATCCGCGAGGTGGTGCCATTGGACCCCTCCCTCAGGCGCACGTCGAGCACCCCCTGGTGGTAGCTTCGTATTAGTCACCGTGTAGCCCAGGCATGGCCCCGCGAGGCCTTCCTCCTTCCTCAGAGTCTGCTGGGGGCGCCCCAGGCCTACGTGGTCTCTCAGATTGCCCCCACACTTCCCAGTTACTTGTTCCCCTCCATTCTTCTCCATGAGGACACACACATCATTCCCGAATCCCCTTTGCAGGGACAAGCCATGGCCAAGCGCATGTAACGTCAGGGTGTTATAAACTGACCTGGGACCCAGAGGCCTCTCTGCTCCGTAGTCTGGTGGGGGAGAGGAATGAGCCAAGAGTGATGGGGGAGGGGGGTTGGAGAGTGTGGGGGAGATGAGCAGGAGTGGGATAGCATGGTCCCCAGGGTAAGACGAACTCAGACCCCGCCCAGCATGTGTTCGCATCCAAGGACGCCGGGGGGAAGGGGCGGGGGGAGTCAGCAGGTGGATCACCGCAGCAGGAGTCCTGGGGTCAGGCAGGGGTGGGGCATGGCAGCCACACTTGCACGGCAGTGACATCGCTGTAGGTGCTGTTCTGTGAACCCATGGCTCATTCCTACACTAGGTGGGGAGACTGAGGCACAGAGCATTTAACAGAATTGCCCAGGACACACTGTCAGTAAGTGTTGGAGGCGGGATTTGGACGCAGGCAGTCTGACTCCAGAGGCCACGCGTCCCGCCTCCCGTGACAGTGTCTGAGTGGTCTGCTGGGTGGGGGAAGAGGCCCACCCAGTGTACGGGGATGGGAGAGACCTAGGAGTGGGGCGATGGGGAAGGCGTCTTCCCAGGAGCCCTAGAGGACAGGCAGCTGTCTCCGGAGGGAATTGGCAGTATGGCTGGGGAAGGTTCTGGGGGAAGCTTGGGGGGCAGGCTGGGGTCCACAGGGCCACTTCTGGGCCAGGCCTGGGGAAGGTGAGCAGAGCCCACCCTCAAGCCTTGCTGGGGCCTGCAGGGCTGGCTGGGAGGAGCCCTGGCTGTATGCTGTGCCCGGGCTCTGTGTCGAGCCACCCCTCACTCGCCCCGCCGCTTAGCATCTCCTGAGCCTTGAGCCCTCGCAGTCCGAGGTCTGCGGGCCTTGCGGCCCAGTCCCTGCCCTGTGCACCAGGGAGCCCTGCCAGGAGCTTGACTCCGAGCCTTCCTCAGAAGACAGACAGGCAGACCGGGGCCCACCCAAGATGAGTACGGAGGGGACAAGCAGAAGGTCTCAGCCAGGGCCCACAGGAGCCATGGCAGCCATGCGCAGGCCGGGCAGCGATGCCGTGACCTGGGCTGCTGGGGGCCTCTCCCCGCCATCCTCCATGAGCACCCCATCCGCCCCGAGATTTGCTGACTCAGGCAACCCCAGACACTAACCCTGCGTGAGCTGTCAGCACTGGGTGTGACCAGGAGACAGTACCCAACCCCAGGCCCCTCTGCACCCTCACCCCAGCTTTGTCCTCCCACCTCCTGGCCATGTGTGGCTCCGTCCTGGCTCCTGTCCCAGGAGAGGGGTGGGCCAGGAGGTGCCCGCAGCCCACGGGCACCTGTACCCCTCTGTGAGTGCCCCTGGGTCAGGGTCGGAATGACAGCCAGCTGGGCTCCTGAGGAGGTGACGCTGACGGCGGCCCCGCCCCCTGATCCTCCAGCCTCTGCTCCTCACTGCGCACTTCCCGCCTCCCTGCCCTGAGCCTGAGAACGGACCCGAGTCCCAGGTCTCTGCTTCCACGTCACCGTCCCGAAGGGCCGGCCCGTCCTCCTTGGCCAAACTACCTACCACTTTTCCCTCATGCCCTCACGTCCTTCAAATCATTTGTTAAACTCTGAATTCTCAGTTTATATGCTTGTTTTCTATCTTTCTTCATCAGCACGTCAGCTCCGTGAGGGCAGGGACCTTCTTGCTCTTAGATCTGCCTTCATTTCCTGAACTAGGAGGGGAGCCTGGCATACGGCAAGCACTTACTGAACATTTGTTGGATGGGAGAGGCTGTGATGGAATGGTAACACATCTGGACTTGGAGTTGGGTGGGCCTGGACCCACACATGCTGTGTTAGCCTGGGTGGATTGCTTTACCTCTCTGAGCTTCACACACTCATCTGTCAGATCGGGTGCAGCCAATCCTAGTCTTCCTGGGATTAGCCAAGGAGAGCATGAGACATGGGATGAATGGGATGGTCGAGTGCTTTGCAAACTGTAAAGCACCCAGGGGAGGGGAGGGCTGTCCGGAGGCTTTGCAGCAAGGCGGCCACTCAGTTTATTTTGCTGGTGCTCAGGAGGCTTCCTGGGCAGTGGAACTAATGGGATGGAATCACAGCGTCGCTGCAGGGAAGTGTGGAAGCTCAGAGCACTTAAAATCTAACTGGCCAGAAGAACAGGACTTGCATTTCGGCTAACTTGATGGGCAGACAGAAGAGGGGCTCTGGGAGGAATGGTTTCAAGGCTGGCCGGGCTCGAGGCGGGGCCGCCAGACCCATCCTGGGTTTCTCTGTGCAGGCCAGGGTCCCGCATGGGCCAGACGGGAGGTGAGGGGGAGGCCCATTGCGTGACACCCGAGGACAGTGAGTATCCCTGCCTATAACTTGGGCACGTGTGCTAGATATTCCCAGGAGAGAGGAGAGAGAACCAGACAGGGAGGAAGAGTCCAAGGCAGGGGTAGAAGGAAACAGAAAAAGAGGCAGAGACAGAGGCGGAAAGAGAAAAAACAAACAAACAAACAAACAAACAAACAAACAAACAAAGGGAGGGGCCTGTACAGTGGCCCCGGTGAGCACGTGCCCCAGATGGATGGCAAGATGTCGCTTTCTAGTGAGCAGCCCACCCCCCAGTGATTTCAGAGCCCCCAGTGTCTTTCCTAATGCGAGCATCTTGCCTCGAAGAGCGTGCTTCCAGTGGTCAAGATTCTTATCTTTCATGCCATGAGGGCCCCCAAAGTTAAGCCAATCCCTTCCTCTGATGTCCCACCCAAGAGAGACAATCTGTGGGCAGATTGGAGGAAAGCTGGCCTTGAACTTCCATGGGAGAATGCGTGCCCTCTAGAATGCACACCTCGGATTCCCAAGCCTGTCCCTGGGTGCAGCTAATGGGACACACCGCAGCCTGCAGCCGCGTGGGCACCTCACGCTCTCACCGGACCCTGTATCCCTCTCCCTTTGTCCCCTGCCTCTTCCTCCACGACCGCCATAGCCACCTCCACGGGTCCCCATTCACCTGCCATTTTTTTCCTAAATCACTCACTTTTCTTTGTGAAACTTAAATGTATTCAGAAAGGAAGCTTCAGATCACGACCGGAAATGAAAAACCAGAAGCACCTGCAATAAATAGAAGGGGACTGTAAAACTGCAAAAATAAAAACATTACCATTGTGAAAATGTTGGTGTAGCATCTAAACCAGCATTCCCCCCCCCGCCCCCCTCCCCGGGCGATTCTGCCCTCTCCCCACCCCCCACCCTGCCCTGGAGACGTTCAGTAAGTTCTGGAGAGATGGTTTTGGGTGTCAGCGCTTGGGGAGGGGGCAGCTAAGTAAATGTTCCTGGCATCTGATGAGAGGCTAGAGGCCAGGGACACAGCAAACATCCCGAAATGCACAGGACCTCCCCCCCCCACCCCCCCGCAGAGCATTATCTGGCCCCAGATGTCAATAGTGCTGAGGCTCAGAACTTCTGGTCTAAAATAAGCTTGAGCACCCAGGGAGGTGTGTCCCACACTTGGGCTGCTCTGACCTCGTTAGCTCCTCATCCTTCAGACTCAGCTGTAGCACCCCCCACCCCGGGGATGCCTCCCCAGACCCCAGAGCAGAGGAGTCCGGGTGTCAGCTCCTCTGGGCCCTGCACCTCCCACCTCCTGACTCTCTAGCCGAGAGGCTGGGGGTGGGGCTGGCTGGGAGCTGCTGAGAAGGCAAGGCTTTGGTTATCATGCTGGAACTGAGGCTCTTCCCCACACACGCAGCCCAAGTCCCGGGCTTGGATGGAATGTCAAGACCACGTTCCTGCGGCCTGTGGATTTCCAGGGTAGAGATGCAGAAGGCAGGGGGAGAGAGGGCCAAGACTGTGACTTGGGCATGTGGACATGTCAAGGGGGCCTTCCAGCTCTGTGTTGCAGGGCTCCAACTGGCTCCCCTCATTCCCACCCAGGCACGGGCCAGTACGCCTGCTCCCCTTCCTCCTGCCATCATCCTGCAGATGAGGGTCCACCCTCTGTCTTGGGGGGCTTATGAACATCCGAGACCATCAAGGTGGGGTTAGTGCATGCAAAGGGTCACATGGGAGCCCCAGGAGGACATCACCCTTTCTGAACAATCTCGAGGGCGCACTGGCTGTGTCTGGGAGCATGGGGCCCCTCTGCCGGGATCCCCACTGCTGTCTGCCGTCCACTCGTATTGGGAGATGACCCTTTGTGGGGGTAACCTCACACCCAGGTACCCCCGGGGCCATCCTGAAAGGGGTGGAGGTGAGGCTGGGGGCCCTGCGCGGCTGCCCTGCTCCTGTCTGCATAGTTGAATTCACTCTTTCCTGGGACCCACCGTTCTCTGCTTCTTCCCACTTCCCCCAGGCAGGGAACCTTCCTTGGTCTCTGGGTGGAGAGCAGAGAAGCTGGCTCCTCACACATTCTCCCAAGCCTTTTCCGTGCACACCTGCAATGTAGACTTCGGGACCTTGACTCTTGTTTTCCCAGTTTTCTGTGACACCTATGCCCCAGGGTCATTGAGATCTTCTCTCTAGTGACCCAAATGAAGGAGGGTAACAGGGAATGCGGGGGTGGGGGTGGGGGGCCAATCTGTGATTTTTAATATCAAAACTCATCCGAACACCAGATTGTCCTGGGCTACCCCAAGACTCACCAGGAACTGGGGTCACGGCCTAGGGGACCCTTCTAGACAGCCCCCCCCCCATCTGCGGGGGAGAGGGAGAGTCTGAGCTCTCTCATTGCCTTGGGCTTGATGGAGGTGGCTGGGATAGACAAGGCTGGTGGCAGTTCAATAAACCTAGTTTTTAAAATGGGAGGGCCCCCTATTAAATGCCACTTCTGATTTGGGCCACTTCGCTTTAAAAGGCAAATAGAGCAATGAGCAGAATCCAAACAAGCGTGATGCTAATGACTCAAGTGGTCGGAAAGGAGACCTTTGCGGGAAGGGCAGAGCGATGGCAATGATCTAGTACCGGGCAGACAAGGTTGAGGGGCGACTCGGTAATTGCCAAGCTCCCAAGGGTTCCGCTGGAGAAGAAGCCAACCGGCTCAGCCCCTGTCCTCGAGGGCAGAGCGAGAAATTAGCTTAAATTGGAGCTGGAAAGATTTAGGTTATGTGTAAGGAGGAACTTTTTAAACCCTGAAATATGCTACCAAGAGAGGCTTCGGGTTCTCGGGAGAGTGGCTAAAAATAGCCTGTTCTTTAAAAATAGTTCTGGGCAAGCTTTAAACAGCCTCAGCTCGGGCTTCTCGGCCACGGTTTTCCGTGCACGTGGACACACTGTACGTGGTCCTCCCCAGGTCAAAGGGCTCGAGGGACAGTTGGAATCGGCCTTTGGTCTCTGTCCAGACAAACATCTGGATATTTTAGATACGTACAGATAAGAGATTTATTTTTCCGTCTGTCGCCCCACTGATGGGTGTCATGAAATACCAGCCTTTAGAATCTCAAAAGTTTTCTTTCCAGGGCTGATGTTAAGTGGGTCAGCCCCACCAGTTTCCCCCAGTCTCTCCCCGTTCCTGAGGCAGGGCTCCCCACACCTGTGGGCTGACTGGGAATGCATCCATCTCAGCGAAGTGTCCACCCACCCTGGGGCCATGCTCGCCCTTCTCCTGACCTCCGCAGCCTTGGCCTGGCCACGCCCTTGGTCCCTGCCGCGTAGGGCGCCGCTGTGGCCTCTCCCGACTCCCTGCCTCCCACCTTCTCGTTCTCTACATGCCAGCCAGAGAGATCTCACAGAAGCACGTGGGAGGTTTGTCTGGTCCTTGCTTTCTTGCTTCCAGTTACATGATCCGTGCCCATTTGCCCTCAGGACAAAGCCCAGACTCCCTATGATGGTTCTAGAACTTATCAGTGTCTTGTTTATTCCTCCAGCAGCAGCTCCCCCAGCCAGGGGCCCTTCCGGCCCGCCAAGCCACTTGGCCTGTGGGCTCTGCCGGCGCTGGGTCCACTGCCTGGCCCACCTTGCTCCCTCTCAGCCCGCAGCTCTCAGCTTGGGTGTCACCTTCTCTGGGTGACATTCTTCTCTGGCCTTCCCAGGGGCTCCTGGCCTTCCCCTCCGCTGCCCTGTGGCACATGCCACAGGTCGTCTGCTTCTCCCGTCCCCCCCCAAGCACTGGGAGGCCGGTTTCACTGGCTCCCAGCATGTTCCCCGCAGCTGAAAGAGAGCCTGGCACACAGCAGGTACTCAATAAGTGCTCGGTGACCAATCAACTGGAAGTCAGGCCACCCCAGCAGGGGTTTCCCCTTTGCTGCCATCCTGGCCTGTGTCTTTGGGTTTCTGCTTCCTCCAGGTCCCTGTCAGCCCCTGTGTCACATCCCAACATGACATGCATGGCATGTTGGCAAATCCAGATCAGTGCCCACATACACAAGGGTATTTATTTAGACACGAATGCTCTCCGAACGTGCGGAGCAATAACTTAGACAGCATCTTTAATAATAAACTCCATTATAAATTAATCAGCCGCTTCCCTTGATGTCTCAATTAAATGGAGCATGCCATTAGCATAATATGTGGAAACCCTGCAAAAGGGAGCCAGGTCAGATGCAAGACAGGTGCTGGAATCCAGTTGGGTGTCTGACCCAGGCGGCATCTCCAGACCAGAGACCGTTTCCACAGGAGGGGCCAGGGTTGGTGCTCCTGTGTGTCCTCTCTCAGCGCCGGTGTCTGTCGCCGTGCGGCCTGACCTCGCTTTACGCTCCTGAGCACACGACCTGAACGCACACGGCGCTGCTCCACGCCCCGTGCACTTCCATCCGCCGTCGGCATTTCCCGACTCCCAGAAAAGGCTATTTCACCCCTTGGCTCACTCTCAGCTGGCGGCCTTGCCTGGCTGGGGGGAGAGAAAGGAGGAAAAGCTGCCTCCAGCCCCTTTGTGCTGTGTAGAAGTTTCCTACCTTCTCTCTGCCCAGCTCCCGCAGCCGCCCTGGGCCCCTTCTGATCATCATTCTCCCCATCTACCTGGGGCGGGTGCAGGAACATTCCACGCAGGTTTTGATACCTTCCCTGGGATTATTTCACTGCTTTCTCCTCTTATCAGCCTGTTGTAGCTGATCACTTGTCCCCAATGGCCTGTGTGGTGGCAAATACGACAGTCACTTGTCCGTCTTCATCTATGACCTCTCAGGCTGCTCCTTCTTGACTTGGGTGCTTCGCCCGGCCCTGGTGAGGCCACACTGGTTTCCTCCTGCTGCTGGCTCCTTCTACCCTCTTCAGCCCCATCATCGGCACCATCCTGGGCCTTCTACTCCTACAATCTCTCTGCAGGTGGTCTCTCTCTCTCTGCCAGTGACTCATGCATTTAATCCCTAGCTCGGACTGTTCCCCAAACCCCAGGCTTGCACACCAGCCACTTGCTTGCTCTCTCTGTTTCCATATAAGATAGGCATTTCCAGGGGCGCCTGGGTGGCTTAGTCGGTTAAGCGTCTGACTTTCGCTTAGGTCATGATCTCGCGGTTCGTGGGTTCGAGCCCCGCGTCGGGCTCTGTGCTGACTGCCAGCTCAGAGCCTGGAGCCTGTTTCAGTCTGTGACTCCCTCTCTCTCTGACCCTCCCCTGCTCACGCTCTCTCTCTCTCTCTCTGCTAGAAATAAATAAAAACATTAAAAAAAATTTATTAAAAAAAAAAAAAAGATAGGCATTTCCAGCTAATGTGGCCCACGTGGGATCCCACCCAACCCAACGCCCTCCTTCCTTTATCTTCTTCGACTTAGTGGATGGCACCACCGTCTGCCCAGGTGCTCAAACCAAAGCTCTGGAGGTCATCCTGGGCCCCAGACAATGAGCCCCCATGTCCAGCCCTTCAGCACATCCTGTGTCCCATCAGCTAGCTGCAGTTCACACCTGCCTGGGAGCTGCCGGCAACTTGGGGCCAAATCGCAGGCCTCCTGCAACGGGCCCCCAGCCGGGCCCCTCTTCTCTCTCTTTACCCAGTAACCAGCATGCATGATAAACACAAATTGGGCCCCTGCTTTGCCCCCTCCCACCCCCCATCCCGTTGGCTTCAGTCACACTTAGAATAAAAGCCAGGCTCATCACTGTGGCTCTTGAGATGCTGGCTGCTGCCTGCCCTCCTGGCTCGTCTCTAAACACCTTGTCCGTCCCTCTCTGCAGGGGCCTCCTCACCTTTCCCCTGACAGGTCAGGCTTCAGCCTTCAGCCTTTGCCAGGCCTCTAGCCTGCTCTCCCCCAGCCCTCCCGGTGGCTGCCTCCTGGTCCCATTCAGGCCTTTGCTTACAAGTCACCTCCCCTGACCACCCAGTCTGAGCAGCTCCTGGGATCTCTCCCGTTACGTTGTCCTGTTTTGTAATGCATCCTGGCACCTTTCACCACCTGATGCTTTCTTGTTAACCCACGTGCTTGTTGTCTGGGCCTCAAGGGCAAGGCATCGGTCTGTCTATGTCAGTGGTCTCCATGGCTGGACCAATGCCTGGCATGTGAAAGCATTCAATAAATATTCACTGACTGATTGAATTAATGAATAATAAATAAATGAATGATGACTCCGGATCTTGGCTCATGTAGACAACTCGCCCTCCAAAGTTGTCAAAATCGGGCCCTGCCCTCGTTCAGTCCCACATCAAGGACCCGGGACTTCCACCAGGCAGCCTAATGCCCTGCCCCCACGCACCTTGACATCCATGGTCATCTATTCATTCATCATATATAACTGTGTGCTGGGGACCACGGACCTGGTCCCTGGAGGAGTATGAAGTCTAGAGGGCCTAGATAGTGAGTCTCAAGCATTCATTCATTCATTCATTCATTCATTCATTCAAGAAACACCACTATAAGACCTCCTACATGCCAAGCACTGTACTTGTGCTTGGCATGTAGGTGCTTTACAAGTATAAGCCACTGGATACTCCTATGAGTCTATGAGGAAGGTGCTATTGTTATCCTTGTGTTATGTTGAGGAAACTGAGGCACAGAAACGGGGGGATCACCTACCCAAGGTCACACAGCTGGTGCTCATTTTGTTTCACTTTACCCTTTGGCTTTACCCTGGGCTTAATGTCCTGACCCTCTGACGTTGTCTCTTCATTCTGGGCCCACATCAGCCCCTCTGGACTTGAACGCAGATTTCCCTTCCTCAGTCTGAGCAGTGGAGGCCTGGGCGGGGGTTCACAACAGCCCTTCTGACTCTTGGGTTGGCTCTGACCCTGCGGTCAGCATTGCTCTTAGAGTTCTCCAGGGTCTCCCAGGGGCTGGGAGGAGCTGCGCCTGCCTCACTGTGTGGGTCGGGTCTCCCACTTACAGTGTCAGGAGTTGGAAAATGAGATTCACAGCTGTGCATTTCCTGGTGTGGGGCCCCGCCAGGAAGCAGCAGTAGCGGAGCAGAAAAGCCTCTTTCATGCTAATTTAGGAGGTGCAGTAACTCTGCAGAAAGTCACTTTCTAATTCACAAGAGTTGGAGACAAAGCCTTCTGCAGAGGGTTTGTATGACAGATGCTACCGTGGACTTCCCTTTGCAGACCAGATGCACTTCCAGAAACACGGGCGAGGGTCGGATTTTTAAAGGAGACTCTTCAAAATGCAATCAGAGAAACTCACCAGCCTATATTTGAATGAATTATCATTTTCATTTATTGACTTTTCTTTTCTTTTTTTTTTTTTTAATATTTTTATTTATTTCTGTGAGAGAGAGAGAGAGACAGCATGAGCAGGGGAGGGTCAGAGAGAGAGGGAGTCACAGACTGAAACAGGCTCCAGGCTCTGAGCTGGCAGTCAGCACACAGCCCGACGCGGGGCTTGAACCCACGAACCGCGAGATCATGACCTAAGCGAAAGTCGGACGCTTCACCGACTAAGCCACCCAGGCGCCCCTCATTTATTGACTTTTCTTAAGGCACAGCCTTTCATATTTGGGAGTAAATGGAATTCGATGGAGAAATCACTGCTTTTCCAAACTAACAATTTAGAAAATGATTCTGCCAACAGGCTGGGTCTGGCTTCTGGGTCTACCAAGGAGTTCCCGTCGTGTCCCCACTGCCCTAATAGAGAGAGTGGTTGTTCTCATGAACACTTTCCTTCTTTAGTAGATGCTCGTTAGAATTACCTACGTCTACTAGTATCCCATTTTATAGATGAGAAAACCAAGACACCCAGAGGCCATGTAACTTGGAGAGCATCTGGACTGGCATAGCGCAGAAGAAACTCAAGAAGTTAGGACAGCTGAGGATTTGGAGAGTGAGCCCCTCTCCCCAACCCAGAAAGGGACTAGTTGGGGTAATCAAGGGGTCGCGACTCCACTAAAGGCGCAAGCCTCCTGGGTAAGGCAGCAACTCTAGGGAGAATGAGCACTGGGAAGTGAGGGGGGAGGGTCTGTCCTCCCAGCTAACAGCCTCTACTGTGAGTTATAAGGGGTAAAAGAGTGTGGCATTGACACAGGAACTGAGGCAGATCAGTCAAATAGAGCGACATCAGGAAACACTCATGTACAGGTGGGGCTTGGAATGTAGTGTCATTTAAAATCAGTGGGGGAAAGGACAGGTCATTCTATAAGGATTCAAGACAATTAGCTACTCATTAAAAACACTTAACCTTGATCCTTTACTCACACCATTCACCAAGATTAATTCAGGTGACTTAATATAAAAATATAGGACAATGCATTTACGGGCATTTCTTTTCCAAAAGGTAGACATAGCACGTGAAAACTGCAAAGGAAAAGATGGGTAAATTCGACTGTATCAAATATCAAAATGTATGACAAGAGCAGCTTTATTCATAATTGCCAAAACTTGGAGGCAACCAAGGTGTCCTTCCACAGGGAGACAGACCACAGGTGAGTGATCTGTGATGTGTCCAGATGATGGAACATTATTCAGCACGAAAAAGCCATGAAGAGACGTGGAGGAACCTTAAATGCATATTGCTAAGTGAGAGAAGTCAGTCCAAGAAGGCTTGATTCCAACGATATGACCTTCTGGAAAAGGGAAACCTATGGAGCCTATAGACAGATCAGTGGTCGCCAGGGGTGCAGGGAGGCAGAGCGGGAGGGAGGGAGAAAAAGGTGGAGCATGGGGGACTTTTAAGACTATGAAACAATTCGACACAGTAATGGTAGCCACCTGTCACTAGACGTTTACCAAAGCCCATAGAATGTGCAACATGAAGAGTGAACCCTGATGTAAACTAATCATCAGGTTCTAATAATGGATCAGCATTCGCTCATCAATTGTAACCAACATACCGCACTATGCAAGGCGTTAATCATACAGGAGGTTGTGGCGGTGGCAATTGGGGACACGTGAAAACTCTCTGTGATTTTCCCTTGCTTTTCTATGTCCCTAAACCTGCTCTACCAAGTAAAGTCTATTAATTAAAAAACAAAAAGATGTTTGGCATATGGGAAAAGACAGAGCAGTAAACTCTCAGGCAGTCAACAGGACAGGAAGGATTAGTATTCAGAATACATAAAGAATTCCTACCAACTCATAAGGGGACATTTTTTTTTAAAGGAAAAATTGACAAAGGATACAGACAGGCACTGACTAGACAGAGGTAGGAATGGTCAATAAACACCTGAAAAACACCAAGCTCACTGGTATGAGGGAAATATAAAATTTACAGCAGTGTTGAGGTGTCATTCTGCTTCATGTGATGGGCACAGTTTTTCATGTTCTGGGATCTCCAGGGTTGGTGGAGATTGAGGTAAGTATTCCCAGACAACTGGCAGAAGCACAGGATAGGGCTTCCATGCAGGAGAGCCCTTCCCCGACATTGACTCAGATTTAAAACACATATGCTTTATGACCCAGCAATTCTCATTATTCTGTCCGGAGCAATATTTGCTTGTATCCACAAAAAGACTTGTAAAAAGGTGTTCATTGCAGCATTGCCTGTAGACCCAAAATCAGGAGGGAAAAATCCTAGTGCCATCCATTGACTGGGTAAAGAAAACATGGTACTTCCATGTTATTAAGGAATTGTATGCATCAGTTCCAAAGAATAAGCTGTCTCAGTCAGGTACCTCTTGGCAAGTTCACCCAGAACTGTGTCAAGTAAAGAAAAAAGATATCCATATGGATCACCGTTTGCCTCCTTCCAACAGCCTGAGCCAAGGCAGAGAGGACCAGAGAGGGTGCTGTTGGATGGATGGGAGAGTCCAGCACAGTTTTGTGGTGCCTGCCAGGGCACGCCGTGAGGATGCGGTGTAGGGTGTGCTTGGGCCTGGCAGAGACAGCCTCGGGGAGGCTGGGCTTTTGGAGGCGGCCTGAGCATGTGTCATGGTGCCCAGATTTCCTCCCCAGGATTTCCTGACTCAAGAGCTCCCCCCAGCCCTCATCTGCAGTCAGGGAAGAGCGAGAAGTGTCCGTGAAGGGCTGACCTGGGCTCAGAGCTGCAGACAACCGCAGAGTCCCTGGTCCCTTTGGGCCAGGGATCCAGTGACTGGAGTGAGGCTGGTGCCAGCTAGGCACACCTCTCCTCTGCTCTGTTTTCCATGACCTCACATTGGTGGCTTGACGTTAGTTCATAGAACTATGGTGGCTATAGTTCCACCACCGAACCTGACAGAGGCTACAAAATCAGGGCTTTTCTTTTTCCTCTGGAGAACCAGTTGTGAAACGTTTATCTTCACCCTACGAGAATGTGGGATGGCCTCCTCCCCCCATCCCCCACGCATGGCTCCAGGACACAGAGTCCCACTCCCTCTTTACTTCCATCTTTACTAAATATCTATCGCTCCACTCCTTATCTCCATCTTTTCTTACGCCCCCTCTTCTTGAAGAGAGAGGGTGGTGGGGCAACCGGGGGAGAGTAGACATGCACAGGGCAGCATGGGAAGAGCCCTGGAGTTGAGGGCATTGGGCCCTGGACACCAGTCACAGCGATGCCATTACTTCCTTTGTGACCTTGAACATACTTTCCCACTCCAGGCTTCTATTTCCTCCTCTGTGAAACGGAATAATCGTATTCAGGGCTACCATATACAGCCTTGTAGACATTGTTCTGCTTCCACTCTGGGGAGGGGCATGCACGTAGATGGTATTGTGAACAGAGCTCTATGGAGATGTGCAGTAGGCAGCCGGAACAGCGGTCCATAGTCCTGATCGTGGTACTTCATGATACTTCAGAGGGTGGTTATGAAAATTAAGAAGTAATAATACAAAGAAGTAATAATACAAAGTGCTTGGTACATGGCAGGTGCACGAGCATGATTGTTTTCCTTTCTTGTTATCTACCCCTTCCCTCCTCATCAACAGTGTATCACTCTGTCTTAAGGTTTGGTTCCTGAGGGCTCCAGATGCCACAGTCCACACAGAAATGTCTCCTGGTCTATAACAATCCTCGTAGCTGTAACGATTACATGCCACTAGGCACCGAAACAAGGCTGCCTTGCCTCATTTGACTTACTCTTCGCCTTACCTGTCACAGTCCTCATCTTCAGATTCAAGGATTTGAAGCTCAGAGAGTGATGCTTTGCCCAGTGCTGTGTGATGAAAATGTGGTGGGAGACAATTCCCACTCAGATCCCTTGGAATTCAAGGTCCTCAGCCAGTGGGTTCAAAGATTTTTGACCATGAGCCACAGAAGAAACCATATCATGTTTCAGCCACTGCACACACATACACATGGATAGAACTGAAAAGTCTTACAAAACAATATTCACTCCTGCTGCATGTGATGGTATCAGATATTTCTATTCCATTCTGTTGCATTCCATTCCATTCCGTTCTTGTCATTGTTTTTTCTAACTCTGGCAACCAACTGTGGCAATCGATGAAGGTGATTTCATGACCCACTAGTCTAGTGAATCAAGACCTGAAGTTTGAAAAATTCCCTCTAGGCTGCTTCTCCCAAATGACCTCCTAACACAGGTATCAGCAAACTATAGCCCATGGGCTAAATCTGGCTTAATGCCTGTTTTTGTAAATAGAGTTTTATTGGTACACAGCCATACTCATCCATTCATATATTTATTATCTATGGCTCTTTTGTGCTACAACAGTAGAGAAGTAGTTCCAACAGAGACTGCATGGACCACAGAGCCCAAAATATCTACTTACCGGATACTTAACAAAATGTTTGGGTCTCCCGGGTGGTTCCGTCGGTTAAGCATCTAACTCTTGGTTTCGGCTCAGGTCATGACCTCACGGCTTTGTGAGTTCAAGCCCCACGTCAGGCTCCGAGATGACAGTGCAGAGCCTGCTTGGGATTCTCTCCCTCTCTCACTGCCCGTCCCCCGCTTGCGATGTCTCTGTGTCTCTCAAAATAAATAAATAAACTTAAAAAAAAAAGAAAGAAAAAGTTTGCCCATCTGTGCATATCGGACTCTGTGTCTCCCTTATTTAATTTCTCCACGTCTGCCCTTCTCCCTCTTGCTCAAACTCAAGCTCCGTGGCTGGCTTAGAAAAGCACCACCGTCTGGCTTCCCTGCTCTGGTCCTGCCAGTGGCTCGTCCCCTCCCAAGCTGTCCCCCAGCACTGACAGGCCCACAGGACACAGGTGGACGGAGCCCCCACCTTGCTTCCTGACCCCTTGTTCTGCTCCCCCCACAGGCCTCCTGGGAATGGTAGCCCACATGATGTACACACAGGTGTTCCAGGTCACCGTGAGCCTTGGCCCTGAAGACTGGAGACCCCACTCCTGGGACTACGGATGGTCCTTCTGGTAAGTGGCCTTTGGCCTTCAGACACCAGAGCCTCCACGCATGCTGGGAGTTCAGCAGCTCGGCCCGGGTAAGGGAGGAAGGGCAGAAGAAGGCAAGGGTAGCCCAGAGTCCACAGGGACTTGGAGACCCTAGACTTGGGGTTGGCAAACTATGATCCATGGGCCACGTCTGGCCCACCACCTGTTTCTACGCAGCCCTCAACCTCAGGATGGTTTTCACATGTTTAGATGCTTAAAAACCAATCAAAAGAAAAATAACATCTTGTGGTGCATGAAAAACATGTGGAATTTAAATTTCAGTGTCCATAAATAAAATTTTATTGGGACAGACCCACTCTCCTCTTTTACGCGTTGCCTTGTGGCCACCTTCACGCTGCAGGGGCAGAGCTGAGTGGCTGTCATGGACGTTGAATGGCCCACAGAACCTACCAGATTCACTGCCTGGCCCTTTACAGACAAAGTTGGCCGACCCCTGGCACACGGGCTGCTCTGGAAGGTGGAGATGGAAGCTGATGAGTGGCGGGGGGTGGGGGTGGGGGAGCCTGAAAGGCCTGATAGGTTACATGTGCAAAAGCAAGGCAGAATCAGTAGACTCCCAAGCCAAGTGAACAAGAGGTGTGTGTTGATTTGGGTGACAGAGAAGTCCAGGTGGGTGAGCCAGGGGGCCTCGGGTCATGATGGAAAAATCCATCCACATCAGTCCCAGCAAAATGGAAATGCATTGGTTCCTCTAAGTCCAAAGCGCAGCTCTGTCTTGGACTTCAGGGTACATTTGAACCAGTGTCTCTGATGCCCTCAGGGTTGACTGTTCCCCCTACGGTCATCTGCACGTTAACCCTGCCCCTGGGTGCGTTCTCCTCCTGGCCGTGAGGGGGCTCCCTCCTGGCGCTTCTTCCTTCACATACAGGGAAAAGTAGGGTTTCTCTTTCCCCAACAGTGACCGAAGTCCCGAGGCTCCCTCGAATGGTCCCAACTCAGGTCATTTTCTCTCTCATGAGTCATCACCACAGCTGAGGGAAGGTCATGAGCTTATTGGCTCCCTGTGTCCACACTTACCTCTCTAGTGAGGCAAGAGCCGAGACCTCTCCAGCGGTGAATGAGTGGGACGGATGCTGGATGCGTTACCGCAGTGTCTGCTCCAGGCACAGTGGACCCAGGTAGTCAGGTGATTCATCAGGAGCTTAGGCATTCTCCCCAACCCCCATGCCTGTCTCTGCTCCCTTGGCTTCATTCACAAGCAGCTTTTCCCTAAGCAAAGATGGCCACTATGCCTAGCTCTAGGCTTGCATCTTACAAAGGTAGCAATACCAGCAGAGAGATGGGGCTTCTTTCCAAGATTTCCAGCCAAGATCCTGGTTATGGCTCTCATTGGATTAGCTTAAGTCATGTGTGCATCCCATGACTGATGATTTAGACCCTGAAAAGCCGAGACTGCCCTGATTGGTCTGACCTGAGTCACAATGTCCAGGGGGAGGGAATGGCCCCACCCAATCAACCCCTTGGACAGAGAGAGGAGGAGCCTCCCCGGTGGAAAATTAGGGGTGAGGCGGGGTTATCAGAAGAAGGAACACGTGTTGGAAAGACAGCGACCACAGTAGTCCATTCCATGGGGTACGCAGGCTTGCTTCTGGTGGCTGGGGACCATTTATCCACTCAGTCATTTTACGTGCATTTGCCGATTGCTTCTTCGGGGACAGCCACTCTCCTAGGTGCTGGCTGCACAGCTGTGGCAAAGACAGTGTCAGGACAGGTGAATGAGACAAGTAAACAAGCTATGATGAGGATTTGGGGGGTTCACAGACTGCTGTGGGAGCACAGAGGAGGGGTCGCTGACCCAGCTTCTGGCAGGGAGGGTCCTCTGGGAGGAATGTGATCAGGCACAATGTGGAGGAGGGACTAAGATGGTGCGCTGAGCAGGGGGCACAGGAGGCACAGGGACTTTGGAGGAAGGTGGTCAGAATGGAGTAGGAAGGACCCTAAGAAAGACCCTCTTTCCGACCAGTGGGGACTCTTATTAATTTCACCCCTTCCCACTCTCTGGTTCCTGATTTGTAGAGGCGTGTCCCTTAAAGGGACCTTGACCCTCCTACACCATCCCTGATCCCTTTTACGTGGAAGGATCGCAGGGAAACCAGCTAAGCCTCTGGTGCTCCCTTCCCCTACACTCCCCTGCCTCTAGCAGTTCTCGCCTAAGCTCTTGGTCTTGGAAGGTAGTCACCTGAGCCAGAGAAGGGGGCGAAGGAAAGGTATGAACGCTGTTGAGTGTGAGCATGTGTGTACAGTTCGTGCCGTGGATGGAGGCCTGGTACGTCATCATCGCAGCAGTGCTGTGTGATGGCTACTTCGTGGAGAGGAAACTGAGGCACAGGGCACTCAAGTAACCTGGCCAGGGTCTCTGGCCACTGAGTGGCAGAACTGGGATTTGAACCCAGGCAGTCTGGCTTCAGAGCCCACACTCCCCACCTCTGTTTTCTGCCTCTCCAAGAACGGGGCAATACATAGACACTTCATGGATGTGCATAACACACTGTTTGATACACAGTACGTGCTCTTGAACACCAGCCCTTCTAATACTACCGATTTCAATATGAAATTTAACACCTGAAACCCCCCCATGTGCATGTGTGAAACCTGAGGCTCAGAAGGGTCGGGTCACTCACCCAGAGCCCCACAGCCTTAAGGCGCAGTAAGATTCTAGAAGCCCCTGGTTCTCCACCCCGGCTCTCACTGTCGAGAACAGAGCCTGCTGGTGTCGACTGTGGGAACCTTCCTTTTGCTGGAAGCTGGCCTCCTGCCCTGCTCCTGTTCCTTTGGGGCTGGCCTCATTCTCATTTGACTTATTTAAGGCCGGGGCCCAACGTGCGGTCCCTATTAGGGCTGATCCATTTCTTCTTGTCACCAAGGCCTGCAAGATGGATCAACCCCATTTTTCATCCCTTGCTTTTGGGGCCTTGCCAGGGCTGCGCAGTGTCATTTCTCTTGTTTAATATGTGTGAGGCCATTTGTCAAAATTCTGGCCCCAGCACCTCCCCCATCCCCAACCCAGGCACTAGAGAGGAGATCAGCGGGGAGGCCAGAGAGCATCCCCCTCTGTCTCCCTGCCCAGCAGGGCAGGACCGGCCTCCGGGACTGGGGGGGGCCGAGGATCAGAGATGCCCAGCTGGTGTTGGGCCACTGGCTTCTGTGAGGGACACCTGCACAGGAAGGTGAAGCTTCCAGCTGAGAGTCACACAGCCTCTTTCACACCTTGCTGATGGGCACTGCCGGGCTACGGTGGGTGAGCACTGTGGAGGGGTGGATGGAGGGCGGCCTCTGGGCTCAGAGAGCTTGGGAGTAGATCCCCACTCTGACCCTCACCTACTGTGGACTCTCACCAGGTCACTCTGCCTCCCTGTGCCTCAGTTTCCTCAGCTGTAAAATGCGGAGATGGCCCGAGTCTCTACTCATGGGCTCTTACAAGCAGTCTGTTGGTTTTTTGTTGATTTATAATGCATCACACTGAAATTTAGTGGCTTAAAGTAAAAATGTGTTATTGTCTCTTATGGTTTAGTGGGTTGCCTGGGCTTCAGTGGGATGCTGGCCGGTCCTGGAGTCATCTGGGGCGTGGCTGGGCTGGGGGTGCAAGCCAGCCCCTCCCAGCGCTGGCTGTGGGTGCTGGCTGGGGGCTCAGCCAAGCTCTCAGTGGGACCAGCTCCTCCAGCCCGGTGGCTGGGCTCCTACGGGGAGTAAGCATTCCAAGAGATCTGAGCAGGAGCGACAAGTATGTTTTGTGACCTTGCCTCAGAAGTCACACTTTCACTTCTGCTGTGTCTGTTGGTCAAGAGCAAATGATGGGCCAGATTGAAGGAGAAGGGCCCCCTCCCCACACAAAACATAAACCCCAGGAGGTGAGTCTGCCGATGGGGGGCATTCTTAGGGAGGGGCTACAGCGAGGACTATGTGAAATAGTGCTCAGAGGTGCTTGGCACAGAGGATGTGCTCCACGCGTGTCTCTATGAAAGGCAGGCAGCCCAGCCTTTCAGTGAATCTCTAGAGTAGCTAAGGCATGCTGCACAGGGTTGCTGTAGGGACTATGCAGGGCCAGGCTCTTAAAGTGTTTGGCACATAGTAAGCGCTCATAAACGGTGGTGATTATAAATGGCAATAATGACATTGAGCCTTTGGAAATGCAGCTCTCACTGGCTGGGAGGCCTGTACCCCAAAGGTCCATGCGGATGACACCCTGTGGTATGCAAGCTGCCCCGTGCCGTCCGTTCTCTGGCCTCCACTCGCCCCGGATGCGCCGCCCTCATTCGCTTCCGGGACGTTAGCGTTCTGTTAACATCCAGCCCTGGACGTGACTTCCTGTCACTGCCCAGCTTCCTGCTCTGGCCCTGACAAAGCTCTGGAACCCCATCCTCACCCTGAGCCCAGAGAGAGACCTATGAGCCCTCCCAGCCTGTTTGGGTGTTTTCCAGCTCTGTGTCTCAGCTCCCCAAGCTGTCTGGTCACGCAATTAGCCCAGGGGCTGAACCCAGCCCATAGACGTTTTGTGTGGCCCACCACGATGTTCCAGAACAGTTGTATTTGCTCTTAACATCCAAAAAGGTAAACACCTTACATAAAACGCCAAGTTTTGGGCTTCTCTTGACAGTTAGAGGCTACGTCCTTGCCTAAGTGGCATTGCCACATGGCAGCAGGGGGCTGAAGGTGAGAGGTGGCTGTCCCTGTAGATGGGGCGCATGCTCTCCGGTTCACCCCTGTCCCCACCAATCCCTCTTGCCTTATATTTTCCTCACTTCACCGTCCAGCTGACTCTGTAGGAATGTGAGTTTGTGGCCCCTGTATGGGATGCCAGCATGTCTGTTTTCCTGGAGGTGGCGGGAAAGTGGGAGGCTTGTCAGTCTGTCAGTCTGTGCTTCTGTTTTCAATTTGGTCAAAGTGGAGAAAGATAGGAAAGAGGCCCCTCCTACCACAACACACACCGTGAAACCCCAGTCCTGAGCATTCAGTTTGCAGACTGAGGGTAGGAGAGCGTTACCGAGTTGTAGTCTTTATAAGAGCTAGAAGCCTAGAGAGGTTAAGCAATTTGGCACAGGTCACACAGCAAGACAGCAAGTCCAGCTAGGTCCCAGGGGGGCGGTGCCTCTCTGTTTGCTTCTGGGACCCCATCTGTGTGACGTGTGATGGCCTCACTGCTACCCTCCTCCCTTCTTCCCCCTTGCTCCCTTCCGGTCTCCACAACCCTGTGTAAACCGCAGGCTAGCCTCTTCCCTCTCCCTCGGGACCCTCGGCTGTCCTGCCCTCTCTGGCGGCCTTAGCTGGCATTTCAGCGGGTGGACCCCTTAGGGGTGGGGGGTTCTGCTGTCATGGTGGTAGAAGAACCTTGGCCCCAAAGAGCCACTGGTAAGGATATGTTTGCTGGTGTCCCTGCTGAGAGGCTGTGTGCTCAACAGGAAGCTCTCGTTCTCTCTCATGTCCCCCAAGGCAGGTGGCCCTTGCCTCCTTTCGTTTAAGACCAGGGAGGGGAAGGAGAGGTGTGGCTGCCCAAGGATGCCTTCTGGCCATGGCTGGACTACCTGGGCCCCCAGAGCCTGCCATCATCAGCTCCTGGCCCCGTCAGCTCTGGGGCACTGAGCGTGGCCTGGCCTGGTCATTTGTGTCCTGTGCTGCACAGTGACTGCCCATCTGGCCTGAAAGAGGACTAGGGCTACCTCCCTCAGTGGTCAGCTAACAGTCTTCCCACAGAGGAGGGCCTGGTGCTATACATTGCATCTCTGAATCTGCCCCCAGCATTCCCCTGCTACCCCCGTCCCTGCAGGTCCCAGAGGACTGGCACAGCCACTCTGTCCACCCTGTCACCCTCCCCTTTCCTCCCCACAGTGTCCATTCTGCTCTTGGCTCCAAAAACCAGGCCAACCACCCACGTACCTCACAGCACCAGCTCAGGGGTGCACTGGCTCAGAAGCGCATGCGGCAAACAGCAGGAAGTGTCCCAGCCCCAAGGTTTTCAATCAGTGCCCTGCGTGAGGGCCCAGAGGGGTATTAGGGTGAGGCGTGGCAGAGAGGATGCAGCCCTGAGCCCCTCACCTACATTAAAAGCAGAGCAGTTTTTTTATATCTGTTTCAATCTCTAGAACTATTCAGTCTATAAATATTTCTTGAGCACCTATGTGCCAGGCACTGTCCTTGGTGCTGAAGATATGGCAGTGAACTAAACAAAACTCCCGTTTTCACGAAGCTGATGTTCTAGGGCGGGGGTGGAGAGACTACTGCTTCTGGGGAGATGGAATAGACATCCTTCCCCCTATTCCTCCTGCTAAGTACAACTATTCTCCTGGAACATCACACATACAGCAGCATGAGAGGATGCTGGAAGGTAGACAGGAGACAGGGACTGAGAGCATATTGCTGAGTGCTTTTTGGCTAGCGCATCCCGATTTGCACATGAAGAAGTCAGCAACCCAGCAATGCGAAAAGGCACTTGTACACACACGCGTGCGCACACACACACACACACACACACACACACACACACACACCACATCTCTCTATAGCCAAAGACCAGGAAAAGGGCAGCCTGCCAAGACAGAAAGTTTAGCCATAACTGCTCTGTATGGTGATACCTCACAGCAAAAAGCAACAACCCCAACAAACTGTGGTTTGACTGCAGTCACGCCAAGGTTAGAGTCCCCTCACCAGGCTGTATGGAGGCACCTAACTGCATGCTCTGTCACCTGCTCTGGTGGTGCCCGAGTAGGGAGCTGAGACTGTCACTTTGCTGGAAAAGGAACAAGCCCCAGCCCTTCCCAAGTGGCACTGGAGATCACATGGGGAGCCTGGACCTCTCCCCCAGTAGGCAGGAACATGACTGAACGTTTTCCCCCTAACACTGGGAGTCCCACTCTTCCTCAGCACAGAGCTGGAAGTTCTTGCTAGTGCGATAAAGCATGAAAACTAAATAAAAGGCATACAGATTGGAAAGGAAGAAATAAACCAGACTTGTTTGCAGGTGCCATGATTGGCTATGTAGAAAAGTCCAAGACAGCTACAAAAAAAAAAAAAAAATGCCTAGGCCTAATGTATAAGTTCAGTATAGTTTCAGGATACAAAAAAAAAAAAATGCAAAAATCAATGACATTTCTGTAAACTAGCATTGAACAGCTGGACAACAAAACTAAAAATACAGTACCATTTGTATTCAAAACAGTGACTGCTTCATCATAAATCTAACAAAACATTTGTAGGCCTTCCATGCTGTAAACCACAAAATGCCCGGGACAGAAATCAGAGAAGATCTAAATAAAGGAGCTATCTAGCGTGTTTGGGGTATACCAGTTCTCCTCGAGTTGGTATACAGGTTTTGTGCAGTTCCTATGAAAAGTTCAGCAAGAGTTCTTGTAGGTATAGATAAGACTATTATAAAATTTATTAGGAAAGGCAAAGGACATAGAACAGCTAAAATAAGCTTGAAAAAGACGAAAAGTGCAAAGAATCCATCTACCCAATTTCAAGACTTAATATACCGTTACAGTAAATCTAGATTGTGTGGTATTGGTGGAGGGTAGATACACAGATCAATGGTATGGAATAAGGAACCCAGAAATAGGCCTCACTGATACTTGACAAAGATGCAATTCCATTCGGTGGAGGGAGGGAAGTATCCTTTTCAATAATTGTGCTGGAAAAAAAAATCACTCTTGAACTACACTCCATGCCTTATTTAAAAATTAACTCAAAATGGATCACAGACCTACGTATACACTGTAAAACTATAAAGTTTTTAGAAGAGAAAATAGAAAATCTTTGGCATCTAGCTAGACCTAGGCAAAGAGGTCTTAGATTTGATATCAACTGGATCAAAAGCATAAAGGGAACATTTGACAATTGGATTTTAGCAAAGTTAAACATCTTTGCTCTGGGACAGACCTTGGTAAAAGGTTGAAAAGACAAGTTGCAGAGGAAGAAAATATTTGTTAGCCTCCTCTCTGACAAAGGACTAGTAGCTAGAATACATTAAAACACTCAAAACTCAACAGTAAACAGCAACAATAGCAAAACAACCCGATTAGAAAGTGGGCAGGAAAACATGAACAGATCTTTTGCCAAAGAGGATAAACAGATGGCAAGTAAGCAACTGAAAAGATGTTCATCACCATTAGCCATTAGGAAAATGCAAATGGAAACCACAATGAGGTGTTACTACACATCTATCAGAATCACTAAAAAAAAAAGTGACAACATGAAATGCTGGTGCAGATGTGGAAAAACTCGGCGATATCAAGGAACAAATGGTTGATACATATAACACCGGGAATGACTCTCCAGAGAATCACACGGAGTACAAAGAGCCAATCCCCAAAGTACATGGTGTGTGATTCCATTTATATAACATTCTTAAAATGACAAGATTATAGAAATGAAGAACCGATTGCTGGCTGCTAGAAGTTGGGAGGGGAGTGGGTGTGGCCATACAATGGCAGCAGGAGGGGTCACCATGGTGATGGATGGAGATGTTCTGTATCTCAATTGTATCGAAGTCAATATGTTTGCTGGTCGCGTACTATGTTTGCAAGATATGTGACCATTGAGGAAACTGGTTAAAGGGTACGTAGATCTCTCTGCGTGATTTCTTACAACTGCATGTGAATCTATAATTATCTCAAAATAGAAAGTTTCATTTAAAAACAAAGAATAATAAATAATAGGGGAAAAAAGCTACAGGAGAATTACAGGGTGTGGTGAGGGCTGAGACGATAGGGGGTATGTGATAAAGAGAGATACTCCTCCTCTGGTTGAATGATCAGAGCTGGCAGTTGGACCTGGTCCTAGATAAGACTAGAAATTCACTTTAGAACTAAGCTATGTAAAAGAAGGGAATGTATAAAAAGTGATTGTATAAGAACTTGGGTTTCCAATGACAGAAACCCAATTCAAGTTGGCTTAAGGGGAAAATCTGATAAAGGAATTTGGGCACCCCTCATTATCCCTGAAAAGTCAGGGATAATGGCTTCAGCTCGAGGATCTAGCTCCTTTTCATGGCTCTGCTCTGAGGCAGCCTCATGAGTGGCAAGGTGGTCCCCCAGCAGCTCCAGGCTCAAATCCCACCAGTGTGGTTCCCCAGGAGAAAGACGAGCCCTGTTTTCCAACAGCTTGAGCAAGAGTCCTGGGATTGCATCTCATTAGGCGGGCTTGGGTATCACATGCCCATCAATGTGAACCAGACAGAAGCGACGCTCTCATTGGCCAGGTGTTAGCCATGTGATCACCCCTAAAGGTTGCAGGTGAGGCCAGCTCCATACAAATCATGTGGCCTGAGAGGAGGGGAGCACTGGTCCCTTAACAGAATGGATGCCGATCAGGCAAAACGAACCTGTGTATTCTCATGGAATCCCAGAAAAAGCCTGCTTCTTATTGGCCATCCTCATGTTCCTAATTTCCACCTCTCTAGTTAAACACATACCCCACATTGAACCAGTCTTGAGTTCCATTGCTCAGAGGAGAAGAGTATCTGATTGGACCAACTTTTGTCAGATGTTCAGCCCTCATCCAGTCATCTATGAGCAGGGGTGTGGGGTCGCCTACTGGACTCTTTTGTGGACAAGGCAGTTCTAAGAGGGGCCAAGTGGACCCCATAGCTGTCTATTGCAGCCACTCAGAGCTTCTGGGAGATCTAAATTAGCTCTTATCATGAAAGAATAAGGACTCCATGAATGGTTTTGGTGACAAGGCATAGGTGATGATAGGGGATCCTCGGGAGAAAGGCTGAATCCTCACACTTCCCCTTGCTTTTCTTCTGGATGGCCAGGGGCAGACAAAGAGAGGAGCAGTGGGTGTGGGAGGTGGGCTGACCTTGAGGAATGCATGCTGGTCATGTGGAGAGACCCAACGGGTGGTGGGCAGAATGGGAGATGGGATGCTCTGGGACAGGGCAACAAAGCTGAACCCTTGATTTGGAGGAAACCAGTCATCAGGGGAGAGACTGGGGAGCAGAGACAGGGAGACCAGACCAGTAGAACTAGGCAGGTACCCACTCCTGGTCGGAGGTAGGTGGGAGGCCATTTCTAGAACAGACACTGGGTCAGAGACCAGCGGTCTCTGGCCTTCTGGTCCCCTAGCCTCATGCTGCCCTTCCCTCCTTTCCAGCTGTGGCTGAGACAGATTCTCCAGCTCCAGCTGGCTCAATGTACACATCAGGTGAGCATTGCCAAGAGTCCCCAGCTCTGCTTGGAGGAAGCGTGGAGCAGAAAGCCACGCAGTTCATTATAACTTCATCTCTCAGAGGGAGAGTTTGGAAATGAAGTCAGATGGAAGTGGGTAGTAAGAATGTTGAAAATAGCAATGGTAGTGATGACAGCAAGCTGTTTTTGAGTGCCTACTGTATGCACGAGGCACTGTTCTAAGATGTTTTTAATGGCTTCTCTCCTTTGATCCTTATAACAACGCTGTGAGGTAGTGCTGTTATGTCCATTGAACGGATATGAGGAATAAGAGGCAGAGACGTTAAGCATCTTGCCCAAAGTCATACATGAACAGAGGTAATTTAACCCCCATGGAACCCAGCTTTTAGGGTGTCTTCCCCCATATACTTTTCTATCATCGGCTCCAACTAATCACACTCTCTCACTCCAGCATCCCAAACCTCCTGCAGCCTGAGGACTGTTCTCTACTGCCTCATGCCCCCGCTCCTTTGCACATACCCTTCGCTCTTCCTGGAATGCCTTTCCCCCTGGCAGACACTCACTTATCCTCCAAGACCCTGTGTGACACAAGCACAGTTCTATTCTGGTGACCTTCCCTGAGGCTGGCCCCCTTGGAGGGCACTCCTTGCCCTTTTCTTGCCTCCCAGTGATGAACTCTGTCATGTCTGTGCCACAGGGTACAGACTGTGAGCGGGGTAAGGACCAGATCCTGTTCTGCTCTATGGCAGCAACTGCTCAGGTCTGGCCCAGAGGAGGCGGCTGTGCAGGGTGAATGCTTGTCTGCTGGGTGGGGGTTTCCTGTCTCCTGCTCACCCTCACTGTGGCACCTCTCTCCTCCTCTCTCGGCAGCCTGGCGTGGGGCTCCTTTACCTGCTGCATGGCAGCCTCTGTCACCACACTCAACTCCTACACCAAGACGGTCATTGAGTTCCGGCACAAGCGCAAGGTCTTTGAGCAGGGCTACCGAGAGGAGCCGACCTTCATAGACCCTGAGGCCATCAAGTACTTCCGGGAGAGGTCAGTGCACATGGGGTTGCCTCTGGCCACCATTGAGAATCCAAAGCCTGGGGTTCGGCCTCAGTGGCCACAGGGCTCCAGTCAGAAACTGGAGTGAGTGCTCTGACAGAAGCATCCCTGGGCAGTTATAGGGTACAAGGGACAGTCTGGGTGAGGCAGAGTGTGGACCCTAGTATGTTGGAATAAGGTCCTCAAGGTCAAGGAATGCATCTGACCACTTGAGTCCTCAGAGTCCAGTTGGGAATAGAGAAAGGAACAGTAGATGGTGAGTGTGTGAATGCACAGATGAATGGATGGATGGTTCGGTGTATGTATGTATATATGGATGGGTGGATAGATGGGTGGATGGATGGATGCATGCATGCATGGGTGGATGCATGGATGGGGTGGGTGGATGGATGGGTGGATGGATACATGGATGGATAGATGCGTGGGTGGATGGATGGGTGGATGGATACATGGATGGATAGATGCGTGGGTGGATGGATGGGTGGGTGGATGCATGCATAGGTGGATGGATGGATGGGTAGATGGATGCATAGATGGATGGATGAATGGATGGGTGGATGGATGATGCATGGATGGATGGATGCATGCATGCATGGTGAATAATGAATAATGGAGTGGAGGATAGACAGGCAGAAAGTTAGCATATTTCCTGGGACCACCTCCTTAAGAAACTACATGTTACCCAAATCCTTACCACAGGGTTTGCTTCTAGGAGAGCTGACTGGATGTGCAACAACGCCTCTCAGGGGCAGGGAACCGAAAGGTTGTCAGGAGTGATGCCGGGCGCTCAGGAGGAAAAGGGGGAAGGAGGCTGTGGGGCTGGGCAGCATCAAGGAACTGGACTCTGTGAGGCGGTGGAGGGGCTTCAAGCCTAGGAGTCGCATGCTAGAGGCCACGCATGGACCTCTCTCTCACTCTCTCCTGTGCCACGTGGGTCTCCTTTCTGTCCCTCGAGCACTGCAAGCCCACCCCCTCTTGGGGGCCTTTGCACTGGCTGCGCCCTTGCCTGGAAGACTCGCCTGGTGGGTCACTCAGGCCTCAGCTTGAATGTCGCCTGCTCAGAGAGACCTTCTTTAATCACTTGGTCTAAATTTGCCCCATGCACCCTGTTCTAGTCACTGTTTTTTTCAGAGCACCTACACAATCTGACCTTATTCTGTTTGTCTGTTGGATAGTTTGCAGGCTGTGAGCTCCGCGGCAGAAAGCCTTCGCTGTCACATTCCCCACTGTATTCTGAGCACCTACAAGTAGGCCAGGCTCCTAGTAGGTGCTTATTAAATTGGTTTTTTCTTTGGGTCATAAACTGAATTCTTCTCTTGGGAGACTTCAAGCCTGGCTGTGCCTCATGCTCTTTCAGCTCAAGCTTTACGATTGTCAGGCAGATTCAGCTTCCCAGCACCCCCACGCCAAAGTCCTAGGCCAGCTGTCCAGTCCTGGGGCCCCTCAGCTGGGGCCGGGCCGGGGGGGGGGCGGTCAGACTAACTCGGCCTACAGGGCTGCCTTGCCCATGGCTGTGGACGGAGCACGCTCACTAGGAAGGTGGCAGTGACTAGCATAGCCCGGGACCCACAATAGGCACTCAGGAAGCATTTATAGCAGCCATACAGACCACCCAATGTCTAAAAACACCCTATTAACACTGCATCTTGGCTGTGGGAGGGCCTGGGGCACCCAAGGGCAGCCCTGTTTTTGCGGAGTCAGAAGACAGTACCCCGTCAACAAGAAGTTACCGTTTGCCGGTGCCCTGGATGGGATGGTCCCTCACAGCTCCGGCCCCAGCAACATGGGGGCAGATGAATGGGTCCTGGCATATGTGCAGAATATCACTTTACACGTTCATAACTTGAACATTATGCAGAGGTTCATCAAATTTTATTTCCCTTCCTCTCTGAGGAGAGCATTTCAGCTTAGCTGGGCTGTTCTCATTTCTTTTTTTTTTTTTTTTTTGGTGCCTTCCCCACACAAAGCTCAGAGCACACAGATAGATCTCTGCACAGTCTGCTGCAAGTTGCCCAGCAGCAGCGGCGCTGAAATTCTGCGGTGGCCAGTGTCCCCAGAACCTGCAGTCAGGGACAGGAGGGGTTAGAGCCCAGGGGCCCACCCGCCTTTGTCTCCTACGCCTCAGGGTTGCGGGGTGCTGCAGAAGGAGCAAGGGGCTGGCAGGAGCCTCGAGCTGAGTGCGTGGGTCTTGTTCCAGTCCTGTGGCTTCGCTGCTGTGTGGCATCTGGCAAGGCACCGAGCCTGTCTGGGCCAGTGGCCTCAGTCCCCACCCAGGTGAGAGAGCCCTGAGCCATCAGCATCCTGGGAAGTCACGCTTTGATAACCCAGGGCGTGGGCTGGGCATGGTACCAGTACCTCGATTTGTGTTTATGAGTCCATTTCGTCTGCTCCCGATGTGAACTCTGAAGCTCGGTAATGATGCGTTTAGGGTGATTGGTTTAGTGATTGGCTTAGGACACGGCACTTGAGATACTAGGAATCTAATAACTGTATGAATGACTGCAGAAGACGTACGTGCTAAACACTCTTCTATCTGCTCTAGGCATGACTCAGTGAATTCCACAGCACCCCAGTGGGTGGCAGGTACTATTGTGTCCCCATTTTATAGATGCAGAATCAAGGCACGGAGGGGTAAAGGGACCTAAGGTCACACAGCTGGCAAGTGCCAGAGCTGGGATTTGAAGCAGGCTCCAATCAGTCTCATGACGTGTGGCCTCCTCTCAGGACGGGGTCAGCAGTCTCTGCCCGGAACTGAGGTGGGAGCTGGGCTTACAGGGGTGAATGAGGGGAGTCTGCTGACGGTCACAGGTGGAGGGTGGGCGCGGTGCCCTGGGAGAGGGTGCAGGGTCTCCCAGCTGTCCCTGCCATTCCTCTCTGGGGGAGAGGCACTTGTGGACCCTCCCTCCTTCATCCAGGCCCCTCCTGCTGTGCTCTCGACCGAGGACAAGATGGCGCCTGCAGGGGCAGGAATTCTCTGCCACCACGCCTCCCTCCCCAGCCCCTACCGGGGTTTTCTCTGGAGGAGCTCATGCAAATCTCAGGACCCGCTGGGCAGATTCTGAACAGTTTTCAGGGGTTCTGAAATGCAGTGGTGTGTGTGTGTGTGTGTGTGTGTGTGTGTGTGTATGCACGTACACGGGTACCCATGTACTACCCATGTACACACATGTACACACTTGTGCAGAGACTGGGGAGCCCACCCCGGAGTCTGAGCAGCTTCGCCTGCTCAGAGGAATGTCTGGAAGTAAGCTCTCCCCAGTCACCCTGCCTCCCATCCCCAAGGAGGGCGTCTTAATGGGGCCTCGGGAGGGGAGGGTCGGAAGCTGTTGAACGAAAGGTAAATATTTACAGGCCTGGCTTGAATGCCTGATGTTGCGATCCGCTTTCACAAGGCGTGGAGGAAAGCCAGTCCTGTTGGGTTGGACTCCAGGAGGAATTCAGCTGCACTGAGCAGACATCCCGCCTCCCTGGGGAAAGCCGTGGGGGTGGGACAGAGAAAGTTCTGGAGCTTCCAGGGGGAGCCGTTTCCTGCCCGTCTGGTCAGGGGCTGAGCTCACCTCCATCCTTCACCTTGCTCTGTGGCTGCCTTCTTCCCGTGTGTGCACACGCTGCCGCCCGAGAAAGCCAGGAACTGCCTTTCTGGTTTCCACTGGGTCCTGGCCCCTGGCACCTCAGGGGCCCCGTAAGTTATCTAACCGACTATCCATAATATTAAGTCCTAGCTCACAGTGCAGGACTGTGCCGTGCCTGGGCCTGGCCCACCTGTACTCACTGCACCCAGGATGCACGCATTAAGAAGTCCACCGGAATGGAAATTGACTCCACAGTTTGTGAGCCGTGGGTCCGTCCCCAGCTATGGGCCACTTCCCCTCCTGGAGCCTCAGTTTTCCTGGCTGGAAAATGGGCTGACACCTTCCTCGCCCTTTTGATGATTCCATGAGATGATGCAGGGAAGCTTCTGTAACTAAACCAGGGCCCCCCTCCCCTTGCCCCAGCCATACCCCTGCTAGAAACCTCCCTATACAGGGCAAGTTAAGACACAACCTGCCCGAGAAAGGGGCACAGCACGTGCTAGACACTAGTGGCCCCTGGAGAGTCCAGCAGAGACAGACATGCTTTGTTTGGCCCCTGGGGTGGTTTAAACATGTTTCGATTTTGGCTGAGTTTTAAAAATCAAGAGGTTTCACGTTAAAATATCCGGGGTTTTGCTTCTCATGAGAAAGCGGAGGGTCTGGCCTCACCGGGGCCCCGTTCTTGCGTGGTGTCAGTGGGCTGCAGGGAGGAGCATGTGCCCCCCCGCCCGGGGGAGTCCTCCAGGCTCCCCATCACCCACCGTGCCCCTGGCTCGGGGTCTAGTGAGTGCCATCAGCATGGGGCTCTTGGAGGTGACGGCAGGCAGGCCGAGGGCCCGGGCCCACCCCCGGGGAGCTGGAAGATAGAAGAGCTTTCAGAGATGAGACCCTCGAGCCAAGTTTTGGAAGACCCGTGCAGCGTTCCGCAGCCAGATGGGCAGTGGGTGAGAGAAGGCGTTCTCAGCCCCAGGCAGCAGCATGAGCAAAGGCCAGGAGGGGGGGCGCGCACAGGCGGATTTAGGAAAATCTGAGCAGTTGGGTTGATTTATGAGTGGGAGTTAGACCTGGGTCCCTGATCTCGCTCCTCCCACAGTGCTGGGGTGAGAATGTAGCAGTAGGAGCCCTCCCCAGGGGTGCCTTCTGGGGTCACAGCCCTCACTGTGCCCTGAAGGCAGACACCGGGCGGTGAGACCTTGAGCTGGGGCTGGTGTAGGGGGTAGATGGGCCTGGGGCATGAATGATTCCCACACAATCGAGGGGCTGAGCCCCACTTTGCCCATCCCCCTGCCTGGTGCAGAGGGGGCTCTCTGCTTCCCGCCCATCCCCCAGCCTGGTGCAGAGGGGGCTCTCTGCTTCCCGCCCATCCCCCAGCCTGGTGCAGAGGGGGCTCTCTGCTTCCCGCCCATCCCCCAGCCTGCGCAGAGGGGGCTCTCTGCTTCCCGCCCATCCCCCAGCCTGGTGCAGAGGGGGCTCTCTGCTTCAAGCCCATCCCCCAGCCTGGTGCAGAGGGGGCTTTCTGCTTCCCTGCCCATCCCCCAGCCTGGTGCAGAGGGGGCTCTCTGCTTCCCGCCCATCCCCCAGCCTGGCAGAGGGGCTCTCTGCTTCCCGCCCATCCCCCAGCCTGGTGCAGAGGGGCTCTCTGCTTCCCGCCCATCCCCCAGCCTGGTGCAGAGGGGCTCTCTGCTTCCCGCCCATCACCCAGCCTGGTGCAGAGGGGCTCTCTGTTTGCTGTAGGAAAACTCTTGGGAAGGTCTGTGTCCGCTTGGTCACCTCTCTCTTACAACACAACCTGCCGTAGTCTGCCCTGCACCCCCCCACTGCCCCAAACAGCTCCCAGGGGCCCTGGCACTCAGCTCGCACCCTCCTCCTTCGGCCCCGCCCATCCCGTTAAGTGGCCGCGCTCCCAGGGCCCTTTCTAGCCCCTCCTCTGTCCTCATTTGACAAGCGCCTCAGTGGCCGCACGTGTGCCAGGGCTCCCACATTCTTAGTCAACCCCGGACCGCCTGACTCTGTATCCATCTGCCTCTTTGTTGCTTCTACTTTGGATTCTTAAAAGCACCTAAAATCAGAAGGGCCAGGACCGCTGCACGACGGTCTCCTCTAAACCCAGTCCCGTTGGCGCGCATCTCCGCCTCCTGGTCCAGCATATTTGAGCCAGGCCCCTGCAAGCCCTGGGTCGTCTTCCTGCATCTGGCCTCACCCCTCCCATTGGCCCCACCCCCTCCCCTGCGCACCTCTGCCCCCAGCTGAATGCCTAAAACACCCCCCGTTTTCCTGCACCCCTAGGATAGCTTCTCGCCGGCACCTGTGCGGCTACCGCCTAGCTTCACAGGGAACCCGGTGTGCAGCAAGCACCCCCTGGGCCCTCACAGGTCCCCAGCTGCATGCCATCCTCTCTGCCTGGAGGGCCCCCCACCTCTGCTTTGTCGAGATTCAGCCTTCAGGTGGTGCCTCCAGCATTGAGCCAGCTCTGGCCTGTAACAGCCGGGTGAACCGTCCCCCACCCACTCAGTTCTAACCCCACCGTTACTCGGCAAGGCCCACGGGGCAGGGACGCCTGTCTGCTCACCTGTTTTATCCCCCACCAGTGTGATGGGTGGTGACAGTGATAAAGAGCGGAGAGGAGAGCCTCTGGGGCACGTCACTGGCCAGCGGTTAGGCCGTGACCTCGGCCCCCTGGGAACTGCTGGTGTCCCTGCCTGCGTGCCCTGTTTCCCTCTGTTTCCCTGGCCGAGCTGAACTGCACCAGCCTCGGGTGTGCCCACCGCCCCGTAGGCTGACGGAGGGGCTATAGCGGGCACCCTAGGGCCCTCGGAGCCCCAGGGAGGGTGCATTCCGCCTTGGACTAGTCATTATTCGGGTTTTTTTCTAAGTCGCAACTTCGCATCCATGCGGTTCTGAAAATCATCTCAAGGTGCTCTTCTCTAGGCAGCTTGTTAAAAACCCAGGATTGGAGACGCTGGAGAGAAAAACGCTGTCAACTGCACGTAACGATCAGGGAAGGCATTGGCAACGCGGATGTTTATCTTCTCTGTTATTTTCCAAATGTGTCGTATCATGATGGTATCACTCACGAGATGGGAAGAGCAAAAAAAAAAAAAGCATCTTTAAAAAAAACCCATTTATTTCTCCCTGTTTTGGAACGGCACTTTTGATATGATGTTATGGAATCTTAATTTCCTATTTGTGGTCATCGGTTTGCCAATGTTTCTTGTAATCCCAGCCGGTCATTCCATTGCACTTCATGTTTTTTTTTTGTTTTTTTTTTTTAAACTTATTTCTGAGAGAGAGAGAGAGAGAGACAGCGTGAGCAGGGAGGGTCAGAGAGAGAGATAGATACAGAATCGGAAACAGGCTCCAGGCTCTGAGCTGGCAGTCAGCACAGAGCCCGACGCGGGGCTCAAACCCATGAACTGCAAGATCATGACCTGAGCCGAAGTCAGGCGCTTAACTGACTGAGCCAGCCAGGCACCCTGCACATGGATCATTTCAAAATTGCGGTGACCTTTGTCCTCTGCCACTGTCCCCTGGATATTTAGCCTCTGAGGCCCGTTCAGGCACAGCGCCCTCTGGGTCGGCTGTGTCCGTGGCCAGCGACACACCTTACATTTCCTTACTCTTTGTTGGGGTCCTTTGACATCACCGTGCCTTCTGGAGAGGAGCGTGGCACCCAGGAATTGGAAGTGGCGTCGCGAACACTGCAGGACCCTTGCCTGGCTGCACGATCAGGCGGCCGGCTGACGCTGCGTGAAAGGAAAGCTAAATGCGCAGATGGGCCCTTGAAGTGGAAAGCGATCAGAGGGGAGCGGATAGAACATCTGGAAGGAACAGCCTCTCCCTGAACTACCACGTTTTCTCCTCAGTACCAGCTGGAGAGAAGATGAGAAGCAGGAGGGAGCTGGCTAGCCCCCTGCCCCATCCTGCTCCACCTGCACGGCTCCCTGCTCTTCGGGGTGCTCTTGTGTAGCCAGGACTGTGGGGAGGGCCCTGGGGCCGCGGGGCCACGGCCTAGGACGCAGAGCGCGCCTGGGACTAAGCTTAGCAGAGCCTCACACGCACCCAAAGCCAAGGGCCCAGAGCCCGGCTCCTCAGGAGTGATCCAGGGCCAACAGCGTCCGCCTCACCTGGTAACCTGCTAGAATGTAACATCTCGGGCTCCGCCCCAGACCTGCTGGACCCGACTGTGCGTTTTAACAAGCCACTCCGGTGACTGGTGGGCATCAACAAGTTCTGGAAACACGGGGCTGGAGGACAGAGCAGAGGCAGCCCGCGCAGGACGCAGGAGGTGAGCGTGGCCAGTGGATAGAGGGAGGCCCCGTGCCCGGCAGTTCTCGGAGCGTGGCCCCCGGAACAGCGCCCTTGTGCAAACATCCACAGTGACGTGTGCACAGGAGCTGCGGCACAAGTTTGGAAGCTTTCACAGAAAGCGGAGGTTCCTGGGGCGCTCGGGCGGCTCATTCGGTTGAGCATCTGATTCTTGATTCCGGCTCAGGTCCTGATCCCAGGGTGGTGGGATCGAGCCCCAAGTCAGGCTCCACGCTGATGGCACAGACCCTGCTTGGGATTTTCTCTTTCTCTCTCTGCCCGTCCCTGCGGCTCAAGCATGCACAAACTCTCGAAAGGGAAGGAGGGAGGGAGGTTGCGCCTGAGCTTGCCTTTTGTATGTGGTTTTCCCATTCCATTTTCTAGTAACTCATTTTCATTGTATTTTATTTTTTAAAAAATTGGTCCAAGGTAGATTGACGATTGAGGGGGGAACCCCAGTCCTTTGTCAGACAGGCTGAGAAGCAGGGCTCAGAGACTGCTGGTCCATACCTGCAAGTGGCTGCTGGTTCGGAAAACAGAAGCCAGCCTGGAGCACAGCAAGAGAGGGGCTGGCTTTGAAGATGGCACAGACAGGACCACAGGGGATGGAGAACGTTCTGGAAGGGCTGTGCCAGAGAGGCCCTGGGGCCCCTGTCACAGCAGAAGGAAGGCCTGGCGGAGCCCCCGGGTGTGGTGACTTGACCCGCCGTGGCCACGTTGGGCTCTGGAAGTAAGCAGGCAGGTGCTGGGGGGCCTCCTGAGGACACAGGGCTCCCTCCAACCCTCAGAGCCTCTCTGCTTCCGTCACTTACTGGCATCTACCTCTTCTCTCAGAAAGTGCCAGTACCCAGCCTCAGCTGGATTCTGGGGGCTGTGGGTCACAGGGGCGGGGGCTGGGTGGCAGGGCGGCCACACCCCACAGAGCTGTTTGCACTTTTGCTGGCAATTCTGAGACCCAGAGCTGGGTGCTCCATAGGCCCGCTTGCCCGGGGACATCACCATGCAGGTGAGGCACGGATTCCCGGGCGGCCAGCCGGGGCCTCTGCAGGACACGGCGGAAACACTCCAGATACGGGGACCCATACCCCTGTATCCTGCCACCAGCCAGCCACAGGGCAGAAGCCAGTGTGCTCCGCGGTCAGTGACGTCACACTCGTGCCTTCAGATCAGCCATGCCAGGAGTGGTCACAAGCGCTGCAGAGCAGGGCTTTCCTCCTGTTGGGGGGGCTAGGGTTAACCTTTACCAGCACGCCACTAAGCCTGGGGCAAGCCACTAGTCTACCTCCCCGTTAGTTTTCAGGTCTGTAAAATGGGCATGATGCGAATGGTGGCGGTGGTGGTGACTTGGGTAGGGATACAGGTTTGAACGGCTGCACACAGACCCCAAATCATGAAGACTTGGACAGTTTAAGAGTTTCTTCCTCTTGCACTTGAAGGTGTGCGCTCGTGCGAGGTTCCTGCCGCCCTTCCCTGGGGCTCATTCTCCTCACTGGGCACCGGCCTCTGCATCCAGGCACCGTCAGCTTCTGCTCTGACTCTCCTCTGACTCTCCTCGTCCCCACTTTGGGAAGACTCTGTCTTTTCTGGGTGGAAGGCTCCTCCCCCTCCCCCTCTCCCCTCCCCCTCTCACTCCTATCCCCTTTCTCCCTCTCCCCTCTCCTCTTCCCCTTCCCCTCCCTCCTCCCCCTTCCCCTCCCTTCCTCCTCTCCACCTCCCCCTTCAGTCCCCCTTCTCCCCTCCCCTTCCTCCTTCCCCCCTCTTCCTCCTCCTCCTCCTGTGGGTCCCCTCTGCTCTGAATCCAGAAATGTCTGATGCCTTGAAGCCTTTGCTTCTTCCAAAATACCCCCTTCCTGAGGCAGCACGTGGCTTTGGTCTGACTGATGGGTGGATGGAAGGAAGGGGTGTGTGGCTCTTTCTAGGGGGTGGGGATGGTGAACATGTTAAAATACCATCCTTCCACATCAGGAGCTATGAGGTGGAGTCACAGAAGGACAGACCATATAGGCCCCGGGACATGAGGGTGACGGTGACCACAGTAATAACGGTTTCGCTAAGAACTCTCTAAACAGCGTGGAATCCTGCAGTTAATCCCATAGAGGCCTAGGGAGGCAGGTATGTTATTGTGCCCATTGACCAGAGGAGGAAATCAAGACTCACAGGTGATCAGGACATGTCCAGACTCAAGTATGTCACGGAAGAGACGCCCAGTATCTGCAGAGGGACGCACATGGCGGGTTCACTGCCCCTCCCCCCCACCCCGCCTCCCCTCTGAGTACTGTTTCCGTCCCAGCACCCCCTATTTCCCCATCAAGGCCCCAACTTGGATTTGTGGGTAATTTCTCACACCACCATTAAAAAAAAAAGCCTGTCTTCAGAAAGCACATAATATTTCCTGCAGGAAACCATAGTTCAGGTCAAATATAATTGTCACCTCGTGCCGTTTGCCGTTGTTTCTTTTCTTTCCACACAGTGCTGAGCACCCCAGATGCTCCCCACATGGGCTGATCTTGGGTCCTAGGCCTTCTTTACGCCTTCTCTCTCCCTTCTCCCTTCCCTCCCAGCTAACATTCCTGGGGACGCTGAGTGCCAAGCACCGCGCTAGACCCTGAGGCGTCCGAGTGGGGAATGAGATAGACTCCGTCCTCTTCTCTCGGACTCCAAAGTGTACCGGGGAAGAACGATTAAGCAAGTTTAGGAATAGTGGTGGTGAACCTGTTTGGAGTCCTCGCTCTGCATTGGGTGCTGGACTCCGGGCTTCGCAGCCACCAACGGGACAATGTGCTGTCCTTACTGTCAAGTTTACTGCCGTGTGCCCATTGCCACATAGAAACTTCCAGACCATAGGATTCAGGTGAGCCACACAAGACCAGGGCTGCCGTCAGCCACGATCCTTCCTCACTGCGGGGCCCAGGGCTCAGCTGTGCCCAAAGCATCCCCTTGTCCTCACGTGTTTCCTGCTGGGAAGCACTGGGGGGCTCCAGGAGGGTCATCGGCCCTTCCCATAACCATGGCCAGGCCGTAGCCCCTCATGAGGGCCTGCAGCCTGTTACTTTCACTGATGACTCAGGTAGACAGGGCTGCATTGGGGCTTCCAGGAAGCCAGCTCTTTCCAGAACGGCTGCATGGTGCGTCCAGCTCCCTGTCTGAGAAGTGAGCAGGTCCCCTGGCCTCCAGCTTGCGGCTCCAAGGTCAGGTCGGGCGCAGGCTCCCTTGACGCAGCCTCTGCCGGTCCCAACAGGCGGTTCTTGGCCCTGGCTTCGCGTTAGTGCCGCCTGGTGGTTTAAACCTCCTGGGTATCATGAGTGGGAGAATAGGCCCCGGGCTGAGCACACTGTCTCCAGGGAGCCAGATCTGGCCCACCACCTGCTGTGAAGGAACTAAACAACACACCCATTGGTTTACACATTCTCTGCGGCCGCTTACGAACCCCAGGGGCAGCTGAGTGGCTGGGACAGAGGCCGTATGACCGAAAAAGCCTCACGTATTTAGTATCGAGACCTTTATAGGAGAAGTGCCAACACCCGGTCTAGGCAGTTGTGCACGCTGTCAACCTTCTGAATTAACATTCTCCAGCCCAGCACTTGACACATTAAGTTACGATTGTTTGTTTATGTGTGCAGCAGGCGTGAGGTTCTCAAGGACAGAGGCCCCTCTGAGCCGCACCTGTGGCCTCCAAGCCCAGCACAAGACCTGGCCCCAGCAAATGCTCACTAATTGGGAGGTGCTCTTTGATACGTTAGCTACTGCACTTGGGCTCCTTGGCCTCGTGGTTTGGGTGACCAAGGAGGGGAGGGGCCATACCAGGTGAGGCTGGTTCTCTCCTTAAACACCAGCCCCTTTGCTCACTGACCCTTCTCCCCAGGGCTGAGGGTCTCAGCAGTGCCCAAGGAGGCGCTGAGCATGAGGTCTGGAGAAGAATGATCTCAGAACATAAGAAGCCATGAGAACTAGGAGCCTGGGGTAGATCGAGCAATGGGTTCAAAGTTAAGGCTGTGAAATGCAGGAGGATGTTTGAGGTCCATTACAGGACAGGGCAGGCATTTGTTGACCCAGAGTCACTGGACATGGCCAGGCAGATGGCCCTCCGGGACAGGGATGGGCTCAGCTGCGTGGTCCAGCCTCTGTTCAGTGTTTGTGGTTTCACGAATGGTGATAATCTAGCCTTGATTACCTCTGAGGACGGGGGACTTAGCATCTTGCCCAAATACACCTGCAGCATTAGAAGTGCGAGAAACTGGCGAACCCCGAGATGTCTGTCAGTAGGGGACTGAATGTTAACTATTCTTCCACAAACGATACGAGGAAAATGACGAGTGAGATTTATGTGTACTGACATGGAAAGGTGTCAGAAATTGTGGGTAAGAAAAAACCAGGTTACAAAAGCATGTTTCACTTGAGACTATATATGTTAAAAAAATGTTTAGTTCTGAAAAGAGAAACACTAAACTCCTAACCGTGATCCTGTTACATGGAGGTGTCAGTATAGGGAAACTTTTGAGTGGGAGTTGTTGTATTGTTTTTTGAATCAGCCTGTACTACCAGGAAAATAAAAAAGATGCTTCTACTAAGGGATGCAAAAAAAAAAAAAAAAAGAAGAAAGAAGGACATTTTTTCTTGTGTAGAACCTTCTCATAGCATAGACGATCTATAGGATATCTGCCTTCCTATAACTTCAACACTTATGGCTTTGTTCTGGTGTTTGTAACCACCCAGGCCACAGAAAATATTTGTTAAAAAACAAAAAACAAAAAAATGTGTCCAGAGTTTGCTCCCTGGGAAGCATAGGCCTAGCCCCTCGGTACAGCGGGCAACGTTGGGTGGCATATACAACATTTGTCATTTTCTTCTCTTTCTTTTTAATGTTTATTTTTGAGATGGAGAGAGACAGAGTGTGAGTGGGGGAGGGGCAGAGAACGAGGGAGACAGAATCCGAAGCAGGCTCCAGGCTCTGAGCTGTCAGCACAGAGCCTGATGTGGGGCTTGAACCCAGAGCGTGAGATCATGACCTGAGCTGAAGTCAGATGCTTAACTGACTGAGTCACCAGGTGCCCCAAATGCTTGTCATTTTCTGACTCGTGTGCAGGCTGCCTTCCTACCCTATCAGAGGCTTATGGAGGGCAGAGACTGTGAAATGAGTTGGACATTTCTGTGGTGGACCCAGCGTATGGCATAGGTTATACAGAGCAGGTCCTCCGGAAATTCCTGTTGGATGAATGAATGAATGAATGAATGAGCAGTCTGAGGGAACCAAAATAATCAGTGCCTGAGTATTCCTGTCCCTTTTGCTGGGCGTTTGGCATTGCTACAGGTCATCCATCACCTTCCCGTGTCACCTGCTCCAGCCCCACCCTTCTGGACACACTGGGCAACTAGACCTGAGGCGCTAGGAGGAGTCCGAAAACAGGGGTGGGGCATTTGCCTGGGAGAGGACCGCCCTGTCCCTGCATGAGACAAATGAGGGTATCAGTGCCAGCACGTCCGGCCACAGATGAGAATCACCATGATGGCTGGAACCGTTTCTGCTTCTGGGGGCCAGACTGCACTCCTGGAAAGGTGACGCCCACCCGGACCAGACCATGTGGAGCTCTACCATTTATCTGGGTTACAAAGGGGCAAGTGCCATGTGGGAGCATGACCCTGCCCAGTCGCAGGCCCAGTCGGAGCTGGGGTGGGGGGGAGGGTGCAGCTGCACCGCGGTCCCCGCCAGACCCTTGCCAGCCTCTGCTCCATGTGCGGCATCGCTGACACGGCAGTGCCAGCCACGTCTGGAGCTGCAGTGACTGCAGAGGAGAAGGAAGCCACGCATGGCGGTGGGAAGGAGCCCCCTTTTGAACCTCCTCTGCCAGAACTCAGAAGGCCGGGGCTTTGTTTGTGCATAGAAACACCTGGAGGAAGTGCTTTCATTTAGTTAAGAAGAGTGACACAGCTAATAGGAGTTTGTTGGCCCCAAATCAGAAAATGGAAGCAAAAAGAAGGTTCTGGATTTAACCCCTGTATTCTCATTATCCAGGGTTAGTTACCATTGGCCTTTTGGTACGGATTCTGCCAAATAACTTGTGTGCATACCGGTGTATAATTTTTAAATCAAACTGTGCGCGGTCTTTTGTCATATACCGTTGACGCACAATGGAGCATCTTTTTGTGAGAACATGTGGGTTGGCGTCCCTGCTCTGCCTCTGACTCATTAGCTCCATGGCGCTTGACTGGTCTCATTGGCATCCAGTGCCTCAGTTTCCCCATCAACAGCGCAGAGATAACGACGCCCATGTAACGGAGTTGCCAGAAGACTCCCATGGGGCAGTGGTGGGGCAGAGTTACTTTGCACAGTTGCTCTCAGGGGGAAAGTACTTGTGCTCAGGTCCTGGGTCTCTGCCAGCTCAGCTCACTCTTCCTCACACAGGCTTTTGGGACCTTTTCTTTCCAGGATCGAGAAGGGAGATGGGCTTGAGGAGGAAGACCTTCACTTAGACTGTCGCCATGGGAGACACCCTGCCCGTAAGTGGCCTCATCAACGGGAGTTTGCGCTGCAGATCTGGGGGCCGTCCGCGAAGAGGGGACCCCGGAGATGAGCCAGGCCAGCCTCTCCCTGCACCCCTGCTCGCTCCCGCAGACACACACCGCAGATGGGGAAACCGAGACCCAACACCTGGGCATGTAGCAAGTCCTCTGCATGTAGTGGCTGTGGCCACCTCACAATGGGAGTGGGCTGCTGGGAAAGCGAGAGGGACACTGGGTGCCTCAGGGCAGGCAGGAGAGCCACAGCTCGGGTCCAGGCTGGGTTGGCTGGAAGGGGAGGCAACTCTGGGCTTGAACTAGCCAAGTCAGGGAGGTGACAGAGGCAAGATTTGGAGACGCCTGGCAGCCTGGAATGCACTGTCGTCATCTACCTCGCTGTGGGGGACGCCATGGACAGGATCTAGGACACCTGTTAGGAAAACAAATGTTTGAACCAGAAAGCAAAGGGAGGTGAAAGGAGAGAAAGGGCCTTGTTCCGGATGGAAAAAGAAAGCCAACATGAGATGAAAGTTAAAACGGCAGCGTCTCGGCTAAGCCTGCCGAACGCCCACCTCTCACCCCCGCCTTTCATGCCTGGTCTCATATGCTTGCTGACCCCCAGCCCCTACAGCTGGGAGTACTAGCCACATTCTGCAGATGAGGAAATTAAGGCTCAGAGAGGTGGAGTAGCTCGCTCAAGGTCACACAGCTTGGCTGCTGTGGCAGTGGTTGGAGCAGATGCCGTGCATGCCTGCCCATATCTCTCAGGGCTTTTAGGAAGCTCCGGAGCCTTCTAGCTGCCATATCTGCATCTCTGTGCCACCTGCGATTGCCAGAAGGGGGGTGGTGCCGGGGGAGCTCCCTTGCCCCGAGTGGGCTCGTCCCAGGCCTGTGTTTGGCCTGGTCCCTTGTACAATTCCAGACCCGTGTCGTGGGCTTCGCAGCCCTCCCGGGGCTGGCCGCCTTCCCTCTGACCACCCAGTTTCCCTGCACCTCCTTAACATCACCCGCACTCCAGCCCCGACCTCACCATCTGCTTGGGGGAGACTTGAATCTAGAATGTGGAAGCTGACACTCAGGTCTGTCTGACCTCAAATCCAGGGGAACCGAAGGCGAAGTGGCTCAGCTTGGAGGGAGGGAGCGGCCTGGGACGGAAAGAGGAGAGGTCTGGTCTTCACTCTGGGGGAAGAGGCTTCCGAAGGACGTGCTGGCCCAGGGAGGGGCCCAGAGCGCCAGTGACGCGCCTGAGGAGCGAGGGGTGGCGCGGCGGTAGGCCCTGGGCTCACGTGCTGAGATTGCAGGCCTGGTGTCTGTGCTGGGGTGGAGGGCTTCCTGGAGGAAGGGGTCAGGAACCAGGGCATGGAGGGAGCTGGGGAGGGCCCCCCTGAGGGATAAAAGAGGGGTGCAGACATCCCTCTGACGGGCTCAGGAAGCACGTAGTAGGGACAAAGGCTGAGAACCCTGGCTGTGTGCAAGCGCCATCGGCTCCTGTTTGCGCCTGGCCCTCCCTGGGCTCCCTGCCCAATGGGTAGGAAACTCTGGGTGGAAAGAAGCCATGGGGCTTGTCTTGGGGGCAGGAAAGGCCAATCCTTGAAGCCCCAGAATGAAGAAAGAATGGAGGGGACCCAATCTGGCTCTAAGAGCAAGCCCCGGAATTAAGAATGAGGACACCCAGGGTGGGGGGAGCTCCAGAAGCCCTCCACCCCCAGACCTGCTCCCACAGCCCTTGCCCCGGCACCCCCTTCATCTCCCAAGCAGTGTTTTCCTCACGAGAGAAGCATCACGTGCAATTGCTAAATCCATCTTTCATTCCCTGGGAGACACAGCCATGAGCAAGAGCAGACAGAGGCTCCACCGTCTAGGGGGAGAGAGAAAGTAGGAAGGGACTTGGGAACTAACAAGATGGTCTCAGGCCCAGACCAGGGCTCGGAAGGAGCTGGGGAGCCTGAGGAGTGAGGGGGAGCCAACCAGGTGAAGGTCTTCCAGGCAGAGCCTCGCAGGTACAGCGCCCCCAGCACAGGAAGAGCCAGGACTAGAGGCCAGTGTGGCCACACCCGGGAGAGCAGCCGGGGGAGATGATGATGGCCTGACCTTCGGCAGTGAAGACGAAGGTGGGTGGGTTCAAGAACTCTCTGCCAGAAGAATTGTCAGAATGTCTTCATTTGGGTTCTCCCAGAAGCAGATCGAGAGATCAGGGTTCCGCAGCGAGATTCCAGTAGCAAGGGGGAAGGCAGCCTGAGTGGGGAGAGGCGGGTGTCCGGAAAGGACCCATTGTGGAGGGGACCGCCCTGAGCCCCGCCGGGGGACACGGGCAGCCAGCGCAGGGCACACGTGTTCAAATGACGGCTCCAGGCACGGCAGCAGATCTCGGGCGTTGAGGGCTGCTGGGGGTGGGGCGCGGCACACATGTTCCCCTGGGTTCTGTGGGCGAGCCCTGGCACACTTGGAGGTCAGCAGCCTGCCCCGCCACGGGGGTGCCGATAGCATCAGCTTGTGTGATTGGAGGCGAGGGGCGGGGCAGTTGGGTGCAGAAGTTTGCCCCAGCAATCAAGGGCCTGGTGTCCCTGACTGATGGGTATGGAGACGACAGGTTGGCATGGCCATGGGGTGCAGTCTGTGTGGGGCTGAGGGGTCTTATAAGGTTGGCGTGGCCATGGGGTGCGGTCTGTGTGGGGTTGAGGAGTCGTGTAGGGTAGGAAGGGAGGTAGTTGAAGCACGATGAGATCCTCTAGGGGTGGGGAGGAACAGCGAAGCAGCCAGATGCTGACACCCTGGGGGCAGAGGAGCCATGGAAGGCGGTGGGGAAGGGACTTGGGAGGGTTGTCAGGAGCCCCCGGAGGTTTGCCAAATCCATGCTCCTCAGATCCCCCAGCACCTCCGCCAGGGGTGCCTTTCACCAGGAGCCAGCAGGGGCACTGAGGACTCCACTCCAGTAAAGCCAGGAAGGAAAAGACCCCATCTGCCGTCAGAGGGGACTTGGCTTTGGTCACGTTAATTACCCTCTGGTGGGTGCTGCTGTGGCCCCATGAAAGTCACTTATTCATTCGCTTATTCAGCACATCTTTAGTGGGAAAGCTGCTCCTCTGGGCTGGGCCCATGCTGGGCTCTGGAACACGGGGGTGAATGAGGTGTGTTCTGGACTGCAGACTCCCAAGCAAGGCCGTGTTGTGTGGCCAGAGCTGAAGTGGGCTCAGCACGGGCGCTGTGTCAGTGGAGGCATGGTGTGTCCTCCGGCTCAGGGTTGGGGAGAGGTGCAGGCCACGGAGGGGACGCTTGGCCGGGAGTGGGCCAACTTGGTAGAATCCTACAGCTCTACCGGGTCCTAGGCCAGGGTACAAACATGGCTGACAAGGTCAACTTGGTGCCACCAGGTCGGCTAGTACTCTCACCCTGGTGTATGTTCTGAGAACTTGACATCTATCCACTTATTTGATCCTAAACGCTATCCCATTTTATAGGCAGGGAAAGTGAGGCCCAGCAGCAGCAGAGCTGGGATTTGCACCCAGCCTGTCTGGGGCCAGATGAGCTGCCACAGGTCAGGGGGTGGCTCCCGGGCTGGGTGCACCCAGCTGCAGACTCCGGGTGGGGTATGGGGAGGCGGGGCCCTGCCATACATGGACTTGATCCTTGCAGACCTCGCGGGCTAGAAAGGCAGCCTGATCAGGCCGTCTGGGGAGACAACGCCGTCTCCAGAATACAGCCTCTTAGCTGCTAGTGGGGTTTTGGCCAAGAAAATATTTTGGAAATGCCTGGTCGAGTTTTGCAATATTTCTGCACCGAACAGCTGCTCTGATTTTGCGGCGGGCTGGCTTGCGAGCAGGAGGAACGGTGGAAGAGGGATGTCAGCGAGCCGACATGTTTTTTTTTTTAATGTTTTATTTATTTCCAGGAGAGAGAGAGACAGCGTGAGCAGGGAAGGGTCAGAGAGAGAGGGAATCACAGACTGAAACAGGCTCCAGGCTCTGAGCTGGCAGTCAACACAGAGCCCGACGTGGGGCTCGAACCCACGAACCGCGAGATCATGACCTAAGCGAAAGTCAGACGCTTAACCGACTAAGCCACCCAGGCGCCCCTATTAAAGGCTTAGTGTTTGCAGGTCTCTGCTCAGCACTTCACAGCCCTGGGAAGGAGGGGTGATGGCTCTCCCAGTGGGCATGGAAAAAGTGAGGAGCTGAAAGGCACCCGACTTGCTGGGATCTCTGGTCCCCTGGTTGATACAACCCGGCCCGGAGGTCCATCTTCCCCCTTCCTCTGGGTACAGAGCCATACCTGCTCCGGCCCCCAAGCCTCCACCCTCACCTCCCACTCTCTCCTTCCTCATTCTGCCCCAGCCCCCAGCCTCTCTCTTTCTAGATCATGCAAACCATCCCCCTCATGGGGCCTTTGCACTTGCCACTCGCTTTGCCTGGAATGCTCTCCCTCTAAATCGTTGCATGGCTCCCTTTGTCTCACCTTGACTGCTCAGTCAAAAGACCACTACCTTGGAGAAGCTTCCTGTGGCCCTCGTAGCACCCTGTTTTCTGTTCTTCATTGCGCCTGTCTCTCTCTCAACTCATCTTTTTATGTTTACGTGCTTGGTTTTTGTTTGGTTGTCTCTCCCAACCAGGTTCCAGGGAACAGGCCCCCACTCCCTGTCTCATTTTGCTTGCACCGGCTTTCTGAGAGCCTAGAGCAGTGAGTTGCACACAGCAGGTGCTCATTCCTGGCTCCAGGTTTCTCCCACCGGTTCCCACTGAAGCTACAACTTCACTGTAAACCGCCCCATGAACTTCTGATGATCATAACTGCTGCAGAAGTCGCAATTTTTTTCCTTGGGCGACCGTGATATGGATTCTGCCACACTTTCCTTTTCCCGAGGAAAGCATTTGCTTTTGAAACTTGCCTTTGGGGCTTTGCAGTGCCACCAGCTAGCTCGGGAGCACATCAGATGTGACATTTGATGGAGGCGACGTTGCCATATGGTCCAGGTGTCTGCATCTTCCTTTCAGGGGCAACTGGGGTTTGCAGCTGATTGCAGCTGTCAAGTTCAATGCCCGAGACAAGCTTTTGATTTTGCCAGGTGTGTCTGTAAGGCTGGGCTGTGCTGGGCAAGAGGCTGTCACTTGCCGGGTGCAGAGGTGGCTTCTGGGAATTCCATCTCGATGGGTCTCTGCCGTTGCTGCCCTCAAAATAGCAGAGGGAATTTCAGCGAAGACTTTCCTGGGTCCTGAGCTGCTTGGCATTTTTATTAGATCAAAATCAAATCCAATAGAGTACCGCTCGTCTGCTTCCTTTATTAAAATGGAAACAGACAATATTTCTGAAATAAATAGCGATGCCAAGTTGCTGGGCACCAGACAGATGTGCAGCTTGGGGGCATCTGAGACCACGGCACTGGGGGCTGAGAGATCCAGGCCAGAGGGGGGGGGCTCCTTAAAATGCACATTGCTGGACCCCACCTCTGAGTTTCTGGCTCAAGAGGGCTGGATGGGGCCTGGGAGTCTGCATTCCCAGCAGGTCCCGAGTGATACTGCCTCATGCTGCTCTGTGGGCCAGACTCTGAGCAGCCCTCGGCCTGGAGCCGACACTTGTCCCTCTGAAGCTGTGGCCAGGGGCGAGTTCGCATTTCTGTCACCTGCTTGGGCTCTTCACTGGCTTCTGGGTGGAAGCAGCTGCTTCTAGGGCCAGGCCCTCCCCAATCCATCCTCCTAAGAAACAGTTTTGATCCTGTTCCCCACCCCCATCGCCTCCTAGCTGTAAGCCTCCTGTACGGGCTCCCCCGGTGGGTGTCAGGCCCATGCCAACACCACCCCCCCACGTTCCCAAGGAGGCCCTCTCACCCCCCCATCCCATCCCCGCTTTGTTTCTTAGCCATCCATCCCTCTCAGACTCCTTCTTTGCTAACGGTCTCCCCACTAGAACAGAAGTTTCACGGGGACGGGGCATCTGTGTGCCTAGCCCATAGCCGGCCATCAGCATGCTTCCAGCCAGGGATTCTGCTCACTTGGTCCAGTAGTTGCTCTGATGAGTATTTCCATTTTATGGAGAAAGATACTTGGGTTCTGAGCAACAAAGTCATTTGTCCTGAGTCACAAAGCTGGCTGACTTGCCGTGCCTTTGTTTCTCTCTGTGACGGTTTCTGCCCAGGGCAGCGTCCCTCTCCGGTGCCTGATCCTACAAAACACTGGGGGCTGTTGTTAAAATACGGAAGTCCCTGCAGACTCCACTTTCTTGGTTTGGGGCAAGGCCGAGGAGTCCACACCAGGTGTTTCCACTCTACCCCTCTGAGGGGGCGCTGCCGGGTCTCTTACCCTCTGGCAACCCCAGCCCTCCACACCTCACCCCACCGGCTGTGTACACCCTGCTTTCCAGCCACACAGACCTCCTTGCTCGCCACCAGCACTGCTAGGTTCTTCACACCTCCTGAAAGCCTCGTTTACCTGCCAAGAACCTATTTCACACTCTGTTCCTTCTGCCTGAAAAGACGGGCTCCCTTCCTCTGCTTGGCAAAAAACAAGCCCTACCAGGGGAATTGTGAGCCTCACGTTTCAAATGCCTGGTTCATATGTCTGGGGATGGCAGCCAGCCCCCTCTTCACCCCCTGCCAGAGAGGGGTCAAGTTCATCTCTGCATTTTCCTGCCCTGAGGCTCAGGTCTGTAAGGTGGGATTTTATGGTGGTTATAGGCTCGGCCTTTGGAGGCTGCCTGGGTTGAAATCCAGCAGTGAGACTTTGGACAAATGACTTAGCCTGTCTGGGCCTCACTTTCTTCATTCGTAAAACGGGCATAGTAATGGCACCTCACTCATATTTCAGAGGTTTCAATGTGCCAGAGTACGTGAGGCACAGCGAATGGGTCCCTCCACGCTGTAAGAGCTGTAGACATGGGTGCCCTTGTCATTTCCTCAGGTGTGTGTCTGTCTCCCTCACTAGCACGGGTAGATGTCTCACTCAGGTCTGCAGATCCAGCACCCTGCACGGAAGTTGGCCAGTGCCCAATGCATGTTCATAAGAAAATGAAGGAGTCAGTGGTCTTGGGAGAAGGGGCAGGTTAAGTGGATTCAGCCTGATCCCACGTGTGGTAAACAGATGAAGAGAATGTGATGGCCCAGGAAACATGGGGTACAGGGGATCCCCAGAAGATGGACTCCAGGGACACCGAGGTGGTTCATTTGATTAAGCACCCAACTCTTGATTTTGGCTCAGGTCATGATCTCACTGTTCATGGGTTCAAACCCTGTGTCAGGCTCTGCACTGACAGCACAGAGCCTGCTTGGGATTCTCTCTCTCCCTCTCTCTGCCCCTCTCCCACTTCTGCACATGCTCTCTGTCTCTCAAAATAATAAGCAAAGAAAAAAAATACCTTTATATATAAAAAAAAAAAGATGGACTCCAGCAAGCACAAGGATGGGGCCCCAATTTGATCTCCTAAGACAGGCTGCCCCAAAGTAGACAAAACCCAGCCTTGCCTCTACATGGATCTCACACACACCTGCTCTTCTTCCCAGATCTGCATTATCAACCCTATCCCTGGAATTGGGCTAGTGCTGGGGACGCAGCAATGAGGAACAGCAGAGCTAGTCTGTGTCCTCATGTCCTATAGAGCCTCGGTGGGGGAACTGGGAGGAATCAAGTAAATGGATATCACCAAATATGCCAGAGTCTCTGAAGTGCCCTCAGGGTACAGATTTATGGAGCAGGGTTGGCTTGGAGAGGCAGTCATGGTTCCCTCGCCAAGGTGGTGACATTTTAGGAATGGAAAAGGGATGATAGTGTCACTAGCTGAAGGGTCCCCAAAGCCAGACACCTCAGTGCCAACCTTAATTCATTTCTCCATCACTCCCATCTCTTTCTAGAGGAAAAGAGTTCAAGGTTAGGCTCTGGGTGGACCCATGAGTCTTGAAGAGAGGCTTTCAGCACCTTGGAGAGTGCACATGGGGAGATTGGCGGGGGTGGGGTGGGGGCAGGAAGGGGGGTGTTGGTGTTCATGTTTCTTCCCGGCTGAGGTGGGCTGCTGTGGGGTCAGAACCACCAACCCCAGCTACTTGTCCACTGTCATCAATTCCTTTACCAGCTTCAGAGCGCTTGGACAAGTTACATCACCTATAATTGCCCCCCCCTTCCCCTATGACACATTTGTGGTGGCCCTGGCATTCTTGGCTTTAAAAGGCCCTTCCAACTCAATGAATCCATTCCAGACCAGAGGATGCGATTGCACACAATTCAGCAGAGCTAAGAGCTGATCCCCTGGGATCTAGGTGCCTTGAGGGAGTTCGTGACAACGATTTTCTGCTGAGTGATGGAGAAGTTAGGACTGAAGAGATAGGACATCAAATATATTCATGTCCATCTGGGCCAAATACTCGGCTAAGCCTGGGAGCTTCCAAGGGAATTTAAAACACAGTACCTGCTGCTGTTTTAAACACTCTGCTGAGCGGCACCTTGGACAGATCTCTTCCCTCCATGGGGCCTTGGCTCCCCCATCTGTGAAGAGAGGTGGTTGAACCCAGCCCCCCTCTAGCACTGGTATTTTGCTATTTCCACATCTGTCTGAAGTCAGATAATGAAGGACTTCTAGCAAAGGGGCCTGCTGGGCCTGCTGACCCCTTTGTAACATACATTCATTGCAGGCTCAGAGAAGAGAAGGCACTTGTCAAAAGTCATGCAGCTTGAAGGGAAAAAAAAGCAGATACAGCTTGTAAGCAGGGGAGCCTGGATTTGGATTTAAAAAAATATATATTTGCAGAGAGAGAGAGAGTATACATCAAGTGTGGGAGGGATGGAGAGAGGGGAGAGAGAGAATCTCAAGCAGGCTCCATGCTCAGTGCAAAGCCTGATTTGGAGCTCAGTCTCACAGCCGTGAGATCGTGACCTGAGCTAAAATCAAGGGTCGGGTGCTCAACTGACTGAGCCATCCAATCGCCCGATGGATTTGAACCTTTGACTGCCAGACCACAAGTATATTTTTCCCCCTAAGCCTGGGTCCAAAAAAGGAGAGACTCACCAAAGAGCCTCTCTGAATAGACAGACTCTCAGAATAGGAAGGGCAGGCAAAGCTCTTTCTCTGAGCTTAAGAATCACTTCATCCTTCTCCTGCATGGTTTCTTCCTTTGTTATAAAAATCAGTCGAGGACAAACTCTGTGCCTGGCCAGGTGCTGGGAGCCAAAGACTCCAGGGTGAAGGTAGCCCCGGTCCCCGGTCAGCTGGGACAACCTCATTAACACAGAGTGACAAGCCCAGGAAGGGAGGAGAGATCTGCAGCGTGTTGTGGGGGTCACAGCGGAACGAGCGAGGTCTGTGCCTGTCAGGTCGTGGTCATGGGATCCTTCCGGGGGGGAGCCTTTGAGAGACAAGCTGGGCACCCGGTAGCCAGAGATCAACAGGGAAGGGCCCCGGGGCCAAGGGACCAGAATGTGCAAAGCCACGGTGCAGAGTCCTGGGACATAGATACAGGTGGGGAAACAGAGGTCAGAAATGGCCTCCTATGCACGGGGCCTGAGTCCAGCTTGAGAGATGCTGGACTTTTGTGGTTTTGAAAGCCTCCGTTGTCATTATTTAAAGCCAGGGGATTTTATTGCGAAATTCTGATTTTTCATGGTCTCTAAACTTTTTGGAAAAGTTGAGCCCCCCACCCCCTCATTCTCTATGGCAACAGTCGGCCGGAGCTGAAGAAGGGCTCCTTCTGGCTGTTTCACCCATTTGTGTCATCTGATTGGACCGCGTAGACATTGTGAGGTGGGATTCTCCAATCTACAGCATAAGGTGCTTTCCCTACCCCCCACCCCACAGTGACTGATGATTAGCCCAAAAGTAAAAGGACTGAGAGAAGGGAAGAGAAGGTCGTTGTGGTCTGGTGTTGGGGGGAGGGGATCTCCTCAGGCATGGGGAGGCCAGAGCCCCCTGCCCTCCACTGTTAATGACTCTGGGCCCCCAGCCCCTCCGGGGAGGCTGAAGAGGAAAGGAGGACCACAGTCCTCAGTGATCTGGCCTCTGGATCCAGGGGACAAGGAGCCTGATTTTAACTCAAGGAAGGACAGGGATCACGGCCTTTCTTTTCTTCAGAACGCACGATCACTTCCTCTCTGTTCCAACAAATTCTCCAGGGTTCTGCCTGTTGGCAACGGTAAGAGCCGCCACAATCACTTTTAAATATTCATTTAGAAAAACAATCAAACCTTTCGGCACATCAAATATTTGCTTCTAGATTTGAAAAAAAAAAATCCAAACACCTATAATCTTGGCAGCATTCACTTCCAAAGATTGCAACTATTTCGGTGACTGGGGCCAAAACAAATGTTTTTCCTGAGGCCAAACGGTTCCAGAATGTTTGCCAAATGTTTCACACCCTTTTTAAAATACAGTAAAATTAGCAAAGCAGTAGCATTAAAGAATATTAAAAACAAAGAGTCAAAGCAAAAAAAAAAATAAATAAAGGCCCCACAACCCCCCACCCCCACCCCCTAATGGGCACAGCTATCCCCACATTTGCCTGTTGCCTCCCGGCCTCTGTCATGAGGAAGACTCTCCCAATCGAGCTGCTTTGGCGGTACCGGAAGGGTAATGAGCTGCCAGTCTTTAGAGGTGTGCAAGCAGGAGCTTGGCTTCGGCAGGAATTCCCAGCTCAGGGGGGCTCGCGACCAAGGGCCTGTCCGCCCCTGAAGGATGACAAGACTATCTGAGCATCCGTGAGCGCTCCGAGCGGGACAGAACACGGAGCAAACGTCTTTGATGCAGAAGTTTGATTCCATCCGGCCCTACCGTAGCCATGAATGGTGAGACAGCTGCTTATCCTTGCTGAGCCTCAGTTCCCTCCTCTGTAAAATGGGTGGTAGCCACCTCACAGGCTTGTGAGGCTGGAATCGAGTAGCGTAGAGCTGAACGCTCGGTCGCTGTTGGTTTTCTCTGCGGCCCGTCCACCAAGGTGGTCTCTCCCGCCTCCGTTTTCCTCTCTGGCTGTCATGATTCTCAGCTCACCGCCTGGTGGGGGCAAAGCCGCCGAGTGCTGCTTGGCATGGGTGCTCCGAAGTGAGCGACACACCCGAGGGTCCCTGTAGGAGGGGGACGCAGCTGGACCCGGGGCGGGGGTGTCGGTGCACAGTAAGTACAAGGACATCTTAGCAGGCAGCGGGGCGGGGACGGGGATGAGCCTGGCGCATTGGAAGACCTTTGGGAGGCTCTTGAGTGAAGGCAGGGGCGAGTGTCCGGGCATCCAGGGAAACCCAGGAGCCCGTCCCAGCCCTTCTGCTGCCCTGGGCCACAGGGGGCAGTGGGGGGGGAGGGGGGGTCTCTGCCAGCCGCCTGGTCCAGGAAGCTGCTCACAGTCGTGGCCCCGCCCTCAGCGCGGGACTCATGGACTCTTGTTCTCCTAACCCTCCACACGGTGTAACTCAGGGAGGCCTGACGGGCGGGCGACACACGGGTCGGTGCAGAGGTGGTTACAGGGTGGCTGGGCAAGTGGGGGGCAGGGGTGGGGGGTGGAGCATTGGCGGATGGGTGCATGGCGGCGAGTTAGCGGATGCAGTGGCAGGCAGGGAAGTGGCCGAGCGGGCAGGTGAGGTGCAGGGAGGGTGAGCGGGAGCACGTGAGGTCGTCTCCAGCTGCAGGTGGACGCGGACGCAGGCAGCAGGGCTGCTGGGTGTGTCATTGTGACGGGGAGCCGGTGTGTTGATGGGTGGGGGAGGACTGAGGGTGGGTTGTGGGTGGGGAGAGTGTGAGAGGAAGGTGCTGGCAGTGGGTGGTGGCAGATGCACGTCTAGGCGGGCGGGTGGTGGGTGGCTGGGGTGTGAGGGTGGGTGGATGGTGCGCCGGTGAGGAGGCGCATGTGGGTGGCTGGCTGGGCGGGCGGGAGTGTGAGAGGGCAGGTGCGGGGCTGGCGAGGACGGTGGGCAGTGGGCGTGGGCACAGAGGGAGGCGCCATCTGCACTGACCACCCCATCTCTCGGCAGGACACCACCCGCACATGGGAGATTCCTGGCCACGGAGCTCCACGCACGAGATGCCAGAGCTGAACCGTCAGTGCTGGGTCCTGGGGCACTGGGTGTGACCGAGACCCAGCCTGGCTCCCAGACCTCAGGCTGTCATCGGAACCGGCCCCCTGCCAGAGGACCACTGGCCCAGCGCTCCTGGAGACCTGGCCCGTGTGCTGTGAACTCCGCCAGCCTGTGTGGGAGACGCAGGCCTACCCTTCCCGCCGCTGTCTGGGACTCAGGGCCCTGGAAGTCGAGCCGGGGTGGCCCCAGGGAATGTGCAGGGCCGCACACGGCAACTTTGGGACAGCAGCTCCTGACTCTTGCTGCCGTCACAGGCGGTGCCCTGTTTGGTGCAGCTGGGGTGCCAGGAAAGTCAAGGTCATCGGCTCTGCAGCTGGGATGCCAGGAAAGTCAAGGTCATCGGCCACTGAGAGCCGGCCAGGAAGTTCAGGAGGTGCTGGGCGATGGGAAGCCCCGCACGAGGCAGGGAGCGGGTGGGGCCTCCTGGCGCTGGGTCCGCAGGGGGGTCACACAGCAGGCACATGGCAGGGCCACAATAAATGCTTGTTGAACCTGTTTCCTTGCTGTGTGTGGAGGCCAGTTGCTCTCTGGGCTGTGGCTGCCCCCCCGCCCCCACGGCCCCACCCTAGCAGGTCCTCAAGGAACCCGAAGGTGAGGTAGCCTGAGTGTGCTGGGGTCAGGGCCAGACACTGAGGTTTGGGAAGGGGGGAGCCCAAAGCGGAGGCTGGGTCTAGGGGGTTGGGTCAGGGTGGATTCTGGGGGGGGGTGAGGTGGGGAGGGTCAGGCAGGTAGGAAATTTGGGAGACAGGCCCTCAAGTCCAGGCCCTAAGCTGCCCTGACCCCATGGGGACCCCTTACCCTGTGTCTAGACCACCTTTACATCAAGTCCTAGGGCTCAGATGCCTAAGAAAACAACCCTATTGTAAAGATGAGGGAACTTAGGGTCACAGAGATGAAGTAACTTGCCCAAGACCACAGAGCTAACAAATGGCAAAATTGGGGTCTGAACCAGAGCCTCATCCCTTCCCAGAAGGATTTCTAGAGCTTTCCCCCAAGTAGAGAATGTTCTGCACTCTTCCATTCACCCATCATTCATTCATCATTCATCTACTATCTGTCATCCACCCACCCACCCATCCATCCATCCATCCATCCATCCATCCATCCATCCATCCATCCGTCATCCACCATCTGTCCATCCTTCTGTCTATCCATCCGTCCATCCATCATCCATCATCTGTCCATCCTTCTGTCTGTCCATCCATCCATCCATCCATCCATCCATCCATCCATCATCCATCTATCAGTTGTCATCCTTCCTTGCATCAAACATTCATCCATCTTCCTTTCGTGTAGGACCCATCCTCATTATTTAACCATCCTCGTATCCATCAATCCAATGATACAGTTCATTGTGCCCTCCAATGTGTCAAGCACTGCAGGGGCACCTGAGATAGGATATTGAGCCACCCAGACAGGGTGTCTGGCCTCACAGGTGGGCACAGCAGATAACTGGACAGATGGTTATTGCATGGGGATGCCATGAGGCCCGGCTCTGGGGCCAGGCAGCCTGAGTTTTAAAAAAAATTTTTTTAATGTTTATTTTATTTTTGAGAGAGAGACCGAGCACAAGTGGGAAAGGGGCAGAGAGAGAGGGAGACCCAGAATCTGAAACAGGCTCCAGGCTCTGAGCTGTCAGCACAGAGCCTGATGAGGGGCTCGAACTCATAACGGCAAGATCATGACCTAGGTTGAAGTCAGACACTTAACCAACTGAGCCCCCCTGGCGCCCCGAGGCAGCCTGGGTTTAGATTCCAGCTCCTTCACTTGAAACCTTAAACAAGTGACCTAACCTCTCTGTGCCTCCTCCCCATGGGCACATGGGGATAATCATTATACCTACCTCTTACAGCTGGCTGTCCTGAGGGTTAAATGAGCTAATATACGTGACGCGCTTAGAACAGAGCCAGGCATATTAGTGAGTGCTGTTAGTGTTTGCTCTTATCTTGCTGAGGGAAAGTCAGGGGCTGTAGGACCCCCAAAGACAGCACCTGCTGGGAGAGGGAGGGGGAGGGGGAGGCCAGGAGGGCTCCTTTGGGAAAAAGAAGGCCGTCTAGATGTCAGGTAGGCAAGAGCATGGAGAGGAAGAAAGTTGGAATGTCATAGGAACTTTACAACAGCCTAGACGGCAGGTGTGGAGAGAAGGGAGAGCCACGGGAGCTGGGGGGGGGGGGGAGAGGGGGAGGTGAAGAGAAGGGGGGAGCCAAGCCAGAGAGACACACGGCCTCCTTAGGAAGCCGGGACTTCGTCCTGGGGTGCGCCCAGCTGTGAATTCTCAGTGGGTCTCTGCTGCTGCCCTGGGCAGAGGGCAGATGCAGCAGGGACCGCACCCCACCTTATCCTACGATGCTCGAAGGGAGAGAAGAGGGTGGTCTGTCTTGCACAGTGGCCCAGAGGATGGGGCCATGAGGGCAGATTCAGGAGCTAGTCAGGAGGGAAAAGTCAACAGACTGCTGTGCGAGGAAGTGAAGGTTAGCAAAACTCTCTGATTTGGGGTTTGGGTCAGGGGCAAGTTCAGGTATCTTGAGTCTCAGGTGCCTGGGGGACACCCATGTAGAGGCGCATGCTCATTCGTTAGTGCATGCTTTGACTAATCACGTGAGCGATTCATTTATCCATTTTCCATTCATTTGGCAAATATTGCAGACCTACTGTGTGAGGCTCTCAGGAGATGGCTCTGGGAGGGAGACTGGGGTCCACTTACAAAGGTCTTGAACGTCAGGGCAAGGAGTTTGGGCTTTGGCCTCTGGGCAAGAAGAAACCACTGCAGACGTGGGTCTGGGCCCCCAGGGCCCCTGGCATCTTGGGACCCTTTCTTCTCACCCGGGGTCCTTCTGTAATTGGCAGCTGGACCAGGAAGAAGCCCAGGAGATGATTTTAATTGACACGTGGGCAAAATTTTAATCTATTTTAATAGTTGTGTTCATGTAAATGTGTATTAGGAAAAAAATGTGTAATGGGCACATCGGTGTCACGATTTCACAGATGCTGTTGCTTAGGATGAAACCAAAATAGGCATTTAAGTAAAAAAGACAAAGAGTTGACTTGGAGAAAAATACTTAATAAATAATCGTGCAAGTAGTTTGTGATGATGATGTGCGGACGGCCCAAGCGAAGGCCTTCACGGGGCCACTCTGACTTCACGTCCTCCCGTCTGTCTGGGCACCTGCTGGGCAGGAGGGGAGAGCTAGCTGTCTTTCAGGCCCACGGAGCCTGCAGCAAGGAGGCTGCTGGTTGGATACAAGGAAGCACTTCCAGGCAGGCCAGATGCATAGTCCCAATGGGTTCCCTACCGAGAGTTACTGGGGGGTTGTGTTCACACAGGGAACAAATGCCACCTTCTGCCTGAATCGGAGGGGGTGGGGGGAGGGAGGACCACCAGACTGGAAGGTGCCCGGATGAGCACATAGAGGTCTGGCCTGGGTGCCTGCAGCCCTGTATCCATGCAACCTGAGCTCGTGTGGACACACCGACCCCAACATCGCACGAGCTTGAGTTAGCGCTTTGTATGTGTACCCGTGTTAGGTGTGTTTGCTCGGCACCTTCCGTGCCTGTGCACCCACCAGCCCTGAGGCGCGTGCTCTGGCCCCTGACCTGTGTCCGCACATACTCAGTGCCCTGCAACGGGGCTCTGCCTTCTCGTCTGTCATTGCCCGCCCCTTCCCCCCCGCCCCCCAGGGGCAGAGGGACCTGGCTGAGGGCTAACAGGCAGGCCCAGGCCTCAGGGAGTCGCCAGGCTGTCGTCCCGCTTTGGCTGGTGGCCGTGATGAGCAGTTACCCCCACTGCCTTCACGAAGCCAGCCATTCCCGGCCACTCGCTTGTCTCCCTCTGGTAATGGAGAGGTCGACTTCGTTCATGGGCGTTCGTTCCCAGCAGCCAGGCCTGAGGACAAGCCGTGCCAGGAGGCTCATTCCCTTGGAGGAATCAAGGACCAGAAAGTACCAGGGGCCGTGGAGTTAGTTCAAGTCCTGAGACTGCCCCTGACCACGGGGGGCCCCTTCATCCAGAAACTGCTTCCTGAGCGCCCTGGGTGTGCCAGGCAGGGCCGCACCCTGGGGCTGCCATAGTGAGTCCCGAAGAGCAACTGTCCACCCTCGTGGATTTACCTCCCAGTGAGGAGACAAAGAACTACTCAAATAATTGTAACAACGAAAACATCACTGCCGAGTGGGAGGAATGCTGTGGGAGCACCCCCAGGGAAGGCCTGTGTTATGCCGGAGCCATGAGGGTGGGTCTCTTGGGAAGGGTCATTGCAGCAGGGACCAAAGGAAGCCGCCAGGGAGTTTGGGCAGAAGCCACGGCATATGCAAAGGCTCTGGGGTTGAGAGGAATGTTGGGTGCAGCAAGATGACAGGACATGGTGTTGAAGCTCAGGGTGAGGGCATTCGATCTGCTGCTAAGCAGTTGGTCGTCGGGGGTCAGAGCCTTCGGGGCCTGGGGGTCATGGCACGAAGTGTGCCCTTCACCTGGAGGCCACAGGGAGTCACCGGCAGGAGGCTTTTTAGAGGAGGACTCGGTCAGCTCAGCATTTGGGCAGGTTCCTCGTGGCTCTGTGTGGGGAAGGCCTGGGAGGTGGCGTGCAAGGCAGGGGCCAGGTGACCAGACAGGGGACTGCAGCAGGGGCTGGCAGGCGATGGTGGGGGCTTAGGCCGCGGTGGCACTGGGGACGAGGTAAGTAGCCACAGGGTGGCCTGGGAGGGGTGAGGGCATGAGGGATGCCCGGGCCAGGCTGGCTTTTCTCTGAGGCTCCCGTTAGGGGTTTGACGCTGTGCAGGCAGCGATGCTGCAGGCCACACGGGGCAGCGGTGGGAATCAGGAACAGGTGTCCCCTGAGGGGATGAATTAGAAAAGCTCCTGACCCCAAACCACAGGAGGCGTGGCCCAGGGCACACCGCTTGGGGGGGTGGGGGGTTGGAGTTTAGCTCCACTCACCTGTCACTCAAGGGCTGTGGGCAGTGAACAAACCGCACCACTGCACCAGGATGAACCCGCCGCAGGACTGAGGACACACTTAGCCCAGCCGGGGACCATCAGTCATGAGGAAAAACCAATCTTCTCCGTGTGGGGATTTACTGCATGGACAGACAGGAAATCCCGGCGCGGGACCTCTGGCCTGTCCCCAGCCCAGCCCAGCCCGCCAGAGCCGCGTAATTGCTTTTTGGGCCACATTTCATCGTGGACCGACACCGTCTGAGCCTCTGCCTTCGGGGAGGCCGGTGGCTGGGCCGATGCCAGGGGCCTGGCCGGGGAGGGGGCGGGGTCCCGGGACTCCGTGGGGAGCAGGAAGGGGCTCCGGCTCAGGGGCTGTGCCACCACACCAGGCCCCTCAGGCTGAGGCTGGGAGGTCGCCCCGAAGGTCAAAGGATGGGAGGGTCAGGGGGAAGGTGGTGCTGGGTCGCTGTGATGAGGAGCCTGGGTCAGGTGCGGGGTGGCCTTGGAGTCCATCTCAGTTCTAAGAACACTCTTGCGGGCCTGACCCCGAGCCGGCAGGGACAGCTTTGTGGTAACTTCTGCCCAGTGCTGATGCGCAGCGCGGGGACCAGGATGCAGATGGAAAGGCCTCTGCTCTCCTACTGGGGCTGTGGGTGGGGACTGCCACTCCGGTACGCACAGGTCACCAGCCGACCCCCGCCTCTGTGCCCACGGGGGTCTGTGGGTCGAGACAAGATCCCCTCCCTCCTTGGGCCTCCCAGGGAGGAATCAACCCCGGGGGGCATTTGGGGAGCCACAGGCTGGGAGGGACAGCGGCCTCCAGGGGGCCCAGGAAGGGAGGGGGGCACCGGTGATCATGCTGAGGCGGGCGGGGGGCTGGGGTGGAGGGCGGGCTACGCAGGACTTGTGATCCGTTTGGCTCGCTTGGCATTTGCTTGGTTAAGCTGAGCCGACATTTAAAAGTTCGATTTTCGCATTAAAAAATAAAGAAAACACCTGGATTTCTGGCTTCTCTTAAAATCCTTGAAGACGTGGCATCTCCGGACCATTGGAGCCGAGCCACAATTAACCCCTAGTAGGGGCCTGAGCTGCCTGGCTAAGGGACCCTCCTGGGCCAGCTTTGCTCCCTGACGTCAGAGCAGGGCTGAGGGGCCTCCCGCCCCACAGGGATGCTGAAAGGGCTTGGCTGCCCTCTGGTAGGGGGAGGCTCTCCAACACAGTGGGGCAGGGCCCTGAAGGCAGGAGCTCAGAGGGAAGCTGGGGGGTGGACCTGGTACAGAGGAGGTGAGTGGGGTTTCCGAGGAGCCCCTGCTTAGCACCAATGCACTCAGACACCCCACCCCCAAGTGAGCCTTCTCCCCCAAACCCCAGGGCTGTTCTCTCCAGATGCCAAGAGCTGCCAATCAAGGTCACCTTGGAGGGAAGCAAGGGACCCAGAAACCACAGAAGGCAGCCCAGGAATCTGGCATGGGGGGGCGGGGGGCTTGGCTTTAAGGATCCACATAAGCCTCAGGGAAACCCCAGGGCCAAAGACCCAGGGATTTTTGCCCCACCTCAGCTCTCCTGTGGCCAACCCAGGACATGTGCACTGATGGCTTCCAAAGCTGTGTCTCTTGGGCACTCAACTCAACCTCTCTGTGCCTCAATTCTCTCATCTGTAAAAGGAGGATCATGATAGTGCTTACCCCATGGGGTTGTTATGTGGATTAAATGAGTTAGTGCCCAGCACAAAATGACCACGACGTATGCGAGGGCTTCTACTGTCCGCCCAGAATCATGTTCCCATCTGCAGGTGAGGGAAGGGGAGCTCAGAAGGGGGTACCCGCCCCCGTGTCGCTCAGCCAGCCTCAGTTCCTGGAGGCACCACGGGCTCCCTCTGTCTGACCCTAAATCCAGCATGTCAGACCATATTCTTAATAACATCTTTTATTGATTTTGCAAGAGAGAAAAATAGAAATTTATCTTAGAGTTAATGCCTATATGGCTCCCCACCCACCCAACCAAATCGCACGGTGCATACAATTACTATAAACATCAGCGGAGATTCTGGGAGCCAGTGTGTGCGGAGCTCTAGCAATCTCCCCGACAGCCTGACCGGCCGGCCTCAGGTAGGGACGGGAAGCCGGAACAGCCTCTAGAGTCGTGGCACGTGCTTTCGGCCCCTACGCGCGGGCCGGGATCAGCCCCCCGACTGCCCGGGAGCCCCAGCTCTCCTCCGGGAGCCCACAGGCCTCGGGGCGCCCGCCACATCGGGGAGGCAAGCGCAGAAGCCGCAGAAATGATGGATCCTCTCCGGGAGAAACAATTCCTTATCTTCGCATCGGCCCCGCGCTCCAGATGAAAAGCGCATTTGCATAGCCGCTCTGCAAAGCTCATAAAGTATTTGCCGGGGCTCGCGGTTGCATAGGAACGTACTTCGAGTACAGCGCTGCGGCGGGCTGGGCCGGGCGCCAGGAAAACAACAGATTAATATTTGGAACGAGAAATTACCCACCACTGGGAAACCAATTAGGTCCCTGATCCGAGCTTGTTACATAGATGGAAATAGATGCGTTCTGAGCCTCGCTCGGCTGGGGGTGCAAGGCACATTTCCAACTTGCGGGGAAGCTGCTGGGGGTGGGGAACAACAAGCACCTCCCTGCCCGCAGGCAAGGGCACTGGCACCGGCGAGAGGCGGCGAGGCGAGTGGGACGCCCGTGGTTAGACCGCAGGATGCCGCCGCCGCCCTCCTCCAGGCAAAGTTCAAGCGGAAGGGGAGGCGGCATCCGGGGCGCGAGGGTAGGGGCGTGGCCTGCCCCGCGTCCAGAGCCGTGTGGGGTGTGAAGCTGTCCCGCCGCGGGTCCCGCGTGGGCCTGGCTGCGTGGCGGGCGGGCACAGCGTGGACACTCGGGGGACCAGGGAGCTGCCCCGCCCTCCCAGCCAGCTCGCCAGCCCCCAGATGAGGCAGGGGGTGGGGGGAGGGGAGCTGTTGGCCCCTCAGCGTGGTGGGCCCCCCTCTCGTTGATGCTGGGTCTGAGGCCTGACCCCGGGCCCGGGGCAGCCACACTGCGCGCTGGGTGGAAGTCCTCCTCGGCCACCTCGTGGTCCGCCCCGAGAGTGGACAGGCGTGAGTGCGTGTGGCCTTGCTTCGCTGCGGGAGGGCCCCGAGTTGCGTGTCTCGGGAGGGAGCCCCCGAGCAGCGGCGCGGAGGAAGGCCATGCCACACGAGTCCCCTTTGCGGCGGGACTTCCTCTTCCAGGCCCCGGAGTCCAGGCTGCCGAGGCTGAGGACAGGGGGCAGGCGGCGGGGAGCCCGGTGTGGCCGGTTGACAGAGCCCGGCGCGGGCCGGGGGGCCCGGCTCTCCCTCCTTCGCCAGTCAGCACCGCCACCGTCGCGCCGTCTCCTTCTCGCTTATGCAGGTTTTGGGGCGCAGTGCTGTTGAGGGAGAGTACGGAGGGGCAGACGTTCCCCAGCCTCAGTCCCCGAGGGCGGCGCCCCCACATTGACCCATCACCCCCCCTGCAGCAACTCTGTGTGGCCTCCTCCAGGCCTTTCTGCTGCCCGCTCTGCCTGGCCAGCTCCCCATATCTCTTAGGGCCGGGCTCTGGGAAGCCCTCGCCTCGGTGCACCCCCACACAGGTTTCACAGTCCCCTCCAGACAGCACATCTGCCCTCAGGGCCTTTCCCCTCTGCACCCCAAGCCTGGCTCCCAGGCAGCTGCACCGCCCCGGGTCACAGGCCCCTGTGGGAAGTAAGTAGGCAGCACGTTGCCCCTGGGGTTCTGCCCCCACAGCCCCTGCTCAGCACCGCGCCCCGCGCCCCACCCCAGTCAGGCTCCTGGGGAGAGAAGAGGAGTCCGAGGGGCAGGCAGGGGCCATCGGCCTAAAGACCGCTCTGCCTAAAGTCCAGAGGCCTACGCTCTGGGCCGAGAGCCCACACTGACCTGGGTCAACCGCACTCTGCTTCTTCTTCGAGTTGGTAACGATTTGGTTCTCATTCATCATCTGCACGTCCTGGTCCTCCACCTGATTGCTGGGGGGAGAAGACGGAGGGCTCGACCCCTGCATCTATCCCCGTTGGGGCAGGCGGGGGAGGCCGTGGGGCGGGCGGGGGGCGCACCTGATGATGGTGTGTTTCTCCTGGCGGCACACGTCCGCGTCCTCGGTGAAGAGGATGGTGTGGTAGGGCACTGTGGGCTCGCACGTGGGCAGGATGCCCCCCACCAGGTGGCCCACCATGGCCAGGATCCCGTTGTATACCAGCAAGTCATCCACCAGGAGCTGGACAGACAGAGGAGGGGGACTGCACTGTGAGGCCGGGGACCCCCCCTTCCCACCCGCGGCCTCGGCCAAGCCGGGTCGAGCCTCGCCCGCTATTCCAGCCTGGTTCTGAGGTCAGAGCTTCGCAACCCTCGGCCACACGGGGACGCGGAGGCTCAAAGGCTTCAGGTACCTTGAGCCCACGTGGTCAAGCGGGGAGGCAAATCCGGGTCTTTGGCCCCTGGGGGCCCGGCTCTCCCGGCCCCAGGGTTGCCTCCCAGTGTGAAGAATTCCCTACACCACTAGGACTGGAAAAGACAAGATGAAAGAAAAGCCTGTTTTTTTCAGGGTGATGATTCAAATCACTCGGGGCAAGTTCTGAATTCGCGATTGGATGGCGAATTCCCCTGCATCTGAGGGCCAGGCATTGGTGTCTAAGGTAGCAACGGAGAGAAGCAAATCAAACGGCGACACATGGTAATTGCCAGCAGGCTAATTACAGTGAGCATAATTATCTCAAAAAAAACAGCTAATAAGTACTTACACCAAACTCCTTCACCCCTCGATGGGGCGTTTTTGCGTAATTCCACAGTTTGATCATTGACACGGTGGTAGGCAGATCGAAAATCACATAAACCCGGTTCACCTGTCAGAGAGGAGAACTCATTAAACTAGGCATGTTTGGAAACAGAGGCAATGGGCAGGGGCGGGCGCTGGGGCCGTGGTGCTGGGGTTCCCGCTGCCTTCCGTCTCCTGGAAGCCCATCTTGAGTCCGGTCACGTGTGGCTGCGTTTGCAACGAGCTGCTGAGCTGGCTCTGGGAGGGCCTGGTTCCCTTGTTCAAATACCCGAGGAGAAATGGGTGCACCTTCCCTCCCCCCAGGCCAGCCAAAAACATAGTACGGGCTTCATTGGCCAAAGGGGAGGGCCCAGGTCAGGGAGCATGGTCCCCGGGGTATCAGCGCGGCCTTGACCCTGATCTGTCCTTTCCCCAACCACAAGTGAGTGGCACAGCAGAGGCCCTGAGAGCAGGGTGGGGGATTTGCAGTGTGTGTCTTTGAAGCTCTGCCCCGCGCAGGGGGGTGGGGACATGACCAGATCAGTGGCAGGATCAGCTAGTTAGGTCAGACCTTTGGCTTCCCCCACCACACCCCCACCGCCTCAACAAAGACTCTCCAATATCAGGCGGCCCCTTGCACGGCAGAATAAAGCAATAAGCATTCAGTGCTGGCCACAGGCTGCAGGCTCCGTTTTGCCCCAGGCCCTGGGTCTCAGCCTCGGTGGCCATCGTCAGAAGGTCTCAGAGGAAGTCGCAGGGGGGTGGGGAGGGGGGGAGTACTGCTGGGGCAGGGCAGCCTTCTGACGGCACCATGGAAATAACAGAGGTCCTCAAACTCAGTTGCCCCAGGGGCTCAAGCAGATAACAAATGTTTAAGTCCCGGGGTGCCTGGGTGGCTCAGTCTCTCGAGTGTCTGACGTTGGCTCAGGTCATGATCTCAGGGTTCGGTGGGTTCAAGCCCCGAGTCTGGCTCTCTGCTGTCAGCACAGAGCCCGCTTCAGACCCTCTGTCCTCCCCCCACCCCAACCCCTCCCCAGCTTGTACTCTCTCAACAACAAACAAAGGTTTGAGTCCAGCTGGAGAGACAACCTCACACCAAAAGTCAAGTGAAAGATGGTGGAAAACATGCACTGGCCAAACACAAGATGCCGTGGGTGGGCCGGGCCGGGCTCTCGGGGCTGAGACCTCCGTGTTTCTCCCCTGTGGTGCTGGGCTGGCCTTGGCACAGGGGAGCGGTCAGACGCTTGGAGTTCAGGGGGGCGGGGGGCCACTGTCAGAAAAGCTCCAGTACAGAGCAAAGTATCCCTCCAAGCCCTTCTGCCCGGTCACACCGGGGAAGGGGACACCTTGGCGGTCACATGCACGCCCCAGGGCCTGCTGCACTTATGTAGCATGAGGCTGGCACGGGGCTAGAACCGCCAGGCCCCCAGTTTGTCTCTTCTCTCTCTAGGTCCCCACCCTCAGGTCCCCCAGTGACAAGCAGGGCCCGTGGGAGGGTCTGAGATCTGCAAAACTGAGTCAGTTGAAGAGCTGGGGCCAGAGAGAAGGCAGGGCCGGGGTCCGGGGCCCTCAAGGAGAAGCAGAACAGGGAACATGGCCAGAGGATGGAGGGCAGAGGGGCTTCTGCACGGGGCCTCCTGCATTCCACGTGGGCAGCCCCTTGTCACAACCACCCCAAGCGCAAGGAGAAAGGACTCGCCGGAGGAGTGCCTGTCAGATGTGTGCATCTGCGGGACGCCAGCCGTCCTGACAGCCCTCGGCATTTTGGTTTGCTGAAGATCAACGTGAGGACGCGTCCCCGAGACCAAGGACGCGAAGTGGCCCCGCCCATCCCAGGGCTGGCAGCCCCTGCGCACCCACCAGGCCGGGCAGGATGGGAGCCAGCCACATGTGCCGACCGTCGCTGGTGTCGTTCACTTGGTCGATGAGCTTATCAGGCGTCCGGACGTCCCCGCACACGCCCTCCAGGGAGTTCACGCTGTCGGGGAAGGCGGCGATATCTGGGGAGCCTCTAAGCTGCCATAACCGGGAGTGGTGTGCTGGAAGCCGTGTGCCGCGCATGCGGCCACGGGCCTCCTCGCGCTGACGGCATGGCCCCGGGGGCGCCCGGGCTGGCGGGCAGCACGGCCGTCTGCTGCTCTGGGCAGCCGGACAAGTGACAGCCAAATCAGACATTCCGGGGAAAATGAGCACAGAGGCCAACGGGTGGGGGGGGGAGAGGGCAGTTTCAAGGAAAGGGGAGGAGGCCACGCAGACAGATGGCCGGGGATCAGTCTCCCCGGGATGCTGGAGGCAGGAACGGAATTTGTGGCTAATGCTTAGGAGAGTGGAGGGCAAGCTGCTACGGGTTTCTTTTGCAAGGGGACTGGGTGGCGGCCGGACTGGACACGACATGTGAGGACCAGCCTGAGGCTGGATGCATGGTGGGGAGCGGGGGGGGCACCTGACCCTCGTGGCCCCTCAACTGCTGGACATTAGTGCCCATCAGGACAAACTAGTTCCAGCTTCTGCATTTTGACCTGAGGTCTCGGGAGAGTCAGAGAGCACCTTGGGGCTTGTTTCCTCATCTGTAAAATGGGTATAAAAACCTCCATATCCGGGGCACCTGGGCGGCTCAGTCAGTTAAGTGTCTGACTTCAGCTCAGGTCATGTTCTCATGGTTCGTGGGTTCGAGCCCCATGTTGGACTCTGTGCTGACAGCTCAGAGGCTGGAGCCTGCTTTGGATTCTGTGTCCCCCTCCCTCCCTCTCTCTCTCAAAAATAAACACTAAAAAAAATTAAAAGCCTCCACATCCCAGAATTGATGTGAGGATTTCAGAGGACACTGGATGTGAGCACACCCGCTAAAATCAATGGAGCCTTACACGTCCAAGGACTCACTAATAACAGTCAAAGCCACCACAATCATTCATGTCAGGTGAAGAGGATGGTGTCACCGGGGGAAGCCAGGGAATCCCAAACAGGTGCGAGGCAGGCTTTGGGGCTGGACCTGCTCTGGCCAGTCCCTATGGTGGCCCAGGGGTCACAGGGCAAAGGCCCAGAGGGATCAGGCAGGTGACAGCAAAGAGATGCATGACAGCTCAGTGGTCAGAGCATGGTCTCTGGAGGCGGACTCCCAGTCCTCACTCCTATGCTGTGTGACCTTGGGCAAGTTACTTGACTTCTCTGTGTCTCAGTTCTTCATTTGTAAAATGGGGATAACAGCATTCACTTCCCAAGACTGTTGTGTGACCAAACCAGGTCCCATGGGACAAGCCCTCACAGAGTGAGCCCTCAGCAAGTATTAGCAATCTGGGGGGCCTGGTAGAAAATAATAAGGACACGCGTGGAGAAAAAAAGGGCAGTGGATACTCCGGTCCGACCCTCATCGCTGTGCATGACCGTGGCCTCAAACATTGCTGATTTCTCAAGAGTGGCTGAAGATGGACGTGTTCCTGTGAAACGCCCTGATCTTTAAAAAATATTAGCAACTCGTCTGAAGTATTTCAAAACTCAGTGGGCTAATCATTTGCGAATTCTGGTGTGGGCCCTCCATGAACAAAGGGGTTGGTGAATTTGCTGGGCTGAACACAGGGCCTCCGGCTGCTCCCTGAAGGCCTTGCCAGAGCCTTTAGAACCCCAAAGTGCCTGTGGCTCTCCAGGACGGGGGGCAGTTGGTACCCTGGACCACAGGACTCTCTGTTTTATGGGATTCATGACCTGGGCACTCCCAAGGGTCAGCATCTGGCCATCACCTGAAGCCCCTGAGCTTTCGGTCCCGGGGTCTGGTTCTTACAGCACTATTCCCTCCCCTTCCCCGGGCCCCCTATTATTCCCTTGCTCAGGGTGGGGCCCCCTTCTGCCTAGAAAGGATACTGTTTTCCGACAGAGGGATTTTTTCTCCCCGCTCATCATATAGCTCCAGGCCCGTGAGACCGATGTAATAGGGGTCACCCCAGCTGGTCAGGAGCTGGAACTGAAAGATGACTGGGCCACAGCATTAAGGAAAAATAGGCTTAATTTTCTGAGAACAAAGCAAGACAATGGCAGAGGTAACGTTAGGATATATTTTTTGCGGGGCTTATGCAGTGAAGGAGAGAAAAAAAAAAATCACTTTTTCCCGCATGAGACAGAAGTCTGTCCAGATACGTGTGGCATCGAACTGTCTTTACTGTGAGCTGCGCGTGCATTGTTTTAGGAGCGAACAACCTTCCTCCACGTCCCGGGAGACGGGAGGGCCGGGGGGGCAGCCCTTCTCCAGGAAGCTGGCAGGAAGGAGGCCCATTTGCGCCAGAAACTCGTCGTGTGGTCGTGCTGGACGAAGGGACCGGGACTCAAACTCTCTCGTGCCTCGGTTTCCCTGGTTATGAGATGTCAAGAACGGAGCACCTGCTCTCTCCTCCACCCACTTCAAGTGTGCAGGGGGCAGGGGGGAGGTACATGAGCACCAGGAGGGCTGTGGCCGTGGCAGGGTGACCCGAGTCTTATCCCATAGACACAATGGGGCACCAAGCCCGTCCGCGGCCCCATCCCCAGCCTGCTCCCAGCATTCCAGGGGCAGGCAGGGCAGGAAACCAGAGGGGTGACTCTGGGCAATATCATAGCCACAAGCAGACCTGCCAGAAGAACGGGCCAGCGAGAGAGCCGGGCTCACGTTCACTAACCTGTCCTGCCCCTTCCCAGCTATGTGGCCTGGGGCAAGTTACTTGGCCTCTCTGGGCCTCAGTTCTCTCATCTGTGAAGTGGGGATGCTAGCCCAGGGCTGTGGTGAGGCCGGAGCTCACACGGGCAGCCCGCTGTGAGCAGTGCCAGGCCGAGGAAAGGGCTAGCAACTGTGAGCTGCCCTTACTTCCATCTTCACCTCCTCCCTGCCTGGAGTCCAGGACAGCCTCCAGTTTAGGGCCTGCAGAAAGCTCCAGCTTCTCTGGGCCCTCCCCTCTGGAGTCCCAGGTGCGGCCCCCTGAAAGTCGGCTGGCCAGGCGGTGGGATCTGGGACTCGGGTCGTTGTTCCGCTGCCCCCCAACCCCCCCGGCAGCACCCGGTGGACCCGAGGACCCGCCAACCCTCCTGTCGTCTCCCGGGTTTCCCTGCCTGGTGAACCCCAATGTCACCACAGGGGCTGAGCCCTGTCCTGGGGCTCCAGGCGGGGCCCCCGAGGGCCTGTGCAGGGAGGATACAGCCGCAGGGCATCAGGGGTGCCTCGTAGTCCATGCTTGCCCGTTCCTGGCTTTGCGTGCTGAGCCTAAAAAAAAAAAAAAAAAACACACACAAAACAGCACCAGGAAGCAGAAGATTGTGACTACCCTGATCGCTGGTCAGTTGTCCCCCCGGGCAAAAGACTTTGAAGACCATATGGCCCTGGGAAGTGGGTACCCTTATAGCCCTGGGTTGTGGGTGAGGAGCACAGAGAGGTGAAGTCACTTGCTCAGGGCCACTTGGAGGGCAGGCGGCAGAACTGGGATGTGGCCTGAGGTTGTCTGGTTCTGGAGTCCACACTTAACCACCCAGCACTACGGCCCCTTCATGAACAAGGCGAGTCCACGCTACGCTGACAGCTGGGCTGGAGCCAGGGCGGGGTGGAGTGCCCGGCTGGGGCAGGCCACCCTAGGGGGTGGCCAGGGACCTGGCGCCTGCGCTGAGAGGGAGGCAGCCGCACAGAGTCAGAGCTGAACCCTCTAAGCAGAGGGGCAGCCAGAGCAAAGGCCCTGTGGTGGGGAAGCACCGGGGGGCTGGGGTGCGGGTCGGGAAGGGAGAGGAGGCCAGTGGAAGGTGGGTTGTATCCTGAAGGCTTTGGCTTTGTGATCCTGAGCAAGTGGCTTCATTAGCAGGGGCCTCAGTTCCCACATCTGTACAACGGGCATAAGAATCCCTACTTCAAAGGGTGGGTAGAAGGATAAAAACAAAGCATCAGACCAGAGCCAGCATTTGGAAGTGGGGGTGGTGGTTGTCTCTTCTCCACACTCTGCCCCACGGGGTCTCTCTCCCAGGTCCACAGCCAGTACCCACCAGGCCTTCCTGGTTTTCTTCAATTTCAAGAGCAATCTTATAATTACATGGCTATTCCCAATGACCGGCCCAACAAGCGATCCCAGCCACAGTGGAGGGAACCTCGTTTGTTTTGTGAGCTTGGCCTCTGGCGTTTGGACTTCAGGGGCTTTACATGAATTAACTGAACATGGCATTTACAAATTGTTAGGACCTATAATGCAGCTGAGACAGGGGCCAAGAAATACCAGTGAACCCACAAAATGTTAGGCTCTCATTTTCTCTTTGACTCTAAACTGGGAACTCAGAAACAAGAGAGAGAGAGAGAGAGAGAGAGAAGGCCCTTCCCTGAATTGGCCGGCGGGCATTTCTGGAATAGAGGCAGGCTCGAGCCTCTTTTCCCAGCAGGAAGTGCAATGAAGCATTTAAAATTTCCAGCACTCCAGACTGTGAGCAGCCCAAACATCCCTAGACAAGGTGGATACATCCCACAGGCTTCCGGAGAGGCTTGGCTGAGCTTTAGAAAACCGCCAAGTTGAAAAGCAACGCGTTTGATCATCGTTTCAAAACCTTTAGGTATAAACTTCAGAGCGATGCGTGGAGCCGGTAGCCCCGAGGACCGGGGAGGGGACACTCCTGGGCCTCCCCCCACTCACCTCCGGGCCGGCTGGGGCAGCTGTCGAGCCTGGAGGTAATCCACAAAGAGAATTTCTTGAGCGAAATCAAAGTGGCAGTTGCCTGGTCCCTTCCGGATGAGGAAGCCCTCAGGAGGGGAGATGCACAGGCCATCCAGGGACACGTGGACGATCTTGGCCTAGCAAACAAAGGAAAACCCGTGCCTTAAGGAAGGAGGCCAGCGTGGAGGTCGGGCATGTTGCCGTGTGTGACGGGCGGCCTCCACAGAGCCCCCACGCCGGACAAACAGCCTGGCCTGGCCTCTCCCTCAGGCCAGAAGCACTGCGTCAGGCCACTTTCCGGTGCCAGCCCCACTCCCTGCCAGGCGCTGTGCTGGGCACTGGGCAGACGGCAGGGGACGATGGTGGTCCACAAGCAGGGGTGGCGCCTGACTCGGCCTGGATCCCCACCCCCCTCACCCGCTGCAGAGCAGCTCAATGGTCAAGGGCGTCGGACTCAGGTGCCCCGACCTCCACCGTTAGTCGCTGTGCAAGTTACTTAAACTCCCTATGCTTCAACTGCCTCCTCTGTTAAATGGGCTTGATGATGAGTAAACGTATGCAAAAGATGCGGAATGCAGCGCCTGGTACAAGAGATGTACTCAGTAGGTGTTGGGCACTGACCCTTCTTCAAGCCCCGCCTCACAATCTTCTACTTCTACGCTGTCCCGAGGACAGAATGAGTCCCTCCCTGATCTTTCTTCTCATGGCCCTTAGCTCGTCCTTTTTAAAAACGTTTGTTTATTTTTTGAGAGAGTGGAAGTGTGAGCAGAGAAGGGACAGAGAGAGGGGCTTTGTGCTGACGGCAGCAAGTCCAATGTGGGGCTCGAACTCATGAACTAAGACATCAAGACCTGAGCTGAAGTCGGACACTTAACCGATGGAGCCCCCCATGTGCCCCCTTAGCTCACGTGGTCCCCAACAGTGTCCTCGGCAGTTTCTGGGTCTCCCTCTGCAGCAGAGGCCCTGGCAAGGTCACCTATACCTGCTTCCTGGCCTGGTGCAGAGTGGGTGCTTTCCAGCTCGCTGAATTGAGGGGGGGGGCGTCTGGGCCAACCGGTTGCCCTGTTCTAGGACAGACTTCACCAGCCACGTAGCCAGGATCTGCCCGTGAACCTCCAAGCCTGAACGGCAGGGTCTGAGGCGGCTCAGGTCTGCCTCCCTTGTGCAGGGGGGTGGTAGGGGAGCAGAGAGGGGCAGTAGGACAGTGCTCTCTTTCCGACTACACGTTTTGGAATCAGGGCCCCTTGCATCTTCCTGGTGAGGAGCAGGGGCCCACCTGCTGACCATACTGGTAGATTCTCAGCCCCAGGAGACACAGAGGGGCTGTGCAGAAAGAACGAGGCCCTGCCCTGGGTCTCAGAGAGAACTCATGTGCCCCGGGGGCCCTTCATTCCTTCAGCACTTAGGGATTCCCCTCAGGGCAGCCGGGCACGGGGCACAGACGCCGGCCACGCATAGGGTTAAATGGCTTCAGCGGTGGCTGGATATGGGGGCCCAAGAGCTGTCACTGCCTCTCCCTGCTCGGCCTTGCTCCAGGCTGATTCAGCCCCTGGCCCCGGCGCTGGACCTGGACGCACAGAAGTGTAACCTGCTTGTCATACGATTGGCCCAGGGGCGCAGACCTGCACCGGCACGGTCAGCATGACTCCTCGGGTCCTTCTTCAGCTGGGCTTGGAGCTAGCGGGGGGCTGGCGACAGAGTAGCGCAGAGGCCCAGGAAGGCTCTGTCCCTCCTCCAGCGCCACCGCCTCCACTAGGAAGTGTCCCTGACTTCCCCAGGCCTCTGTTTAGTCCCCTGGATGGGGCTTCTACTATTGTCTCCATCTTATGGCCAAGGAAATAGGAGTTCAGAGAGGTTAAGCAATTTTCCCGAGGACACACTGCAGGGATCTGAGGCTCCATCTCTAGCGTGCAAGGCCTGGCTCTCATCACATGCCAGGGACCTGTAACCTGAGCACCCAGAGAGCCTTGGGAGTACCGGCGGCCAAGGCATTTTCCTGGGGTGCAAATGGTTGTTGCCACCATGCTGCCCTCCAGGGTTTGCCCTTCCAGGCTGTGCCCATCTCTCCAGTCCCACGGTGGCCATCTGTCACTGGCACCGAGGCTGGTGGCGGCCAGGCTTGTGGGAAGCAGGGGCTCTGGGTCCAACATTTCCAGGCAGCAAATCCAGGCCGTGGAGGTACAACCGGCCAGACTGATTCACTCAAGGGAACATAAAGGCTCAAAGGCCCAAGTTGAGCCAGAGAGGGAGCTTTTAACGCCAGTGTATCTGACCTTTTAGACCTGCTGAACTTGAAAGCGTGTTCTGGGAACGGGGGCGTGGCCTGGGGGGCTTGTGAACCGTGCTGCTCCGGAAGGCGAGCCCCCCGGGGGGCTGCTGACTCCCCTGTGGCAGACCCCCACAGTTCTGCAAGCCCCATGGGGCCTGTAGAAGGAACTCTCTGGCAAGTGCATGTGGGGGAGCCACACGTGGGGCTCAGGGGACCCGAGGCCAAGGCCTGGTTTGGTCAGCTTCCGTATGGCAGAGGATGATGGGTACTCTCCCAAGGCAGGCATCATCCACCTCCTCACTTGACAGACAGGGAAACTGAGGCCCAGGGGAAGCAGGCCACTTGCCCAAGACCACACAGCTACTTAGGGTCAGAGCTGGGATGCAGCCTGGGGCCTGTGACTTTGGGGCCCTAACCGCATTGCTGCATTTTCAGTGGCCTTCTCACTGTCACCCCTGTGTGGCAGGGGAAGGGGACAAACTTATCACAGGTCATAGTCACAGGAGGACAGAAAAGCCCATGAAAAGGGCACTTGGGATGCTCTTTGTCCACACCACAGCAACGGCACGCCCAGCAGCGGAAGCACGTGCTGGGGAACTGAGCGTGGGCTCCAGCCGTGTGACCCTGGATGAGTGAATGGACCGTTCTGAACCCCAATTTTTTATACTCTGAAAGATGGGGGTCCTGACACCAGCCTCCCAGAGGCTGGAGCAAGGGCCCCATGAAACGAATGGGTGCAAAGCCCTCAGCTCAGGGCCTGGCACCCTACCCTCAACAAACCACAGGGCCTCTGTCTGGCGCTAGGCTCAGGGCCTGGGCCTGTTGGGAACGCCCGAACCCCAGGAGACACAAAGTGTCCCAAGTCTGCCCTGGGCTCTTTAGCCCACATTTGCTGTTTGCAGGAGAAGCAAATAGCAGTGTGTTCTCTCCCTGGCTATAACCCCACCCCCTGGCTCCATTTGGTAAGTTCTGGAAGATTTATGCCCCTCTCTGGCAGCCACACCAGCCATTCATCAAGGCGCTGTTTCCCTGACAGTGGACTGAGCTCACTTCTATTCCCCAGCTTACCCCGCGATAGGTGTCCTCGGGAGATTTATTGTAGTTCCAGAAGCGCAGGCCTGCGATGTTTTCGGCTCTGTCGAAGCGGATCGTGACCACGTGGTCCAGGCCCGGGGAGAAGGGGACCAGCCACATATGCTCATCCTCCATGGTGATGTTGGCACCATCGACTAACCTGCAAACAGTGGGGAGGGTGCAGTCAGGTGGGGCTTGGCCATGTCCTCTGGGGGAAATCAGAGTGGGGTCTAACCCCCCATCAGCCCCTGGCACCTCCTGCACCGGCCTGGCTGTGTTGGGCTTGTTAGGGGGGCCTGATTATAGCCACAGAGAGGGGCCACGAAAATCAGACAAAATACAAAAATGGGAAGAAGTAACAGTCTGCGCTGTTAAAGGTAGGGTGAGCCAGCCATCAAGGTTTTTTCTTTTTAAATTTTTTAATGTTTATTTTTGAGAAATGGGGCGGGCGGGGGGAGAGAGAGAGGGAGACATGGAATCCGAAGCAGGCTCTAGGCTCTGAGCTGTCAGCACAGAGCCCAACGCGGGGCTTGAACCCACAAACCACGAGATCATGACCTGAGTCAAAGTCGAACGCTTAACCGACTGAGCCACACAGGAGCCCTGCCTTCAAGGTCTAAAATAGATGAGGAGAATGTGTCATCTTTCTGGACCCTTTGGGATTCCATTTCTGGAACTCTTTTCCTCTAAGGAAAATCTGTTCAACCCGCGGGAAGATATTCATTATAGTGTTATTATAAACAGCAAAAAAAACACCACCACAAAAAACAGTGATCGAAAATACCTCCAAGAGGCTCAAAACACAAAGAGTGAAGTACATCTGTACACTTGTTAAAACAATAATCATGAGGATGACGCGGTGACATGGAAAAGGCGGCCACGGGTACTGATTTTAATGCTGGAAAACGGGCACAGGGACCAGAAGCGGGCACGCAGAAGTGAAACGCACATTTGTGCCAGAAGGGAGGGGGGCGCATGCTTTTCCCTGTTTTCCAAACTTTGTGTAAGACGCTGCATGGGCTCTACGGCGCATTTTGAAAGAATTTGATTCCTTCTTTCTTGCATCGGGGAGAGAGATACTAAGGCGCTAGGGTGCACTTGGCCGCTGTTGGTGTGGGAACAGCACAGGAAGGGGCAGGTGGGTCAGTGGGGAGCTGGTCTGCAGCCCAGGGCAGCTCCCGCCCCTCAAAGGGAGCCCCTGGCGCCGTCACGCGCTTCTTCACCACTGTTCTGAATGAACCTGGCACCTCACCCGAACTGTACCCCCATCCTGGCCGGTTTCTGGGCCTCATGCTCGAAACAGCCTGCTTCTTCGTTCTCGACTTTGCCTGTTTTCACCCCAGAGACCATTCTGCCACTGGCGGCCCTCGTCTGCCCGGCGCGGCGCAGCCTCGACCCCAGGCCGTTATATCGTGGCTCTGGCCTGTGTCCTGGCATCCCCACTGCGCAGCCTGGCCGGGAACAGGGGGCCCCAACTCTCAGCCCCTCGGGTAACCCTCTCCCCTCCCCTTCCTGTTTTCCTGGTGACTCAGAGGCTCCTGCACCGGGAGAACTTCCTAGATTTTAAAATAAACCTTATTTTTTCTACATTTTAAAGTTCCGGATTTGGAATAAACCTTACAATCTAAGTGTTCACCCAGGGAGGTGAACACTTAGATTAGATTAGATTAGATTAGATTAAAAAAAAAGGTGTTTCTTTTTTTTCTTTCCCTAAAAGGCGGTTATTAAACTGATGGATGGTGTGTCTTACTATTGCTGGTACCTTAAAACTGAGGAGAGTCAGCAATTTAAAACGGAGGTGTTTGTGGAATTAGGCCGACGAGAGAACCTTCTATTTCCTTCTGAACGCAATTGCTTCTCTGTCCTAGAGATGGGGCTACCTCCATAGCAAAACTGCTTCCTGACTCTGAAAGTAGCGAGGGTTGTTGAAGCAGTTACAGTTGACAGTGAAGGGAAGTCCCCATGGACAACCTCAAGAATATCTAAATGATACTTCCCAGCTCTGTCCGCAGAAAAACCTAGAAACTGGTTCCACAGAAACCCAGCAGCAATGAGGTTCTCTAGTGGCTACATTATGGTCTCTAAATACCATTTCCCACTGGAAGGAACCAGAACTTCCTGGGGAAGGTGGCCGATTCCACATCTGGGATAAGAAATATACAAGAGGAGCCTGGGATATCTTGTCACATCGGAAAGCAGGGAAGCTGTCACAGACTACTATTTTAAAAAACGGATGCAGGGGATGCCTGGATGGCTCAGTCGGTTGAGCGCCTGACTTCAGCTCAGGTCATGATCTCACGGTTCATGGGTTTGAGGCTCGTGTTGGGCTCCGTGTTGACGGCTCAGGGCCTGGAGCCTGCTTCAGATTCTGTGTATCCCCCCCCACACCCCTCCACTGCTTGTGCTCTGTCTCTCAAAAGTAAATAAATGTTTAAAAAATTTGAAAAAAGGAGCTCTCAGTATCTCAGAGCATCAATAAGATAAAAGCTGTAATAAATTGAAAAGCTTCAAACACAGTCTGTTTAAATTCATGATTTATGACAGTCAGACACAGACTTTTTTTTTTTTTTTTTTTTTAAAGTAGGCTTCCCACCCAGCATGGAGCTCAACGTGGGGCTTGAACTCATGACCCTGAGATCAAGACCTGAGCTGAGATCAAGAGTCAGACGCTTAAACAACTGAGCCACCCGGGAGCCCCCAAACACAAATGTTTTAGTATGCCAGAGAAACACTTTTTTATTTTGAGAACTGAAAAATAAAGGGAAAGAACCAAGCATTTAGACTGACTTTCCTATTTGACTTGTACCTCAGAGTAACCAAATCATTGAAGAAAAATTTCTTTTTATTGATGAAAAAAAGAAGGATAGGATCAGTGCACCACCATCATGCAACCAAACCCTAATGTAGTAATAGATGTGCCTGCTGAACACAGACCGCCAGCGTCACAAGAACCCTGACAGCCAGGGGCGCCTGGGTGGCTCATTTGGTTAAGCGTCTGATTTTGGCTCAGGTCATGATCTCATGGTTGGTGGATTTGAGCCCCATATCGGGCTCTGTGCTGACAGCTCAGAGCCTGGAGCCCGCTTCAGATTCTGTGTCCCCCTCTCTCTCTGACCCTCCCCTGCTCACACTGTCTCTCTCTCTCTGAAATAAATAAAATACTTAAAAAAAAAAAAAAAAAGAACCCTGACAGCCAGACCTTTCATATGTCCTGAAGGGAATGCACAAGGACATCGACGACACCCCCATGGTCACATCTTGCCCCCGTGCACAAACCTCAGTCAGATCAGGCGTCTAGATCTAATGAACAATTTACAAGAAACACAGGGGCTGGAGGAACAGGTTAAACGATACCAAAAAGATACAACCAGTAAAATCCTGACTCTACAAGGGCAAAACCAAACCAAAACAAAAAAAACAAAACCCTTTCTTCAACAATTAATTTAGAAGAAAAAATGAAAAAAAGATGGAAGGGAATCTAGAGAGTATAAGAGGCTTAAGAGACTTAACAGGGGCACCTGGGTGGCTCAGTTGGTTAAGTGTCCAACTTTGGTTCAGGTCATGATCTTGTGGTTCACGAGTTCAAGTCCCGCATCAGGCTCTGTGCTGACAGCTCAGAGCCCGGAGTCTGCTTCACATTCTGTGTCTCCCTCTCTCTCTGACCCTCCCCTATTCACGCTGTCCCTCTTTCAAAAATAAATACACATTTAAAAAGAAAAAGACATAACAAAGAATCACAATGTACGGACTTTATCTGAATCCCAAACTAACCAATCAGAATGTATGGAACTTACGTGGCTCTCAAAACAATCAATCAGAATGTATGGAACTTATGTGGCTCTCAAAACAACCAATCACAACGTGTGGACCTTACCTAGACCTCAATTCAAGAAATGAACTGTTAAAACGGAAGGTGGAGAGACTATCAAGGGAAACAGGAACATGCTAGATAGATACCTACTAATTTAGAGAATCACTGTTAATTTTTATTTTGGGGGGTGTGATCATGGCATTGAGATTCTGTCCTTTTTAATGTCCTTATTGTTTAGAGCAGCACCCTGAAATATTTAGAGATGAAGTGCTACAAGGCTTGGGGTTTGGTGTAACATAATCCGAGTGGGCGGTGGTGGGTGGGTGGGTGTGGGTGAACATGCAGGGCCGGCTGTGCAGTTGATTAGTTTTGCAGCAGAAGCCAGAATCGTGGGCTACAAGCCTGATACTCGGGCGTGTGACCTGCCACGATGCGGAGTGCCGAGTGGTTCCTGAACAGGCACCGACAGCCAGCATGGGGGCCACAGTCAAGGGGTCTCTTAAGACAAAGCAGGGAGGAGTCATCTGGGCCAGACAGGGGGTGCAGGTGTGGTGTGGCAACCCTCTTCCCAGCCTCCGGCCGTGGGATTTACTGTCCCCATGCTGCTGAGGAAACCGAGGCAGTGGAAGACAGAACTTAGTGGTTAATTAAGTGCATGGATGTTGGGCTCCCTGGGGACCTCCATTCAGATGACTCTGCCACTTAAAACTAGTCTGGGGGGGACGCCTGGGAGGCCCAGTCAGTTAAGTGCCCGACTCCCCAACTCTTACTTTGGCTCAGGTCGTGTATCACGGTTCAAGCCCTGCGTCCAGCTCTGCGCTGACAGTGCGGAACCTGCTTGGGGTTCTCTCATTCCCTCTCTCTTTGCCCCACCCCCGTTTGCGTGCATGCTCTTTCTCCCTCAAAATAAATAAATATTAAACAAACAAACAAAACCCTAGTCTGGGTGACTTCTGGCCAGCTGTTAACCTTTCTGCACCTCATCAGTCTTCCTCATTTGCAAAGTGATGGCCTCTTAGGGCTGTTTGAGGTTTAAATGGATGAATATCTGTAACATAAGCCCAGGGACTGGCATTTTTTTCCATGCTCAAAGAATAGTTGCTATAACTTTATTATCACAACTCTTATCATTGGAGAGGCTAAGAGACTCACTAGCTGGCAAGGGGCAGAGCCAGCACCGGAACTCACATCCTTCTGACCCCTCTAATCTCCTCCCTGCAGGGGGAGCCCAGACCCTGAAGCCCTCCTGAGCAGGGGGCTGAGTGCCAGTCTGCAGTGACGGGCCCGTGGGATGATGCTATTATATCAGGCTCACCCTGGTATCGCCCGGCTCCAGCCTGGGCTCATGAAATCAGACCAAAGCGGAGGAAAGTGCTTGCCACCACTCCTGGAAACTTCCAGAGCAACCCCCTCCAAACCCAAGCGAGTGATGGAAAGCTTTCAGCCCCTGAGAGGAGGGGTGGCCCAGGCTCAGATGCCGGGCGGCACTGCAAAGGCTTTCCAAGCTCTTGACCTGCGTTCCAGGCTCTACGCGCCAAGTGGTAGAGAAAAACACAAAGCACAGCTGTGTCTGGAACCCCGCCCACCACCTCCGGCTGTGTGGCCCTTGGGAAGGTCACCTCCCTGTCCCACGCCTTGGTTTCCCTTGACTCCAAAATGGGAAGGGGTGCCTGGGTGGCTCAGTCACTTGAGCATCTGGCTCTTGGTTTCAGCTCAGGTCACGATCTCATGGTTTTTGGGTTCGAGCCCTGCATCCGACTCTGTGTTGACTGTGGAGCCTGCTTGGGATTCTCCCTCTCCCTCTCTCTCTCCAAATGAATAAATAAACTTTAATAAAATAAAATGGGAAGACCCAGACCTCATGGGGTAGTGGGAAGGTGGAATAGGGAACGCTATTTGTTCTCTGAATCCAGAGTCTAAGATGCAGAGCAGATCCCCAATCCCAGCTCCACATCTGAGCATGAGTGGCCCTGCTGCTCCGGGGCCGAAAGTGGTCCACTGCTCGTGGTTGGAGGGGCTTGCTCTGGAAGTCTTTGCAGCCGGCTTCTCACAGACACTTACTTGTCCAGGGTCCGGCAGTCATCGGTGTACTCAGGAAGGTCATTCAGGTCCCTGGGGGAGGCAGAGAGCTGGTGTGGGCTGACAGGCAGCGCCTGGCCATCCTTGCCCACCACCTCCAGGCCTGTGAGCCCCAGGTAGTGCGGGTCCCCCCAGGAGGTGGTGAAATTCAGCTGAAGGCCTGTAACAGGAGGAAAAGTGGCCCATGAACGCCAGATGTTCCGGAGGAGGGCCCAGGATGGAGACGGGAAAAGGAATGACCTTCAGCCTCTGCATTCTACCATCTTGAAAACCCAGACTTCGATGAAAGGGCCTTCTGGGTGGGCTCTCCACCCTTCCTCTTAGTGACCCTCGGGTCTGGATCACTGCTGATCTTTTGGAAATGTCTGCAGGATGAATGGACCCGTGTTGTTTAACCCTGTACACAGCCCCAGATCCTTTCTCCACTCATCCATTGTGTTGCTTAAAACTGTAGCATGGCTTCCCGCTTGAGTGATGCTTGGCCGCCAGGCCTTGTCCCTCTGGCTTCTATCTACTTGTCTAACCTCCTCTAACCTCCTCTTACAGGGATCTGAGCTCCACTCAGACTGGCAGTCACTCATACTTCCGTTCCTCTCCCCTGTCACAGGACCTTTGCACATGCTGTTATCTCTCCCCGGAACTCAATGGCACCTAGTCAACTTGTGCACATCCTTTAGATCCCAGCTCGCTTCGGAAGCCCTCCCAACTTCTCTGACCACAGCGAACCTCCACAGCCTGCCATGTCACTGTGGATTTCCACTTCCCTGCCCTGGCCACCATGGTGATCTTGTGACCGTTTGGTAAATCTCCATTTGTCCCACCAGAGGGTTAAATCCCTGAGGGCAGAAACCCCCTATGATGTGCCGGACCACTGTATGCCCAAAGCCCATCACGGTGCCCGGCACACAGGCGGAGCTCAGTGCAGACAGAGCATTTCAACAGCAACTACGTGGAGGCAGCTACCTCAATACAGCGCCACATCGAAACGTGGGCATTTTACACGAATTGGGCACTATTGGGGTAAGCTGTGACCTATGATGATACCTCCATCCTTTGGCCCCTGCCTCACCTCGGCTCCATCAGAGACCCTTTGGACGCGACCTTCTGGGGTCCTGGGGCAAAACGGCCTGGGTGAGTCATCCATTTGCCCAAAGAGCTCAACCCAAAGGGATCCTGACCAAGGTCAGGCCCCCGTCAGGTATGTGGCTGGAGCTTTCCTTTCCTTTACTGGCCTCCCGATAGAGCAAGACCACGCCCAGTGAAGTCTGTACCCTGGAGGGATTTGGAGCCTCTTCGATTGAGCCCCTTCTGGGGAGGCTGAGTTCGGAAGGCTCACACTCTCCTCTGCAGCTCTGGCAGAAGGCCGGGGCTGGAATGCTGGGGGGAGGGACCTGGCTGTCATGTGGTCCCACCTGTCCCAGCTCCGGTGTGGAGCCAGAAGCCCGGGGAGGCTGCAGGACACACTGGGAAGTGAGGCTGAGCCACACAGTCTGCCTGGAGCCCCGCTTCCTCTCCCACTCGCCCGTCACTCCAACACGCGCTCTGTGACTCAGTCTCAGGTCCACCTGACCTCTTGGTGCGAGGCAGCCCTGGGTGACTTGGCGGCAGATGGCTGAGGTGTGTGACCTGCTTGGTGAGGGGCATGTGCTAGCTTCCATGGCACCGAGGGCATGCAATGCGGCCACAGGCTCTTTGCAGGGAGACTCTGTGCAGTAGCTTGAGTCTGGGTCCTGGGATCAGCCGTGGCCCGTGGGGGCAGGTAAAGCACAGGGGCGCCCTGGGGCATGTCCTCTCGCGCCACCCCTACGCACCCTGCTGTGTCAAGGAGCCAGGAGGACCCAGTCTCCTTGCTGCTGGACGTGTGAGTGAAGACGCCCTAGACCGTCTGCAGCTGCCAAGCCAGCGCACGTGCACACGGAACCGGGCCACAGAACCGTGAGCCGATCCTGGACAAATAGTGGCTGTGCCCAAGCCACTGAAGTCTCCGTTGGTTTGCACTGCATCAAAAGCTAATCGATGCGCTCCTTTGCATCACCAGTCTGTGCTCAAATGTCAGCTCCTCAGGCCTCCCCTGACCACACGAGCTCAGGCGGCGCCACCGTCACTCTCCACTTCGTCTTTTGTCACAGCGCTTACTACCCAACCGCGTAGTCTACTTATCTGTTTACTTATGTGTTTTCTTGACTTCCCACTAAGACGGAAACTCCTTGAGGGAAAGGGCTCTGTTGACCTTGTTCCCTGTCATATCTCCAGAGCCTAGAACAGCATCTGGGAGCAAGATACGGTCAATAAAGTTTTCTGTTTTACTTTTAAATACCTGCAGGTAAATGGATCAACATAAAATCATTGAGTGTTGCCAAGTTCATAGTTAATGGTAAAGGAATATTTATTGATCATCTACTATGTGTAAAGCCCTGTCCTTGGATTTGGAGATTCGAGGGTCAACACACAGCACCATCTCTCTAGAAGCTTCTGTTGCGGTGAAGGCCGACAAGAAGCACAGAACAGACACACAAATATGACACGTCCGCAGAGCTACGAGTACCATGAAGAAAACAAGACACGGTGGGAGGGGGGGGGGACAGTGACATCTCTGAGGTGGCGACACTGGGGCTGAGGCCTGGGGGAGGGGTGAGAGCCATTCTTCAGCATTTCTGGAAGAACATTCGAGGCTGAGAGGATAGCAAGGGCACTGGCTCTGGGATGGGAACCAATGTGATCTGAGGTTAGAACCAAGTAATCGAGGGGGGTCAGTGAATCAGAAGGTTGGGCAGGGGCTGGCTCATGTCCTGAAGTTTGGATTTTCTTCTCCCTGGGATGAGAAGCCCATGGAAGGGTGGACTTTGAATTTTTTTTTAATGTTTATCTATTCTTTTTTTTTTTTTTTAATGTTTTATTTATTTCTAGGAGAGAGGAAGACAGCGCGAACAGGGGAGGGTCAGAGAGAGAGGGAGTCACAGACTGAAACAGGCTCCAGGCTCTGAGCTGGCAGTCAGCACAGAGCCCGACGCGGGGCTCGAACCCACGAACCGCGAGATCATGACCTAAGTGAAAGTCGGACGCTTAACCGACTAAGCCACCCAGGCGCCCCTAATGTTTATCTATTCTTGAGCAAGGGAGAGACAGAGACAGAGCGAGAGAGAGCAAGCGAAAGCGTGAGGAGGGGAGGGGCACATTGAGAGGGAGACACAGAATCTGAGCAGCCTCCAGGCTCTGAGCTGTCAGAACACAGTCTGATGCGGGGCTTGAACTCATGGTCCGTGAACTCACGACCTGAGCCAAAGCTGGACGCTCAACCGACTGAGCCCCGTAGGCGCCCCTCAGGATCTGTTTTGGAGGCAGCACTGCAGGCTTCTCAATGGCTTGTGCAGAAGTGAGGGAAAGACATGACATTTTCTGACCCATGAGACAGAGTGGCTATGATTTCCACTCCCGAGAGGCAGCGTGCATGGAGGTGGAGGAGGCTGTGGACTTGAGGGAAATCACCGCGAGGGAGCACCGCCGCCTGCCCCGGGGGAAACAGACGGCTCCCCAGCTCTCCCTGGACGCCCCTTGGCTTGCCTGGCACAGGCACCGCTGGCACATCTAATTTGGGTTTTGCTCCAAAAGCGTCTGCTCTCCTGTTTGAGCTAATATTCACGTTCCATATTCATTTTCCTCTGGTGTATCAATTAGTATTTATATAAATGGAAATTAATTTTGTTATTTCTCTCCCACGTTTCAACTCTCTCAGCTACTTTCCTATTCATCCCTGCTGATATTTGCAAAACGCCCCAAATTAGTGTCATCTGCAAATTAGCAAGTCATATATCCCCTTTCAAAACATTAATAGGATTGGCCGTATTTACCCACCCCAGCGCGCACCCCCCCGGGCCACGTTAGCAAAGCTCTCTCCACTCGCACAGGCTGGCGAAGTGGGTTTAGGATTTTAGAGGCAGCGGGGAAAACAAAAAGGTTCAGGGAAGAGAGACTCAGAAATCGCATGGCTCTGAAAGTGCAACGGCTGCATGGTCAGGAGGCTCTTCTCTCTACCACACTGAGAAGCAGAAAAATCACACTTTCCCTCCAGCAAGAAGGGCTCTGAGCTCTACTCCAGGGCAAAATTCCCAGTGGCATTGAAATGACATTTGCGAGAAAGGTCAGAGGCTGGTTTGGTGGGAAGGACATTTACAGACAGGGGTCTTTGGGGAAATCAGCAGGAAGGGGACAGCGGCTGCTTGCGGCCAGCCTTCCTTCCTTGCTTTTCTGGCTTTGGCATTCTGACCTCCACTACGACACTGGGTGGCTGCCTCTCACCTCTGGTTTCAGGCGTGGGCCTCTGACCCCGACTCCCTCCCCACCGTGGTGACTGGTTTGTGGGTGAGCATGTGACCTAAACCAGGCCCAGGAGACCCGATTCTGGAACCACTGTTGGACTCCATGGGAACAGAAGCTCTCATTTATCCAGGACGGCTGGGCAGGAAGGGAACGCAAAGCCAGAACTTCCAGAGCCCTTGGGCGGCCAGGGTCTAAAGAGGAGAAAGACCGGAGAGAGAGAGAGAGGGCAGAGGACGGGAGGGACACACGAAGGCTTGATGAGTCATTTGCACACTTGAATCTGGCTGCGTGGACGGACTGAGAACTGAGGGTCCGGGGAGATGGCACAGGGAAAGCCTCAACATGGTGCCTGAATGGGAGACAAAACCATACCCCAAACCAGGCTCTCGCCTGCACTAGGTTGGTTCTAAAAAGTCTCTGTTGTCTGAAAGCAAATGAGAGTGTTCTGGAATGTAAGGATGTGTGGGGATTCAAAGTGAGGCATGCTCCCCTCTTTTAAGAGGGAATTCGTCTTTGTGCAGCGAGGGAGGGAGAGATGGTGCTCGCTCGGCACGTGGGCAGGCTTCCCTGGGGAGGAGGTGGGCGGCAGCGCAGCCCCGAGAAGGGGGGTGCAGAGGGGGCTGTCGGCACGGCCGGGTCCCGGCCCAGGACTGCAGGGCTCAGTCCCCCAGGGGAGGGCAGGCTGATGGCTCACAGCTGAGTCCTCCCACACGCGCTGCCCTTGGCCTCGGCGCTCCCTGCGCGTCACAGATACAGGTGTATGAAGGCCTGGCCCCCAGGACAACTCCAAGGGGACTTCGCAGCTCCATGGCTCCCTGTGCAGCTGGCAGAGGCCTTGAGGTGACGTTATGAGGCCTGGCTCCTCGCTTGTCTGTCCTGCTCGCTGCCCTCCCTCAACTGCAGGCCCCAGGGGAGTCTGGCTGGTATGGCTGCAAAGGACTGGCCGACCAGGCCTCCTTGACGGGGGCCGGGGAACGGGAATCAGGGGGCATGTCACTCAGCCAGGATCTCGGGCCTGAAGATTCCCCAGGACGCAGAGGTCCTTACACACAGCAAGGGAGGAACTGGTCGGAAGGATAAGTGGGAAAGGAAGAGGGAACAGACACAGTGAAGCCCAGATGGGATTTGCTCAGAGGCCACAAACCAGCAGCCCATGGGCTGAATATACAACACCTATTGTTTGGCTCGTATGTGTTTACACATAGCATAAAATTAGGCTACTGACACGTAAAACTTTGGAGATTTCACATAACAATTCTGATTTCCAGACTTCTCAGAAGACCTGGCATCCTGGATTGGTATTCCTGCCCCCTCCACCCCCCCGCCACCCGCCGTCTGGAGCAGGGAGGGTGCAGATTTCCTTTGTGGGTGTGCCTGAGCTTGTAGGGACAGCCCAAACCACTCTATGGCAGACACCCTGGGGTCTCTTCTGGCTCTTACAGCTGCTCATTCTATGCTTTCTGGGCTTCTGCTGCAGCCTCCTGGCTCAGGGCCACAACTAACCCAGAAGGTGTCTGCATGCAAGATGCAAAAGTGCCCTTCTGGAAAAGGCCGACTGCAGAGAGGTCCCCCCTCCTCTGAAATGATGTGGCTCCATCCCACAGCTTGGCGTCTCTGTGCAGTATACAACCTGCCCAACTGTCCAGGGAAGCCCTGCCCCAGGTGGCCATGACTGCCCCGGGCCCTTGACGGTCCTCCTTCTACCAGACACGGGCCCAAGAGAGGATACTCACAGATCCCATGGTAGATGCCTGGCTCTGGTGTGGTTACCTCAGGGACAGGGGGAATGAGTGGTGGCTCTAGCTCCGGGACCTACACACAGGTTGGGGGAGAAGCAGAGAGGAAGAGGGCGATGTCAGTGACAACCTGCGCAGCTGGCTGGCCGTTTTACCAGATACTGCTGTCCACCCTGAGCCCCAGGTAGTCCCTGTGTCCTTTCTTGCATCTTCTGCCATCGTGGAAACTCCGTGTTGGGTAACACGTGCAGACCCGGAAGTCCTCGTGTGTCTGAGTTCTCACCAGCAGCTCTTATTAGTGGGGGAGGAGTCTGACATCACCAGCTAAGGTGATCAGAGTTTCTGGAATAGGGAAGGACCCAGTAAATACCTAGGGAGCCAGAGGGAGGAGGAGAGAAATCAGGAGGGAGAGATGAAGAGAAGGAGAAAGAAAAATTTCAACCACAGGGAGTGGTTCTCAACCACGGGCCTGGGAGTCTCATTTTTAAAAAAATGTTTATTTATTGTGAGAGAGTAAGCATGGGTGTGTGCAAGCTGGGGAGGGCCAGGGAGAGGGAGGGAGGAAGTCCCAAGGGGGCTCCAGGCTCAGCACGGAGCCGGATGCAGGGCTCCATCTCACAACTGTGAGATTTTTCCTGAGCGGAAATCAAGAGTCAGATGCGCAGCCAACTGAGCCATCCAGACGCCCCTGGGCACCTGGATTTCTAGAGCTCCCAGGTGAGTCCTGTGGGAAACCAGGAGGAAGGACCCTTCCTCGGTCTATAGGGGGTCACACCCTCCCTCCTGGGTCTCATGTATACATTGTGCTCATCAGATCTCTACAGCATAGGTTAGGGCAAGAAGGCCTTTACTGCTTTGCAGACAGGAAAGCTGAGATGCAAAAGGAAGGGAAGTTGCTTGTCTGGATGTTAAGAGTTTTCGTACGGATGGTGTTTCGGTCCCAGGAGCGAAATAGTGGATCCTTCAGCCCAGCCCATAGACACAGCCTCTTCCCGCCCTTTCCCGCCTGGCTGTGGGGAGGGGGATGGGGAGGGTGACCTGCTAGGAGCATCCGTGACACATGACATGGGGCAGCCTCGGGTCACCAGGGAAGGAGGCTGCCCTGCTCTCCGCCCTCCCCGAGCCTCCTGGGATGCCCCCTGGTGGATGTGCTGACCTGAACACCCAGACAGGTGGGGAGCACCTCTAGCCCTGTCACCTCCTAGGCGGGAGTGACACTGGCTTCCCAGAACTCAGGTCCCTCATCCCTGAGACTGGGACAGATTCCTTCCTGTCCTGCACAGGCTGCGTGTGATCAGAGACCCTTAGAAGCATCTGGAAAATGGTGGGCACGTGAAAAGCTCTCAGGTCAGCTCCCAAATGGGGAGCCAGGGCTCAAATCCAGACCACAGGCGTGCCGTGGCTCACAGAAGGTTTGAAAGCATCTCCCTTACTTGCCAACTGGGAGTTGTTTTAATTGGGGCAGAGTTTACATCAAAATCCAGATTGCTGGCTCCTCTCGAAAAAAAATCAGGACAACTATCAACATGAACCAGCCAACTCCTGTCTCAGAGCAGGGGTGGAGGGCAGCTACTTCCTTAAAAGTGGGAACCTCGGCACCCTTCAGTCTTGTACCACACTTTGCCTGGGCCCCGCGGGTTTTCGCCCCCAGTGAACAGTGAGGGATCCACTCCAGGTCCTCCTGACCTTGCCAGCACCGCCTTCTGTCCTTTGGATTCTAGTGGACCCCCTCCCACCCCTCCCCTCTGTAACCATCTCCTCTTTCCCCTTAGGGCCTCAAGAACATCTCTGGGGATTCTGGCTGTTTTGATCGCTGGTCCTTCACTTGGACTGACCCTTCCCCTAAAGGTCGTCTTTCATTTCTTAAAAAAATTGGTTGATCAGTTAAAAACACAGACTTTGGAGTTAAGTCTGGGTGGCTCAGTCAGTTAAGTGCTGGCTCAGGTCATGACTTTGTGGTTGGTGAGTTTGAGTGCATCGGGCTCTGTGCTGACAGCTCGGAGCCTGGAGCCTGCTTCAGATTCTGTCTCCTCTCTCTCTCTACCCCTCCCTTGCTTGCTCTCTCTGCTCTCAAAATAAACACTAAAAAAAAAAAACAAACAAAAAACCCTTAAAAAAAAAAGCACAGATCAGAGTCTTACATTCAAGTTCAAACCTGCTTACTCTCCTGCTGTGTGCCCTTGGGCAAGTCACTTTACCTGTCTGAGCCTGGGTTTCCTAAACGGGGTTTTTTTGTTTGTTTGTTTGTTTGTTTTTATCGTTTTATTTTTTATTTTTTTTTTCCTTATGGCCATTTTATTTTATTTTATTTTTTTTACAAATAGTTTATTGTCAAATTAGTTTCCACATAACACCCAGTGCTCATCCCCACAAGTGCCCTCCTCAGTGCCCACCCCTCCTCCCCCCCACATCCACCAGTCCTCAGTTTTTGTCAGCATTCAAGAGTCTCTCATGGTTTGCCTCTCCCCCTTTCCCCCACCATTTCCGCCCTTCTTCTCCCCCTTGGTCCTCTGTTAAGCTCCTCCTAATCCTCCTATACGTGCACACATATGATATTTGTCTTTCTCTGCCTGACTTATTTCGCTCAGCATCACACCCTCAAGGTCCATCCATGTTGCTACACATGGCCAGATTTCATTGTTTCTCATTGCCATGTAGTATTCCATGGTATAGATAAACCACATCTTCTTGATCCATTCATCTGTTGATGGACACTTAGGCTCTTTCCATGTTTTAGCTATTGTGGAGAGTGCTGCTATGAACATTGGGGTACATGTGCTCCTATGCATCAACATTTCTGTAGCCCTTGGGTAAATTCCTAGCAGTGCTATTGCTGGGTCCTAGGGGAGTTCTATTGTTAGTTTCCTTAGGAACCTCCACACTGTTTTCCGGAGGGGCTGTACCAGTTTACATTCCCACCAACAGTGTAGGAGGGTGCCCGTTTCTCCACATCCTCGCCAGCATCTAGAGTTCTCTGATTGGCTCATTTTAGCCACTCTGACTGGCGTGAGGTGGTATCTCAGTGTGGTTTTGATTTGTATTTCCCTGATGAGGAGCGATGCTGAGCATCGCTAAACGGGGGTTTTAATGGTCTCTACCTGGTGAAGCACGGGATGCATGGTGCTCCATGCCTACATTCCAATACGCACGTGGGAAACGATCACTGGGATTATCGTTATCTTAATTCTAAGTCTGCCCGTTAAGAGCATTTCTAGTCCGTTCCGTCAAAAACAACGGTGAGTGATCAAAACACAACCCAAAGCAAAAGTCCCCGCCGAGACTGCCAACCTCTAAATTACAGAGATGGCGCAGAGCTGTTTTCTCCTAGCTTTGATTAAAATTTGAATACTTTCTTCACTCTGGTTAAAAAATAAATAAATAAAATAAAAAATAATTAGAGAATGAAATATGACATACAGGACCCAAAAATGAAGTAGAAAAATGGGAAATGTCAAAACAGTAGCACCAGCAGCTTAAAGGCTATCCATCTTCATTCCTCCTGTTCTACTCGGCGTGGGGAGAAGAAATCTCTCGGGGGTGCCCCCCGCCTCCCCCCACCAGCCCTACCCGGTCCTCAGCCCACGAGCCAGCCTGGGTGTAGGGCCTCTCCTCCCCGTCGCTGTCGGCGGTGCTCGGCCTCCTCAGCGTCTCTGCGCTCCGCAGGCCACAGGGACCCTGCACGTCCACGTCAAATGTCTCATCGGAACAGAATATGGCCTCCAGGATGTCATCGTCGGTTGTGAATAAGATGGTGTCTCCAAAGTGCTCTGGGGCTGGGTGGGTCACAAGGAAGACAGAAGAGTCAGCTCACCCCAAACCCACGTGGTTTGTAAGACCAGGAACCCAAACCCACCACCCTTTGTGCTAGAAAATCCCAAACCACCAACAGTCCCCGCGGTGTAAGCAAGCCCCGTTATTTATTATTCACATGCCACAAATGGCCTTCCCAAGTCCTAGGAGCCACTTAGATCTAATGATGGGGTCTAACCTACAGAGAGTCACGGTGATCGATCCTGAAATAGGTGTGGGTGATGCATCCTGGCAAGATGCTGTTGGGAGCCCACCCAGGTCCCTGCTGAGGCCTTTTTGTGGGGCTGGAGGCTTGCCTAGAAGGGTGTGGGAGTGAAATCCCCAACCAGGGGGGCTCGCAGGATTCCAAAGCTGTCCAAAGGGCAGAGAATGCAATTTATGCTCCAGAGCTCCCTCAGGGTGAGGCTGAGGCTGGGCTCCCCCAAATCATATCCTTGCCTGGTTTCCCCTCACTTCTATCCTGTCTCCCTCCTTAGACCACAGCCTCTTTTGGGAGTACCCCTTCAATAAGTCGCTTATAGAAGGATGCCCCCCCTCCTCCGACTGAGGCGCTAGGGAAGCTGACTGAGGCCAGTGCCCAGAGGAGGAGTTTAAATGAGGCCAGCAATCCTGTGCACCCCCGGGCACCCCGATGTACCCCCGGGCACCCCCGTGCACCCCCATGTGCCTCTGTGTACCCCAGTGCACCCCCATGCTACAAAAGGGGAGGAGTGAGCCAGGCCTAGAAAGAGGAGAGACCCATCTGTCACTGGCTAGCCAGGGTCTCTAGCCTTTCCCCAGAACAACAGCGGGTAGCAGGTAGAGGCTTCCAGAACATTCTCACAGACATACCGTACCTCCCGTCAGGGTCCCCGAGGCCTTAGCGATTTCTCCTTTAAAGATGCACTGTGTGTCTAACAGCATGGTGATGTCCTTCACGCCACGGAAGGAATGTATCCGAGACTTATTGTAGTTCCAGATGCGGACCAGGGCCACCTGGCAAGGATGCGCGAAGTCTATGGAGATGGAGTGGGGCTTGCCCAGCGTGAAAGGGGCCAGCCACACATGCATGTCGTCCTGGGTCCTGTTCACCCCGTCGATGAGGTTGCTGACCACGCGAGGGTCCTTCCCATAGGCTGGTAAAATATTGATGTCGGGCGGGTCTGCCTGAATGTTGGCGATCTGCACGGGCTCTCCCTTGGAACTGAATATTTCTATTCCGTTAAGGCCGACATAGTGCCGGTCCCCCCATGTCGACTTGATGTCAATGACCAGGCGCTGCCCATAAGGCAAGACGGGGATTTCGAAGTCGCTGCCGTCGTCTGTCTCGGTGGAAACGTCCTCTCGGCCTCTCCTTGGCTCCAGTGTCTCTTCCTTCCACAGGGCCGGTGGCTCACCGTGCCGGTTCATCTTCTGCTGCTGCAGGAACTCGTCCAGGACGTCCCCCTGCAGCTCCAGGTTGGAGATGCGTCCCCGGTGGGAGCGGTCAAAGGCACTGAGGGAGTCCCAGGACTCATGCAGCGTGTGGTCCTGCTCACTGCACCTGCGGGGCCGGGGTGGTGTCTGGGTGGACCGGGCGTCTTCTGGAAGGATGCAGGAGGGGCGAAGCCCTGTTAGTGGCCTGGGAGCAGGCAGGGACCTTTATAGACTGTCTCCCCCAGGGGGTTACCCCCGGGGAGGGGATTCTAGAGATCAGCGGGGTGGCTCTTGGGGTCTCGATGCCTAGAGGCTCTGCCACCCTTTGGTGAGTGGGACCCAGATGTTAATATCCTGCCCTGCGTGGGACAGCTGGGGCCTCTGGCTGGTAAGAAATGGAGATTCAAGTCTACAATCTGGTTGTTTTACAAAAAGTGAAGTATTTCTCAATATACTTCGAATTTTCTGAAGTTTATTTATTTTGAGAGAGAGAGAGAGAGAGAAAGCACGAGCAGGGAAGGGCAGAGAGACAAGGAGAAAGAGAAGCCCAAGCAGGCTTCGCACCGTCGGCACAGAGCCCGACACAGGGCTCGAACTCACAAACCACAAGATATGACCTGAGCTAAAACCAAGAGTCGGATGCTTAACCATCCGAGCCACCCAGGCTTCCTGATAATATCTTTGAATTTTCTAAGAACGCAACCACCACACAAATTGAGGGAAGACACTTTGGTGTGTGAAAACCTTTGCTGGAATCATTCTCACACAACAGGCGCGGGCACTGCCACTGCCGGTGGCGCCTGAGTCAGCACCCAGAGGGTCTGCGCTGAGGCTGTTACGTCACGTGACTTGGACCGTGTTTTCAAAGACTGCCTCATGGCAGGTGGAACCCTCGTGAAAGAACGCTAAATGGGAAAAAGCCAGAACTGCTATGTCAGACGCGGCAGATCCTGGGGGCCGGGGGTGGGGGAGTGCGGTGTGCGCTGACGTGCTAACCTGATCGTCTGGGACGTGTCACCTGATCTTCTGAGTTCCTGAGATGCGTTATATTTATAATCGGGAAAAAGTGCTATAAAAACCGCCAACAACACAGGTATATTATAAGCAAGGAATTCACTTCTGCGCGTGGCTAGCTTGGCTTCCAGATCGGAAGCCCGGGTCCCCAGCACATGGAGAGCACAGTCCGGCCCTCAGAGGGGCGCTCTGAAGGCTGCAGTCTCCTCCTTGCCGGACAGAAGGGCCCCGGCGTGCGCACCAAGCAGCAGCCTGTCCTCGCGGCCATGGCTAACTGCCGTGTAAGGGTGTCATTCTGGAAAAACAGCAGCTGATGACACTGACATTCTGTTTTTTCTCCTTTCATATCGGACTGTGTCCTGCACTCCATTTTCTGCCTGTCTCCTAGGGGGCCCGGCTCCATCAATTATCCTCTCTCTCCAGAACCCTCCATCATCTCTTCCCACTGGCACCTTGCCCTCTCTCTGCCTGCAGACGTGCATAAATCTCTCCTACCTGAAAGAAAACGGAAGCCGGATCTGATCTCGTGACTTCCTCCAACCGCCCCCCCCACCCCCCATTTTCTCCTTCCCTTTGCTGCGGCCACTATGTCCTCCCTCAAGCCCTGCAAGCTGTTTGGCTCATCCAAACCTCACTTGCTCTTCTCCTGATTTTCCTTTGGGGACCACCCCACCTTCAGACCATCCAGATTAGGCAAATGCTGACATTCCCAGGCTGGGAAGGGAGCTATGGAGAGAGAGGGGCTCAGTTTAAAGTGGCGCCCGGGGGCGGTGGCCGGCTCGCTACACTGTGGGCGGAGCCACACAGGGGACCTGGCCCAGAGGTGGAGAGAGACAATGACATCATTGGAGCCCCTGGATCCAGCCATGCCTCAAGTCAAACCCCTGGTGGCTTTCTGTCCCTTGCCTCCATCAAGAGTCCTAGAATTCCCACACCCCTCCCCTGATTGGACCTTCTGCAGCTACACAATGACTCCATGTACTCGATCTTTCCTCAGTCCTCACGCTCCACATCCCAGGCACAGCTCCTCCACCTGACGGTCCCTCCTCTGCTCTCTTAGGAGCGGTGGCACTTTCGGGCTCTGCTGCTGCTGCTGTCAGCCTCCCCAGCCCCGGCCCTGCCCCAGGCCTCCGCCCCATCTGGCCTCACCCGGCCAGCTCCTGCCTGCCAGGCGGGCAATGCTCAGCTTTCTACGTCACATTCTGGCTTCTCTCCCCCGGCCACCGCCTACCGGTTCCAACAACCCCTTGGAAGGCTGAGGCATGTTCACTCTGTCACCTCAAACTCTGTGTGCCTGGAAGGGAATCTGTCCCCAGACCTTCCCATTGGACGATGTCTACCGCACTGGGAAACATCTAACTCATCCCCGTGACACCAAGCCTCACACCTCTCCCCCTGACGATCAGCTCCGCCGAGTGCGCCTTTCTGTTCCCTGGACGCACCAAGTCTCTTCCTGCCTCTCCTTGTGCCCTCTCCCAGGAATGCTCTTCTCCCGGATCCCCACATGCCAGCCCACCTGGTCCCCGTCTCCTCCTTTGCCCCCCGGTGCACCTCAGTGCCTCAAATAGACCCAGCCGTGTAGCTCAGTGCACGTTTGCTAGCACAGGGACCGCTGGCTGGCATCACCATCACACCACCCCTGAGTTCAGGCCCGCAGCCGAGGGACCCTCCCCTCCACCTTGCACCTGTCCTCTCCCCTCCTTCTCATCTGCCATCAAAAGAGGCCCGAGGAGTTTCCTCCTTCTTTTCCTCTGGGCACAAGGCTTAACATCTGGCAGGAGGAACTTCCCATATGCATCGTCATGACATCAGGTTATTGTGATTTGATTTCTACTGACTGAAATGAACGGCCCAAGGGCTGGTCTGCAAGCGCGTGGGAGGAGGCAGAACAGACGTCATGTGTCGGGGACTCAGCCTGTGGTTCTCGGCCAGAAAGGCAGGGCTCTGCTCTCATTCTGCATCTGCTTGCTGATTTATTCTCCCTGAGATGTCCGCCCCGGGTGTTGAACGCAGAGAACGGCGGGCCTTCGCCTGGACCTCTCAGATGTGAGGCAGGCTGGCCTGCGTTTCCTTCTGTCTGCAGAAGGTGCTGATCACCAGTCCCCGGGAGCTGGGGAGCTGCAGGCATCCGTGCTTTGTCTTTGTCAACATCCCTTCCCACAGCCCTGAACAGACACCAGGAAGCTGATGCTTTCACGTGCAGTCGACACAGTCTGGGTGGGAGGCCCTCGCATGAGATGGCGGATTGAAGGTTTACAACTATCTCTTGGTGGATGGAGGTATATGCTAATTGTTACTAACACAGGAAATGAAAAGGAATGTAGACATGACAGAACCATACGCGGTCAAGGTGAACAGCCCACCGGCCACAGCCGATTGCACAAAGCGTGGTCACCTGACCCAAGTCGGCCAATCAGCGTCTCCCGTGAGACTTTAGGAGCAAGAGCTGGGAAACTGTCGCCCTCTGGTGGTGAGGCCGTTCCCCGCCCTGTGCACAGAGCCCAGGAAGCTGACCTCATGAGGAAGAGAGGGAAAGTGGCAGAGGCAGGGCCTGGGGAGTCAGGGCAGGGTCTCCTGGGTGCACGCTGGCTTACTGGAGGGCCAGTGCTCCCACTGGGCAGATGTGATTTCATCCACCCAGAGCGAATGGACCTCTGATGCAGACCCTTCCAAGATGTGGATGACATTATAATGGGATGCTCTGTTGGACAAAAGGATTTCCAGGCTCCGGCTTTTGGTGACAACACGACTCGAGTCCCAGGGAAGAACTCGGGAGGTCGTTCATTCTACAAGCGTCGTTGGAGGGCTCGGCCGGCGCCTTTCCTGAAGGGCACGGCTGTGGGATTTGGCTCTATGTAATGGGTAATTTAAAATTTCTCAGCAACTTTCCTTTTTAGCATGACTGGCTTAACAAGCATTAAATCTCAAGGGCTCGGTTCTTAATGTGTCATTGAGCCAAGCAGTGAAATGCCTGGAAAGAAATTAAAATGAGAGAAAATCTCCTGAATGTGGACAAGTTAGAATAACACCCGTCACCTCGGAGCTCCCTGAGGTTGTGAGGGTCTGTTTACAGGGAAGGCTCTGCCGTGTCTGGCCCTCCTGGGCAGGGAGGGGCTGCAGAGATGGGGCACCATAGGATGGCAGTTCGAGGTATGGATGCTGAGGCAGGGTGGCCTGGGTTCAAATCCTGCTCTGAGCCTCCCCGGCTGTGTGACCCAAGGAGAATTACTTAAACCTCACATTTTCTTCATCTGTAAAACAGGGCTGGCGCCAGGGAGAGAACGAGGCTCATCTGAGTAACGTGCCGGGCTGAGAGCCTAGCTTAATGCACACGCGTGCATCCAGCCATGGCAGTTCCTGCCTTAGCCACCCTTCTCTCACTGCAGAGGACCCCCCCCCACGTGTCAGGCCCTTGGGCCCTGGGGATCCTGACACAGATGCGACACAGTCCCTGCCCTCAAAGAGCAGCCCCCACGTCCACTCTGCTCTCCTCCCTGACACCCAGTCTCAGGGTGCAGTCCAGGTGTGGGTGGGAGCAGAAGTCTGTAAGGCTGGGTAGTGGGGGAGGGGGAGAGCTCTGCCTGGAGGAAGGGAGTCCATCGCTCACGAGGAAGAGCACCCTGAGTCCAAGGGACTTGCCCGGGTGCTCTAGGTGACATCAGGGGTCTGAAAGAGGCCACCAACTCTGGATGTCTGAGCGTAGACATGGGCTGAATGCAGACCTTTGGGGGTTTTTTCAGCTTATTTATTTGAGAGAGCGAGTGGGGGAGGGGCAGAGAGAGAGGAGGAGAGAGAATCCCAGGCAGGCTCTGCACTGACAGCACAGAGCCTGATGGACTCCAGCCCACGAACCGTGAGATCATGACCTGAGCCGAAATCAAGAGTCTGATGCTTAACTGACCGAGTCCCCCAGGCGCCAGGGGTCTGCCTCCCCGACGGTGATGGCACAGATGGCGACCGGATTCACCAGGAAACAGCTACCCTGGCTTCACACACAGATACACCAGGAGGCAGAATCACAGGGCAGGGGTGGGGGTGGCGATGATTAATACCAGCAACTAACACCTTCTGGGTGCCCTTGTGTTCTAGACACTGCACACGTATGACTTCATTTTATCCTCCCACGAGGAGGGGAATTACTGGTCTCATTTTACAGATGAGGACACTGAGGCTCAGAGGGGTTTCAGAACTTGCCCATTGTGTGAGTTGGTGGGGAACCAGGATACGTGCGCAGGTGGTCTGACTCCGGGACTCACGCTCCTGTGCGGTGCGGGGGCAGGGTTCCACTCAGGGGACTTAGGACCTGGTGCTTGTGAAGCACTTCCCACACGCCAGGCTCCGGCTACTGCGTGAAGCCATCGGCTCATTCATTCCTCACAACACTGAGAAGGGGGAGGCGGTCTATTCCCATTTTACAGATGAGGACACCAAGGCACAGAACGTGGACATGCCAGGCTCTGTAAGTCCCAGCCTAGAGGTACCAGATCTAGAAGTGGCAGTGGCTGGATTCCAATGGTTTGACCCCTGGCAGCTCTGCTACTCACCTTCCCAGCAGCCAAATCTGAGTGCAAATAGTCAGAAACCCAGCCTTTGGTATCCTCCCTTCTGAGTGCTCGCATACAATCTACTGCAACGTTCACAAACCAGGGGACTCCTCCCAGCAGATTTTTTTTTTGACCCACATAGTGGTTTAAAAATAGTATCAATCAGTTGCCTATATTGAAAAATAATATTGTCCATTTCTGATTTCTCTTCATAAAAGGAGAAGGGAGGGGCGTCTGGGTGACTCAGTCGGTTAAACATCTGACTTCGGCTCAGGTCATGATCTCATGGTTTGTGGGCTTAGGCCCCACATGGGGCTCTGTGCTGATGGCTCAGAGCCGGAAAGCCTGCTTCCGATTCTGTGTCTCCCTCTCTTTCTGTCCCTCCCCGCTCTCTCTCTCTCAAAAATAAACATGAAAAAAGATTTTTTAAATAAAATTAAATTTAAGAGAAAAATAAATCAAAGGGGAAGGGAGATCTGGCACACTGGCCTGGCATTGCCGAATGCCAAAAAGCATTCTGAGCCCAGTAGCGGCCGCCCCCTTCAGGTGGGCTGGCGCTCTCCAATGCTACAGTCCTCACCCCTCCCTATAGCGCTTCCGACACCCAGGCAAGTGTCAAGTGCTCTTTATCATGACACTTGTGTTATTTTTCTGATGCCACAGTTAAGAATAAAGTGAAGCCATTAGAGCCCAATGTCTCCATCAGAGGTCGAATGACAAAGACTAGACTAGAAAAGCCACGTTGCAAGAAAAACGGGCCAAGGGGACAGAGGTCGATGGCAATGACAAATATATCGGGAGCTTAAGGTGCAGAATGTGTCTTGCCCATACTGCCACCTCTGTGGCCCCTGAGACAGTGAATTTGTGACCAAGGGGGCTGAGAAGAACCCCCTTGCTTTGCAGATGAGGACACCCTCATCTGGGGGAGGGAACAGAGGTCCATGGAGCGAAATGCGATCATGGGGATCGGCGGCCTGCACTCAGGGACAATGGCACCTGAGTCCGACCGCTTGTTGAGCTTACCTCTGCTGGGTGGCTGGGCGTCACTGGGACCGCTGCTGAGGGCGTCCTTCCTCGGGCCCCTCCTCCCACTGGCAGGGTGCTCTCTGTTGGAGGGCTGGTTAAAGATGTCGAAGTCGTCACAGACTGTGGGGGTCACTTTCTGGACTCTCTCCCCAGCGACGACATTCCAGCTGCTCACTTGGCCTTGCTCACGCCGGGGGCCTTTGTCCCCGAGCTCGGCCTCTTGAGGACCCTCCTGGGGGTCAATGAGGTCATCTGGCAGAAGCCTGCCTTCCCGGTCCAGTGGCTTCTCGGGACTCAGCCAGAGGGGTTTTGGCTTCCTGACCCCCTGCTTCCTGCCCTGCCCTGCGGCGGAAGGTTGCAGCCAGGATGGGGTTTTTGCTGGTGTCTCGGAGGCTTTTCTGCCCGTGAGGTTTTCCAGCTGTTGGATCAGAGAGAGCTCTGGGTCAAGGGGAGGGCATTCCACAGCTGGGCGGAGGGGGGGAGCCCAGGGCATGCCGCCCATCGAGGCTGGCGCCGCTATTAAGCTCGTGTCTTCGTTTAACTTGGACAAATTGTCTTTCCTGCAACGGGGAGGACTCATCTTTTCACCAAACGACTTTCCCTGGAGAGAAACCTTCACATCTACCGCTGCTCCCGCTGGCTGGGAACACTCCCGATCTGTGCCGACCATCTTGCAGGCATCTCTTTCTCCCGAGGGGGCCTTCTCCGTTCTTCCCTCCTTCTCGTTCCTCGGGCCAACCAGGACGCTCAGGTCAGCCGGCCCCTCTCCACCCCCTCTGTCCAACGTGCCATCAAAGATGAGATTTTTATTGACATAAAGCTTCATGTTCTTGGCGCCAATGTCAAGATCCTGAAAACACAAAATTTAACAAAAATGAAGCTGCATGGCATCGGGCTGACGTATCACATTTTGGAAGTGGCAGATCAGAAAGAAAAATGTGGAATGCTGGAAACGAGAGCCTTTAAAAAAAAAAAAACCCCACAGCACCAGGGATGTTAAATAAGGCGAGTGTCATTTCTGTGTGAACTGTTACATACTTTATAAATCAAAGAACTTTCACAAAGAGACGGCCCCAATTGCTGTCTTCTCACCATTACTCCCTGCTGGGACATTGGTAATAGCCTGCTAATTGGTCTCCCTGCTTCCTGTCTCTCACTGTCACTGTCTACAAGAGCAGTTCCGACCCGACCCAGTCACTCCCCTTCCTGAAGCTGTTCTTGTTTTTCACGGCCTGTTCTTTACTGTATGGTTCCTGGGACCCCTGCATCAGGGAAGCCTGATGTGCACATGAAACTCACAGCCCCTGTTTCTACGGGTGTCATATTTCGGGTGCCCTGAAAGCGGAGCCTGAGGCAAGGGTTGAGTACAGGTTGCTTATTTGGAAGTTGTCCCCAAGAGGGAGTTGGGATTGTAAGATAGGGTGGGAGAAACACCCCCCCCCCACCGGCGGTTTTTGAGCCGGTCCCGGCTGTCTGCAAACGGGGTTCCATTCCACTGTGGCACTCAGAAGAACCCTCACAACTCAGAGGTACCCCTCCCAAGGTGGAGGCTGGAGTGTCTGTCCACTGACTCCCTACCCCGCTGCTGACGGCTGCCCCCACCACACAAGCTGAGGCTAAGGGTGGCTTCGGGAAAAGGACCCGAGCAGAAAGGCACAGCGGTCTGGGAGCACTGGAGGCAGTGCCCTATCAGGGTGCCCGGGGCCTATCCCAGCTCAGCTGTGATCAGAGGGGGGGCCTAGGGGATGTGGTGTGGTGCTGTGCTGGTGACATGTTCTCCAAATGACTCCTTGGCACATGGAGAAGCTTACGCTGATGGGAGGAATTCCAAACTCAGCATGACACACGTACGGCGACCTTCACGGAAGGTGGCTGCGCCTCCCTGTCTCCTCCCCACAACATGCCCTACATCATGCAGATATTTAACGTTTCTTTGCTTGTGCTTGAAATATAACCACACCCCCCTCCCACTACTGGCTGGACTGTCCATTCCTCTTTACAGCAAAACTCTTTCTTTAAAAACAGCTTTATGGGTGCTGGGTGGCTGAGTCGGTTAAGCGTCTGATTCTATTTCAGCTCAGGTCATGATCTGGCAGTTCATGAGTTGGAGCCTGGCATCAAATTTTAATAAATTTTAAAAAGAAAATTTAAGAACAGCTTTGTGAGAGAATACATACAGTAAACCATGCGTGCTTAAAGCATACAGCTTGATAAACTTTAACCCATGTATACACTATGCTGTATCAGCTTGAACACGTCCATCACCCCCAAAGTTTCCTTGTACCCCGCTTCCCCCCACCTCTAGGAATCCTACCCTCCCTGCTTCCCCCCACCCCCCGCCAACCCCCAGGCAACCAGCCATCAGCCTTCTGTCACTACAGATTACTCTGCATTTTTCTAGAATTTTAACATAAAAGGAGTCATGCATTATTTGGACTGAGTTCTTTCACCCAGCCTAACTGATGTTCAATGCGTTGTGTGAATTAATAGTTGTATTCCTTTTTATTGCGGAGGAGTGGTCTGCTGCAGGGATGTGCCACAATTGTTCTGTTCAGTTCTGAGGGTCAGGGTCACAGCTGCTCCTCTCCCCTTCTCCCCATCTTGGCCTCACTGTTCTCCCTCTTAGGCTGCCCCAGGGCTCAATCCCGGGCCTCGGGATGCCCCTGCACCCTTTCACTAGGTGGCCTCATCCAGGCCCAAGGCCCTAAATACCATCCTTGCGTTGAGGACTCCTGATTATTTTATTTATATGATTTCTATTTGTGGACTCCTGATTATTTTAATCTCCACCCCAGAACTCTCCAGCAAGCCATGTGACCTCTCCTCTGGGCTATCCAACAGGAGTCTCAACCTTGACATGCCCCAAACAGAATGCTGTCTTTTCTTTTAGAGACGCCGTCTTTTCTATTAGAGAGAGAGCGCACGAGTGGTGGGTGGGGGTGGGAACAGAGGGAGAGAGACAGAGAATCTCATGCGGGCTCCACGCTCAGCATGGAACCCAATGCGGGGCTTGATCTCATGACCCTGGGATCACGGCCTGAGCCGAAATCAGGAGTCGGATGCTAGACCGACCAGCCAGGTGCCTGTGCCCCAAACAGGATTTCTTGACAAACCTGGCCTTCGCCCGTCTTATAAACGGCCCTCCATTCAACTGATACCTGACCCTCTGAGTCCTTCGTTCCTCTGCTCTCTCACGTGCGAATCCGGTTTGTCACAAGTCCCTCTCTGCACAGTCACTGCACTCCCGTCCCCGACACAAACACACTTGATTGTCTACACAGCAGCCAGTGTTTTTTTTTTTGTTTTTTATATAGCTGAACAGGTCATGGCAACCCCCTGCTTAAAACCGCCTAGCAATTTCTACTACACTGAGAATAAACTCCAGCGCCCTTCAGTGGCCAACGAGGCCTCCGTGACTGGCCCCTGCTGGCCCCTGCCACGGCTCCTCCCACGTTCTTCTCCCACTCCCAACACGCTGCTCTGACGGCTACGTCTCCGTCATCCCGCAGGGCTCACGGCCACCTTGGGACCTATGGGCTGGGCTGGGGCAGTCCCCTCTCAGACACCGGCAAGGTTGGCTCTGTCCTGTCTTCAGAGAGATCTTCCTGCCTCTCTCCCGAGCCCCACCCTAGCCGGTCCCCTGTCTCCCATCGTCCTGTTTGATGCCTTCCCTGTCTCTGAAATGGTCTCGTTTATCATCTCTTTAGCTTACATACTGTCTCCCCCACTCAGACTCAGCCCCAAGGCAGCGGAGGCCCCACCAATCTCGTCCAAGCGTCCAGCAGGTAGCTGGCCCGTGGCTGGCACTCAACACCGACTTTGGAACTAAAAACGCACAAGCACACATATTTTTCTCCAGGATGTCACTACTCCCTGACAGTGTTCTGAGAACAAATCTGATCGGGGGAAAAGAAAACAAAAAAACAAATGGTGGCCTGTTGTTTCGCCGCTAGATTGTTTCCCACCTTGCTTTGGCTTCTGATCTGCTTTTGAGATGTGGGATCTGAGACCCCAGGGGTGTCCATCTCCACTTGTCCCCCACCTCGGCTCCCTGAAGCTGGGTTAGTAAGCTCTAACGAAACGTCTCGATCACCAAGCTAGAGGCGCCGCAGCAATTTAGAACGAGGCCCATCGGGCCCACGTTACACCACAGGCACCCGGCTTCAATCACCCAACTGCAGGACAGCAGGCTGCTATTTGCCGACTGTCAGAAAAGCTGATGCTAAAACCACTCTTTTACGTGGTTATATGGATGTGCACTCTGTTTAGCGGAGCCACAGAGCATGTGCGTGCTGTGAATTCATCCGGAGATAGCGATTCGAGGGGTGCAGCGCGGCAGCTGCAGTGACTGGTTCTGCACAATTGCTACCATGCAAGCATCTGGCGGCAAGAGGCGATGGGGTGGTGGGGAGAGGCCTTCCGGGGCGGCGTGGCCAGGAGGTGGGGACCCCGGCTCTCATGATGAGATGGCTGGCTTGCCGAGCATGCTCGTGTACATTCCGCCACCAGCCTGACACCGCCTGGCCTCTCCCAGGAGTCTGGCGGAGCGGGGACAGGAGGAGGAAAGCAGGTGCGCCCCGTCGCATGCCCTGCAGGGGCCCGGGGGGCGGGACACAGATGCGCTGACGTAGAACCTCAGGGCGCGATGGGGAGGGTGGTGCATGAGGAGCTGGGAGGCTCAGGCCTGGCCCGATGGTGCTTAAATCTGAGACATTTCTGACACTCCGCAGGCCAAACAGGGAGTATCCGTGGGTAGATTTGGCCTAAGCATCACCGGAGTGGGCTCCCTGGCAGAGAACCAGGCCATGTTCACTTCTTGGGGGGTTCCAAGGATGAAAAAAATAAAAGGCTGCATCATCTCACGCAGCCCTTGGAACAAATCCGTACGGCGGGCATTAGGACCCATCTTGCAGATGAAGGCACTGAGGCTCAGCCTTTCTGGAGGCCACACAGCTCATGGGTGCGTGGTAAGCCAGGCTGGCATCTCCCTTGAGGTCAAGGGAGACAGAAAGAAGGTCTGGCCACCAGCAGAATCCCCTGCACTCGGGGGAAGCTCTGACTCCTCTTCTAGTTTTTGCTAAGTCCCCACCCTGGCTTCCTCCTCACCCCCAGCGGCAATCACCGTGGGCACGGGTGGGGAGTGCGTGCACACGTCCTTGCAGATTTTTTTCTCCTTATCTATGTACATGCTGATGTCCCCATCACTCCACCTCAGGGGCGGGGTTAGACACCACGAGAGATGCACGTGTGCGGCATGGGGGATTCTGCTTGTCCCCGTTCCTTGGTGCCCCCGCAGTCAAGCCTTGTACGTGGTGTGTCTTTGAGTGTGGACACGCAGAGAAGATTCTCCCACTTCTATAGAACCAGCCTGCTTCCTCCCTTTCCCATAAAGCAGCCCGTTAGTGCTGACTGTTTCCCACTTTGGCCTGGCTTCCAAGACGTCCAGGGTGAAATTCCTCTTACCCCGTTCATCTGTGAGAGCTACACACGCACGCGTGTGTACACTTGTTTCCTTGGCGCTCATCTTTTCTTCCTGGATTAACTAGGTTACCTCCAAGCTCTCGCTGATACTGCCTCAAACCCCTTCTGTGGTGGGTTTTCAAGAAGCTTCGTGAAACCCTGTGGCTGCATGTGGCTCATGGGAACGTGAACCACATCCCAACCAGATCGTCCTTCTGTATCTTCCTTCTCTATAGGTGCCAAGGACCAACCATGTTGAGACGGCCACACATTTTTAATGCATCAGCATTAATATTATTCCAACCAAAGTAGTTTACCTGGCTCTGTGTGGCCCCGGTGTCGAGTGACATGTCCCTTCCAAGGAGTGCACACTGCCCAGCAAAGATGAATGGTGGCCAGCTCCATGGGTGCTGGCATTCACGATGCCTTCTCCCCAGAGACAGACAACAGCCTGAGGCACGGCCGAGAATGACCTTTGGAGCAAGCGTGGGCTGGGCCTATGTGCTGAATGCTGGGGAGGGTCCGTGAGAGCAGGCCCTGCCCGGGGCACCCAACTGAAGGTGGACCAGAGGTGCAACGGCTGGGCCTCATTCATGCACAGCCTGCGGGGACCATCCCGAAGGCCCTGCTCTATAGGCTCTGTCATGACCTAGGGGCTGTGGGCTGCCCAGGAGGGGGTTCAGCCTGACAGCAGGCTTATCAAGGACGGGGAGGGGGAGTTTTGGGGATTGAGCCGCTGCTGCCTAAGGAGCCACCACGCAGACTTCAGGACCGGGCTTGGGCTCACCCCTCCAGGAACCGCTTGGCCCTCCCTGTCTGCCCCTCCTCCCCTCCTCTGGGCTCTCAGAGCTGGGCTTACAAGCCGGCTGCCTGCACGTTCAGCAGCTGAGTGTCCACATGTGCCTGTCCTCACCTGGATGCGAGATCTTCAAGGATGGGGAAGAGGCCCAATCCCTCTCTATGTTGAGGCCTAGCTCTGCAAACTGAACATACTCCTTCCCGGAGCACCTGAGCTCGAATGTTTTGTGGGGAGGAGATCTCAGGGGCCTTTTACATGTCCCCTGAGAAGAAGGGCAATGAGAACCTTTTCTGTGATGTAGAAACTTGAAGGAGATGGGGAGACGTCGTGACATTTCACAAGCACCTGGTACATGCCAGGCTCTGGGCCAAGCGCTCTGACCTGGCCAACATCACACACTCAGGACCAGGACGTGGATGGGACCTGACAGATCGGGTTACTAACTGACAGCTCTATGGCTAAATCTGTGCCAGGCAGGTTCCTGGAGCAGTTAAAATTTTCAAAACTAGTTGACAGAATCTAAAAATTGGGAGCTTTCACGTGATGACGTGCATTTCTGGCCTCTCTTGAACAGTAAGGCCAGCTGGCATCACGGGGCCAGGGCTGAAGGGCAGTGACCACGGCCTCTACTGGAAGGCAGGACTATGTGATGGGCACCAGACTGCATGGTCGTCATGTGACCACCGGCAAGTTGCTCTGCTTTCCAGTGCCTCAGTTTCCCCATCTGCAGGATGGAGCTGATCACGCTGTACCCATCTCATAGGACTGCTGGGCAGAAGAACTGAGCTGATCCATGCAGAGACCTTTGAATACTGCCTGGCATACAGCACGTGCTCAAGAAACGTAAGCTACCATTGTTGTCTTGTATCCGGTCTACTGCCCTGGATGTGCATGCCTGCCAAGGCTGCTGCCCCGGGCTAGCATGGCCAGGAGACCCCCTGCTCCCCGTTCTAGGCAGAGGCTGGCGGCAGGCACACGAGGACTCCCGTCCACCCTAGTGTAGGGCCCACACTCACTCTCCCTGTCTCGGGTCGGGACGCCCCTACATCTGGGTCGAGGACCAGAATGCAATTCTTACAGTTGTATTCAATCTAATACACAACACGTGGGGGACTTTCAGGGCCTGGTCTGGGTGGGAGGCAAAAGAAGAAAGCAAGGTTCATCTTAGGGAGTTTGTGACAGTCTGTATATTAAGGGGTCACAAACTTGAGCGTTTGAAGTGTAGCAGCGGTGGTGGGGTGGAGGTGGGGGCGCCGGGCCTGGGGTGACCTGGAGAGCACACGCCCACCGGTCCAGAGTGTGCGGGGGCCACTTGGCTCGGGCTGGTGGACGCCACACAGGCAATGTTGCCAGTTCATCGAAAGTCAATTTCCGAATGTTGAGCAAGCCACAAGCTGTACAACACTGCGAGGGCCAGATGGGGTGCACCTGTGGGGTGCATCTGACCAGGGAGCACCAGCTGGGGATATCGGAAGCTCAGCAAACTGAGGGTCACCTAGGGAAGCACGGGACTTGGTGCCTGGAGGGGTGCGGCTGGAGACCACCAGAAGGGGTCTGGGGCAGGCTAGAGGTGCCCGGGAGGCTTGTGTGTCAGGACAGAAGAACCTGATGTCCCCAGAAGGAAGGGTCTGTATTAAGTCAGGCTGGGGCACCTGGTGGCTCAGTCGGTTAAGCGTCTGACTTCAGCTCAGGTCATGATCTCGCAGGTCGTGAGTTCAAGCCTCGTGTCGGGCTCTGTGCTGACAGCTCAGAGCCTGGAACCTGCTTCCGATTCTGTGTCTCCCTCTCGCTCTCTGCCCCTCCCCCGCTTGCGCTCTGTCTCTGTCTCTCAAAAATGAATAAACATTAAAAACAATTTTTTTACATAAGATGTGCTAGGCAATCCAGGTTGTGGGCACAGCAGGGGCAAAGGCGTAGTGAAGACAGCAGTTTTGTGGAGACCAGAGGGAGAGAAAAGGGAGGGAGGGCTGGGAGCAGGTGAGGTCCCCGACACACAGGCATGCACACACGTGCAGGGTCCAGGCAAGCATTGCACGTGGGAGAGGCGATGTGGCGTAGCGCCGTGGTCACCGTGCCGGGGAGCCCTGATGCAGCTCTGCCTAGACTCCCAGGTGCTGATGTGGCCTGGGGTTGCCAGAGCCTTCTTTCTCAATAGAAGTCAAAAATCCACATTTGCACATAAAACCTCCCAAGTCTTAAAAGTTGGCGATGCAAAAAACTTTGCAGATGCCATTGTGAGGCAGCTGAAATCTGTCTGTGAGCAGCCTTTGGTTGGCTGGGGCACAGCCTCCGTGGTGGCCTTCTTCCCAGGAAGGCCCAGGAAGGTGTGACGCCAGGGGACTGTCCCCAGAGGCCTTCTGCAGCCGTGAGGTCCCCGGCTCATTCCCCGACTCAGCGTCGCCGCGCTGGCCTCATGGAACTGCGGTTGCCTTTGATGCCACTGGGCCCTCCTGGCTGGGTGTGAGCTGGCAGGAGCAGACGGCGTGTCTGATTCCTGGCCCCCAGCACAGCCGAGTGCGGGCGATCGATAAGCCTCTGTTGATGAGGCTAAGGGCTGAGTGGCCAAGCGCGTGGAACAGGAAGATGGGATGCATCTTGCTTGCTTGGGGATCTGTGGGCCGAAGGAGCAGCTGGGTCCCGGAGGAGACAGGTTTTGGGAATGGAGATAGCAGGACTTAAGGAGCTCCAGTGGGGGGACAGGGGGAGGAGAGGAGGCCTCAGTGGTGGGAGGCAGCGCAAGGGAGCGGGGGACCAGACCGCCCAGGGCAGACCAGCCTGGGCTCAGGGATGCGGAGCCGGGAGGGTCAGTGGACTGTGGGCAGAAACACCAAAGACAGGCGTGTGGGGGCTGGGACGGAAGCTTGGTTCAGAAGTTAAGCTTTGGGGAAGGTTTAGATCTGGGAGCCGATGAATGTGCTGGACAGCACACGACTTCTGTGTTCTTGGAGAAAAAGTAAAAAGACCTAGCTTGGATATCATTTCCTGTGTGTTAGCTTCTCGTGGAGATAGCAGCTCACTTTTCCACCAGGAAAATTTCCCCATCTTTCCCCCAACCTCTCTTCAGAGGGACAATGTGGGCCCTGTCCCAGGTTGCCTGGCCGGGGGATCCTAGATCTGGGGATTTTAGGAGAACAATCTCTGCAAGGGCTGATGTAATAGTCTGACATCATTAGGTGCCACCCTTTGGAAACTGAGGATGAAGCCAATATAGAGGAAGGCAGAGACGCATGATGGAGGGAGGGAGATTCTAGATGACATCATGTGAACTCCTGGATCCTGCCATGCCTGAAGGTGGCAAGATCTCCTATACTCTCTCCTATACACGAGCCAATGGACTCCCTTTTGTGCTTACATCGGTGTTTTTTTCCCAAAGTTTATTCATTTATTTTGAAAGAGAGTGCAAGAGCGTGTGAGCAGGGGCAGGGCGGAGAGAAAATCCCAAGCAGGCTCTGCACTGTCAGTGTGGAGCCCGATGCGGGGATTGAACTCAGAAATCATGAGATCATGACCTGAGCCAAAATCAGGAGTCGGATGCTCAACCAACTGAGTCACCTAGGCACCCCTGTGCTTATATCAGTTTTAATTACGTTTTTTGTTCTTTCCTACCAAGAGAATCCTGATTGATACTCTATCCCTGCACTGACAACTTCAATCAGTAGGTTCAGCTACTGAATCAATGCTGGTCAAGGCAGACAGGAGGTGGGAGAGGGGGAGCCCCGCCCCCAGAGGGTCTGGGATTTACCTACACCAGCACCTGCTTGTGAGTGGCCCTCCCCTAGTCAGACATCTGTCCAGCCCAGCTACCGCTTCTTCCTGCTACAGTCCTCACAGCACCGGGCAGGGGTCTCGGCTTCCTCCTGGCTCTGCATCTTGCTCTCATCCCTGCTGGGAGGTCGTCTGGCCCTGAATCCCGACCTGCTGCTTGGATCCGGAACACCTTGTTGGGCCCCTTCTCCAAAGGCTGAATTCTCTGCTTGCCTCTCCTTCCCTTGCTGGCTGGGGGCTGCTCAAGGGCCCAGGGCTCTCAAGGTTACCACACCCCTAACCTCCCAAGTGTGGACTCTGCTCCCAGATTTCAGCACCCCCTGGTGACTGACAGAGGCCCGGGACTGAGCCTGAGGTCATGCACCTGGGTCAGTCCCCTACCCACCAGCCACCCTGCTAAGGGTGCTCCCCAGGCTCGAGGCTGCCTGGACACTGCCATGGGGCACAGCCACCAGGTCACACAGACTCAGCTGCGCCTCAGTTGTACCTTTGACTTGGAAGCCATTGCCATGTTTGGTCTTGGTTTAGATCTTGATCCAAACAAAACAACTATAAAAATAAAACAACATGGGGGACACCTGGGTGGTTCAGTTGGTTGAGCGTTTGACTTTGGCTCAGGTCATGATCTTGTAGTTTGTGGGTTTGAGCCCCGCACCGGGCTCACTGCTGTCAGCGTGGAAATTGCTTCCAATCCTCTGTCCGCAGCCCCCCATCCTCTCTGCCCCTCCCCTGCTTGCATTCTCTCTCTCAAAAATAAATAAACATTAAAAAAATAACACACTTTTGGGGCGCCTGGGTGGCTTAGTCGGTTAAGCGTCCGACTTTCGCTTAGGTCATGATCTCGCGGTTCATGGGTTCGAGCCCCGCGTCGGGCTCTGTGCTGACTGCCAGCTCAGAGCCTGGAGCCTGTTTCAGAGTCTGTGACTCCCTCTCTCTCTGACCCTCCCCTGCTCACGCTGTCTCTCTCTCTCTCTCCTAGAAATAAATAAAAAAATATTAAAAAAAATTAAAAATAAAATAACACACTTTTGAGACAATTAGGGATAGTTGAACACGAACAGGGTATTAGCGAATAATAACCAATTACCGTCAGGTATGACAGTGGCATTGGGGTTGTGTAAAAACAAACCCCTTCTCTGTTAGAGATGCGCACTGGAGAACTGATGGGTGAAATGGTATGTGAGCTACAATCCATGTGGTGAGAGATGAATGAAACCAGAGTGGTGGATGTCAACTGTCGCGGGAGCAGGTGAGGGTGCATGGGTTGTTCTTGAACTCCTCTCTTTCCTTGTGCGTTTGTTTGAAAATTCTCCCTCCTCCCCCAAACAAAGGCCTTGCTGTAAATGCGAACACGGTCCTGGGAGGAAGCAAGTCTCTCCATGGCGCACCCTATAAACACCAGGACCGTCATCCAAGCCACCAGGACCCTTAGCTAGAAGCCTCCTGTGGGGGCTCCTCGTTCCCTCTAACACTCTCTCCAAACAGCAGCCTGAGAGATCCTTTAAATTCCTCAGATTATATCACCTCCGGCTCAAAACGTTCCAACCACGACACTAACAGCTGACACTTGTGACTCACAAAGCCCAGGCATCATTTCGAGAAGTTTATACATATTAACTGAACAGTAATTACCCTGTTTTGTGGAGGAAGAAACGGAGGCACAGAGAAGCAGAGCAACTCGTCCAAGGACACACAGCGAGGAAGGGGAGGAGCCAGGACTTGCCCCAGGTGGGCTGGCTCTGATGCCTTGGCTCTGACCACTTCTCTATACGCTGCCCCTCCGGGAATAAGATCTGAGCTGGGGAGGCCCATGTGACCTGGTTCCCACCTGTCTCTGGGACCTCCCCTTACCCTCTCCTTTGTTCCATATCCCTGGCCACTGCCTAAACTACGATCCCAGAAGTGCTAAGCTTGCTCCTGCCTTGGTCTCTCTAGCTCTGGCCTCTGATGGAAGGTCTCTCACTACTCGAAGCAGCCCTGCCTCTTTCTCCCCAGGCCCCTCTCCCACTGCCCTATTACATCATCTTCAGAACACTTGGCAACACGTGAAATTACAGTGTTTGTTTAGATCTTTGTTCATTGCCTTTCCCCATGAGAAGGGACAGGGCTGTGTGGACAGGATCTTGTCTAAATAGACATAGTTCAATACGGCACCCTGAGTGCCAAGATCCGTGCAGTCCAATACACCATCACCAACCACAGATGGCGGCTTACATTCAAATTAAATGAAATGGGGGTGCCTGGGGGGCTCAGTCGGTTAAGCAGCTGACTTTGGCTCAGGTCATGATCTCACGGTTCGTGGGTTCGAGCCCCATGTCAGGCTCTGTGCTGACAGCTTGGAGCCTGTAACCTGTTTCGGATACCGTGTCCCCCTCTCTGTCTGCCCCTCCCCCATTTATGCTGTCTCTCTTTCTCTCTCTTTCAAAGGTGAATAAATGTTAAAAAAAAATTAAATGTAATGTAAGATGCAGTTTCTTGTAAGAAATAAGTGTTGGCAAGAACGCAGAGACCAGGGAACCTGGTGGGACTGTGAAATGGAGCAGCCACTGTGGAAAACAATATGGAGGCTCCCCCAAAATTAAAAACAGAACTTTCACGGATTCAGCAATTCTGTGCCTGGGCATTTATCCTTGGGAAACACAATCACTAGCTCGAGAAGACATCTGCACCCCATGTCCACGGCAGCATTACTTACAGTAGCCAAAACATGGAAACAACCCACGTGTCTACCAACAGATGAATGGATAAGGACATTGTGGCATATACACACGGTGGAATATTACTCAGCCATAAAAAAATGAAACCTTGCCATTTGCAAATGAGAAGACCTTGAGTGTACTGCACTAAGTGAAATAAGTCAGACGGAGAAAGACAAATATTGCATGATCCCATTTACATGTGCAACTTAAAAAAACCTGAACGCAGGGCAGGAGCGCCTGGGTGGCTCAGTCGGTTAAGCGTCCGACTTCGGCTCAGGTCATGATCTCATGGTCTGTGGGTTCAAGCCCCGCGTTGGGCTCTGTGCTGACAGCTCAGTGCCTGAAGCTTGCTTGGATGTTGTGTCTCCCTCTCTCTCTGCCCCTCCTCTGCTCACACTCTGTCTCTCCAAAATGAATACAGGTTAAACAAACAAACAAAACCCCCTGAAAACATAGATCCAGAGAACAGACTGGTGGTTCCCAGAGGCAGGAAGTGGGAGGTGGGTGGTATGGGAGGAGAGGGACCAAATGGCACACACTTCTAGGTACAGGACAAAGGGGTCCTGGGGCTGTAATGTACAGGACGTGACTGTAGTTAACAACACTAGGTTATATATTTGAAAGTGCCTAAGAAAGTTGGTCTTAAAAGTCCTTGTCATAAGAAAAAGAACGTTTTGTAACTATGGGAGTTGGTGGGTATTAATTAATTATTTACTTTAGTTTCTTATTTACTGGCTATTTGCAATATATGCCTATAGCAAATCCTTACGCTATACCCCTAAAATGAATACAGTTTTATACATCAATTACATCTCAATTAAAAGTAAGTAAAATAAAATAAAATAAAATAAAATAAAATGCAGTTTCTTAGTTGCACCGGCCACACTGCAAGTTCTCGACAGCCACCTGTGGCTAGGGGCTGCTGGACCGGCTGGGGCAGACACAGAGCTTTGATACCGCTGCAGAAAGTTCTCTGGGGCAGCATGGGCTTAGGCCATCACGGCATATCACAGAGATACGCCACTGGGGAAATCTAACATCCATTCATTCACAAACTACATAAGGAACAGCTTTTCTGTATATGAAGTATACCCCTGGGTGCCCATGCCGCCTCACTCCCTGTTGTGGCCGGGCTGGAGGCGGTATCTGTACTGGTTATGCTGGCGGTGAAGATGATGATAATGTGCCTGCTGCTGAAGGCTGCTACCAGACAGCAGATAACTAACAGGGAGCGGCCGAAAGCCCACTTTTTGGACGGGTCACTACATGCCCATCTGAGGTGTCTGGTTCCTTCCTCCCAACAGCTGTAGCTCTGCAGAGGAGGTGGCATGGGGAAAAACCAGAAAAACCAACACCCCTCCTGCTCCCCTCCCTGCCGTGTCCCCTGCAAGTCACTAGCTGGGCCGAGTCATGGAATCTAACGAGTATCAAAAAATGTGACAGACATATTAGCGCATCCTCCTGAGCCTGAGGCAGACATCACTGATCAATCACACACTCTTTTCTTTTTGAACCAGAAGGAAGGTTCCAGATCCTTCTCACACCAGCACTCCAGGCAGCCATTGCCAAGCAGAGCTGGTAAAAAAAAAAAAAAAAAAAAAGACGCAGACTACCTGCCCCCTAGGAGCTCACTTCTCTGAACCCCAGCTTCTTCATCTCCAAGGCTGACACCACCTTGTGCGATTATTGGGGGTTTGTTGAGATGATTCATTTGTCAGTTATTTGTGTTATCCGGGTGCCTTGCGCCTGCCTGATGGACGCAGCGCTGGCTAAACGGCAGCTGTGACAAGGACAGACATCTGTGTGCTGCCTTCTGTTTGCCTGTGTGGATGGATTCCAGCCTCTGTGTCTTTCCTTCCTCTAAAGCCCCTCCCCTCGGGGCCAGCCCACACTCACCCCCGCACCTAATGAGGGCGGAGAGGAGCCCAGAAAAGTTAGCCAGAGGATTTAACAGGCGGCATATTTTCCAAGAAGAAAGTCTTCCCTTTTTCTAGCACCTTCTTGTCTTCTGTTCTAAATACAACTTGGTCGGATTAGCTCCCCCCCACCCAACCCCGTTTCACTTTTCTTCCTTGGATTCCCATACACAAAACACTATTAACAAGCCATGTCTACCAGGCTGAGTTATATTTCCTATAAACTCTCATTTTATCTCCTCTAAAACACACAGTAATAGCATTCTCCGGAGAATATTAAATCAAACCAACCTGCAGCTGCATTTGTTTGCGCTTTCTGCCCCCGGTAAATTCTGGCAACAGATGGGTGTACGCGTTACATAAGCACGGCCCCGTCAGGGACCGCAGTCCTCGCGCTCTGCTCGGTCGGTGCAGACAGGTACCTCAGGACTCTAATCCACGCAGCCACAGCTCCCCAAAGCACCCGCAATGACACCTTGATGTCCTGCTCCTCTTTTTTATTCTTAGCACACAGGGACGGCTGAGTGCAGGTTCAAGAGGAAAGGCGGGCCTCGGCCCAAAGGGATGGAGCTTATCGGCTTTGTAATCCAGCACATAAAATCCGCTTTTCTTGGCCTGAGACGTGTGGGCTGCACTACAGGGCATGCGCTTGGGCAGCCAGCACGGTTTCATTCCTCATTCCAGAAGATGCCATAGACCGCCTGCCAGGGAGTGCCCATGAAGGAGAGAGCATGGCCCCAGTTGCTGGTGGTGTCTGCGGCTACAGAGGGGTGGGGGGCCTGCTGGGGCCTGGAGGACGGCCCCTAAGCCCTCAGCTGGATGCCTGAGGGGTGCAGGTGGGGTGGCTAAGAGAATTAGCAGGAAGAAGTACAGAATGTGGGGGAGGGGAAGGAGGGAGGAGGGGTGGACTCCTCTGCACTTGAGCCTCAGCCCTGCCTTTAATCTTCCTTACTAGCCTGCTGAAATGCCCTCAACTCTGACTCTTGGTGTCTCATCCAAATATCAAAGCGTGAGATGGCTGCTTGTGGGGGAATGAACTCATTCCTTCACCTGGCAGCCATGCGTCTCTACTCTTCCCCGGGCCAGAGGTGGAGAGAGCTCAGGCCTGCTCCCCGCCCAGGGGCCGCCGTGGTGTGGGGGAGGCGGGTGTCAGTCCCAGCACAGGGGTGATGGAACATATTCAGGAGGTCCAGAGTGCCATAAAGGCCAGGGGTCGGGGCCAGCTTCCTGGAGAAAATGAGGTCTCGTTTTCCAGGAATCTGTGGCAGAGGTAGACAGGTGGGAGGGGCCAGGGCCTCCCAGGGTCCCTACCGTGCATGGTGGTAGAGAGTCAGGGCAGCTGCCACCCTGGGATGTGGAGCCGGCAAGGGGGAGGGGCTGATGGGAGACATGGGGCCTGGCACACAGGGATTATGAGGCCCTTATGTCACACTAAGGGGTTTGCCCTGGATCCTCCAGGTCAGGGGGAGCCTCTGAGGCTGTGAGGCAGCAAAGGATGACGATCTGGTGTCCCAGGGGATGGAGACAGACCAGAGGCCTGGGCCTAGGGGCAGGGAGAGCGGTTCAGAGGCTGCACCCTTCCCCACCACTGTGCCTTTGCACATGCAGGGCTCTCCACCTGGGATCTGCCTTTTCCACCTCAGCCCTGTGCTGTCTCTTTCCACTATAGCTCAGGGGTGTGCTCCTTCAAGCCCCTTCCCCGAGCTCCTCCAGCCTGATGCAGGCTCCCTCCATGCTCCAGGGGCTACAGTCTAGACAGGCCAACTCCAGCCCAAAGATGAGTTTGCTTTGGACTGTATGGTGGTTTCAAAAGAATTTCAATTAGCTGTTGACATTTACAAACCGGAGAGGCTCCCATCAAATTCCACATTCCCAGCTCCCTGGGAATGTTCAGAAGACCTAGCAGCACTGGCTGGCACTCCTATACAGCAACCATTAGCCGAAGCTGAAAAGGGGCCTTCCCTTTACCTGACACACGTGCTGCATACGTTTGCCACACTCCCCACCATGCCCTACTGTCCCCACAACATTGAAACTGAGGACCAGTTTCCATCGTTCATCTCCCTTGCACGATTGCTTCCCTGAGAACAAACTGGAAAGGGGAGTAGAGTGATTCTCGCCCTTGTGTTTGTCATAAGAGGGGAAACAAGATAGGCTGAGGGGGTCCTGTCCCTCCTCACCCACTGAGTTCCCTGCTGAGTTCCTGGGGCTTGTACGTGAAACCCTGGGGGCTCTGTGGCTACCTCCATCAAGGCCTTCAGCACACGGCCTATTTTTACATCTACTTGGCTGCCAGCCTTTAGGCCAGGAGTACTTCGGGGCAGGGACAGTGTCTGTGATACCAGTGTCCTCTGAACTTATCAGGAAGGCTGATGGTACAGGTGCTCAACAGTAAATGCTGAATGAAGGAATAAATACAAACGAGAACATGACAAAACAGTCCAGAGAAAAATTCCAAACCTTGATCTTGGCTAGATCAAAGTCGTGCAGCTGGCTCGTGTTGCCCGGGTGTAGGCGGCGGTGTGGGGGCAGAAAAGAGGGCAGGGATGCTGAAACTGGCGGGGATAGAAGAGCACAGAGGTTAAGAGCCTGGCTGCTCAGAGCGGGGTTCCCCACACCAGCAACACTGACACAGCCGGATGCAGAATTTTGGGCTCTGCCCCAGCCCTGCTGAATCCGAACCTGCGTTTTAGCGAGAGTCCTGGTAAGGTGTCACAGACTAAGGCTTGAGAAGCCCTGGCTAAGTGAATGGGCCCAGAGCCTGACCACGTGGGTTCAAATTCTCACTATGACGCTTCCTTGCTGTGTGACTTGGGGCACGTCACACAACCTCTCTGTGTGTCTGTTTCTTATCTATTAAAGTTGAGCCTCAGTTCCTATTTGTCGAGTTCCCACAAAGGGCAGCCACACCTGCAGGATGAGGCCCTGTTCCTGGTGGCGCCAACCATGCAGTGTGAAACGCGCCACCAGGGAGGAAGGGCCGCCGTGGGGCCTCCGCGGACCCATTTCGCAACTTCAGCACTCGGGCTATTGGACAGCGCTGAAGTGCTTCCGTCAGTCAAATGCCCGGCAAGGAGTCGGGGCCCTTACTTACACCATCAGCTGTCCAGTAATTCCAAACCTTGATCTTGGCTAGATCAAAGTCGTGCAGCCGGCTCGTGTTGCGGATAACAAAAAAGAGCTGGAGCGGTGGGTGGAAGGGGCACGTCCACAAGGAAGGGTCTTTCTTGCTCTGAAACACCAGCGAGAGAGGGAAGTCATTAACCCATTTTTCTGCCTCTTTCCAGCGTAAACAAGCTAAGGGAAGGAGGCTAGGCCTCCTCTCTGTAATCCAAGGCGGAGTCTTAGAGCTCAGCCGCCTGATCTGCACTTTGGAGCAGATACTGACTCATCCCTGGCACAAGGCTGGCATGAGGGCCTCTCCGCTCTGCCATTCAGACTGAATTTAAAGTGCAGCGGACTTTATTCTAATCAATTTAATCAGCTCTGGGGAGATTGCTGGGGATGGGGAGCGAGGGGAAGGGAGGTTGGGAAAAGAGCCATCACTTGTGCTATTTCATTAACCGGGCAAACAGAGCCTTTGGTTTTCTTTTGTAAAACAAACAAACAAACAAACAAACAAAAAAGCAACTCTGTAGAATTAAAAACACTTAAAAATAGAAAAGAAAGAAAAGAAACTGGTACAGGCAGTGGGATGGGGCTGTGGCACTTAGCCTCAGGATTTGCTCTGTTCCTGGCAGGGTCTCCAGGCCTCAGGACCCCAGAATGTGGTTTCTGCCTGCTGCTGAGGCTGCCAAAGCCGCTCTTGAGGCCAGAGGAGCAGGGAAGCCCCACTGCCATATGCATTTGCACCAAAAGAATTCCATGCCATGGGTGCTTTAGATGCAGGTGGAAAAAGCCAAATCTGGGGACTTTTCTCAGCTCCAGCTGCCTCCTGTTTTGTCTCTTTGGATACCTCTTCTATGCTCTGTCCAGAGAAAACTCACAGCTGCTCCCAAACACCTCCCTGCAGCTTGGCCTCAGTGCCTTTGCACAGGCTGCAGGCTTCTGTTTGCGATACTCTTCCAGCCCTTCCCACCCGGGGAAATTCAGCCTAAGTGTGCTGTCACCCCCACAGTCACCCCTTCCCTTCCATCGTCACTCTCTCCTCCAGGCACCCAGGGTTCCTTGCAGTGCCTAAGGTTAGCATTTACTCCATGTCCCACAGCCACCTGTTTTCAAGTCCAGGTCACCCCTGCACACACTTGACCGAGAGCTCCTCAAGGGAAGTGGCTGTGTAGAATTTCCATACTGTTCCCTGGCACATGGTAAATGCCACAGAATCTTTGTTGAATGAATGAATGAATGAAATTTACTTCCTAATAGCTGTCCTTTCACTGCAACTAGAAGAGGCCATCAACTGACCTGGCCTGCAGGGCTATTTTGTTTGGCTCATGAAGTATTCAAAAACATTGTTGCCAACATTTAGAGATGGGGAGATTTTGCCTTTCCCTCCAGAGCTGGTGTGTCAAGGCAAGACACAGGGCAACACAGGGCCCTGGACAGCTGCTGGCTGGAGCCTTAGGGCATAGGTCCCATGGCCGGGGCCGCCTGGGGCTCTTGGGTGCCCCAGTCTCCACTGCTCCCTCCAGTGTTAATTTTTTTTTTTTTTTGGAGAGTGAGCTGGGGAGGGGCAGAGAGAGAGAGGTGGACAGAGGATCTGAAGCAGATTCTGTGCTGACTGCAGGGATCCTGAGATGGGGCTCAAACTAATGAACCGTGAAATCATGACCTGAGCCAAAGTCAGATGCTTAACTGACTGAGCCACCCAGGTGCTCCAGCCTACAATTTTAGTTTTACACCCACTTCTCTTTCCAGGTTATGCCTCTGTCTGGCCTCTGCGGGCATCTGAGTCTAGGGTCTCCTCCTAGCAGCTGACGGCTCAGCAAGCCCCATCTGCCCACATATAACCACCACATCCTTGATACCGGCTGAAGTTGTCCTTTTTACCTAAATGGAGCACCACTGGGTATCTGAGAAGGTCTCAACAGACTCCTGTCACCAGGACCACGCCGGCTACTTGACAGAGCCAGGGAAGGAGGAGATTGGCTGACTCTGGGGTTTTGCTGCCCCCCAGGAGATGTGAGGCCCAGGCTCCAGCTGCGGGGGGGAGAACAAAGGTGGCTTGTTCTAGTGACAATGGTGCCTTTCAGGAGGGAGGAGGTTGCTTTTGTCAAGGGGGAGAGACGAGTTCAAGGGGTTCTGACTTACTCTGGCCAAGTCTCTCAAGCTTTGCAAGAACTTTCAGTGCTCTGGGCAGCTGCAAGGGGTCAAGATACCACATCTCAGCATCCAGCCAGTGCATCTCATTCCTGCCTCAGGCTGGGGCCTAAATTGGGTCACTGTGGCTGCCTGACAAAGGAAGAGTCTGCAGGCTGACCCTTAGACACGGGCGAGGGGACTGTAATTGATTTCCCATCACATTTCTGTCAGCAGGAGGGGTAATAGGAGGGCTAAGTGGGAATCATGGTGTTCAAAGTCAAAGAACATTAACCTGCGGGTAACTCAGGGCCTCATTAGCAGACACGGTCTCCGAAATGAGGGCTGATGGGAAGCCGCTGAGGGCTGGCCGAGGCACGCAGGGCAAACCCCCGGCGGCCAGGCCAGCCGGCCGAGCCCATCACAGGCGGGAACAGGGATGGCAGAACAAGCATCGGGGTACCCTCGTGCTGCTGCTGTGACCTCACTGGGTTCTCGCCAAGTCCTGGCCAGAGTTGTAACCCTCCCATCACAGCTTAGCAAGGGGGCAAGAGGGGAACGGCGTGCCTAAGTGGTGGCGTGTGGATATACACCTATTTTAATTCATTAATTTGTGCTGTCTTAGTTTGTATTCTCTCAGAGGCAGAGCCCCCAGGCAAGGATTTGAGTGTTAGGAGATTAGTCAGACACCAAAGGAGCGTTGGGGGGAAAGGCATCCCATAAAGAGTGTGTTACCAAGCGAGCCTGCCCCTGTGGCATCTGGAGCTCGGTGTCACCAGGGAATCTGGGGGCCAGAGCAGAAGATGCCTCAGAGCAACTCCACCCTTGGGACAAGGAAGCTGGGGGATTCATACCCTGATGCCCACTAGTGGAGGTGGAGCCCTGCTCCTGTGGGCTCCATTCCCCACCAGCTCGGGCCCGCTGCATGGGAGGCAAAGTGGGCCCCGGAGGCCAGAAAAACACTCCTCCACCAGGGAAACATCTGTGTCGGCAGTGGGAGGTACAGCCAGCACACACAGACGTGGGAAGGGCCAGGGGCCAGGGAGGCTCTGACAGCATCTGTCACCCACTTGCTCAATACAAATACCCTCCTGGGGGGCAGGTGCCAAACAACATGCGGGGGTGGGCGGCGGAGCCTGGCCCACCGGGTCCCAGCTCTGCACTGCCAGGGAAGCAAACAAGTAAAATTGCCAAGAAAAAAACCCAACCAGGCAGGGATTAACTCGACAAGGAAAATAAGAGCGAATTGTTAATGACCAGTGGAAGGGCATTTTTAGAATGGAGGGTCGGGGCACCTGGGTGGCTTAGTCAGTTAAGTGTCTGACTTTGGCTCAGGATCTCACAGTTTGTGGGTTTGAGGCCCGCGTCGGGCTCTGTGCTGACAGCTAGCTCAGAGCCTGGAGTCTGTTTCAGATTCTGTGTCTCTCTCTCTCTCTCTGACCCTCCCCTGCTCACGCTGTCTCTCTCTCTCAGAAATAAATAAAAACACATTTTAAAAATCTTAAAGAAAAATAGAATGGAGGGTCCGGGGAGGCAGGAGATCCATTTCTAATGCCTAACAAAGGTGCTTTCCTCTTCCAGAATTAACCTAATACAGATCCACCCCCTTCAGGGATATGCTGGATTGCCCTCAGAAATAGCCCCAATTTAATAAATTATCATAATCAAAAGGAACAAGCTATGGATACACACAATTTGGATGGATGTCAAAGGCATTATACTGAGTGGAAAAAGCCAGCCTCAAAAAGGTTACATACAGTATGATTCTATTTATATATAGCACTCTTGAAGCGAAAAAAGATCAGTGGTTGCCAATGTTAGGGACGGGTGTGGGGGGCCAGGTAAATCCTTCCGCAGTGATGGAACTGTTCTATTTTGCATTTGTGTATTTTGATGTGGTGGTGGTTACATGAATCTACACAAGTAACAACATTGCATAGAACTCATACACACACAAATGTGTATACGGAGGTCTGCATATGCTACTAATGTCAATTTCCTGGGTTTGACAACGCACTAGGTATACAGAATGTCAGCACTGAGGGAAGATGGTGGGCAAGCACACATGGAACCTCTCTATACTTTTTTTAAATTGAGATATAATTCACATATATATAAAACCACCATGTTCAAGTGTGCACTTCAGTGGGTTTTGTTTTGAGTATATTCCAAGGTTGTGAACCATCAACACTATCTTTTTCCAGCATATTTTATCACCCTAAAAAAGGACTCCACACCCAGAATGTGGCCTTCTGTGTCTGGGTTCTTTCATATCCCATAATGTTTTCGAAGGTTCATCCTGGTTGCAGCATGAATCAGTGCTTTGTTCCTTTTTACAGCTGAGTAATATTCCATTGTATGGACATACCACAATTTCTTTATCCATTCATCAGTTGATAGACATTTGAGTTGTTTCCACCAAGTGGCTGTTATGAATATACTGCAATGAACATTGTGTATAAGTTTTTGTGGGAACACATTTTCAGTTCCCTTGGGTCTGCACCTAGGAGTGGAATTGCTAGGTCGTATGCTAACTCTACATTTAACTTTTGGAGAAACTGTCAAACTATTTTGCACAATGGCCACACCATTTTACTTCTGTATTCCTGCCAGCAAGATATGATTTTTCCACATGAATGGCCAATACTTATTGTTTTCTCTTTTCTTTCCAAAAATTGTAACAACCTTGTTGATATGAAATGATACATCTTTTTGGTTTTGATTTGCATTTCCTTAATGACTTATAATGTTGCTGGCATCTATCCTGTGCTTCTGGGCCATGTAGGTCTTCTTTGGAGGAAAGTCTATTCTGAGTGCTTTGGTCATATTTTCAGTAGGTTGTCATTTTGTTGTTGAGATTCAGATTTCTTTTCTTTATTAATTCTGGATGATAGGCCCTTATCAGATATACGATTTGCAAACATTTTCTCCCATTTCATAAGATGTCTTTTCAACTTTCTTGATGAATGTCCTTTGAAGCAAAAGTGTTTTAAATTTTGATGAAGTCTGATTTATCTATTTTCTTCTTTCGTTGCTTGTGCTTTCCATGTCGTATATAAGATCTCACTGAAAAGCTCAAGGGTATGAAGATTTATATCTATGTTTCTTCTAAGAGATTTATAGCCTAAAAGCTTTAAAAGTTCTAAGGTCTTTGATCCATTGAATTAGTTTTTGCAGATGATGTTAGGGTAGGAATCCAACTTCATCCTTTTGCATCAGAAATCCAGTTGTCTCAGTACCATCTACTTAAAAAAATGATTTTTCTTTTCTCTATCCAATAGTATTGGCATCCTTGTTGAAAATCAGTTGACTGTAGGGGCACCTGGGTGGCTTAGTCGGTTAAGCTGGTTAAGCATCCGATTTTGGCTCAGGTCATGATCTCATGGTTTGTGAGTTAGAGCCCCGCATCAGGCTCTGTGCTGACAGCTCAGAGCCTGGAGCCTGCTTTGGATTCTGTGTCTCCCTCTCTCTCTGCCCCTCCCCCACTTGTGCACACTCTCTCTCTTTCAAAAGTAAATAAACATTAAAAAAGAAGAAGAAAATGAGTTGACTGTAGATATATGGGTCTATTTCTCTACCAATTTTGTTCCATTGATCTGTATGTGTATCCCTATGCCAGTACCACACAGTCTTGATTATTGTAGCTTGGTTTTGAAATTGGAAGTGTGAGTCTTCCAACTTTCTTCTCTTCCAACATAGTTTCAGCTATTCTGGGTCCCTTCAACTTCCATATATGTTTTAAGACCAGCTTATCAATTTCCACACACACAAAAAAAGGCAGTTTCAATTTTGATAGGATTGCATTGAATCTGCAGATACTTCAGGGAGTACTGCCGTATCAACAGTATGAAGACTTCCAATCCATGAACATGGAATGTTTATTTCATGTTTATACATGAAATAAATGTTCATTTATTTGGGTCTTCTTCAACTCCCACCAACAATATTTCATACTTTTAATGTACAAGTTTTTCACTTATTTGGTGAAATTTACTCATAAGTATCTTTTTAAAAATGCTATTTTAAAACAAATTTTTTTCCTCAGGGCACCTGGGTGGCTCTGTCGGTTAAGTGTCTGACTCTTGATGTTGGCTCAGTTCATGATATCATGATCCGTGGAATTGAGCACCGCATTGCATTCTGCACTGACAGCACAGAACTTGCTTGGGGCTCTCTCTCTCCCCCTCTCTCTGCCCATCCCCTACTTGTGCATGCTCTCTCTTTCTCTCTCTCAAAATAAACATTACAATAAAAAAAAAAACAGATTTTCCCCCTTAATTTCCTTGTCAGATTGTTCATTCCTAGGGTACAGAAATACAACAGTTTTTTATATTGGTCTTTTATAAACTTGCTAAACAGGATTTTGGCTTCATCAGTAATTTTTGTGGACTCTTTAGGGTTTTCTATCTGTAAGGTCATATCACACACAAATATAGTTTTACTTCTTCCTTTCCAACCTCTTATTTTTCTATTTATTTATTCACTTAAGTTTTTATTTATTTTGAGAGAGAGAGAGAGAGAGAGAGAGCGCACACAAGTGGAGCAGGGGCAGAGAGACAGAATCCCAAGCAGAGCCCAATGCGGGGCTCCAACTCATGTAACCATGAAATCATGATCTGAGCTAAAGTTGGATGCTTAACTGACTGAGCCATCCAGATGCCCCATATTCCATTTTCTTGCCTAACTTCCCTGGGCAGAATCTTCAGGACAATGTTGAACAGGAGTGGTGAAAGCAGAGACATCCTGGTCTTGTTTCTGATCTTAGGGAGAAAGCTCTCAGTCTTTTACCAGCATGACACTCACTGTGGTTATTCACAGATGCCCTTATTAGGTTGAGAATGTTTCCTTCTCTTCTTGATTTATGGTTTTTATCATGAAAGGGTGTTGAATTTTGTCAAATGCTTCCTCCGTATCTATTAAGAATGTCACATGGCTTTTTCCTCCTCTGTCCTATTAACATGTTGTATTGTATCAACCCATTCTCATATACTGAACAACAACAAACCATGCATCCCCGGGATCAGCTCCATTAGGTTTCAATGTATAAATCTTTCTACGAATGGGTAGATTTGGTTTGCTAGTGTCTTGTTGAGGATCTTTACATGATAGTCATAAGGGATGTTGGTCTATAGTTTTCTTTTCTTGGGATGTCTTTGTCTGGTTTTGTTATCACAGTAAACTGGCCTCACAAAGTGAGTTTGGAAGTGTTCCTCTTCTTCATGTTAGAAGAGCTCATGAAGGAATGGTGCTAATTCTTCAAATATTTGGGATGACTCACCAGTGAAGCCATCTGGCCCTTGGCTTTTCTTTGTTGAAAGTTTTGTAGTGTGAATTCAATCTCTTTGCTTGCTACAGGTCTAGTCAGATGTTCTATTTCCTCTTCAGTCAGTTTTGGTTACTTGCGTCTTTCTAGGACAATGTCCATTTCATCGGGGATGTCTTCATTTGTTGGCATCAGACTTGTGCAGAATACTCCCTAATAATCTTTTTTTCCCCTGTCATGTTGACTAATGTCCCTTCTTCCATTCCTGATTTTAGTCACTTGAATCCTTTCCCCTTTTTCCTTGTCGATCTAGCTAATGTTTTGTTAACTTTGTCAATCCTTCCAAAAAACCAACTTTTGGCTTCATTGATTTCCCTTTTCATATTTCAAGAAGAAGATGAAAGAAGATGATGTGATAGAAATGGGATGGGGGGAAGACTGGGATGGCGTGAGATAAGGGTCCTCCACACTGTAGTCAGGGAAGGGCCTGCTGAGAAAGTGGCATTTGGGCTGAAATTCAAATGAGAGAGGAGGTAGTCACAGGACACTCTGGAGGAGGGGTGTTCTGGGCAGAGCCCAGAGATGAGATGAGCTTCAAGCGTCAGAGGAGCAGAAGGAAGGTCCGTGGCTCCTGGATCTGGTGCCTGAGGCAGTAGAAGGAGCTGAGGGCCTGTGCACAGACAGCCTCCCAGGTCACAGGAGGCATGGGATTTTATTTCTAAGTAGACCGGGAAGTCACAGCCAGGGTTTTAAGCAGGCGAGGGGTGCAAGCTGATATTTGTAAAAGATCACTTTGGTTACAGAGTGGAAAATGGAGCAGATGGGGCCAGAAGAGAAGACAATGAGACAGGAGGCCACTGAATAGTGCCAGTGAGAGGGAAAGCACACTCAATGGACTTGGGGGCCACCAGTGGACATGGGGTGAAGGCAGCAGACCAGGGCTCTATATTGTTGGAGGAATGAACAGAACTTGCTGGTGTCCTGGAAGGTGGCAGGAAGGGGTTGGGGCAGTCAAGGAAGACTTCAGAGGTGGGCTTAGCAGCAGAGCAGACAGTAATGCCATTTACCGAGCACAGGAATGTTGTAGGCGCAAGGGACGTGGGTCATGCAGGGGAATGAAAGTGTAGGTTTCAGATCTCTGAAGTCTGGGATGCCCAGTAGGCATCCGAGAAGGGACTCCAAGCAGGAAGTTGGCATTTAAATCAGGAACTCAGAGAAGCAGGCCAGCCCTGGCATATCCATCTAGAATCATCTTAAAGCCATGGGCCTGGGCAAAGCCAGTAAGAAACGGCATGGGCACAGAGGGGAGCTGGGTTTGGACTGAGCGTGGGGCACCCCCAGATCTTCTGGCAGTCCCCTGGGTCTCCTGCACTGAAGCAACTTCTCTTCTGAACCCAGACTCCACTTTCAATCATGACCACATTTCAGCTGAGCTCCCTGATTCCATGGCAGTCTGGCCTGGGGCAGAAGTCACCAGTCCTTCCCAAGACTTGGGCTCTCATGTACCAAATGTGGAGAGCAGCCTGAGGTGTACATGAGGATCGCATGAGGGATGTTGAGGGCCCCGGCGGGCAGACTGTGGGTCTACACCCCAGGGAAGCCCGAGAGGCTGTATGTGCTGGTAGTCCCGGCCCTGGTACACAGGATGGCCATCAGGGAGACCCTGTGCCAGGGCTGCAGAGGGAACTGGCCTGCCCACAGCTGTGCCCTGAGATCCAGAAGCCCAGGAAGGCATGGCTGCCTCCTGTCCCAACCTCAGGACCTCAAAGTTTAGACCCCAGCCTCCCCAACATCTGGGCCAGACCCCTCCCTGCTGTTGCTTGGCAGAGCTCACCAGCCTCTGCTAAGCAGAGGAAAAAGAACAGTAATCCTAAGAACTGGCCCCCATCAGGGGACACCTGGGGGGCTCAGTCGGTTAAGCGTCTGACTCTTGGTTTCGGCTCAGGTCATGATCTCACTGCTTCGTGGGTTCGAGCCACATCAGGCTCTGTGCTGTGAGCGAGGAACCTGCTTGGGATTCTCTCTCTCTCTCTGCCCCTCTCCCATGCACGCTGTCTCTGTCTCTCTCAAAATAAATAAATAAACTTAAAAAAAAAAAAGAATTGGCCCCCATCAAATCCAATGATGCTTTTTACTGTCCCAGGATGCTCCGTTCTGTGCAGCATGCTTCCAAATTGCTGCTGCTCAGTGCACAAGGGGATGGGAGGGGCGGGAGGGCCACTCACATGGGTGCCTACAGACTCGAAGCAGAAGCAGAGCAGGAAACGCAAGGCCTGAGCATCCCAGTGGCCGGGACCTACGGAACCTGTTTCAAAGTCATGGAGCCGCCGACCTTAGAGGGCTGTCACCACCCGGTCTAACCCCATGGACGAAGAGCGTTTCTCAGTGACCTAGCATCTACCCTGCCTTCCTTTCAGTAGCAACCCTGAGTTTCCCCTGGGGAGAGTTTCTCCCCGCCCTGCTGCGGCATCTCGGTGTCACTGGCATCAAGGTGCCCTGCTTTCCCTGCCGGGTTCTCCCAGCAGCCTTCCTCTCCTGAGACTGTGTTATCTCCACAGGTCGGCAGGATGGCAAGCCAACTAACACACACTGTCCCCCTTCTAGAAAAAAGAAGGCCACACCCCGTTGGCACTCATGCACCTTGATGCTGCTCAGAACCCCCACATGACCGGGGAATCTGTCCTCTCCCGGCCTGGGCGACAGCGAATCTACCAGTCACCCAAGACTTGCAATAAACTCCTTTGTTAGAAATTTGCTAATGTGAGCCAGACTCCGGGTTTCTTTTGCGGCCAATCAAGAATCCTATGGATAATCCACGCCCTCCAGTTCTATTTTATGGTGGGGGTGGGGTGTGTGCAAGGAGCAGAGAAACTGATTCTCAGACAAGGCAGGTTGCTGAAGTCAAAACCAGAATGTGGATCCCTAGAACTGAGGATTTCAAAGCTCTCCTTTCTTATTTCCCCTTCTTTATTTTTTATTATTTTTATTTTTTTTAATTTTTTTTTAATGTTTTTTTTTATTTCTAGGAGAGAGAGAGAGAGAGAGAGAGAGACAGTGAGCAGGGGAGGGTCAGAGAGAGAGGGAGTCACAGACTGAAACAGGCTCCAGGCTCTGAGCTGGCAGTCAGCACAGAGCCCGATGCGGGGCTCGAACCCACGAACCGCGAGATCATGACCTGAGCGAAAGTAACGCCCAACCGACTAAGCCACCCAGGCGCCCCTATTTCCCCTTCTTTAAATGGGAATGATATCTATTCTTAATGGCATTAATATTATCACTGATAATAACAACAAATACAACAAGAGCTGATGTTTTGGAGCCCTTAGGAAAAGCCAGGCATGACACTAAGCTTTTTATAGTTTCATTTGGTCCCCACAACATCGTAGCAAGGTAAGTTCTATGATTATGCCCATTTTACAGATGAGGACACTAAAGTAGAGATTAGGTGGGTTGCCCGTGCTCATGAGGCTGTAAATGAGAAGCTGCGAACACAGGCCTTACTGCTTCTTGAGCCCATGTACCTGCTCGGTTTAAATAAGGTTATATGTATGACAGCCCGTGCCTGGAGTTAGGCAAGACCTGAACGTGCAGTAGCTGCTTTCATTTCCAATATACTTTGTAATTTGTTCTTTGCAATAGACAGTACAGCTACTTGACAGGCGACTTAAAAGGTGCCAACGAGGCCTCAAAGGAGGTCCTCCTATCACCTCTGTGTCCAGTTCTATGGCCCAGAGGCAAAGTCTGTCCCCAGTTCCTGAGGCCCTTCCCGGAGGTGATGCACAGCATAATAAAGCCAATGCTGCCGGGGAGGCTGCCTCAGCCTAACGACCCCCCACCAGTCTCTGTGCCCTCAGTCTAGTGTCCCCCGCAAGTCTTCATGCCCTCAGCCTAGCGCCCCCCCAGTCTCCATGCCCTCAGCCTAGCAACCCCCCAGTCTCCATGCCCTCAGCCTAGCGTCCAGTCTCTGTGCCCAGCTTACAAGTGGAAGGAGGAGAAAATGCCAGCACTCTTCCTTCCTTCCTTCCTCCCTTCCTCTCTCCCTGCCTTTTTTGAGTGTTAGATATTTAAAGGACAGGAACATTCGGGGCACCTGGCTCAGTCGGTTGAGCATCTGACTTTTGATTTTGGCTCAGGTCATGATGCCAGTCTCCCTCTCTGCCCCTCCCCTGCTCGTACACGTGCATGCTCTCTCTCTCAAAATAAATAAATAAATAAATTAATAAATTAATTAATTAAAGGACAGGAATGTGCGATATTTGTTGGGTGTACTTGCTGTTTGTTGGGAAGTAGGACTCGGGGGTGGGGGTTCTGTGGGCATGGGCCCCGGGCCAGGGGCATGGGCATGGGCCCATGGGCACCCTACTACCTTCCGGCGGTGTGACCTTGACCAAGTCAATATTCTTCTCCACGCCTCTGTTTCTTCATCGATAAAATGAAGGCACTGACCTCAATGACCCCCAAGGTTCTATGTTTGGTGGCAAATGTGGCGAACTGCAGGGTGGATAAAAGGGGGTGACTCGGCTCCTCTCTGCCCCCTGTCTCCCAAGAATAAGCCCAGGGATTTGGGAATGAGCTGGGGGCCCTCACCGGCACCTTTCCCTCAGGCTCCTCCCACTCGGCCCGAACGAATGACAGCAGACGACTACATTCTTCCCCTCACCCCCACCTGCATCACAGGCCTATCGTGGGCAGAGAAAACGCATCACAATACAAGGCCAAGGCTCACTCCACTTACAGCTAAGCTCCTATTGACCAGGTGGCCCAGGTCCCCAGGCACGTCCGTGTTCCGGATATCCACGTCGTGGGGTGACACGTAAAGCTTTGTGCCGTGCTGGTCAAAGAACTCAACTTCTGTGAGACCCACCCAGGCTGTGTGGCCCCAGTTGGACAGGATTTCCATGGTCACGTAGACGGCATCTTTGATCATGCTGCCTCTTGTTCTCGGTTTGTCCTTAACAAAGACAAGAATAATGCCAGAGGATCAAAACACGACAGGCTGGATTCAGCTTACCACTAACCAAGTGGTTTTGCCACTTGGTGCCTCAGTTTCCCCATCCGTACAATGGGATAAGAAGACTGCCCATTACATACAGTGATTACAAAGATTAAATGAGCTCATATCTGAAAAGCATTTAAAACAGTTACTGTGAATCCTGAGAGGTGGTATTTCCCATAAGAGTTTGCAAGTGACAAAAAAATGTTTAAAAGGCATCAGATTGTGCCTGAAGAACTCTTTTCTTCCTCATCACCAAGTGTTCATGGCCTATAGGCTGAGGTGGGGAAGGTGTTAGGGGATAAATTGTGTCCCCTCCAGAATTCAGACGCGAAAGCCCTAACCCCCGTACCTCAGAATGTGACTGTACTTGGAGACATAACCTTTAAAGGGGTAATTAGGTTAAAATGAGGCCGTGAGGGTGGGCCCAAATGCAGTGTGAGCCATGTCCTTATAAGAAGGGGAAATCTGGGGGCGTCTGAGTGGTTCAGTTGGTTTAGTGTCTGACTCTTGATATCAGCTCAGGTCATGATCTCACAGTTCATGAGTTCGAGCCCCATCTGGGGCTTTGCACTGAGAGCATGGAGTGCTAACTGCTTAGAATTTTATCTCCCTCTACCCCACTCATGCTCCCTATCTCTCAAAATAAAGAAATAAACTTAAAAAGTTAAAAAAAAAAAGAAGGGTAAATCTGCACAAGAGAGACACTGTAAATACTCATGCACACAGAAAAGACTGTGTGAGACACAGCCAGAGGACTGCCACCTTCAAGGCAGGAGAAGAGGGCTCGAGAGACACCAGGCCCACTCACACCTTGACCTTGGACTTCAGCCTGCAGAACTTGAGAGAATACATGTCTGCTGTTCAGGCCACCACCCCATCTGCAGCGCGGCCGCCCCAGCAGATGAATTCAGTCCGAAAGACAGGACCTTGGATGAGTCACTTGACATCCCTCAGCCTGCACCATCTCTCTGACAATCCTGTCACGGAGACTAAGTGAGATAAGGACACTGGGAAAGACCCTGTCATGGGTCCCGGCGCCTGTGTGCGCTCCCTAAGTGTCCACTTCCTCCCATTTCTTCCCTTCACTGATTTTAGTGCTGCCTTTGTCGCGGGTGGGCTGTTGGGTCCAGGCCGCGTGAATGCCATCGATAAACAGCCACGCTGCGGAATGGCTTCCTGAGGCCCCTTCGGGCCCCAACTGCAGTGCTGTTCGCCACGGATCAGTCCCTCATAAAATGGTGCATTCCCTGCGTGCACATGCCCTCTGTTAATTAGCACTGGTAATCTGCAATGGTTCTCTGAGCAGGGAGTTGAGCAAATGAACAGCAACTGTTCCCTACTTATTTTTTTAATTAATAGCCAGCGAGACGTGCTATCGGTCTCAGCGTGTGTTTGCACGCGCCTGGATTGCCACACGATGGGGATGGGGATGGGGATGGGGACGGGGAGGGAGGGAGGTCAGCTCCCCAGCTCCCAGAAGGAAAACAGGGCCCGCAGCCGCTGCCTCCTCTGTGCCGAGCCCCTCTGCTGCCCTGGGCCTGAGTCTCAGACTCACAGGACCGTGATAAACCTACCCGGCCTCACTCAAGCAGGGGGTGGGGGGTGGTTAGGAGGTTGATGAGCTTGTGCTTGTGGCCGGGTGAGCGGGGGCGGGGGGGAGTCGTGGAGAAGTGGCCCAGTTCACCTTGGCTCCTGGCAGCACGGGGAGGTCCAGATGGGAGGCGAGCTGGCTCTCAGACAGGCCACCGGATCCCACAGCCCGTGTCATCCAAACGTGCGAGGTCCTGTGGTGGAGCTTCTAAACAAAGGGGCTGGAGGGTCTAGTAACCAAGGAAGTGTCACAACTGGCCAGCATCTCGAGTCGATGGCCACCCCTGCTCCTGAATCACTTGATTTAGGGTCCCTCGTGGGGGTCTAAGCCACTGGCTGGGCAGCTCACAGTCTCCAGCATTCCCTGCCCCCCTCAATGTCTTTTCTCAGCCATGGCGATGTCGTAGAGGGGGGTGGACCTCTCTCACCCCAAGGGGGAACACGACTGGGCCAATGAAATAGTGTGGCCTGTCCCCTGAGCCACTGGGGAGCGGGGGGAGGGGCGGGGGTAGCTCTGTGATGGGCAATCTCAGTGACCCAATCTCAGCTCTGTGCATGGAAGAAATGTTCTTCTCTCCTGACTGTAGGGCCCGAGGCAATGAGGATGAGGGGTGGGAACCACCCTAGTTTTTGAGGGGTCCCAGGGAGACAGCAGAGCCGGGCCTGGGTGCTGCAGGGGGACGGAGCTCAAGGAAGCAGCTGGCATTGCGGAGACACAGCGTGAGCTGCTGGGTCAAGCCCTACCTGCTCTCCACTGTGGCATTTATTACAACAGTCTATCATTTCCTTCCCATCGTTGGAGAAGTCTGTTTGCCCTGGGTTTTCTGTTTCCTATAAGGAGACAATCAACCCAGACTCTTTTTCATGTGGCAGAGCTTTATCCACTTAGATCCTCACGGCTGAGAAAGGTACTGTTCCATGTGGGTGGGGGCAAAGCTTTGACTCTTCTATATTTTTCTAGATGTCAAACTTTCAACTGATATTTGCTGGCTCCTCCTTGCCCTGTGCCAGGCATTGAGGTGCCCGCCCTCACAAAACATTTTGTCCTCACAGCAGCCCACAGGCGTGGGGCTACCCAGGGTCAGAGTTTAAGAGGCTTGCCCTCTAAAGGACAGTGCCAGACTGAGAGCCAGACTCTGGTCTAGGCTGGTACGGGGGGGTGTAGGCTGGTGTGGGGTTTCTAGGCTGGTGAGGGGGTCTAGGCTGGTGCAGGAGGGGTGTAGGCTGGTACAGGGGGTCTAGGCTGGTACGGGGGATGTAGGCTGGTGCGGGGGTGGCTGGTGCAAGGGAGTCTAGGCTGGTGTGGGAGGGGAGTAGGCTGATACGGGGGGTGTAGGCTGGTGCGGGGGTGTAGGCTGGTGTGTGTAGGCTGGTGGGGGGTAAGCTGATACGGTGGGGTGTAGGCTGGTGCGGGAGGGGTCTAGGCTGGTACGGGGTGTAGGCTGGTGCGGGAGGGTGTAGGTTGATAGGGGGGTGTAGGCTGGTGCGGGGGGTGTAGGCTAGTGCAGGGGGTCTAGGGTTGTGCAGGGGGTCTAGGCTGGTGCAGGGGGTCTTTCTGCTGTCACGGGAGTTTGATGTGTGGCTCTGAGAGGGCTTTGGGTTAAGTCCTCATCGGCCAGTGGCAGGAATGGTGACCTCTGTGCTAAATAATTACAAGAGAGGCTCGGGTAAAGGAAGGGGTGAGAGGGGTTGCCAGACACACGCCTTCCGACACAAAAGAGACGAGAAGCCGGTTGCCCTTCTGCCCCGATGCCGCCTCACTTCTGACTCACGTCTTTGCTGCGTGGACACGTCACACGGCCCTAGCTCTGCGCGGTCACCGCAATCGCACTGGACTCAATGAAGATGAACATCACCTTTTGCAGTTAAGTTATTATATCCTTAACGTTTTCATTCTGCACAATCTCTGTGATAATTCCCCTTCTTTTACACTTCTGCACCGTGCTGGTGCCTCACACCGGCCCGATTAACTCTGTTATCACGAGACATTTCTGTTATTTCTGGTTCTTTCCCCCTCATTCTTCCTTACTTCCAATCATTCTGCAACAGACATCTTTGTGCCTGTAGCTCTGGCTCACCGTGGAGTGATTTCCTGAGGGGTGGGGAAGCAAGGCCGCGGGGCCAGAAGGACAGAAGCATTTCTAAGGCTCTTCCTAAGCCTGGCCTTTTGTGCTTTTCAAGAGAGTTCCACCCATTTCTACTGACAGCCGGGTAAGCCCGCCGTAACCCTGCAAGTCCTGGAGCTTATCATTGAGAATAATCCACAAACCCAGATATCAAATCAGACATTAAGGCTGCTCGAATCTGAGTTTCTTTTTTTTTAAAGTTTTTTATGTTTATTTTATTTTTGAGAGAGCGAGAGAGAGCGTGAGAGACTGTAAGTGGGGGAGGGGCTGAGAGAGAGGGAGACACAGAATCTAAAGCAGGCTCCAGGCTCTGAGCTGTCAGCAGAGTCTGACACCGGCCTCAAACTCATGAACCGTGACATCATGACCTGAGCTGAAATCAGATGCCTAACCCACTGAGCCACCCAGGCGCCCCAGAACCTGCATTTCTGGATCACCAGTGATGCTGGACATGTCCCTGTGGGTTTACATGCTATTTATGTTTTGCCTCTTGTGTGCACAGGCTTCTCTCTGCTGCTACCTTTAGCTCCGTCACATGTGCATCTGGCTGCTGGGCAGGAGGGGGATACAGACTCGGGCAGAGAGAGGTCAAGTTTACCCCTGTGGCAGCCACCTCCACCGCACAGAGATGATAGCACCGAGGTGTCCTTCCTCCCTGCCCTTTTGGGCGAGATGCTAGATGTATCTGGAAGCCCCTGGAAGCCGAGCGTCTCACCTCTGGGTCTGGCACTGGCTCCTCTGTCGGCGAAACAGCCCTGCTGAGATGGGCAGAGTCGCTTTCGATGGCCTGGAGGACTTTCAGAAGCCTTTGCTGTTGTCTGAAATGTGATGTGGTTTTAGCAAGCGGTCGTAACAGATGGTACGCAACAGAGAGCGTGCCCGTCAGGGCCCCACACTGGCTGTGCTGTTGCAGAAGCAGCAGCGGTCTGAGAAGAGGCAGCCCGCCCCGCGCACGGTTCACAGGCGCAGCCAGGCTGCTCCCCACTTTATAATGACTGCACGGCCTGTGATAAAGGAAGAGCCAAGTAGAAGACATCGGTTGGGGCAAGGTAACCCGCCGACTCCCTGGGCTGACTCGTAACTGGGCAGGGGCTGATGCCGGGGGTGGGAAAAGGACAGCAGGCAGGTGGGATATGGCCCGCAGCCTGGTTTTCCTCGTCCTGAGAGCCCAGAATGGTCTTTACCTTTTGATGCGTTGTTAAGACAAACAAACAACCAACCAAGAAGCAAAAAGCCCTATTCACTCGGGTGTTCACTGTCTGGCCCTTCACTGCACACGGCTGCTACTCCCGGTCTCTGCACCCCTTGTGTCTGAGGACGTGGGCGTTCCCAGCTCTGCAGAGTGTGGTTTGCAACGCACCCCACGCGTGCAGTGTAAGGCTGCGTACCCCTCAAGGCCGCGGAGCACCAGGGAGCATGAGGACAAAGAAAGAAGCGCCTGGGGATGTGCGCTGCCTGGGAACGGATGGCAGAGGATGGAAAGTGCCCGCAGGCACCAGCCCGCTGGCGCGCAGAGGGACCAGGGAGTGCTTATGTGGCCACAGCGACACTTGGCTACGGTCGTCAGGCTGTGGGGTCTGCAGTCGCTTACAGGGATCGCTGGAACTGCCTATTCAGAGTTTTTCTGCAAATCAGAGGAAGGACACCCCTCGGGGGCGGGCGCACACCTGGAGGGCACACAGATTCTTCTTCTGTGCTGTGGAGGAGGAGCCCCCACCCCTCTCTGGGCTGCTGCGGTCCCGGACGGGGGCCCTAGCTTAGCGACCAGGATGCCAGCGGGATTTCAGCCCCTCTGGCCCCTCAGACAGGCATAAGCATTCCGCACAGACCACAGCGCGTGAAGCCCCGCACGCCGGCCCCGGGGGAGTGTTGCTGTGTGCCGATGCTTGAAACTAAAAGCTCAGCCTGGTGCGTCCTTCTGAAGACCCATTTCGCCTGAAGACTAGAGGGAAGACTTCTGGCCGTGACAATACAGCCTGATGGTTCCAAAAGCTGATACGACATTCTGATGGAACAGATTGCCGCACTCGGACAAATCCAACAGCAAAAAGGGTTTGAGGGACACGGCTGGGGGCCACTCTGACCCTCCACCCTGCCAGGCCAGCACCGTCTGCTGCGTGGGGAGCTTCCGGGGAGGCTTCTGATGAACAGGGCTGGACCGAATCAAACGGGCGAAGACACGTTTGCCGGAAAGACAAGTCAGTTCTGTGCTTTAGGGCTGGAGGGTGAGGGAGGGTGGAATGTTGGGGGGCCGTGCTGCATGGTCTGGAATAACGTAGGGGGAGCAAAGCAACACCTCAGCTCACAAGACCCTCGTGGCCGCACTGCTATGGGGTTCTTGAAGGCGATGTGGTACGCACCTGCCTCCCAGAAGGCCAATTCTGTCGATGGCCTCGCTGATGGCTCTGGCTCCCACTGCTGTCCTGGACGGCTCCTGCGGGCTGCTCCGGCCGGTCCCACTGACCGCCTCTGGGGTAGGAAGCAGCTGAGGACAGAGAAGCTTATTAGACAGGAGGCAGGAACAGGGATGAGAGTAACAACAGCCTTCCCCCATGGGATCCAGCCCCCACCCCATCCCCTGCCACCTCCACCCTCTGCCACGATCTTTGCAAAAAGACAGAGAGTTTTGTTTCTTATGCTTGGGGAGGTCCCAGGAAGCCATCTCTCCAATCAGCTATTGAAAAAAAAAATCTCCTCTCAAAATCTTTCCCTATCTCAACCTGTACCCTTGCTCTGTTTGCTACAAAGTAACCAGACTCCATGGAGAATTCTAGTACCATACTTAGGGCCCTTTCATTTTTACATTTCCTTCTCTTAGAGTTATTGTCTAAAGTAGACACGTGCTCCGCTCTCTACCCGCGAGTGATTATAGCCATTGGCGGCTCTGTGGGTGGGGAGCAGGGGGTGGGAGGGTCGGGTCATCCAGAAATCTCAGGCTGTGTGGTGGGCAGTGCCACAGACTGGTCAGAAATGTCAGCTGGTGACGGTTCAGGATGAGCGGGAAATAAGAGACGGAGCAGGAGGGACACATAAAGAAAACCACTCGGGTGCTCTGGGGTGTTGCCCTGCCTACCGCCCTCTCCCGTGGGCACTCTCTCCTCCCCTCCCTGCCTCAATGTCCCCCCCCACCCACCCTCTTGTGTCTTCTTTGCACACCCCCCTCCCAGTCAGGCTTCCCTCTTCCCGCTCCTGGGTCAGGCTGGGCTCATTCCCACTTCAGAGCATCCTGTTCCTTCCACCCAGATGCTGTTCCCTGTTGTTGGCTCATTCCCTAAGAGACGGGGCTAAGCTCAAATGGGACCTTCCCAGGGGCCTCCTTGGACCCCCGTTTCAGAGGCAGTCACTATCTATAATCCTTTACGCCATCTCGCTCCGAAATCACTGTGTTTATTTATGGCTTTACTTGATTGTGTCTGCAAGTTCCGTGAGGCCAGGGGCTAATCTGATCTGATTTGGTCGCTCTGTGGTCTGGGAACAGGGCACAGACCCGGGCACAATCTCACAATGACGTTTCTGGGTGTTCCATTAATTCAGGCGCTCCCTTGGGTCTACTTGCCGGGGCTGCCTGTGCTGAGATGAGCCTAACTGACCTAGTAGACACAGACGTTATTTATTTATTCAGGATACTGAGGTCTGTTTTTGCGTTGTCTGGTCAGGAACCCGAAACGTAGAAAGGAACTGGAGTCCCCAGGCCTGGGTGAATTCCGGCTTCCGCTCACAACCTGGGGCAAGCTGCGCTGGCCCAGGTGTCCCCCTATCTGTGAAATGGGCAGAAGGATGGCAACCTCAGGGAGCACAGTGAGGGTCTGCTGGGACCACGTGGGGAATGCCCTGGGGAGGCTGCCGGGTGCCGTGGGCACAGTGGGCACCGGGCCGTGTCGTGCTCAGGCCTTCACCGACCTCAGGGCTCTCTTCCTTCCGCTTCAGGAGACTGGTCCACGATTTTGCCAGTGGTCCCTCCGTGTCCTGGAACAGGGTAATCATACGATCTGAGGTCACAATAAAGCCAGTCACTGTGACTCTTCACTCATAGATGAGAGCAGAGGCATGGGGGCGGTCTTGAGATCCTAGAGGCACAAATGTCAGAGGCAGGGGTGCCCTGGGTGGCTTAGTCAGTGGAGTATCCGCCTCTTCATTTCAGAGCAGGTCGTGATCTCACCGGTCATGAGATTGAGCCGTGAGATTGAGCCCTGTGTCGGGCTCTGCACTAATGGCACGGAGCCTGCTTGGGATTCTCTGCCTCCCTCCCTGCCCCTGCTCTGCTCGTGCTCTCTCTCTCCCACACACAAAATAAATAAATAAACTTAAAAAAAAACCACACACACACATCGGGGACAAAGGACTGAGCTTGAGGAGGACAGACAACAGGTGCTGCTGGATAAATGCTCCAAAAGGCAGCCCGTAATAGAGACTGGGGAGAAACTGTTGGTGTGGATGGGGCCCCAGGCTTGCCGGCAGGCACACCTCAGTGCCTTCCAAAGACGTGACCTTGCTCTCTGGGTGCTATGAGTCACACCCAGGAAATGCGGCGAAACCAGGCCTCCTGGGTTTCTGGCCTGCTGGGGGCATCCGGTGGGACGAGCTTTTTCCGATTCTGAGAAAGGATGTGTCCACTGGGGCGTGTCCACAGCCTCCCGATCTCGAAGGGTCCCCTCCCCACCCCACCCCACCCCACCCCACCCCACCCCACCCCACCAAGTAGCCTCCTGCTTCCTGCTCAGAGCTGAAGGCAGTGGGCACGAACCCAAACCCCCGCAGGGCCATGGAGCTTTCCCGAATAGGTGCAGCGGGGCAGGGGCCGGACAGCAGGAGGTGCTGCAGGCGGCCGAGGCCTGAGGGGCTCTCTCGCTGGAGAAGGAGGTCTTTCCGGAGAAGCCAGGGCTCTTGTCTACTCTATTAGTCTTTCTCTCAGCCACCAGTTTGCAACCCTGGGCTGAGGTTTCCAGGGCTTGCAGAGAGGCCAGCAAGGATCGGAGGCAAATTGGCCTTCAATGTTGGCTTTCGGAGGTAAACAAAAACTGGAAGGAAGGTGAAGACGCAGGAACTTTGGCAGGTCAGGGAGCGACTGTGCACCAGGAGGTGGAGGAGGGACAGGTCTGAGGTCAGGGGTGCCTACACCGTCTCTAGGCCTCACCGTGTGCTCTTTGTAAATGCTGCTTGGACACCTGAGCAGCGGGGTCCCTGAGTAGTCAGTCCCCCACCCCCATGGTCCTTCCCCTGTGCCCCAGGACGGAACACACCTGCAGGGCGCTGGTGGGGGCCTCCCCCTTTCTGCTGAGAAGCACCCTCTGCAGGGCCTCATTCTCCACCCGGATGGCCCTGAGCACGGCCGATGCGTCTTCCTCTCGGTCCTCAGCCTCACGCACGGGTTTTCGGGTGGCTGATAGGGGTCTCTCTCGCCGGCTCCCGGGTCCTGCGGGCGGAAAACAGGGGGTGCTGGTTGATATTGCATTCTCGGAGTGCAGCTCAAAAATCCATTAGACCCAAATTGAGGCGCACTCTATAAAACAACTGGCCTGTACTCTCCAAAAATGTCAAGGTTAAGAAAGACAAAGGAAGCCTGGAGAGCTGTTCCAGATTAAAGGAGACTGGGCAGACATGGCAGCAGAAGGCAGTGGCAATCCTGGCACTGGATCCTGGGTGGGAAAACACTGCCATGAAGGACATTATTGCAGCGAGGGGAGAAATTCCGATGTAGTTTGCGGTGTAGATAACACTATTATATTAATTCGGACTATTCGAAATTCCCTGAGTGTACTGTGGTAATGTAAAATGAATGCCCCTAGTCTGGGGAGATACCCACTGCAGTGTTCAGGGGTCAAGGGGAACGATGTCTGTAACTTAATCTCAGATGATTAAAAAGCATACGCGCATGCATACACACACACACACACACACACACACACACACACACACACAGTACAACTATAAATCAACTAGGACAAGGGGTGCCTGGCTGGCTTAGTAGGAAAAGTCTGCAACTCTTGAGTCTCTAGTCAAGGGTCGAAGCCCCACGTTGCACCTAGAGCTTACTAAAAAAAAAAAAAAAAAAAAATCAACCAATCAACCGGGACAAAATGTTAACAACTGGTGAGTAGTGTTGGAGGATACATGGAGTATCGTTTGTACATCCCTGCAACTTTAAGGGTGAAATGGCACCTAAATAAAAAGCTGTAAAAGAAATTAATCCCTTCACAAAGCACCTGTAAGGAGTACTGTATGCTATCATGGAGACAGATGGGCATCTGGGAGTATTTTGCTTTATTTTGTCTTGGTTTTCCATGGGTAACAAGAATTGCCAAGAATTTACACCTCAATGGAAGAAAACAGTACTGTAAAGCTGGGGTCCTTTCCAGAAGTGCCACACAAAGGACAACCAGTTTTATACAGCTCAAAGCGGCGTGCAAACAGCACTCCGTAAGACTGGGTGGATAAAATCAGTTCTGGAGCACCTGCCCAACAGAGTACTACGGAGTGTAAAAAGAAATACATACTAAACAATCTACAGATGGAATGAGATAACGGCCTAAGCCTGCTTCCTAATCATCTGGGCAGTGGCTGGGTATGTAGACGAAATGACATTGGCCATCAATTCATGATTGCCAAGGTCAGGTAACAGACACAACGGAGCCCCTATGACATCATCCCAATGGCCTACCTACGTGTGGATTCTTTCAATATTAAAAAAAAAAAAATCTCCATTTAAAAACAGAACTCAAGATGTTTCTATTGGAATGCTTAAAGAGGCTTTTGCCTATTGAATTTCATCCCCTTGGCAAATATTTATTGAGCGCCGCTGTGCCAGGCTCTGTCCTCGGCCCTGGGGACGCAGCGGTGACCAGACAGACAGAGAACCTCGTCCTTGTACGGTAAGACAACAAGCTGGGGAATGATAAACGGAAGAGTGTTAGACGGCAGAAGATGTTCTGGAAAAACAGGCAGAGCAGAATGGAGCGGGGCTGGAGGGTGGTGCTGTGGCCCAGGCACCAGGGAGGGGAGCTTTGAGTGCAGGGCACCAAGGTGGAGCGGGCAGCCGGGGAGCCAGGCTCAGGAGGCCTAATGGCGGTGGGGAGGGCCAGCTCGCTCAGGGCCGTGCTGTGGGTGAAACGCGGAGCCACCGCAGCCCCTAGGGGAGGGACTGCTTGCCCTGACTGAGGTGCTGAGTGGGGGACACACTGAATGAAGGGAGGGAGGCAGAGGTAGCAGCAAATGCTGCATATGTGGGGAGACAGGGCCCGCGGGGTTTCCTGACAGGTCGGACGTGGCCGGGAGAGGGAACGGTGAGCTGGGAGGGCTGTGGGTGGAACAGGTTTGGGGGAAGAGAGCAGGGGCTCGGGCTCGGGCAGATTGGGTCCAAGATGCGATTCTGGCATCCGAATGGAGCTGTCGGGTTGCACGTACACACTTGAGCCTGAGTTTGGGACAAGGTCTGCGCTGGAGGCATGAATTCAACGGAAGCAACTGGATCGCATCATCTAGTGAAGGTAACAAAGTGGGAATTCACAGTGTGACCTCCTGGGATATATAACACGGCATCCACCCATCTTCACGACCGCAGTAAGCCATCCACGCGGAGCACTGGCGAATCCTGTCGGAACGCTTGGCCCTTCTGCTATGTTGTGTGAGGAGTGTGGGGTCTGAAGGCGAGTTCTGGAAGCGACATCCGGAACAGCACTGGGAGGAGAGGAACGGAAACCCAGCAGCTCCGCTGGGCTGGCTTCCAGGACGGCTGGGCACTGGGTTGATGGGAGACCGTGGCTTTTTATGGAAAAGCTAAATTAAAAGGAGCCACATATCAATTCTCACCAGGCACCCAGGGAGTGGCTGTGAACTTGAACACTCCGGGCCGAGGGCCACAGTCCAGCTCCAGCTAGCACCTGCCATATACAGTTACGCTCTTTTCTTTTTAAAATTTTTTTTAATGTTTACATATTTTTGAGACAGAGAGTGAGTGGGGGAGGGGCAGAGAGGGAGGGAGGCACAGAATCTGAAACAGGCTCCAGGCTCTGAGCTGTCAGCACAGAGCCCGACACAGGGCTCAAACCCACAGATCATGAGATCGTGACCTGAGCTGAAGTCCAACACTTAAGTGACTGAGCCACCCAGGCGCCCCCGTGTAGGTCGGCGCTCCTGGTGTTGCCTTTTTCTCCCCCTAAGAAAAGCTACAATCTATGTGAAATACCCTGATTTTACTTGTTCATGACATAGCCTCGTTTTTAAGAAACCTCATGAAGGCCAACAGAACCCAAGGCGCTGGCCTACCTCAAGGCCACGACAAGTTCAAGCTACTCTCCCAGGAGGGTCAAGGGCACCCAAGGGAACCTCGCGTGGCTGCGGATGGCCGGCCTGGGCGGTAAACGGCAAGTGGGTCATTTTCTGACTTTGATTGTACTGTCTCTCGTCACTGACCCAGTGCTGTTCCTTGGGACAGGAAGGTAAGGAGAGGCAGAAGTGACCCGGGGTTCTGCTCACCCAGGTCAAGGCTGCTTTTTAGTCTCCCCTGTTTGCCCTTCTGATCAGTGACCCAAACACTGAGCAGAAAGAACGTGAGGGCTGGAAGCAGCTTGGGCTTAACCTGCTGATGAGGGTGGGGACCCTTGACTGGGGTGTGGAAATGCCCCCTTGGGGAGATGCAGGGAGCCACACAGGGCTCCGGTCCTGGAAGTAGCTGGGAGGCCAGGACTCGGTCTTGAGCTACACTGAAGCTAGAGGGGGGGACACTATCTGAGATCCTCGGTGAGGGAAGGCCACATCTGAGTGGAGACTTGAGGCAGTGAGCCCTGTGAATACCCATACAGCAGGCAGGGGTGGGGGTGTTCTGGGCCAGGAAACAACACGTGCCAAGGCCCTGAGGAGGGCAGGACTTGGGGGCTGGGTTCTCCTGGAGCCCCGAGGCCATGTCAGCTTCACAGGCCTCAAACTACAACCCTGGTGACTGGCATGATGATTTTTGTCAAACAAAGGTTTGGAAAATCATCTCTACCCCAGACCTTGTCACTCTTGGTATTTGTGAATAGCAGCAAAGCACGCTGTTGGCTCCATCATCTGCACTACCGCAGAGCTAAAAAACTCAGGCCCCTTCAGATCCTCTAGATGATTCTATAAATAAGGGACCCAGGCCTATAAATAAGAGACAAGTGTGCCCAGGCTCTTACAGTGGGGGTGCAAATCCCCGCGTTGGTAGAAGGCTCAGGCAGCGCCAAGACCAGCAGAGCATAAGCCCCTTCTCCATTTCCAGCTTAGAGAACGTATAACGTCGGTCTCGAAAGAGCTGTGTGGTGACCCCTCCCTTGTTCCGGTCTTTACATGCACAGGTGGCCCGTCCTCTCGTGCCTCAGTGGTCTGAGGCTGGGCTGGAACGGTGTGCCCGAGACAGCCCTCCGTCCTTGGTTGCTGCACCCCTGTGCTCGCCTCTTCTTGGAAAAGGATATCGAGGGAGGTGCGTTCTTCCGGCGGGCCCATTTCTGTCTACAAAGACTCTTCTGCCCCAAGCAGATTTCACCGGGGAGGGGAGGCTCCTCGGACAACGGGATCATCTCCAGCTGCCTGCCCTCTGAGTCCTATTATGCTGCGGAGACGCTTTGAAAAATTAAATCACCCTTTCCTGGAGTGAAGGTCAACTCTGCAGCTCCATTACCAGAGCTGTCCCTCCCATGGTTTCCGAGAGACATCTGCACACGGGGCCGGCGTCCCCCTGAACCCCATTTCTGCTGGCCAGCTTGGGTTTATGGTGCGTTTTCCCCTGACACGCGAGGCGACCACCTTTCAACCCGTTCTGACGCTCTCACTGCTCACTCGGGTGAGCCAGCTCCGCACCAGCCTGAGCTCCTCAGGGGGTGGATTTATTTTCGTCATACACCTAGAGAATGGCAGATTTATTCACACGATAAATCTGTGCCACCGGCAAGTGGCAAATTGCACATTTTAATTTATCCCACACGCTGCTCTTTTCTGGTGGAAAACCATCCCTCTTCCGGTCACTTCGCTTTCTCTTTGCTTCAGCAAAATTGGCCTTTTCTCTCTCTCACGGAGAAAGAGTGAGCCTGTCAACACGGGAGGTTTACCACGAATACAGCGCACGTCACAGAAGAAGAAGAGGGGTACGGGGCTCCCCGGCCACAGGTGACTTGCTCCCTTCTGCCAGCTGGGACCCCAAAACACTCAAATTCAGAGTGTCCGCAAAATCAGCCCTTACTGCACGCATGGGGCCTTTGTGGTCACCTGGGAATCCGCTGGAACGACAGATACTACATCTGAGAATAACATGGGTCTCTTGTAAAGATTGTGAGCCAGTTGTGGGCGTGTTGTGTGACTTTTACTATTTTTTTTTTAATTGGAAGTAGGTGCTAACTTTTGTTTTAAAGAGGAAATACACCTGAAAATGGGAATTCCTGGAGTTTCTTGGAAAATCATAAGATCCCGGGGCGCCTGGGTGGCTCAGCTGGTTAGGCATCCGACTTGGTTTTGGCTCAGGTCATGATCTCATGGTTTGTGGGTTCAAGCCCCCTGTCGGGCTCTATGCAGACGACTGCAGAGGCTGCTTGGGATTCTCTGTCTCCTTCTCTCTCTGCCCCTCCCCCACTCACTATCTCTAAACAAACAAACCAAAAAAAGCAATCCGGTAACCTCTGGCCAGATGGCATTCCCATGTGGGGCCCCCTTTAGACAGGTTATAAGCCCTTGGGGCTGCACAGGGCACCCCACCCCCTATGGTCATGTGACCATCCGCTTGGAAACTGTGTGCTTGTTTGTGAAGCAAAAGGTTCAGGGAAACAGCTGCCTTAGCCCTGTTTTGTCCTGAGATGCCCACACTCACCCGTAAAATCCTGAGATGCAGGGGCGTCTACCTGGCTCAGTTGGTTATGCATTGGACTTTTGTTCAGGTCATGATCTCACAGTTCATGAGTTTGAGCCCCACGTCAGACTCTCTGCTGTCCATGCAGAGCCCACTTTGGATCCTCTGTCTCCCTCTCTCTCCATCCCTCCCCTGTGCTCTCCCTTTCTCTCTCTCAAAAATAGCAAATAAACATTAAAAAATAGAACAAAATAAAATCCTGAGATGCTCGCACTCACCTCTATAATCCAACTGGCAGGTGGGAAGGGGGCCACACAGCACAATGGTCTACACCTGAGTACTCAACCCTCAATACAGCTCACAACCGCACAGCCTCACCAGGCCACAGGCTTCCCGTGGTATAAGAGGCTGTGACCAGTGTCCACGAATTCCTCCCCCACCCAACCCCCTCCCCCACCATGCAGCCTCGCCCAGCAAGGGGTGGAGTCTATTTCTCTAGCTGGGCTTAGCTTGGTGACTTTCCGTGGCCAACAAGTCATAGGATGGTCACGGCCAAGTAGAGTCTTTAAAAAGCACTTACACAGGGGCGGCTGGGTAGCTCAGTCGATTAAGTGAATGACTTCAGCTCAGATCATGGTCTCACAATTTGTGGGTTCGAGCCCCGCGTTGGGCTCTGTGCTGACAGTTCAGAGCCTAGAGCTGCTTCAGAGTCTGTGCCTCCCCCTCCCTCTGCCCCTCCCCCACTCATGCTCTGTCTGTCTCTCAAAAATGAATAAATGTTAAACACATTTTTTAAAAAAGGCACTTTCATGTTAGGGTGTGTCCTGTTGCTTCCCCAAGACCACCTGGCACTGGCTAATGAGACCACGTGGAACCGACACGGCATCCCAGCTGAGGTCCTAGGGCCAGGTGGCCTCCCAATTGTGTGAGGGACCAGCTGTCCGAGACCGTCTGGCCCCGCCGGCCACCAGCTCTGCCTGGAGCCACCCAGCCCACCTGCGGACTCCTGGGCAAAGACAGGTTGCTGTTTCAGGCCACCGTGTTTCGGAGCAGTCTGTTGGGCGGCTGTGAAGAGCTGATACACAGGGCTTGTTGTCTGGGGGGCGTCTCTGGGCTTCTCTGGGGGCAGGTGCTGTCTGTAACTGGAACCCTCGTCATCCAGCCACCAGCTCTTTCTCAGCCCCAGGAATGCATGTGATTTTCAAGGCAGGCAATCGGGGCTCCCAGCCACCCCGACTCCGTGACTGTCCTCCTTGCTCCTGGGTAGCACAGCCCTTTGCCCCACGCCCTGCCTCCGGGGCATCTGGAGCAAAATGTCCCTTGTGCTTAATTTGTACATGAAATGAACAGCAGTTAGTTCTTGTCTTTCCTGCAGCAGGGACCTCCGTCACAGCGCCCAGTTTTCCTTTGGGGAAACCAGCCCTTCCCCTCTCTTCTCAGGCTACAGAGTTTGGACAGATCTGACCCCGCTCCTGGCCCAGCCTTTCCCTGAGCACAGAGACTGGGGATCCGTTCAGCGGAGAGCTGTTTCTTGGCTCTGCGGGAATTATTAGTAAAGGGGCAGTCCCTTTCTCTAGGGTTGCTGGGCCAGTAAAAAGAGCCTAGAGGCCCTTGGAGCGGGGAGGAAGGGAGCCATCCGTGGGCCAAGCCTGAGACCAGAGATGTGGTTCTCAAAGTGTGATCCTTGGGTCGGTGACATCAGCATCACCGGAATTTGTCAGGGGATCAAATTGGAAACTGGGACTGGGGCCCAACAATCTGTGTTTTCATTTGCTTGGCAAAGAATCCTGATGCACATTCTGAGTTTGAGACCTGCTGGACTGGAGGAGAGAAGAGCTAAGTGATGAAGAAACAGCTTCCCGGTGATATCACCTGGGCACCTAGATCCCACCATGCCTGAGGCCAGATCTATAGTCCTGGACTCGCCAGGTCTGTGAACAATACATTTTCCTTTGTTGCTTTAGCCAGTTTGTTTTTCTGTCACTTGCTATTAATAATGAACATGGACTAACTCTACGACTCTGGACTTTGGCAGAATGGTTTTTCTGCTGCTGGTATCTGACAGAAATGCTAAGTGCGGGGCTGTCAGCGTCCTCTAATTCAATTACACTGAGCGCGTTACTTCATTTCTATGGTTGGCAGCTTGTCTGAGAAAAGTGGTTCAGATCTATCACTTCCCTAGAGCATTCTGACAACTTGAACGGTAAACTTTCTACATTAAAGACTAATGTTCTTCCCTCGCTAAGACAACAGGTCTCTGGAAGTCTCATGGGAGATCCCTGGGTAGAGACAGGAGTGACACAGGACATGAGGCCCCTTCATTAGAACGAGGACAGTTACAGTGACAGAGCAATGAAGCTCTCCTGCAATTTGTGCACAGTTAATTGACACAAATTCAATCTTATGACCTTGGGGCAAGCGTAGAAATAACTCTCTGAAGAGTGCAGGCAACGGGCTGTACTTCTGGTGATGTGAGTCCGGACCAACTCCTCCTTAGAACACAACTAGAAAAGCTGGCCCAAGTGTCAGACTCATCTGATTGAGAAAAGATATTTGTTTGAAGGCACGGAGAACAGACAGGGCTGTGAAGGATTACAGGGCCGGAAGTAGGCCGGAGAAGGAAACCCAGAGAGGCGAACCCATGAGGAGCTGTTGGCTCTGAGCTGAGCCGCTGCGAAGCTGGGAGGCTGTATGGAGCTGGTGACAGACTCGGGGTCACAGCCTGAGAGTCAGGGTGACCTGGTAAGGGCCAGGATCGAAGGGCACAGAAAGGCTAGCAACATGGGCAGTCCAGATTACTACTACCTAAAATTAAGAATAATAGTGACAATAATGATGATGCCATCATCTAGCGAGGTTTAAAATCTAGAGAGAATTTAAAAGCATGACAACAATAGCATCTGAGTCGAGAGGAGTTACAGAGTTGCAAGGTCCTTCCACTGAATGAGAAGTGGTAAACTTGCCAATTTAAAGTAGACTCAGATAAGTCAGGAATGTGTGCTGCAATCTCGGGTAATGACTGAAAGAATAATAAAAGAATGTATAACTAACAAGCTAATAGAGAGAGAAAGGAGGAATAACACAAAGTAATCAGTTCAAAGAAGGCAAGAAAGGAGATAGAGGGGAACATAAAGCAGGCAGAACCAGTAAAAAGCAAACAATACGAGAGCAGATTTAAACTCAAGTATATCAGCAATTACATTAAATGTAAATGGACTAAATGTGCCCATTAAAACACATAGATTGTTAGAGGATAAAAATAAAACCCAATTACATGCTGCTTATGAGAGACAAACTTCAATGTAAGGAAGCAGAGAGTTTCAAAGCAAAGGAGGAAAGAAGATACACCATGTAAGCACTGACCAAAAGAAAGTCGGTGGGCTTTTGGGCAAAGAGCATCACTAGATTGAAAAAGGGACAATGCAGTGATAAAAGGTTCCACTCACCAGGGAGATATAAAGAGGCTGATTTGTGCATGCCCCTCAAAAGTGAGTCCCCCACAAATATAAAGCATATAAGCAGTCCAGATTTTCCCTGGAAAGGGTGAGCTGGTTTGATTCCACTGCCTTGTTAGGAAGTCTCCAGTTCCCTGTGCCTCTGGGGGTGTCCTTAGCACACAATGCCAGCATCTAAAAACACATTTTCGGGGTACCTGGGTGACTCGGTTGGTTAAGTGTCTAACTTCAGTTCAGGTCACAGTCTCACAGTTTGTGGGTTCAAGCCCCATGTGGGGCTCTGTGCCAACAGCTCAGAGCCTGGAGCCTGTGTCAGATTCTGTGTCTCCTTCTCTCTCTGCCCCTCCTGCATCACTCTCCATCTCTCTCTCTCTCTCAAAAATAAACAAACATTAAAAAAATTTTTTTTAAATAAATCAGTAAAAAAATAAATAAGAACATACATTTTCACTGCAACCCAGACCCTAACAGAGCCAAGTGCTTCGTCTGGGGCTCAGCCAAGAAGCTGGGGTTGTTCCCACCCTGGAGGGAGACGATGCTCTGGGGTTGTCTACAGAGACACACGTTCAGGCTGCCCTCCATCATCAGGTTGAGGGATTTCCAAGGGTCTCTTTGGCCACCCATACTTCTGACCTCCAGAACCTACTCCCTGTGTGAAAAGTGGCTCCACCACAATCCCAGCGCGAGGGTGAGGACAACACCGTGTTTTCAACTTTCCTTTCTTCAGATGTGTCCTATGCAGGGGCCAATATATTTGACAGGCTGAGCCCCAAATCTGTTCAAAATGAAGATTCCATCACCTCAGACACTGTCCTCTTTTGGGGAACCGATGGGGCAAACTGTGCTAAGAACCAAGTGCCAGGGACAGCGGGGAATCTGACTTTGGTCAGACAGACTCAGTGACATGCATTTTTTTATATGAATGATACTTCTTTGCCACGGTGGCCAGGAAGCTCTCACGACCACACCCTCTCACGTGACCATCTGCTCACCCCCTCCCCCTGCTTCATCGTGCTTTCTCTCCTCTCCTTTTCTCTTCACCCTCACTTCCTTACGTATTTGTTAGTCTCACGCCACAGGCTTCATGCAGCTTGTTAAAATATGCCAGAGCTTTCTGGAGAACAGCTGGTCATGCATTAATTCTTAAGCTCTACTCGTCAAAATGGTGTCCATGAAAGTCTGTGTTATGGGTTGAACTGAGTTCCTGTAAAGGATGAAGTGCTCACCCCCAGGCGCTTGTCAACAGGACCTTACTTGGAAATGGGGTATCTGCAGATAACTGGGTAAAGATGAGGTCATGAGGGTGGGCCTTCATCCAGTATGACCGGTGTCCTGATAACAAGGGGAAATGTGGGCACGGAGACAGATGTGCACTCAGAACAGCGACATGTGAAGGTTGGAGTTATGTCGCCCTGGGCCAAGGTTGGAGTTATATCGGGGACCTGGGAGGGGCCTGACACAGATTCTGCCCCTGGGGCCTTCAGAAGGAACCTTGCTGATACCTCGATCTTGGACTTCCGGCTTCCAGAACTGTGAGGCAATATATTTCTGCTTTCGACTCAATCAGATTGAGGTATTTTGTTACAGCAGCTGCCTTAGGAAACTAAGACATTGTTAGTTGATGCATGGTTCAACTTTGAAGACATTAACAGTTATATACTTATATCAATTAGAAAAAAACATCTCCTGTGACTCAGTTCTGCGATTTTAGGCTTGTTTTTGGTTAGAACCAGCCTGATGTGGGTACGCTGTGAGCACATCACATTTTCATGGGCGGGCGAGGGGCCATGGCGTGTAGCAGTTAAGGAAACAGACTCTGAGGCCAGGTTTTCAAATGCTGGCTTCACGCCTCACTGGCTGTGTGACTTTGGACAGGTTCTTCAACCTCTCTGTGCCTTGGTTTCCCCTGTCTAATGGTGTTGCTAAGGGCAGCGTCTGCTGCGTGGAGTGATTTTGATGATTAAATGCAAGATTACACGTGTGCTGTAAAACCCGGCTCTTCTGGCTCGCTGCTTTGTAGACGCTGGATCTTCGTTTTATCACCCGGACACGGAACATCTAGTGACCGTGGCGCGCACGTGGAGGAGGGGAGTCCCAGGTGAGCCCGGCTGACAGCTGGGGAGGTTGCCTGACCACCACGGTCCTGCTCTCACTCTTGTCAGGGGCTCCGGAAGGCTTCCTGCGCCGAGGCACGCTACCCTGGGATTCATTTCTCTTAATAGCATGTTTGGGAGGAACGTTCTGGAAAGCCCTTTTTCAAACTTTCACAAAGAGTGAACACCAGTACTACAGACCCGACTTTTGTCGACTGAAGCTGTGGTTAACGGAGCCGGTCTGGGAGCCGGTCTGGGTGCCGGTCTGGGAGCCGGTCTGGGAGCCGGTCTGGGAGCCGGTCTGGGTGCCGGTCTGGGAGCCGGTCTGGGTGCCGGTCTGGGTGCCGAAGAAACAACTTCATGCGGGATTACCATCTGCCCCCTCCCCTTGCTGTTGGCCCCCATGGGGCCCTCATCTTGTCCCCTGCCCCCCACCCCCTTTCTCTCTCTCCTCCCCAGCGTCTTGGCTGTTCATCCAACCAAAGAAGACAGATCCAAAATCCCCCAGGTTTCTCTGGCATCTTACATGTTACATCTTACCCTTCACCCCTATAGACTATGCCTCGCAATATCTACTTACAAACACAGTATCTCTAACCCTATCAGCGGCTGTGACCTTGACATGCCCTTGTCAACATATCATTTCCACAGTGATTCCCTTTCCATGTCTCCCTTCCTCGGGCCCCCCAGTGCCAGCACCCCTCTAGGCTCTGGCTTCTGCCAAGAAGTCCCAGGAACCCGTTTGGTCCTAACTCTGCCCACTGGATTCTGGCTGCTCGTGTGGGCAGGATGCAGACCACTCCGCCATCCGCGGGCTCTGTGTCGTTGTGGTTCCGGGGCGCTCCCCGCTGAGGCAGGACACAGATCAGACCCCAGCCTCCCTGCAGTGGGCTTAGCCAGATCACCAGCTGTGCAGCACAGGTCCTGGCTCTGGGGACCTGACTTGCTCCCTTGCTAGGTCTCAGAACTTACTCCAGCCACGTGACAAGCAGGGAGGCCCCCATCACTGCCATGGCTCTCCCGTCTTGTCAGGGCAGGGTCCCCACCCCCCAGCTTGTTGCCCCTGCTTGTTCAGGATAAACAGCAGACTCCTCACCAAGCCCAGCTGCCAGAAGGAATCCAGCCACTGGTAAGACTCAGAGACCCAGCTACCACCTTCTCCATCCTGCAGTCCCACCTTCCCCTGGCTCCTGACAGGCCATATTCCACGTGGCGGCCAGAGGGACCTTGTTCAGATGCAAAGCAGGTCTGTACCAAGTCCCTCCCCTGGCCCCTATTCACCCCTGTGGCCCTATCTCAGCGGCCCTCCCCTCATCCGCCATGCTCTGGCCTGCCACCTTCTTTCTGATTCTTGAGCCAATTGAGCAGCTCTTTCCTACCTCAGGGCCTTTGCACAGGCTTTTCCCTTCTGCAAAGGGCTAGTCCAGATCTCAGGTCACATCCCCAGTTCTCGGAGAGGCCTCCTCTAACCACGCTGCCCAGCCACCATGCGGTTGCCCACTGAAATAGCAACATCAAGAGAGCAGGAACTCTGCGTTGCCCATTGGATCACCAAGGTCTGGACCAGGGTGGGCATGTAGTAGGTGCTCAGCACACAGGTTTCTGGCGAGGTCCAAGAAGATAACCAATGACCTGCTGCCTTACCCAGAACCCCATCGAGGACTGGACTGGGCCGGACTGGGGCCCTGGGCCTGTGCCCCATGGCCCAGCCTCCCCTGCTGGCCCAGCCCATGGACCACGGCACATTCCCAGGATGCTCACTGCCGGCCCCAACTGCTGCCCTGATTCCCCAGCCTGATGCTCCACATACTAGACTAGAAAGCCAGTAACACTGCCTGAGTCACAACCAAGCTAGTCAGGGCCACCCCCAGGTGCCTCCAAAGCCACCTCTGTGACCAGCCAGCCCAATGGGGTGGAGGCGGGGACGGGCAGCGTAGCACAGCCATCCAGAGCATGGCCCGGAGCCTGGGTGTGAATCCCTGCCTTGCTGTCCTGTTACTCCAGGCAACAAAGCTCCATGTTCCTCATCTGTGAAATGGGAGAAGGGGGTAGCACTACCCATAGGGATTTCCTGGAGTTTGCTGCCTGGCACCCACTCCCTCTGCCTCTGGGGACAGCGCCAGTGTCTCCCTCACAGAACCACCCCTGGCTCAAGCTCCAAGGCTTTGCTGGCTGCTTGGGAACGGACCCCCCTGAGTTGACCCTGCCGAGCATTTGCTCTCAGCCAAGTGATCCCCTAAGCGGCCTGTCCATCCAGCTCTTTCACCCTGAGAGCAAACCCTCGGAGGAGGGTGTTCTTCTTCTCTGTTTGCTGATGGAAGAATAAGGCCCAGAGAGGTTAAGTAACCCACCCGGGGTCCCAGAGCTAGTAGGTGGTCAGGCTTGTTTTCTGCCAGCCTCGCTGGGCTATAGGCTGCTAGTGACCCTCTCACCATCCTTAAGAGTCTGCCCCGGCACAAAGGGCACAAAGAACATTGGCGTGGAAGATGGGCGGAGGAAGGCTGCAGATTTTTATTGCCTGGATCCAGCTGGGCCTAAAACCCCACCACCTTTGGACTTTTTAGTTACACGGGCTGATGCGGATTCTTTCCCTTAAAGATGCTCTTTTAAAATCACTTGCTACCTGGGGCACCTGGGTGGCTTAGTCGGTTAAGCGTCCGACTTTCACTTAGGTCATGATCTCACGGTTCGTGGGTTTGAGCCCCGTGTCGGGCTCTGTGCTGACTGCCAGCTCAGAACCTGGAGCCTGTTTCAGAGTCTGTATCTCCCTCTCTCTCTCACCCTCCCCTGCTCACGCTGTCTCTCTCTCTCTCTCTCCTAGAAATAAAAAAATAAATAAATAAAATAAAATAAAATGAAATAAAATAAAATAAAATAAAATAAAATAAAATAAAATAAAATAAAATAAAATAAAATCACTTGCTACCTAACACGCCTTCCCTAGTATTAGCGTGTTTTTTCCTTCAGCTGGGTTTTGGGTGGTGTTAAGAATTAATCAGATACTGGTGCTGCCCTGTCCAGGGCCCCTCAGCCAAACCTCTGCCCACAGCCCTGCGGCAGGGGGCACTGGGGCGGGTGTGTAAGAACCTGGCCCCCTGGCTCTGGGGTGGGGAGCAGAGGGAAGACGCAGAAGCTTGGGTCCAGCACCGCCCTTTAGGACCCCCCAGCCAGGAGGCACTCCCCCCCAGCTTGTTGGATGATACAGTTTGGACTCCTTCCCTTTCCTGTCCCCCACAGGGAACCAGCTCGCAACTAAATGACTCGTTCTCAAACCCTTACCTCAGGGCTGGCTTCCGGGGGAATCCGAACAGAGATAGTGTTTACAGAACTGGAGAGAGTGTTCAGTAAGTCACGGCTGTTGTTATTTCTCTTCTTCCATCTGCCCTGAGCTGCTGGGACCTTCGAGCCCAGGCCTCAGGCTCGGGGAGCACGTGTGCAGATTGTCAGACTGTGACTCAGTGGGGAGGGAAGGGGGCTCCCACTGCCAGGTCCCTGGGCCTGTCCCTGCAGGAAACGGTCCCTCCGGACCCCCAGGATGGATGGGATGCCTCAGCGACAGGGGGCAGGGCCCCTGGCTCAGATGGGCCGGCTGGAGGTGGAGTTGGCCCAGGGCACCCCAGGGTTCCAAATTATTGGGACACCAGGCTGCCTTGGATTCTCTGACGTCCCTTGGGTCGCAGAAACCAGAAGCCAGTGGCTTCCACAGGGGCACTCTACCACCAGATCTGAGCAGGGCCTCAGGCCACAACGATCCATCTACAGCCTGCAGGGTAGGGGGTCTGCTGGTCAGGACACAGCCCGGAGCCACTCCACAGGGCGTGGCGCCTCCATTGGCCACTTTGCAGCTGCTTGGCTCATCACTGGCTCTGTGCCTCAGCCCTCATCTGTGAAATGGGGACAGTCTCTGGACCTCCCTCAAAGGCTGTGTGTAAGGATTATAATTTATTACAAATGACATAACCAAAAGCTGACGGTGGGGCCTGGCTCACAGAAAGTACTGAGTGAATGTGGCCTCTCGTCTCATTAGAAGAGCAACAGGCTGATTTCACCATAATCTCTTTGGCATGATTAGAATTCAGTACCATTGGCATGCATCAACATCCATATAAAGTAAAAAATAATCACCTCAAAGCAAAACCAAAACTAAAATAGATTTTCAATTAGAGCCACATCTTGGTTATTGAACGAATGAATAGCTGTGATGGCTGATTATATGTGTCTATTTGACTAGGCCATAGGGCACCTAGATATCTGGTTAAACACTACTCTGGTTTCTGAAAGCTGTTTTTGTTTTTGTTTTTGTTTTTAATGTTTTATTTCTTTCTGAGAGAGAGAGAGAGGAGAGAGAGAGAGATAGCATAAACAGGCGAGGGTCAGAGAGAGAGGGAGATACAGAATCTGAAACAGGCTCTAGGCTCTGAGCTGGCTGTCAGCACAGAACCCGATGTGGGGCTCGAACCCACAAACTGTGAGATCATGACCTGAGCCAAAGTCAGAGGCTTAACTGACTGAGTCACCCAGGCGCCCCCCAAAAGCCGTTTTTGGATGAGGGTAACATTTCAGGTGGAGAATAAAGCAGATTACCCTTCAAGATGTGGGTAGGCCTCGTCCAATCAGTTGAAGGGCCTGGATTGAACAAAAAAAGACTGACCCTCTCCCAAGCAAGAGAGAATCCTCCAGAAGACTGCCTTTGGACTTCACCTGCAACTTTGACCCTTCCCGTGTGAGGGCCTGTGTACTCAACACTGGGTCTTCCTACAGATTGGACATTTACACACACACTGTATGGTTCTGGTTCTCTGGAGAGCTTGACTAGCAATGCATTTAGGAAAGGTGAGCTCGGGCCTTGGCGACGAGGCTAACACAGCAAAGACTACTCTATCACGACATCCCCCTGAGAGTGACCCAGGCCCAGCCCCAGCCCTGCTCTGGCACTGCCAGAACTCTTACTTGAACATGTCTTCTCCTGGTCTGGGAGCACAGCAGAGGGGTGGGGGTTCAGGTTCAACTCGGGTCTGCTAGGAATGAAAACCTCAGCGTTGTCCTTCCGCTTAGCAGACAAATTCCTTTCCTTCTTATTACCTGTAGGAAAACAGTGGTTTCTATGTCAAACACGGAGCACAAGCAGGGTTGGGGTATCCTGCTTGGGTATCTGTTGGTTTGGTCACTTATTCATTCAACAAACATTTGCTGAACCCCTACGCTGTGCCAGGCACTGTGCTAGTTGGGAACAGAGGTGTGCATGATGTGGTACATTTTGGCAAATGAATGAAACATTCTCGGATACATTCTAGGTATAGGTTTTCAGATGTTAACATTTCTGGGAGAGAAGAAGGTTCCAGAGCCACAGAAGGGCACGCATCTGGGAGCACGTGGCCAGCAGGTGTGCAGCAGACAGGGAGGAGGGCCCTGACAGGTGACCCGCATGTGACCAGAGGCATGGAGATGGGGCATTCCAGACACAGGGAACAGAGTGTGTGAACAGTGAAGAGCACACAGGCCATGCTTTCAAGCCAACATTTCCCAAAGTAAGGTGCCTGCACCACGGGGGGGGTGGGGGGGGACAGGAACGATGCCAGATGCCACGCGGGCAAACGTTTTTTTAAGCGATTATTTCAGTGAACACACATGGAAAAAGCATGTAACCAAACTTTCAAATCCTTGCTTTCATTTATATCATTGCTTAGAACAATCTTAAAACTATCAAAGACAGGAACGAAAGAGAAAGGAAGGCGGGGGGAGAGAAACAGAGAGGGAGAGGGAGAAAGAAAAGAGCGGTTCTGGTTGAAACAACACCTCAAACAGTACAGGGGGTTTGTGGAGACGGCAAAAAACCAAAAACACACACACACAAAAACACAAAAACCCCTCTGACTCCAGAAGGTCAGCAAGTGGCTCCAGCTCAGGGGAAATGGCGCCGGGGCCTCCGGCCAGGCAGGTGTAAGGGCACGGGAAGGATGCCCTCGGGCCAGCGGGCAGGTGGCAAGGCCGGTGGCTGAGTGGAACCGACCCTGTCCGCTGGGAGATCAGTCAAGGTCCCAGGGCTCGGGACTTCCTGGCCTGGGAAGGCAGGAGGCCCCGGAACTGTCTGCGGAAGGGCAACGTCATAGGAGTCCCAGCAGAGCCATCCCGGGGGCCTCTGGGGGCCCAGAGCAGAGGGAGTCCCAGAATCCAGGCCCCATGGGATTCTCGGAGGCTCGGAATGGAGTCTGCGGGCTTGTGCGGGGTGTCCTCCACCGACCTCTCCCCCATCCCCTGCTGACTTGACGGAGGAAATGTATTTCTCTACGTACTTCGGAAGTCACTGCTCCTGGCCGGCCTGAAATATAGACCCAAGGATGACATTCAGGACCCGCTAGGTCCTATGGGACAAGACAAAGAAGGGAGGGGGCGAATGACCACAAGACTGGCTCCCCACATTCCGAAAACATGCAGCCACTGCTAAGAGCGACAGCCCGCCCTGACTCGGGCCAGCCCCAAGTGCCCAGGCGCGGGGCCAGGTCCCTCCCCGGACATCGCAGGGGTGGATGGGATGGGAGGCGCCCAGTCACAGGGCAAAGGGGGATCAACACTGCTGATCAGCTGACCTTAAATGAGGGAGACCGCTTTGGATTATCCTAGTGGATCCAATGGAAGCCACCAGTGTCCTTAAAAGTAGAAGAGGGACAGAGTTTCAGTTTGGGACGATGAAAAACTTGTGGAGCTAGACCGTGGTGATGGTGACTGTCCTTAATAACATACCAAATGGCGCTCTCAACAGTGAATATGGTAAATCTGTGCCGTGTGTACTTGACCACAATAAAACACATCCACGCACAGGCACAGGGGAGAGTGCAGCAGAGGAGGAGGGTGAGAGGGAAACGAGATCTGGAAGAAAGGTACAGAGGGACTCGGCCCCGCTGGCCCCGAAGGCAGAGGGAGGGGCCCTGAGCCAAGGAATGCAGAAGCCTGTGGAAGCTGGAAAAGGCCAGAAAAGATTTTCCTCCAGGGCCTCCAGGAAGCTCACAGCCTTGCTGACACCAAGGTTTTAGCCCAGTGAGCTCATGTCAAACTCCTGGCCTATAGAACTCTAAGATAATAAATTTGTGTCATGTCAAGCCACTGAGTTTGTCATCATTTGTTACAGCAGCGACAGAGGACTAATACATACTATTACAGAATAGGGCTCTGAGGTTCAGGCTGTTGGCCCAAGGTCACAGAGCTAGAGAGCGATAGAAGTGGGTGTTCGCCAGGCCCGCCTGGCTGGGAGCCCTGCCCTGAAGCACGTTATTCCCTGTCTACCACCCCTTCCTCTGGATAAGATGACCCTCCGAAACCGCAGCCCCCAGGCCTGCCTTGCCTATGCAAAGTCTACACGAGGATATTTTCTAGGGCTCCAAAGGACCCAGACCCTTGGGGCTACCCTGGAGTCCTGGAGTCTTCACAGAAGGTAGCCTGAGACCCCCCACCAGCCTCCTCACGCACCACACTCCCCACACGCTCACCGGCCCTTTCTCTGTCCTCGGGTGCGCCAAGCTCATTCCTTCTTCGAGCCCTTGGCACTCGCTACTCCCGGCCCTTGGAATGCTGTTCCACAGCTGCTCCCTCCTCGTGTCCGTCCCAGCTGCACCGTCGTCTCCTCTGAGAAGCCTCCTCTGACCACTGCAGCCTGCGAGGCTCTTCTCTGACACTCAGCCCCCCACCCATGTCTTGTTTTATAATCTTCACCATGTTCAAGGCTATTGGGGCACCATTGTCTCCTCCTCTCTAAATTCCTAAGCTGGCCCATGACCTGGCCTTTGCCTTCCCAGTTTTGGGAAAAATAACTTTGCTTTTCTCTGTGCCACTCACGTGCTGGCCCTCACTCACAAGAGGACACGTGGGATGGGACGGGGGGGGGGGACAGGAAGCCATCAGAGCTCAACTCAGCCACTCTCCTCCCTCCTCTAGCGGGCTCACCCTCAGGGCACATGCGCCTTACCACCCCTCCCCTCACCCCCGCTCCCCCACTGGTACCATCAGTGGCCCAGCTCTGTCAGCATCTGGGATTGGAGGTCAGCCTACTTGATGGCAGCAATGTGGCCCTTCTCAGTTGGAAAGGTGGATCGTTTGCTCTCCTTCTAGCAGATTCCCAAACCCATCTCCCATTTGTTTCAATTAGGAGGGAAGAGAGCGAGATTACTTACTGGCTCCTCAAAGCCCAACTACTGCTTTGTGACTTTACCTGGCTTATTTATTTAGCCTAGTGATTAAGAGCTCAGGCTCTGGGCTCAGACGCCTGCAGACTTTACCCCACTCTGCCCCCCACAGCTGTGTGACCTTGGACATGTTACCTGACCTCTCTGTGCTTCAGTTTCCCCATCCATTGAGCAAGTGCAATGACAGGGCTTGCCCTGGTGTTGTGGCAAGGACTACATGAGTCATGCCCGTGGAACAGTACTTGGCATGTGTGTGTAAGGGTTCTGCAAATGTTGACAATTGTCATTACTGGTTTGTGTGTTTGCTTGGATTAAGTGCCCCAGGAGAAGAGACTGGGCCTCTCTTGTCCCAGCACAGTACCTGGGGCACAAATGCATCCAGTGAGAAAAATGAATGAACAGCCCAGAACCAAGCACCTCTCTTCAGGACGCTATTGACTGTGTCTGAGTAAATGTTGAGGATTAGCTCGCATTCCAGTACCACACCGGGGTCCGGGGCAACCTTGCAAAGGCCATCACCCTCCACCTGCTCCTCTCCGTGAGTGTGCCCTCCTGCTGGGGCTAACTAAGCAGCCAGAAGCTGCAGACGAGGGGCCCCTGGAGGCACGCATCCCCCCCTCTGTGGCTCCAGATGAGACAGCCCCAGCCCACGGCAGACATCACTGTAGGCAGCATGAGGCCCGCCAAATGAGCTCATGGTGAAAAAATGCCAAATGTCAAGAAAGTGATGTTCTTGCTTTTTGTTTCATGCTCCGGCATCCCTCTCCTATAGTGCCAGGGGCCCAGCTATTCTCTGTCTGTGGCCTGGTCCTTCAGCCCGCAAGTGACTGCCGTGCCCTCTGTTTCCGGGATGGGGGGCTGGCGCAGTCTTCTTACAGCCCTCCCCCCACCCTCTCCCCTCTTTGGAGAAAACACACGCCACTGCTTGCAGCCCCAGCACATCTTGCAAGTCTGTCAACACCTCCTCACCCTCAGGGCGCAGTAGCAGGTGGGCATAAAGCCGGCACGGGTTTGACCACAGTCTCCTGGGTGGCTTGAACGTGCCAGGTGAGTGCTGCCTGCCAGGGAGGCAATGGAGGGGAAGCGCTGGCCTGTGCCCTGGCAGAGCTCACAGATCAGAGGGGCAGAGAGACACCTGGGAGCCCACGGCGAGAGCAGCACCATGATGACACTGTGGGAGCCGAGGAGGCACCGACCTACCCGGCCGTGCCAGGAGGGCAAAGGAGGCTTCCTGGAAGGAGGGCCCTGGAGCCGAGTCTTGAAGAGAAAGCAGGGAGCCAGGGTTCAGGGTTCGGAGGGGAGGGGAGAGAAGATGTGGTCATCTGGACAGAGGGAGCAGCCCAAGCAAAAGTCCGGAGGTGAGAGAATGCAATGAGAGCCCGTCTGAGGGACAAATGCTCACTTCTCTGAAGGCATCAACCACAGGGTGTGGACTTTTCCAGGGCCGCCTGTTATTATGTCTCCCCAAAATGCATATGTTCAAGGGGCACCTGGGTGGTTCAAGTCGGTTAAGCATCCAACTCTTGATGTCGGCTCAGGTCGGGGTCTCACGGTTCGTGAGTCTGAGCCCTGCTTTGGGCTCTGTGCCGAGAGTGCAGAGCCTGCGTGGGATTCTCTCTCTCCCTCTCCCTCTGCCCCTCCCCTGGCCTCTCTCTCTCAAAAATCAATTATTATTTAATTTAAAAAACCCTCATATGTTCAAGTCCTAATCCCTGGGCCCTCAGACTGTGACTGTATTTAGAGACAGGGTCTCTAAAAGGGTAATTAAGGAAAAATGAGTTGATCGGGGTGGGGACAAATCCAATCTGACTGGTGTCCTTGTAAGAAGAAGAGGTTAGGACACCCAGGCACACACAAAGGGAAGGTCACGTGAGGACACAGGGGAGAAGATGCCCATGTCCAAGCCAAAGAGAGAGGCTAAAGGAGAAAACAACCAGCTGACAGACTGACCTTGGACTTCTAGCCTCCGGCATTATAAGAAAATGTGTTTCTATTGCTGTTTAAGCTCCTGGCGCGTCTGTGGTACTTTGTTATGCAGCACGAGCAGACTGATACACTCTGCCTAATTTCAAACATTCCCTCGTTCCTCTTCCCTGAAGGTCACTCACACTTCCCAGCTGGTTGGCCTTGACATCTGGTTCTGAGCACGTGGCATACCCGGCTTTGAGAAGGATGTGCTCGGAATGGAGAGGGAAGAGTGGGCACAGACCAAGCCAGCTCAGGCCCAGGCGTGGGGACTGTGACAGGTAGGCTCCTCCCCGCCCCCTCATTAACTGTTTTCCTTACTCTTCTTTCCAGGGTCCTGTCTGGAAAACCTCCTCTCGTGCACAGCTGCTGTTTCTGCCTGCCCATCAAGCTTCCCCCTTCTTCAGATTCACCTTGACTTTCCTCTGGAAACAATTATCCATCCAGGAGGTTTGGCTGGCAGTGACCACACCCACAGCCTTACTGGCTTGACCTGGTCAATCAGAGCCCCAGTGACAGGTTCAGGGATGTGACCCAATGTGGGTTCAAGAGCCAGGCCTGGAACTTTTAGGAAGAAAAATCCATTTTCTGATGGAGGCATTAATCCAATGTCTCAACTCTGTGTCTTTATGTAAAGAGCCCACCTCAGAATGGTATGAAGACAAATGAAGGCAGAGATGAGAGGGAGGAAGGGAAGGAGAAGAGAAGGCGGGTAGGCAAGGAGACGGGAGAATCCCTAACAGCCCTGGATGCCTCAGTTACTCAAGACAATACAGTCCCTTCTGCTGATGGCGGATGCACTAGCCAACTGGCATATCGACCTTGCTACGCTGCCTACAACGCACAGGCCAGCCCCCCAAAACTAGCTTCCGGACACCTGCCATCTGGAACTTGAGGGTCATCTGTAGGCGTCTGGGAGTCCCTGCATCTTGCAATCGGCGGAGAGACCTGGCAGATATACCTCTCTGGCCTGTGCGACGGTCCACCCCAGACCGAACCCTAAGTCCTGCCGGAAACACAAGTCCTGCTATTAGACTCAGACACACCAAAGGCAAAGAAATGCCATGAAAGACGGAGCTCACTTTTGGAAGCTGGGTTAAATTCCAGCACCACGAGGGTGTCTGAGCCCGGGGGAGGGCGTCCTTCCATCTCCTGGTCCCTGGGGACATCCTTCGTCACCGAGTCCCCGCTAGAAATGGCGGGGTCATCTCTGGGGTGACCCCCCAGCGCCTGCTCCTCGGGTTCCGAGAGCACATCTTCTTCGATAGAGTCGTACTCGTCGCTGGAACCATCTTTTTGTTTCCTTTGTCGATTGACACTAAGTTCCAGGCTTTTTCTTAGCTCCTGCCAAAAGTCAAGAAGAGAGGCAAAAAATAAAAAGAAATATGTTACTTTGAGAAAAAGTCATCTGAATATAGATCATTAGAACTAAGGGACAATTCCCAGCAAATGGACATTTACCAACATCATCTCGACACACGTGTTGTCATCACTCTGAAGATGAGAAAGGCAGGGACAAATCAGCCACTCCCCAGCAGGGAGGTCATTACAGTATTAATTGTGGTCATAGGCCTGGGATGTCACAGAGAGTGTGTGCGCGCATGTGCATGTGCATGTGTGTGTGTGTGTATGTGTGCATGTGTGTATGCATGTGTGCGCGCATGTGTGTGCGTATGCATGTGTGCGCATGTGTATATGTGTGTGCATGTGTGTGCGTGTGTATATGCATGCACGCGTGCGCATATGTGTGCGTGCAAATGCATGTGTGTGCGTGTGTGCGTGTGCATGTGCATGCGTGTGTGCATATGCATCTGTGCGTGTGTGTGCATGTGTGCATGTGTATGTGTGTGCACGTGCATATGCATGTGTGTGCGTGCATGTATGTGCATGCGTGTGTGCGTATGTGTGCGTATGCATGTGTTACAAATGTTTTGGTTTGGGGGCTCTGGGGGAGTTTCTCAGGCTCCCAGAGGCCTGAGAAGGTGCACTTCTAATGAGGTGACATTAATGCTGCTGGTCCAGAGGCCACACACTGAATATGAAACCCCAAAGGCCCCCAAATGATCCTGAAATTCCAGATGGTAAAATGTGTGGCAGAGAGTCGCGGGGGGCGGAGGGCTATCCTTTGCATTGAAGGATGTTTGGAAGTGCATAAGATCTCATAAGATTTAGCACTTAACCATAACTGCCTGGCCATTTGTTTCAACCCGTGTTTCATCTCTGGGAGATGGTAGACTTACAATCTAAAGGCCAAGCGTGAAGATCTACCCTTGGAATGACCAGAAAACTGATGACCAAGCGGGATACTTTTAAAGGGAAGAAGGGCACCAGTCCACTTACCCTGGGACAAGAATGTTAAACAGACTCTCAGCTCAAACCAGTGTGTCCAGTCAGCCTCGCTATACTTCCACCATAGCTCGTGTTATCTAATATGGCTCTGAGAAAGCGAGAAGTAATCAACGTTGCTTGCTGGATGTGTGTGGTTGGCCAGTAAACTCATTAGCCAATGTTATTCGTGGTGTGCTGAATAATGACTCCTCAAAGATGTCCACGCCTTAGCCCCTGGACCCCGTGAATCAGTGACAGTTCATGAAGGGCAGAGAGGCACTGGAATACTTTGATCATGTTAGATAAATCATTGTAAAAAGATGATGGTAGAAATAGGATGGACGCCAAATATGGTGCCTGTGGGGACTCGGGACATAAGGGGCACATTAGGGAAACCAGGGAAGGAGGAATCCCCATAATGTAGTGGCAGGATCTTAGCTGAACCGTCTCTACGGTTATGTGAGAAGTGGTACATGGAACTGAGATTTGATGATGTGGGAAACTCTCGGCCTATCTGGGTTGCACAAGATGCTGAAATGAGGAGATTCACCGTCAGAAAAACCTGCTCTCGAGAAAAGCTGGGGCAAGGCTGGATAATCTTTTGCGAGCACTTGAGAAGGTTCCAAAGTTTGGCATATTCAATCGTACCGAGGGCTCTCTGAAGACATGGGTCTCCTGCATCCTGTCAGGCATCGCAGCAGAAGCCAGGGATAGAGGGAAATTCTCTAGGGAAGATGTGTGAAGCAACCTCTTGTCTCATGGAGGGAATCCCAGAGAAGTACATAGAAGACCATATGGTTTTTGAGAATGGCATGCATACCAGCGGAAACACTCGCAGCTGGCACCGAAAGGGAGAGACGAAGGACGGAATCCAAGAAGGCTTCGTACTCTCCAAATTCTACAGTCAGGGAGCGTTGGGCTCTGCGCTGACAGTGCGGAGCCTGCTTGGGATTCTCTTTCTGCCTCTCTCTGCCCCTCCCCTGCTCATGTCTCTCTCTCTCAAAAAAAAAAAAAAAAAAATAGATCACTATGGCTCCTGAATACCAAGTGGAATTTGAAAGTGGTACAGCAGCAGCAGCAGGGGGGAAGGTAGAGGTGGCTGCAGAGGTGGGGACAGCAGGTGCATTTGGAGATGCATTTTGGAGGCAGAGATGACCAACGATGGGCTAGAAATGAGTAGGGTATACAATGATGGGCTAGAAATGAAGGGTATATACCCTTTGACCAAGTCTCTATGAGAATTATCCTTCACTGTTACTATATAAAGATCATTGAGGGATCGTTGATAATAGAGAATGATCTCAATATGCAAAAAGAAGACACGGGTTCAATGGCACGTCGAGCGGGCACCAATGGAGCCTCGAAAATGAGGTAGATCTCATGCACTTACTCAGAGAGATAGGAAGACATACATTTAAGCAAAAACAAGCACGTCAAAAAATGCGCATATACAATACATCCAATTTAAAAAATTCGTTTCTGTGCATGTGTGCAAATATGCATACAAAAAGTCTGGAAAAATGGGGGCGCCTTGGTGGCTCAGTTGGTTAAGCATCTAACTTCAGCTCAGGTCATGATCTCACTGTTCTCACTGTGAGTTTGAGCCCCGCGTCAGGCTCTGTGCTGACAGCTCAGAGCCTGGAGCCTGCTTAGATTCTGTGTTTCCCTCTCTCTCTGCCCCTCCCCCACTTGTGCTCTGACTCTCTCAAAAAATTTAAAAAAAAAAAAAAGAAGACTGGAAAAACAGTCACCAAATTACTAACAGTATTCTCTCTGGAGATGGTGTTAGGGGAACTTTCTTTTCCACTTTGTCTTACTTTTTTAAAAATGTTTATTTATTTACTTTTGAGAAAGAGAGAGTGTGAACAGGGGAGGGGCAGTGAGAGAGGGAGAGAGAGAATCCCAAACAGGCTCCATGCTTAGCACAGAGCCCAACACAGAGACCCTCAAACCCATGACTGTGAAATCATGACCTGAACCGAAATCAAGAGTTGGATGTTCCACTGATAAAGCCACCCAGGAGCCCCTACTTGTTATTATTATTTTTTAAATTATAAGCATATTTCCAATTTGTAATTAGGAGAAAATGATATATTTATATGTATGTTTAAATTCTGTCCCTCACTCTGGAAGTAAGTAACTTCTCCACAGGAGTGGTAGGGACAGTGGGCGGCAGACCCTGGACAGCCAGCTGTCTGACATGCTCCCTATTCCAGATCTAATCTTGTCCCCCCGAAGAGTGACTCAGAAAGCAGCAAGCAGTAGCACTTGACTCAGGAAGACGATGGACCAATGTCTGTCTGACTTAAAATATCCAGTCAAGTGGTCCAGATGTCAAAACAACAGGCCATCAGGGCGCCTGGGTGGCTCAGGCAGTTGAGCGTCCGATTCATGATTTTGGTCATGATCCCAGGATCATGGGATTGAACTCCATGTCAGTCTTTGCACTGAGCATGAAGTCTGCCTAGGATTCTGTCTCTCTCTCTCTGCCCCCTCCCTTACTCAACTGCTCGCTCTCGCTCTCTCTCTCTGTCAGGAAGGAAGGAAGGAAGGAAGGAAGGAAGGAAGGAAGGAAGGAAGAAAGAAAGAAAGAAAGAAAGAAAGAAAGAAAAATAGGCCACCAATTCTAACAGGGAGAAACTCAGGGACTATAGCACCTGGGAACCTTTCTCATGAAAAAAACCCTCCCCAAACGCAATCCAAACAATGCAGGGTGAAACCAAAATAAAGAACACGAAGTTGGAGACTGTGGTAAAAGGTCTGACGGTAAACACAGAACCCATTTAGAGACCAAATAAATACTAGACAATTACGCACACTTGGGTCATGGGCCAGAATGCGCTGCTCTAAACCTAAGGCCTGAGCTTAGCTAACAAAAGCCAGAGGAGGGCAGGCAGTGTGGGCGGACCCCTGACCTCATTTTCCATAGCAGCCGGTTATTCCAAGTCCACCTTAAATGGAAACACAGAGTTTTTTAAAATGGCAGCACTGACCTGTTACTATTATTTTTCATAATTTATTAAACCGGAAATATTTTTCAAAAATTTTAAATGTTTAGTTATTTTGAGAGAGAGACAGAGGGAGAGGGAGAGGCAGAAAGAGAGGAAGAGAGAGAATCCCAAGCAGGTTCTGCACCATCAGTGCAGAGCCTGATGTGGGGCTTGAACTCACAAACCGTGAGTTCATGACCTGAGCCAAAATCAAGAGTTGGATGCTTAAACGACTGAGGCACCCAGCTGCCCCCGATGAGATATTTTTAAAAACCTCTCTTGTGATCAAGGAATGTGAATTTCAGGGCACCTGCATGGCTCAGCTGGTTAAGTTTTCAACTTCAACTCAGGTCATGATTTCATGGTTCCGGAGTTCAATCCCCACGTTGGGCTCTGTGCTGTTGGTACAGACCCTGCTTTGGATCCTCTGTCTCTCTCTCTCTCTCTCTGCCCCTCCCCTCCTCACACATGCTTGCTCACTCTCACTCTCTCTCAAAAATAAAAGAATATTTAGAACCAAAAAAAAAATTTGAACTCAGTCATTCCTCCCATTTCAATTTGGCTTTTGCTTCAGTTAAATTAGTGCAAATTTCAATGCCTTAAGTGTATTTACAAAATACATATGAAAAAAAAGCCTAGATTCTGCAAGGCTGGTATCTTCACAAAGGAAAATAATACAGTTGCTCGCACTGGGTGAGCTAACTTTAGGAACCTATGCTCTTATAATGCCTGCGTGATTGAAAACCATCTGTTCAGGGGCAAAGGGGAGACAGAGTAAGTAGCAATACTCCCCCGAGAAAGCCGTTCAAAATCTTTCCATCTGGAAAGATGAGAACCTTGGACTGGTCGCTTTGAAAGCCAACCTGCTGGCACTTCAAAGGAATAGCATGCAGGGGGATCTACTGGTTGCTTTGAAGCTGTCATCCAGAAATTTCTCCATGACATACACTGTAGAGCTTTGCTTTACAATCTTGTGATTTCAGTGTTCAGTGCTTAAATTTTTTTAAGTTTCTATTTATTTATTTTGGAGAGAGAGAGAGAGAGAGAGTGAGCGAGCAGGGGAGGGGTAGAGAGAGAGGGACAGAGAGAGTATCCAAGGAGGCTCCATATTGTCAGGACAGAGCCAGATACTGGGCTCAAACTCACAAGCCGTGAGATCATGACCTGAGCTGAAACCAAGAGTTGGATGCTTAACCAACTGAGCCACCCAGGCGCCCCTCAGTGTTCGGTATTGAAAATGTCAAGTTCACACCCTTGCAACAGATAGCCCTCTGTACAGAGGGGCCAGGGGGGAGGCGGAGGGAGGAATAGACCCCGGACCACCAGCTAAAATGTGGCAGGGGATTGATGGTCAGTGGATTAGTGCCTCACATGCCTGATCTGCCTCTATTTGCTGGGCTAGGAAAAGAGGGGACCCGGGCGCCATAAAACAGGAAATGTTGGCAGTAACAGTAATAACAAGGGCGGCGGCAGCTACCAATTACAGAGCTTTTGTTACACATGGGCCACCATGCCAACCTCTCTACCCACCTTATCTCATGCTGCCTCTCACCATCCCGGTGGTCCTTATCTTCTAGGCTCAGGGCACCTAATCTAAGTACCAGGGCAGGGTCACGCAGCCAGCAACGGCAGAGCCCGTCTGGATGAATGGCTCTCTGACTCCAAAGTCCGGGCTTGTCACCGCGTGACTATGTTTATTCCCTGCCTGGCACCACCGCGCTGGAAGCAAGTAGTCTCTAGCGCAGGATGGAAGTGAGGTGCCCTGTGACTGTCCTTCACTTTGTATGGAATTGAGGAAAGCTGCCTGTAAGAGCTTTCGACACAAAGCTGCCTTGAGGCCATTGAACGTGCTCAAGTGCATGCTAAGTGTGAGTGGATGGAGCATTAAACCTCTTATGACCTTCAGAAAAGGGAACAGTTGGGTCTAAGTTCTGGGCCTGGGGTCTGGGCCCCACTCCAGCCACCCTGTGTCCCCAAGCAAATCTCTGGGCCAAAAGCATCCCCCCCCCCCTTCTAATGTGGGAAAATGCGGCCTGGAGACCTGACAAGGCTGCTAACGGACTGCAATGAGATAATAGCTATGAATCAGGGTTCTGTGACTGCTCTACCAGAGGTCTTGCTTTTACAGAAAACTTCAAATTGAGATGACAGCATATTCACTTTTAGGTCTCAGATCCTCCTGATTTTGCCTACGGGAAGATCAGATGTTTAGACCACGAAGTCACAATGGACATGCTGACAGTTTTTGAGAGGAAGTGGTGGGCTCTGGGGTGGAGGTCACTGACCTGCAGCGAGCCCCCAGGATCCCCACCAACCAGCCCCCAATAATGTCCTTTAGTCTGTTGGCAGATTGATAAATTGGGATTTCGAATGCTTTAAGTCCAATATGCACCATTAGCTGTAATAACTCCCACTCACGCCTATTGCCTTATATGAACCATGGTGCACATTTATATTAATCTGCCTGGTCCAGAAAGGATTTTTACCCCGCATCGAGAGGTTAATTGACTAATTTGTTTTTCTTTTCATTTACTCGTTTATTCGACAAATATTTTACTGTGGAGTGTATTTATCCCAATAAGTGCATCTGACTGTTAAATATGAGGGATAGAGGAATGAACTGGGCAGACAGTGTCTGTTCTCATGGAATTTCTAATATGGCGACAAAAATAGCCATTTTAGAAGAAATTACAAGGGCAACAGGCTTCGAGAACCCAACCCTGGAGCTTGCCAACCCTTGCCTCAAACCTGGTCGCTCCTGGATCACAAGCTTCCCAGAATAAAGTGACTTGAGCCCTAAGTTGAGGGTCCACACTGTGTATTTCTGAAATCACCTCTCCCCATGCCAGTTCTGGCGGAACTATGGCTCGAAAATCTGAGCCATACGTGACATGTTTCCAATGCCCGTGTGGTGCTTAGTTTTTGATACTTTCCTACTGTCCCATTCAACCTTGGCTTGTCTTTTACTAATTTTCATTTAAAGCTAAATTTATTGATGAAGTACCGTGGAGTTCAGTCTCAAACATCTATCATTATGAAGAACAAATCTATCCTTGCCTTAGGGAGTGGGGTGACGTAAGGGAAAGAGTGAGGCCAGGGAAGGAGAAGGGCATGGGAGGCTGCCCACCTGCTTCCTGGGCCGTGAGTCCCTTAACAAACACCTGGGCTACACAGCATCACCTGAGCCTGCCTGGAGCGGGGACTGGCTATAGGAAACTGCACAAGGATGAGGGGATAGAGAAAAACAGTGCTGTCAGCCAACTAGAACTTTTGAGGAATGCCTGAAAGGTAGAGCAGAAATCACATCTATGACTAACTAAAGGCAAGGGAAACGTCAGACCGAAACACGGGCAGTAATATTATCTCTAGAAGGAGTGGTACAGGTGTCTTTGTGTAGAGTCCAAAGTCAAGACACAGAGAGAGGAAGCCCTGGGGCATTCACTAGGAGGCTGCTTTTAGGGCTGCTGGTTCCTCCCCAGCATATTAAGTATAGAGGCGCTCACCCACAGGCTGAGCCCAGAGTGTGGACTCTGGGGCAGGAAGGTGGGGCAATGCCTCAGGAAGTCACCGACCCCCAGGGAGGCAGGAGCTCCCATACCTAAGGTATACAACATCCAAGAACATGTTGCATCTCAACACCACAATCACCACGGTCACTTTACATAAAACAGAATGGGCTGAGGGAGTGGGATCCTCAAATACAAAAATGAGCAGACAACCATGAGCAAACATTTGGGGACAATCCACACGTTGAAAGATAGGCACTGAATTAACAAAAGAACTAATACCCAATGAAAGAGAGTTAATAAAACAAGTAGAGGAAGACCTTAGAATACAGAGTATTAATACCACTGGAGAGATTTAAGAAGACATTTCATCCATGAAAAAGAAACAACTAGAGATCCTAAAAGTTTTAATTCTATGAAAAATTTTAAGAAATAAACTAAATAGCAGAAAGAGAGAAAAGAAGTGTTAGAAAATCAAGCCAAACAGTTTTATAAGAACATGGTACAAAAAGATAAAAATAGTATGAAAGAAAAACTAAGAGACTTGAAAGGATAGATATGGGCCAATGTTTGTGCAGCAGAAGCTCCAGAGAATAAAACAGACACAATGGAAAATAATAGTAGCAATAATAATAATAATAATAATAATAGAAAATTTTCCAGTGCTAAAGTAAGACACAAACCTTCAAATTGAAAAGGTATACCTACCACTTTAAATGGGACAGATATTGATACTGATATATTCATATAGATAAAAGATACAATCTATAAGAAAAATATCTTGACTCTATATGCACATAATAACAGTGATTAGAAATATATAAAGCAACAGAGAAATAAAAAGGAAACTTGACAAGTTAACAGAAATCAACCAGATTAAATAAAAATTAAATAGGATCTATTATAGTAGTTTGCTATTGAGCATAAAAATTTCCCATAAGTCTTACTGAAAATGCAGATTTCAAACAGTCCATCTCTTACCTCCCTAGGTTTCAATTCTGTCTTCGAGTGGGAGATTTCACAGTTTTAATAAGCAGCCCAGGGGATTCTGATATAAGTGGTCTGGGACTATGAAGACTCACCAGATTAGATAATTCAGGAAATAGCTTGATTTAAAAGATACATTGAGGGGCACCTGGTTGGCTCAGTCAGTTAAGCATCTGACTTCGGCTCAGGTCATGATCTTATGGTTTGTGGGTTCGAGCCCTGCATCAGGCTCTGTGCTGATAGCTCAGAGCCTGGAGCCCAGTTCAGATTCTATGTGTCCCTCTCTCTCTCTGTCCCTCCCTCACTCATGCTCTGTCTCTGTCTCTCAAAAATAAATAAATGTTTAAAAAAACTTTTTTAAGTAGATACACTGAGAACTTTGTATCAAAAGGAAAATAATTATTATTCTTTTGAAAGATCATGGAGCATCCATAAAAATGATCTGGTAGACCACAAATGAAAGCCTCACAAACTTCCAAAAACCAGAAACCAAATAAGCCATCCTCTGATCTTAATGTAATAAAATTAGAAAGTAACACAAAGGACAGCAAAACAACAACAGATAAAAAGGCTCTTTACTTAGAACATTTGTAAGAACTTTTCTGAATAAAGAGGGAACCCTCTCCACCCCTAATCACAAACCAAGTAGAAATAAATGACAACGAAGACACTATGTACATAGCAAAATTTGCAGGATAAGGACAAAGCAGTGTTTGGAGGAAAATGTATAGCCTTAAAACTGTTATATTAGAAGACAAGACAGAAAACAAATGAATTAAACATTTAACTTAGCAGACTGAAGTTATAAAGTGGAGGTAGGGAGAGAACCAAAGCAATAAATTAAACCAAAACATTTAGGGAAAGAATCAAGATTAAAGTAGAAATGAACCAAAATAGAAGCCAATAAATGAAAGAGTGAATGAATAAATAAATGATGAAATAAAGTAAACTTGCTCAATAAAACTAATAGCTGGGCACAGCTCAGCTAGGTAGGTGGAGAGAGCCTTTCACATTTTACTCATTCTGAATTGTTTGACTCTTTTCTAATGAGAAGGCACTCATATATTAGATGTTATATTAAATAACTCGAGATAATGTAAAAATACCTAAGAAATCCCAAGTAGGCTATAAATGCAAGAAGCAAATGACATTATTTATTCTAATAGTGATGCAGAGGTTGGTTATTCTTTACTTTCATTAAGACTGAAAAAGATGCGTTAGTAACTCGGATACAATCCGGTCGGTGTCTTCACTTATAGAAATGCTCTAGCGGGTGAAAGAATCACTACGTCTCTCGTTTCTAGACCTGCACTTCATGGGTAGTTGATGCTTGTTCAGCATCATTCCACATGAATCATTCATGCTCGTCACTGAATAATTCCTGCACTGCTGGCCTGTGCTGCCTGACCCTCCTGCCCAGCACCCTGCCTGATGCCATCAGCCAGGCAGTCCTTTGGTCTGAGCTGTCTAGTTGGGCATCTCTGGGTGCTTTCAGGGCACCTTGTGCCTCCCCTGCCCCCCACCCCCATGGCTCTGAGTACCAGACAGGCTAATTCAAATTTCTCTAGAACAGAGAAAGAACTCTGCCTCCTCTCACCAGGAACAAAGCTATCCAAACCGGAAGTTGCAGGCTGGCAGTCTCGGGCCAAATATGGCCAGCTATATATTTTGTTTGATCTATAAAAAATAATGAATCAGTTATTGGGGCGCCTGGGTGGCTTAGTCGGTTAAGCGTCCGACTTTCGCTTAGGTCATGATCTCGCGGTTCGTGGGTTCGAGCCCCGCGTCGGGCTCTGTGCTGACTGCCAGCTCAGAGCCTGGAGCCTGTTTCAGTCTGTGACTCCCTCTCTCTCTGACCCTCCCCTGCTCACACTGTCTCTCTCTCTCCTAGAAATAAATAAAAATATTTAAAAAAAAAAAATTTTTTTTTAAATAATGAATCAGTTATCAACATTAAAAAAACAAAAATAAAAAAACTGGGAGGAACTGAACACAAGGAAACCCAGACACCTGGCTTCTCTTAAAACTAGAAAGCCCGGTACCCCCGGGCTCCTGTGTCCGCACAACAATCAGGCTGTGTCAGCAATGTTCTCTACATCCCCACCACTCCCCACCGGGCCCTGACACCCAGGCCAAGGGCTGTGCTTGCTACTTGCCTGCCTCACTCCCATCATTCAAGATAGTCATTTTGGGGGCCCGGTTGGTTGAGTGTCTGACTTCGGCTCAAGTCACGATCTCGTGGTTCGTGAGTTTGAGCCCCGCGTCCGGCTCTGTGCTGACAGCTCAGAGCCTGGAGCCTGCTTCAGATTCTGTGTCTCCCTCTCTGTCTGCCCCTTCCCTGTTCATACTCTGTCTCCCTAAAATAAATAAACATTAAAAAATTAAAATAAGATAAAATATTCATTTCAGTTGGCATCATGTGCCAGCAATCCCTATATTTCGGGATCCAAACTCCATCCCCCAAAAGGATTCTTCTACCACAAGCAGCGTAAGAGTCTTTGTCAGATTATGTGCTAGATTCCAAACTCTGACTCATAGTTTGGAAAATACTGTCGCCGGGATGTGATGACTGCACTCAGCTTGTGTGGGCCGGCCAGGGCGCCTAATCAATATCCACACCACCCCCTCACATTCACTGACTAAATCAGCAGATGATTCAATTCACTTGACTTATGAAGATTTATTTGCAAACGAACTCCAGGCCAGGCACTTTGCTGGGGACCAGTGATACAGCAGGCAGAGCCAATGCACATCTCTGCCATCAGGAGGCTCAGATCTGGGCTGAGGGAAGGGTGTTGCCAAGCCCTGAATGTGTAACTTTCTTACCACCTACAGCCAAGAGTCCCCGGGGTAAGGGGACACTCCATGAATATTATGCAACCTCTAAGCCTGTGTATACTGTGATCAGGAGCAGGATTTTCCTATAAACTCCATCAAGGCTTTACAATGTCAGAGCTGACAGGCACAGGAAATATCTGATCTACCCCTTCTTGCTGAATGAGAGGAAAGGGGGTTCAGAAGCAATGTGGCCTGGCCAGCGCCCCAAAGTGTACATAAACCCCCAAATACCCTCTCAAGGCTTGCTGAATCTCAGCCACTAGCTCTTTTTACTCTGTAAAACAGGAGGCACAGGCTCCAGTGGCTTCAGATGATGTAACGTAGCATACAACAGCAATGTGAGGCCGAGGGTCACACATTAGGGAGTGGTGGGGACCAGGGCAGACGGGAGAGTGCGTGCTCAGAATAAAAATTTTCTCATCCAGAATAGAACAGGACTTCCGGGGAGGATGGCAGATTAGGGGACCTTAAGCTCACTTCGTCTCACAGATACAACTGGATAACACCCCCCTCAGTGTAAATAACCCAGAGAAAATGACCCGAAGACTGGCAGAGCAGGCAGCTAAATTCAAAGAGGCCACATCAAAGAAGGTAGGAAAAGTAGAGACAGTTAGGGGCTAAACGCACCCGCAGGACTATCGGTGGGAGTGACCGAGGGAAGGATACTGCAGGTGCGGCGGAGGGAGAGAAGAGACCCTCACTCCAGGCACCCCGAGCAGGGAACCTTCACGGGGAAGATGAGTCCCCATAACATTGGACTTTGAAACCCAGAGGGGCCAAACCTTGTGAGTTCTTATCATCAGTGAGACTTCATACCTGGAACGTTAAAGCTCAGTGGCTCAGCTCTGGGAGAGCCACGAAGGCGAGGGGAAACTGAGTTCCGGCCGTTACAGAGACAGCACAACAAATACATCCATGGAGATACAGTGCAGAAGCAGCAGTCTCAAAAATGCCTGGGGTGAGGGGCGCCTGGGTGGCTTAGTCAGTTAAGCATCCGACTTTCGCTTAGGTCATGATCTCGCGGTTCGTGGGTTCGAGCCCCGCGTCGGGCTCTGTGCTGACTGCCAGCTCAGAGCCTGGAGCCTGTTTCAGAGTCTGTGACTCCTTCTCTCTGACCCTCTCCTGCTCACACTGTCTCTCTCTCTCTCTCTCTCTCTCTCTCCCCTAGAAATAAATAAAACTTTAAAAAAAAAAATGCCTGGGGTGGACATGAGGGGGACTTGTTTATCAACCTTGGAGTGTGTGTGGGAGGGGCAGGGGCCTTTAGGAGACTTCTCCAGGAACAAAGGAGATGGCCAGTGCCATTTCCCTCCCCTGACCATAGCCTGGACATGTGGACACCTGTGGGAAGAGCCGAGGGCCAATCATTCCCACTTGGCTTGTTGACAGTGTGGCAGACCGGCGTCCTCCCGCGGACAGGCCCCCTCCAATATGCCCCTGGCTGGATCTCGTCCCACGTGTTGCCACAAGCCTGGCAGTGTGCAAACAGCCCCATGAGGCGCTAGTGGCACTAAAGGTGACTCCTGCCCCGGGTGCAGTGGAGAGGGGGTGGAGGTAACCACATACACCACTCCGACTGCAGACCCAGCAGTGAACTGGAGGCAGACATCTGGTCTGACCACAGGCCCTGCCCACCAACAAAAGATTCTCAGGGGGCCGCACAGGGAAAGCATCCTGTCATTCGGTGTGACTGCATCTCTGGCAAATGCCTGCTCTGACTCCACTCAAGCCCAAAGCAGCCCCACTCTGGCCCACTAACACCACAGGGAACAAACCCTGCCCTAAACAGGCAAAGAGAGCCACTAAAGATGACCGGACTGACGGAAACTGGCTTAGTTACAACAGCATGGGGCATGCAACACATAGGAGACACCCTGAAGCACCAGCTCCCAAAAAACAGGAGACAATGAGCCACGGGTCACGACAGGGCCTCTTCTCCATAAGGCCACTACTTTTAAGAGCAGGAGATGAAGCCAAGTTTCATAAAACACGGAAACAGACAGAGACAAAATGAGGAGGCAGCAGAATATTCCCAAATGAAAGAATGGGACAAAATCACAGCAAGAGACATAAATGAAACAGCGATAAGTAACCTCCCTGGAAGGAAATTTAAAATAATGGTTCAAAAGATACTCACTGGATTTAAGAGTGGAGGACTTCAATGGGACTCAACAGACAGAGAGAAAGTAAAAATGAACCATCAGAGATGAAGAACTCAGTAAATGAAACTAAAAATACACTAGAGGAAATAAACAGCAGACTGGAAGAAGGAGAAGAATGGATCAACAACCTAGAGGACAGAGCCATGGAAAGCAAGCAAGGTGAACAGGAGAGAGAAAAGAATAATAATAAATAATGAAAACCAAAAAAATGAAACAGAAAAGGGAACTCAGCAACACCATCAACCATAATAACATTCACAATATAGGGATCCAAGAGAGAGAAAATTTATTTGAAGAAATAATAGCTGAAAACTAGGGAGAGAAACAGAAATCCAGATCCAGGGGGCAGAGAGCCCCCAACAATATCAATCCGATGAGGTTCACATACTGTAATTAGGGATGCCTCAGTGGTTCAGTTGGTTAAGCATCTGACTCTTGACTTCGGCTCAGGTCATGATCTTGGGACTTCATGGTTTTGAGCCTTGCATCAGGTTCTGTGCTTACAGCACAGAGCTTCTTGGGATTCTCTTTCTCTCTCTTTCTCTCTGCCCCACCCCCACTTGTGCATTTTTTTCTCTCTCTCTCTCAAAATAAACAAACTTTAAAAAAAGACATGCAGTAATTAAAATAGCAAAACGTAGTGATGATGAGGTAACTTTATTTTATTTTATTTTTTAATTTTTTTAATGTTTTATTTATTTCTGGGAGAGAGAGACAGAGTGAGCAGGGGAGGGTCAGAGAGAGAGAGGGAGTCACAGACTGAAACAGGCTCCAGGCTCTGAGCTGGCAGTCAGCACAGAGCCCGACGCGGGGCTCGAACCCACGAACCGCGAGATCATGACCTAAGCGAAAGTCGAACGCTTAACCGACTAAGCCACCCAGGCGTCCCAATGATGAGGTAACTTTAAAAGCAGCAAGGGAGAAACAGAAAAACATTCCATGCTCATGGACTGGAAGAACAAATACTGTTAAAATGTCCATACTATGGGGTGCCTGGGTGGCTTAGTCGGTTAAGCGTCCGACTTTCACTTAGGTCATGATCTCGCGGTTCGTGGGTTCGAGCCCCGTGTCGGGCTCTGTGCTTACTGACAGCTCAGAGCCCAGAGCCTGTTTCAGTCTGTGACTCCCTCTCTCTCTGACCCTCCCCTGCTCATGCTGTCTCTCTCTCTCCTAGAAATAAATAAAACATTAAAAAAAAAAAATGTCCATACTAACCCAAAGCACTCTACATATCCAATGCAATCCCTATCAAAATAAAACCAGCATTCTTCACAGAGCTAGAACAAACAATCCTAAAATTTATATGGAACCAGAAAAGACCCTGAATAGCCAAAGTAATGTTGAAAAAGAAAACCAAAGCTGGAGGCTTCACAATCCCGGACTTCAAGCTGTATTACACAACTGTGAGCATCAAGACAGTATAGCACAAAAACAGACATATAGATCCATGGAACAGAATAGAGAACCCAGAAATGGATGCACAAATGTATGGCCTGATCTATGACATAGCAGGGAAGAATACCCAATGGAAAAAAAGAGTCTCTTCAGCAAATGGTGTTGGGAAAACTGGACAGCAACATACAGAAGAATGAACCTGGGCCACTTTTTTACGCCATGCACAAAAATAAACTCAAAATGGATGAGAGACCTGAAAAGATCTGAAAGACAGGAAGCCATCAAAATCCTAGAGGAAAAAACAGGCAACAACTTCTTTGACCTCAGCCACAACAACTTCTTACCTGACATGTCTCCAGTGGTAAGGGAAACAAAAGCACAAATGAACTATCGGGACCTCATCAGGATAAAAAGTTTCTACACAGCAAAGGAAACAATCAGCAAAACTAAGGCAACCGACGGAATGAGAGAAGAGATTGGTAAATGACATAACAGAAAAAGGGTTAGTATCCAAATCTATGAAGAACTTACAACTCAACACCCAAAAAACAAATAATCCTTTGAAGAAATGGGCAAAAGACACGAACAGATACTTTTCCAAAGAAGACATTCAGATGGTGAACAGACACATGAAAAAATGCCCAACATCACTCATGGTCAGGGAAATACAAGTCACACCACAATGAGACACCACCTCACACTTGTCAGAATGGCTAATATTAACAACTCAGGAAACTACAGATGTTGGTGAGAATGTAGACGAAGGGAAATTTACACTGCTGGTGGGAGTGCAAACTCTGGAAAAGAGTATGGAGATTCCTTAAAAAATTAAAAATAGAACTACCCACAATCCAGCAATTACACAACTAGGTATTTATCCAAAGGATTTTTAAAAATGCTAGTTCTAAGGGGTACATGCACCCCAGTGTTTACACCAGTATTATCGACCATATTCAAATAATGGAAAGAGCCTAAATGTCCAGTGACTGATGAATGGATAAAGAAGATGTAGTACATGTATACAATGGAATATTTACTTGGTGATCCAAAAGAATGAAATCTTGGCATCTGCAACAATGTGGACGGAATTAGAGTGTATTATGCTAAGTGAAATAAGTCAGAGAAAGACAAATATCATACGAGTTCACGTGTATATGGAATTTAAGAAACAAAACACATGAACATAGTGGAAGGGAAGCAAAAATAAGATAAAAATAGAGGGAGACAAACCATAAGAGACTCTTAAATACGAGAACAAACTGAGGGTTACTGGAGGGGTGTTGGGTGGAAGAATGAGCTAAATGGGTGATGGGCATTAAGGAGGGCACTTGTTAGGACGAGCACTGGATGGGGGCGCCTGGGTGGCTCAGTTGGTTAAGCGTCTGACTTCGGCTCAGGTCACAATCTCGCCATTTGTGGGTTCGAGCCCCACGTCGGGCTCTGTGCTGACAGCTCGGAGCCTGGAACCTGCTTCAGATTCTGTGTCTCCTTCTCACTCTACCCCTCCCCATGCTCACCTCTGTCTCTCTCTCAAAAATAAAGAAACAGTAAAAAAAATTAAAAAAAAAAAGGGGATGAGCACTCAATGTTATGTGTAAGTGATGAATCACTAAATTCCATCCCTAGAAAAATAAAAATATATAAAAATAAAAAATATATATAAATATATAAAAATATAAAAAAATAAAAAATAAATAAAAAGCAGCAAAGGAAAAGAAAACAGTTATATACAAGGGAAACCCCAAAAGGCTTTCAGCAGATTTCTCAGCAGAGACCTTGTAAGCCAGAAAGAGTGGTATGATATATTCATAGTGCTCAAAACAAAACACCCTGCAACCAAGAATACTCTATCCAGCAAGGCTACCATTCACAAAAGAGGGAGAGATAAAGAGTTTCCTAGACAAAAGTTAAAGAAATTCATGATCACTAAACAAGCCCTACGAGAAATGTTAAAGGGGACTCTTTGAGTGTAAAGGGAAGACTGTAAGTAGGGGTCAGAGAAGTAGGAAGCACAAAAACAATGAAACTAAGTATGTCTATAAAAATCAGTCAAGGGATTCACAAAATAAAAGGATGTGAAGTATGATACCATATGCCCAAAATCTGGGGGTGGTGGGGGAAGGAGAGGAGTAAAGAATGGGTTCAAACATAAGCAACCATCAACTTCATAATATAGACTGCTATATAGGCATAAGATGTTACAAACAATTCTTTTGATTTGGTAACCACGAATCAAAAACCAGTAACAGATATGCAAAAAATAAAGAGAAGGAAATCCAAGTATATCAGTAAAGAAAGCCAGCAAACAGTGAGAAAAAAGAGCGAGAAGAAAGGAACAGAGAAGACCTATAAAAACAACCATAAAACAAGTAACAAAATGGCAATAAGAACACACCTATCAACAATTACTTTGGAACAAACGTTCCAATGAAAAGACATAGGACACATGTAGATTGAAAGGAAAGGGATGGAAAAGCATTTATCACGCAAGAGGAAGTGAAAAGGAAACTTGGGGTAGCAATATTTATATCAGACAAAAACAGACATTAAAACAAAGACTGTAACAAGAAACAAAGAAAGAAAACCATCCACTAAGAAGATATAACAATTGTAAATATTTATATACCCAACACAGAAGCACCCAAAAACATAAAGCAGCTAATGTCAAACATAAGGGAAGTCATTGATAGTAATATAATAATAGTAGGGGACTTTAACACCATACTTATATCAAGGGAAAGATCACCTAAACAGAAAGTAACAAGGGAACAGTGGCTTTGAATGACATTGGACCAGATGGATCTAACAGATATAATCAGAATATTATATCCTGAAACAGCGTAATACACAATCTTTTCAAATGCATATGGAACATTCTCCAGAATAGGTCATCTATTAGGTCACAAAATAAGTCTCAACAAATTCAAAAAGATTGAAGTCATACCATGCATCTTTTCTGACCACAATGCTTTTGTAAAACTAGAAATGAACCACAAGAAAAAAAATCTAGAAAGAACACAAATATATGGAGGTTAAATAACATGCTACCAAACAAGTAAATGAGCTAGCTGAGAAATCAGAGGAAATAAAATACTACAGGGAGACAAATGAAAATGAAAACACGATGGTCCAAAACTTTTGGGATGCAGCAAAAGCTGTTCTAAAAGGAGAGTTTATGACAATCTTGGTCTACCTCAAGAAGCAAGCAAAATCTCAAGTAAAGAACCTAATCTTACACCCAAAGGAGCTATAATAAGGACAAACAAAACCCAAAACCATAGAAGGAAGGAAATCAGGAAAACGGGAGCAGAAATAAATGTAATACAAACTTAGAAAGCAATAGAACAGATCAATGAAACCAGGAGCTTGTTCTTTGAAAAGATCAACAAAATTGATATACCTAGGCAGCCTCATCAGAGAGAGAGAGAGAAGAGACTCAGACAAACAAAATCAGAAACAAAAGCGGAGAAAATAATGACAGAGTGGCACTTGGGCACCAGTTGGTTGAGCAACTTGGGCTCAGGTCACCATCTCCCAGTTCATGAGTTCGAGCCCTGCATTGGGCTTTGTGCTGACAGCTTATAACCTGGAGCCTGCTTCGATTCTGTGTCTCCCCCCCGCCCCTCCCTCTCTCATGCTCTATCTCTCTCTCAAAAATAAATAAACATTAAAAAAGAAAGAAAGAACAGACACCACTGATTTTAATATTATGCAAAATTATATGCCAACAAATTGGACAACCTAGAAGAAATGGAGAAATTCCTAGAAATGGATAATCAACCTACCAAAACTGAATCAGAGAGAAATAGAAAATTTGAACAGACTGGGGTGCCTAGGTGGCTCAGTCAGTTGAGTGCCTGACTTCAGCTCAGGCCATGATCTCAGTTCGTGAGTTTAAGCCCCATGTTGGGCTCTGTGATGATAACTCAGAACCTGAAGCCTGCTTCAGATTGTGTGTCTCCCTCTCTTTCTCTGCCCCTCCCCTGCTTGTACTGTCTCTCGCTCTAAAAAACAAATAAAGATTAAAAAAAAAAGAAATAAAATTTGAACAGACTGATTACTAGTGATGAAATAGAATAGTAAGTGATGAAATTGAATCAGTAATCAAAAAACTTCCAACAAACAAAAGTCCAGGACCAGATGGCTTCACAGGTCAATTCCACCAAATACTCAAAGAATTAATATCTATTCTTCTCAAAGAGTAGAAGAAGGAAAACCTCCAAAAAACAGAAGAGGAAGAAAAACCTCCAAATTCATTCTATGAGGCCAACATTATCGTGACACCAAAACCAGATAAAGATACTACGAAAAAAAAAAAGAGAGAGACAGAATTACAGGCCAATGTATCTGATGAACACAGATGCAAAAAATGCTCAACAAAATATTAGCAAACTGAATCCAACAATACATTAAAGAAATCATTCACCAGGATCAGGTGGGATTTATCCCTGCAATGTAAGGGTGGTTCAATCCTCACAAATTAATCAACATGAGACATCGTATCAATAAGAGAAACGATTGAAACCATATGATCATTTTATTTATTTATTTTTTTTTGTTTTGTTTTTTTTTAATGTTTTATTTATTTCTAGGAGAGAGAGACAGCGTGAGCAGGGGAGGGTCAGAGAGAGAGGGAGTCACAGACTGAAACAGGCTCCAGGCTCTGAGCTGGCAGTCAGCACAGAGCCCGACGCGGGACTCGAACCCACGAACCGCGGGATCATGACCTAAGCGAAAGTCGGACGCTTAACCAACTAAGCCACCCAGGCGCCCCCCATATGATCATTTTAATAGATGCAAAAAAGCATTTGACAAAGTACAAGATTCATTCACAATAAAAACTGCCAACAAAGTAGGTTTAGAGGGAACAAAGTTCAACATAATAAAGGCCATATATGAAAATCCCACAGCTGACACCATACTAAAAAAACTGAGAGCTTTTCCCCTAAGGTCAGGAACAAGACAGGGATGTCCCTTCTCACCACTTTTATTCAACACAGTACTCTGGAAATCCTAGCCTAAGCAATCAGACAAGAAGAAATAGAAGACATCCAAACTGGTAAGGAAGAAGTAAAATTTTCACTATTTGCAGCTGACATGATACTACAGAAAACCCTCAAGACTGCACTAAAAATCTACTAGAACATTTATTAAGGAAAGGCACAGGATACAAAATATATAGAAATATGTTGCATTTCTATACACTAATAATGAAGTAACAGAAAGAGAAATTAACAACCCCAGTTACAATTGTACAGAAAATAATAAAATACCTAGGAATAGAATTAACCAAGGGAGTGAAAGGCCAGTACTCTGAAACTATCAAACACTGATGAAAGAAACTGAAGACCACGCAATGGAAAGATATCCCATGCTCATGGATTGGAAGAACAAATATTGTTAAAATGTCCGTACCACTCAAAGCAATCTACAGATTTAATGCAAAACCTATTAAAATACCCACAGCATTCTTCACAGAGCTAGAATAAAGATTCCGAAAATTTGTATGGAACCACAAAAGACCCCTAAACAGCCAAAGCAATCTTGAAAAAGAACAAAGCTGGAGGTATCACATTCCCAGATTTCAAGATACACTACAAAGCAGTAGGAATCAAAACAATATGGTACTGGCACCAAAAAAAGACACATCAATCAATGGATCAGAATAGAAAACCTAGAAATAAACCCACAATCTTATGGCCAATTAAACTTTGACAAACCAGGCAAGAGTATCCAATGGAAAAAGACAGTCCCTTCAATAGATGGTGCTGGGAAAACGGAATGGCAACATGCAGAAGAATAAAACTGGACCACTTTCTTATGTCACACGCCAAAATAAACTCAAAATGGATTAAGGACCTAAAGGTGAGACCTGAAACCAGGTGTAAACAAAGACTGTCTCATGGGGGCTATGCTACGGCCCAGCTGCTTGGCAAAGACCCTGGCGCTTCATGGCATTATGAGGCTGAAATCCATCTTACCATTACATCCTGAATAGTTAAGAGGATCCTTTCTTTGTCCACACTGACAGCAGGATCAGGGCAGCCTCGTGCATTCAGAAGGGAGAAATTAAAATCACAGGGCGTGGTGCCGGTAGAAGACTCGGTACCCTAGGGATGAGCAGAGAGAATGGGCATGGTAACAGCAATTTATGTCCCTGAAGATGCACTGGATCCCTCGTTCTCTCTGTTGGTCTCCATGCCTCCTGTCTCCCTCCTCACCATCCGTCATTCTCTGCTCTCACTCCCAAAGCTGACCTGCCCAGACTCACCCCTGCCTTACCCCACACCACTGCAGGCCCATAGTTAGTAAACAGACCAGGATTCAAACTCAGGCCACCAACAACCTACACTCTGGGCTCAGTGAGTACCGAGATATGGCCTCCACATCTTGCTGAATTAAAAACAAAAAGTGGGATTATCAAACAGTGTGGAGGGTATATAATCCCATCTATGTGAAAACAGCTATAAAAACTAAAAGAGGGGTGCCTGGGTGGCTTAGTCGGTTAAGCGTCCGACTTTCGCTTAGGTCATGATCTCGCGGTTCGTGGGTTCGAGCCCCGCGTGGGCTCTGTGCTGACTGCCAGCTCAGAGCCTGGAGCCTGTTTCAGTCTGTGACTCCCTCTGTCTCTGACCCTCCCCTGCTCACACTGTCTCTCTCTCTCTCTCCTAGAAATAAACAAAAATATTTTTTTTAAATAAATAAATAATAAAATAAAAACTAAAGGAAAACATGGTACTCACTTGAAAGTTATTTAAAAATTTTTAAATGTTTTTTATTTATTTCTGAGAGAGAAAGAGAGACAAAGAGTGCAGAGGAGGGTCAGAGAGAGAGGGAGATACAGAATCTGAAGCAGGCTCCAGGCTCTGAGCTGGCTGTCAGCACAGAGCCCGATGCGGGGCTCCAACCCATGAACCATGAGATCATGACCTGAGCTGAAGTCGGATGCTTAACCAACTGGGCCACCCAGGTGCCCCTGAAAGTTATTTAAATGGTAACCCAAAACAGAAGTACCCAAGCAATGGGGACACACAGGTTGCGGACAGGTCTTTAGTTGTTGATGTGTGTCAGCAAGTAACAATGGCCTTAAAACACCGAATTGTAATTGTGGGCAAATATCCAGTTCACCCCACACCAGGGTCCACACGACACAGCATTCCAGAAGATGGTGGGGCAGCCAAGTCTCCCTATCACGTGTCATGCTGGCAGAGAAAATCAAATAACTAAACTCAGGGATTACCGCCACTCACTGGGGATGGGCCAAGATTGGAACATTCCAGATCAACCATCTCCTCTTGGATAAAATCAATACATTACATATATAATGAACATAAGAAATTTTTATCTGGGATGAATATACCCATCTATGACCTCTGGGGCGGTGGGATTGTGAAAAGACTTTTATTTTCTTTGTATCAGTTGAATTTTTTATTTTATTTTTTATTTTAGACGGTGGGGGAGGGGGAGGGCAGGGGAAAGGGGGCAGAGGGAGAGAAAGAGGGACTCTCCAGCAGGCTCCATGCTCAGTGCAGAGATCACATGGGATCATGACCTGAGCTGAAATCAAGAGTTAGGCCCTCAACAGACTGAGCCCCCCAGACATTCCGAAACAATGTTTACTGTCTGCTTTATCTCCAGCCTGTAGAAGGGTGCCTGGGATTCGTGCCGGGAGCACACACCTGTCCTGAGCAACAACCATGCTGTCACCTAAGGATGTGGCTCCCAAATGTTCGGATGCTTCCAGAGAAGCCCCAGATTCACACTTTGATACAGACTCTCCTGATCCTTAAATGCCAGCTAGTAATTCTTTCAAAAACACAGCGCAAGTCAATGGGCCGGAGGCCAGCGAGGCGTGTCTGCGGCGTGCTGGTCTGTGAACTCGGAGCCGCCAAGAAATGGGAGATCACTAAGGGTAGGATTGAAGGCAAAAGGCTGGTATGTTTCAACGGTGAAGGTCAGATGAAAAGTACACATGCAGACGCGCATTTCCTTTGGCTCCATTTCAGAGCTGCACTTGCAAACACTGCGAGGTGACTGGGTATATTTAGCCAGATGCTTTTCCCTCTCTCTCTCTCTCTCTCTGTCTCTCTCTGTCTCTCTCTCTCTCTCTCTCTCATTCAGATTGCATCTCTTAAGGCTTCTGCCTTGGCCGAAAACGAAAACCGGCATTTCCATCTCCCCCTTTCACTTAGCAGGAAAATAACTCCAAGGGGAAATTGACTGTGAAGCCGTACACTGTGCCCCCTCAAGATGGGGAGAAAAAAGAAAGAACTACAATCAAGCACTCACAGTGGAGAAAATGAAGGGCCGGCAGAGCAGGGCCCTGCTGATTCAGAGCATGTGTGCACACAGGAATGCTAATGGGGCTTAATAGCTGGTGAGGGGCAGGCCGGAAGGAATATACGTTCATTTAACAGGAGGTACCAAAGGAGAAGAGGGAACGACCCCACTTTTTGAGGGAAGGGCATGCACACATTCAGTGCCGGGGGCGGCGGGGGCGGGTAGTGGCTGGGACTGGAATGGGCTGAACTTGACTACAGACCAGTCTCCCAAACTAAGAGAAATTGATGGCTGTTTGTAGAGACATGTGTTCAAATCCTGAGCAGGACCCTGTTCTGTTGTTTCAAAAACAAATGTGTGTGTGTGTGTGTGTGTGTGTGTGTGTGTGTGTGTGTGTGTGTGTGTGTGTGTGTGTGGTATGGGAGGTGGGTGTTAAAGGCAGTAAAGTCCACACCACAATTTTGCCTACTGTAAAATCCCATTTCTACAGACTGAGTAGGAAACAAGGTCACTGCATCAGTCCATAAAAACCAGCTTCCCCCCCCTCTCCCCGGAGGACAAAATTTCCAATTTACTTTCAGACTTTTGTAGTCAGGATGCAAAATGAAGCGACCCTTTGCTCTTTACCTGTCCTTCTTTAATGAGCAAAGAAGGAAATACAAACAGGCAAACACTACCACGAGAATGTTTCCTGGACAATATTCCCACTGCTTTTAAAAGTGCTTTGCATTTCTTAAAGGTGGGTTTGTGGTACAGGAGCAACATACAAAAGCAAGGTTTTGGGGGCGCCTGGGTGGCTCAGCTGGTTAAGCATCCAACTTTGGCTCAGAGCATGATCTCACGGTTCGTGGGTTCGAGCCCTGCATCAGGTTCTATGCTGACAGCTCAGAGCCTGGAGCCTGTTTCCAATCCTGTGTCTCCCTCTCTCTCTGCCCCTCCCCTGCTCATGCTCTGTCCCTCTTTCATACACACAGATAAACCAACATTTAAAATTTTTTTTTTTAAAAAGCAAGATTTTGTTCTTTTAGAGAGGCTACTGAATCTGCAGGCTGGGCCCACAGTGGAATGAAGGCCTGGTGGATGGTGCCTTTGTCCGGTGGCATCCTGATAACTCTGCTTCTACATAGCCAAGACGATGATCTACCCGCTCATTTTACGCCTAAAAGCACTGCTCTCAGGATAAAGTCCACCTATCCGCACTGGCCCTTCCCCCTCCCCTCCCCCGCCCAGGCTCGTGTGCACCGCATGGTCTGCCCCACACCCCACCTTTGCTGTTCCCTCCACCTGCCATGCTGTTCCCATCAGGTTTCAACTGAACTGACACGGGATGGCTGCCTTCCTACCCTCTCTCCCACACTGTTCCACCTTGCTCTCTGTCTTCTTCACAGAACGTGACCATACCCGAAATTATTGCATTATTCATCTCCTGGTTTATTCTGTACCGTCTACCCCACCCCCACCGCAGAGCGTAAGTTGCTAAGAATAAGGTCCCTGTGCGTTTTATTTCTGTGTCTCCAGTGCCCGACACAGAGCCTGAGGGCCAGAAGTGGGTGCCCAGCCAGTGCTTGCTGCGTGGAAGCCCAGCACACACTGCTGTAGGTCCCCGGATTCCACAAGTGACATGGCAGTTTGAGGAGGGCACTGAAACGCCCCACTGTCTGACTCCTCAGCCGCTGTGTCACTGTGGACTCTGGGCTGCGGCTCTAGGGTGTTCTGGGCATTTCCATGTGTGGGCTCTGCTGGCCCAGGCAGGGGAGTGACATTCAAAATCTTTAACAGCAGGTGCATATACATGGGTGCAGACAGGCTGAGTATCAGCTCTGCCTGCCCCCGCCTCCCCTTCCTTGCCCCATACTCTCACCCGGCCTCTAGGACCCCAGCAAATGTCACTTCCTCTAGGAAGCCTTCCTGGATACCCTCTCTCCTGGGCCTGCCACACCTTGCCCCATCCTTCAGCAAGCTCTCATGGTATGGGGATTGTAGGCTGTAGCCTCTGTGGGGTCAGACAGCAGCCATTCTGACAGCTGGACACTGGGTGCCTCGCAGGCACGGTGCCCAGCATGCAGCCTGCGTGCTCACCACGGTGTGGGAAAGGGGAGGAAGAACCTGCCGTCACAAAGTGCCCCCAGAGCCGCTCCCGCACAAGCCGAGGCCAGGCCTACCTGTGGACGGTCCCCAGAAGCGTCCTTGGCCTTGATGGTCTCATCCCCACACGGCTCAAAATCTTCAGAGTAGTCCAGGGGCGGCTCAATGTGCAGCCGTGGGCCAGCTTCTGTCCTGATCTGCACAGATTTCTGTATGGAAAAAAGCCAGACTGTTTCAGGGGTGCCGGGAGGTACACCTTGGTTCCGCGGAGAGGTGAGTGCGTTAGCAGCTGACCGCGAGGCAGTAAGTCTGTGAAGGCCACGCCACCTCCGCTCAGAAGTCCTTACTGGAGGGGTGCCTGGGGGCCTCAGTCAGTTAAGCGACAAACTTCAGCTCAGGTCATGATCTCACGGTTCATGAGTTCGAGCTCCACATCAGGATCTATACTGTCAGCACAGAGCCCCCTCGGATCCTCCATTCCCCTCTCTCTCTGCCCCTCCCCTGCTGAGGCACATGCACTCTCTCTCTCAAAAGTAAATAAACATTCTTTTTTATTTTTTAATTTTTTTAATTTTTAATTTTTTTTATTTTATTTATTTCTAGGAGAGAGAGAGAGACAGCGTGAGCAGGGGAGGGTCAGAGAGAGAGGGAGTCACAGACTGAAACAGGCTCCAGGCTCTGAGCTGGCAGTCAGCACAGAGCCCGACGCGGGGCTCGAACCCACGAACCGCGAGATCATGACCTAAGCGAAAGTCGGACGCTTAACCGACTAAGCCACCCAGGCGCCCCAAACATTCTTTTTTAAAAAAGTCTTGACTGGTTCCTACTGCACAAAGGGTGTTCAGTAGAATTTTTGACCAACTTTTTAGGTTGAAATACTTTCTTAGTAGAATTTTAGTGGGTGTTAAACTTCCCCAAATTGGCTTTGTGATCAACTAAGCTTAGGAGACCCTGGGTTTTCCTTGGGGCTTCTCAGGGCTGGGCCAGGGTGGCACAAGGGAGGCACCCTTTAAGAAGGGGCTCCTTCTTGGGTGGCCCAGTGTGTGCACGAATCCAAGAGTGAAGGCCTCCTTAAACTTCCTGCTCTGGGCCCCACTTGAGTGAGGCCTGGCTACTAAAAGAAGGAACAGGTACGCTGAGCCATGTGTACTGGGTTTATTACCTGCTGAGGGACACAGATTTATTTTATTTTATTTTTTTAAGTTTTTTTTAGAGAGAGAGAGAGGGGGGGGTAGGGGAGGGGCAGAGAGAGAGAGAGGGAGAGAGAGAAACCCAAGCAGGTTCCACGCTGTCAGCACAGAGCCTGACATGGGGCTCGAATTCACGAACTATGAGATCACGACCTGAGCTGAAACCACCAGTCGGACGCTCAACCAGCTGAGCCACCCAGGTGCCCCAGGGACAGTGATTCAGACCATGCAGTTCCCCTCACGCTTGGGTAAGAACGCTCCACCCCCTGTAAGAATTCGGCCCCCCACCAGCCTGGTGGACGCAGCTATTACCCTGATGATGAAGGACGTGATGCCGGAGCCAGGACGTGATGCTGGAGCCTTATGGGCCTGCGCGACTCTCACTGGTTGGGACCGAACACCTTTCTCATTCACAGTCACCCCACCCTGCCCCCGCCCACCCCCAGGGGGATGTGCACACCATATGCCGCCGCACTTAATGCACTGAATGCAGACTCAGCGCCCCTCCAAGTGCGTCTACATTGCTCCTTCGGTTGTCATAGTGGCCCCAGGGGGAACTGAGGCCCAAGGCCACAAGCCCTTTCCTGAAGGTCACACAGTGAGGAAGCCGCAGGGCCTAGATCTGAACCCCAGCAGTATAGCTCCAAGCCAGGGATGGCTCAATGCTTCGTGTACAGAGTAAGTATTTTCGGTCCTGCCAGCCATATGGTTTCTGTCAACTGTACTCAGCTGTCCCCTTGTAGCTGGAAAGTAGCCACAGAGAATGCCTGAATGAATGGGCATGGCTGTGTCCCCAAAACACTTTATTTATAAGAACAGGCTGGGGCCAGATTTAGCCCAAGAGCTGTAGTTGGTTGCTGAGGGACCCTAGTCCTAAACCACCACGCTGTACTGCCCCCCAAGAGGTGCACGAAGAATAAATGGGCCCAGCCTAGGCTACAGGATGGAAGGACGCGAAGGAGCTTCCTGAGAATATCTAACACTCAGAAAAGCAGGCAGAGGCTTGGCTATAGATCACTCGAGAAAAAGATCTTGGAAAGAAAGATTAAAAAAAGAGAGAGAAAGAGAGAGAGGCTGATAAAGGCAGGTAGGGAGCCCCGGCTGGGGAACAGGGAGGAGGCAGAGGTGCCGAAGGGAGGTGCTTGGGGACACTTTTCCTCCCATAGGCGACCCTGTCACTTGGCAATACCCCCCAGCCTCTGACACCAAGCGTGAGCTCGCTGCCTCCCAGGCTGTGTGAACTCGCTCTCAGACCATTTCTTAGCATCCGCTGCAGGGTCTCTGGAGGGGAAGAAGGCTTCGGGGCCAGGAGACACCTTGGAGCTTCCTTGCCTGGGGCCAGGATGAACCTGAAAGGGGTTTGAAGTTCATCTCCAAGATCTATCTCTATGATAGATGATGGGGGAGGGTGGGCTCCTCCCCCCTCCTCAGGAACCATTCAATAACACCCAGATGCTGAAATGGAGCTGGAGAGTGAGAGAGGCAGAGACAGAAGGGGTGGGGGGGGGGAGAGAGAGAGAGGGAGAAGAGGAGGGAGAAGAGGAAGGGGCTGGGAGGGAGGAGCCCTGGGCATTGGGCACAGCCTGGCCCCTCCACAGGTTTCTGTTCCTTCATCTAGAAGGGGAGGACCCAGGCCCTATAGGAGCCTACTCTCATGTAAGGTCTGTGCACCAGCAGCATCGGCTTCCCCTGGCAGTTTGTGAGAAATGCGGGATTTCAAGCCCCATCTCAGAGTTACCAGTCAGAATCTGCATTTTCACAAGGGCCCAGGTGACTCACACACACACACGCAAGTCTGAGTAGCGCGAGGTCTGTGAAGTTTTGCACAGGTGCTGCTGTTTGTGCCCACCCTGCATGTGCCCCCCTGTCTGCTGGCAAAAGCACCCTGATTTTCTTTTGGGAAATCCTCCCCCTCCCCACCCCCTAATCCAAGTGTTCATGGGGGACTGAGTCCATGGGGGGTGGGGGCTGGAGCATAGGACAGGTCCGGGCAACCTGAGCATTAGACCCTGCTGGCCTAGAGTGACCAGGTGACTCGTTCAGGGGAGCCAGAGAGATGCACTAGTGGGGCGACAGAATGTAAGGTGGAGGCTGGCCGTGGCCACCTTGGTACCACACAGAGCAGCACAAGGAAAAGCAGAGTTGAGAGATGGAGACCGAGCCTTGCTACGTTGTCTGAGCTCCTGGATCCAGCCATACCTGAACTGGCTTTCCCACTAGTAAGTAAGAGAGCTGGCATTAATGCGGTTCTGCTGGTCTGATCTAAGTTATAACTAGGAGGAAGAGCTCCAGCATTCAAGGACGAGTGCCCAGGTATGTCTCTGTCCTCTGTAGCTTTCCCATCCCCCATTCTCCCAGAAGCGCCCCTCTCCCTTCCCAGGAGTTTGCCACAACTGCTCGCCCTGCCAAAAGGTTGGGGGATGGGTTTGCAGTAGGCATTAAGGCACTTCACCAGCAAGCCCTTACTGAATGCTGACTGCATGCAAGGTTCTGGAAGCACATCGAAATAGAAAAAAAATGTAACGACCAATGCCCCGGCCTCAAGGAGTTCACACAGACCGTGCAACAGAAGAACATGCTTATGAAGCAACACGTAACACAATTAATGTGGTCCAGAAAGAGTCTGAAGTGCCGAGTGGGTGCCCGAGAGGGGAATAAATAGTCCTCCATCTGGCCTACTCTCCCACCCCAGCCCGAGGGAAGTGCCTCTGCCGCCACTGGAGAGGATGGGGAGCCGCCTCTCCCACATGAGGACACCCACCTCCCACTAAGCGCAGGAGGCTAGAGGGTTCCAACCCAGCCCCCAGGCGGTGCCCGTGCCCTGCCTCCCGCCTCCACGTGCTGGCGAGGAAGACGCCCAGATGCCTGGCTGGCTCTCTGGCACATTGCTTTACCTGGAGTGGGTGTTTGTAAGTGGCGGCTTTCTCCTGCCTCCTTGCAGCACCCAGACCTGGGTGGACCCTTGTGGTATCAACCACGTGCCAGGATGAGGCGTTAAAGCCCTGACAGCCATGTTCTGGTTTGCCAGCCCAAGGCCAGATTTTCGTCCTTGGCCACACTCAGCCCAAGGCCGTGCTCAGAGTTATCTGTGTGTATCTGCCACCCCTGTGGCAAAGCATTCTAAGAGATGCGTGCGCAAGCTACTGTCATTAGAAAGATCAAGGCTGGGGGTTGCCCTGTGTGGTTGTTCAGGTTGCGTAGTGTGCAAATGGCTCCCTCTAGAGGTATGAGAGCTCTAAAGATACTGACAGGCAGGTTTGGGGTGGGGAGAAAATCTACCCCATTTGACATGTCCTTCCCGGATTTTCCTGATCGCTTACAAATAATGGCTCTCGACACTTTGACAGCCTGTGTCGCGCAAGGTCGCTGTAAACGCCTCTGCTTTATGGGTTGTTTCATTTATTGTCCGCGCTGCAGGGGCTTTCAGAACTCAGAAACAGGAGAGCAAAGGAAAGGGCTTCATATTGTGACTTGTGAGCTTTCCTGGAGGTGCTGAAGCTGCCGAGCCCACAACAGGAAACCGGATACGACGGCAGAGTGAGAGCAAAGCCTTTGCTTTAAATGGCAATGAACTTGCTTTCCGGGCCTTTAAGGAAAGCCCACCCCCACAGTAAATTGCTGAAAGGCCAATCCCTTCACTACCAATTTAATGCTAAGAGCCCATGACGTTCATCAAATCTGACAGCGTTTTGGTAAACGACGGCTCTGTTGATTAGGCCGCTGTCCACCCAAGTATTACAAGGCTGAGGAAGCCATAAATCTTAATCCACTGATAGCAGGAGAAAGATCTGAGGCTGGGAAGCGGTGGGGGAATAAAGAGCAGTGCCAGCCAGAGCCCATTGATCACCTCTAGCCGGGTGCGGGGTGCAGGTGGCGGCTCGGACGCCTGCCCGGTGTGGCTGTCCGCCTCCCAGAACTGGGGAGTCCCCGGGCGGGCTTTACAGGTGCGCTGGGCCAGGCTCAGGGCCAGCGTCTGGCTGACGCGGTGCCCCTCTGGTACAGGGATCCCTGGGCCCATGCGCCTGGGGCAGCCCCTCCCATCGGGGCATCTTGACCCCAAGGGCTTCCCAGTTGCGGGGCAAGACCCTAAGGAAGGGAGTCTATGGAAAGACGCAAGGGCCTGGTCCCTGGGAAGTGGGTGTGTGAGTGGCTGGCTGCAAACTGAAGAGGGCGGGGTGGGGGGGCACAGGGAGGAGGCAGAGCTGGCCAGGGGCAGGGGGAGGCTGTGACCACTGTGTCCCCTGCTGACTCGGCTGTGTGCCCTTCATCCCTCCTGCTGGGCACAGCCCTACGGGAGGAACCCCAGGATGGGGACGGGGCTGTGGTGCCTCTCCTGGTGGGGTGGCTTTTGAGGACAGGCCACCCCTGGCCACCAGGGGCTTTTGCTCCCCTCACCGCTGCCCACCTCTGGCTGCCTGCAAGGACCATGGAGCCCACCCACAGAGGGGAGGGAAAGACTGCCTTCCTCTATCCTACACACCCGAAAATCCAGCTCCGTGTACTTTCTACCACAGGGAAACTTGCTACTTAACTCCACTTCCTGGGGCCAAAGGAAACCCAATCAGTGCCTCCTCCTCCTGGCGCAGTCAGCACTTTGGGGCTATTTGCTGTCCTGGACAAGAAGCTAGGGGACCCAGGCTCTTGCTCGGGGAACAGTTCTGGGCCGGGCAGGCTTTGTGTCATCCCACCTGGCCCCACCTCTGCTCACACCGTCCCAGGAGCAAGAGTGGGCACCCGGCCCAGGCTGACCAGCTGAAGCATCGTCCTGGGCAATTTCAACAAAGACTGGCACAGAGAAGACACAACGGGACGGGCCAAGGAGGCTGAGGTGACCAGGGGACTTGGGGCTACGGACAGTGTGAGGCAGAGGCTAGGGGACAACGAGCCGAAGGCTGGAGGGACAAGGGCTGTGTGAGGCTTGCAGGGAGGGGGCCCTGCTTCAAAGCCTCCTACCTGCTCCTCCCACAGCCACATGGCCCCGTGAGCATCCTTGGACATGCAGCAGCCAGGGGTCTTTCCAAAGTGTACCCTAGAGTGAAGCCCTGAGGCCCCCAGGCAGAGCCGCCCTCAGCTTGGGTCCCCCATCGACTACAGCCACGGTCATGACCACTTACTGCCTGCTTCCCCCATGCCGGGCACCCTTGACACCCTCCGCAGACACCGGCTCACTGGGTCCTCCTTAACCACCGCACCAGGCAGGTGCCATTATTAACCCCGCTTGCAGATGAGGAGACAGACAAGCTGAGCTGCTTGTTCTGGGCCGCGCCGGTAGGCAGTGGTGGAGCCAAGGCTTCACGTACGGCCGCCAGGCTCCTGAGTCCTTGCTCTCAGACATCTCCTTGGATTCGTCTGTCCCCTGCCACCAGCTGCTCCCACCCGAAGCAGCAAACAGCCCCTGCTGATGACCCCTGTCACACACACCGCATACGCACTCCTGCCGGGCAGCCCGGGAGGTTCGAATGCAAAGCTCAGAGACGTCACATCATCAGCTCCGGGGCACACAGCCAGGAAGCAGTTTGACTGCAAAGCCAGGGGACACAGGCTCAAGCGCCCCCGTGAGCAGCCGGAAGTGGAACGGCAGGAAGCCACCCTGTGTGAGAGGAGCAGTGACCACAGCACAAGGCCAAACTGCAGCTGCTGCTCGGCCTCAGCTCTGGGCAGCTAAAGGGAGTGGTGGGGACTAACAGAAGCACTTTGCGAGGCCTTACGGCGTGTTGGGGGGTGGGGGGCACGGCTACCCTGCTCTGCTAATGGCTGCCTCGCGGGGAGGGGAGGCCGGCGTGAGGGCCAGATCTTTCCATTTTTCCAGGGAAGTAGGAATTGAGCTTTCTAAAACTATAGAAGGACTTTCTGAATTTAAATGTTAGCAAGTGACTAAGTCTTTTTTAAACTGTGTGAGTCCAAAAGACACTCCCCGGGGGACAAGTTCAGCCCACAGGCCTCACACTGCGCTGCGTGCTCCCAAGTCCAGCAGGTCACATGCTTGGGACAGTCACCACATCTTCCTTGTGGGCTGAGTGGTACCCGGTCTTCACAGCGTGGGGGCTCCTGGGGCAGGACCAGAGCCTTATTGGATTTTTTTGTTTCTAGCCCCAGAGCCCCACACAGTGCCTGGTCCGTGGTGATACATCCTTTTAAATGAAAGGATGATCTGTGTCGGGACTTGGCTTCTACCCCCTTCACGACTTCCACACGTGGTCTGGTTTGTCCCTCTCAGAGCATGGCGTGTGGGTGGAGCAGGTTCATGCGGTAGTCGGGGGGGGGGGGGCGCTGGCCCCCAGGACCCATTCCCTTTACATTCAGGACAGGCCAGAAAGCAAGTCCGTGTTCCCCAGATGCCCTTTCCATGGGAGGGAGTGGGAGGGTGGCTGCATGAGCACTGGGTGCAGCCAATCCGACAGCCTCAGGTGAGGCAGGGAAAGCGGAAGTGAGGTGGAAAGAGGGGGACACGTGCCGACTGATTCTGTGCTAAGCTCAGGCGCTGAGGTGAGGGGGTTCACGCGCCCCACCCTGGCCAGACAGGCTGCGCTGCTCTAGCAGGCATGGCATCATCCAAGCCGTCAGTACGGCAGGAGCCACCCAGTTCCCGGACAGCTCAGGCGACCCAGCCCTGATGCGGACCCCCCACCCGCTGCACTGGGTCCCCTGAGCACCTCCTGCAGCACAGAGACCCGTGAGCACCTGCTGCCCTGCGTCGCATCCATCTCTGATTAAAGCAGCCTGAGTGGTCTGCACTGCTAGGTGCTGGCTGACCCCTGACTGATACGGTACAGAAGGACAATTACGGCCTTCCTGGCGTCAGGAAGCTAGGAAATTAGCCATGATTAGGCCCTGTGAAGTGTGGGACCACAGGGAGAGGCTGGGGAGAGATGCTAATTAATCTTAGGGCCAAGTCTTTGAGATTGCACAGTCTCTGGAGCCGGCCATTAAGTCACAGTCTAAGATGCAAATGTGACTCCGGATAATAGAAGGCACTCAAAACAGCCAGGAGGAGGGTCTGAAGTGGGAAGCAGAGCCGGGCCTCCTTAATGAGAAATTAACATTCATTGCCGGGGACGCAGGGGGGGCCTCCGGGCTGGGTGCCCTAGCACCTGCAGGAACACGCTTCTACATTGAATCAGAAACCCACAAAAGCAGGGAGGACCAATGGGCATATGGGTCACGGGCCCAGGGTTCAAACAGCCTCCCTTAGTGGCTGTGTGACCCTGAGCAAGTTACTGTACCTCTCTGGGCCTCAGTTACACCAGTAGCATGATGAGAATAGTTACACAGCTGTAGGACGGGCCAGCAAAGGATATGGAAGTATTTGCTACAGACCCACACATACAGCCCGGTGCAGAAGTCTCTAAGGGCAGTACCTCCCCATCTGGGTGAACATGGGATTGGAAAGGATTATATACTGTTGCCTAAGCTGCACCTCAGACCCGGTGAGTCAGAACCCCCGGGGGTGGGGCCCCCTGGGTGGTGTGAAAGTGCAGTGGGGACTGAGGTGCCCTGATCCCAGGCAAGGCTGTGAGTAACCGCCAGATAAGGGCTCTACAGGCAAGAACACCACGCTGGGGGCAGAGGTCTGGGCTGGCGTCTTGATTCTGGCTGAACTTGGAAAGCTCACTTAGCTTTTCTGGGCGTTCATGTCCTCGGCTCCCTTGAAAGAGGAAGAACATCGGAACTTCACCCTACAGGTCTGCCGTGAGGACAAAGGAGAGGAGTCCCGTGGGAGCTTAGCCCACGCCTCGTACCTGGTTGGCACGCAAAAATGCAAGCTGCCGGCATCGGCAGCATCAGCAGCACCCCGAAGTGGCATCTCGGGTCTGGGGAGCAGGGGCTTTGTCTTATTATCCACCGCCTCCCTGGCATCAAAGACTGTGCCTGGCAGATAGTAGGTGCTCAATACAAGACTGCTGTGTACACGAGTCATCATGAAGCGGGCCGAGGGGGCACGTGACACTTCTGAGTAGGGCTAGGGTGACCCCGTCTTCCATCCGGAAGGGAGGGTCGTGCCACAGAGAGAGGGTGGGAGGGTCCCCAGCTTCCTCTACTCCCCAGGGGCCAGGATTGCATACAGAGAGGACACCAGCCTGGTGCCCAGCCAGAGCCACCAATGCCCCTGGGGACTGAATGCTCTGTCACAATACTTCTGCTCCTTCTCCTAAAGCATGAGCTCGGGACCATGCCCAGGGTCTCCTGACCTGGTGCCATCCGCGGCGCTGGACCTTTCCGGGGGCCGTCCGTGAATTGCGTCCTAAAGCTTCTTCTGCTTCTCGAAACAGGGTTCTTCGCCCATAATCTGCACCGGAGATGAGGGAAGGAGATTTGGTGACAACTCACACCCAAGGAAGATTCATGACTTACATCTAAAGCACACATCTGGGGCGCCTGGGGGGCTCTGTCACTCAAGCTGACTTCAGCCCAGGTCATGATCTCACGGTTGGTGGGTCCGAGCCCCATGTCAGGCAGCTCGGAGCCTGGAGCCTGCTTCGGATTCTGCGTCTCCCTCTTTCTGACCCTCCCCCACTCACACTCTGTGTCTCTCTCTCAAAAATAAAGGCACATTAAAAAAAATTTTTTTTAATAAAAATAAAAATAAAACACACATCTGTGTGCCCAAACTCCCGTATGTAGAGTGGGTCGCAAAGTCCCGTTGTAGCCGCAGGGTGCTAGGAAACAAGCCAAATGCTCTGTGAAAAGGGAAAGGGCGGAAAGTCACAGCTGAATCATGCATATCTGTATTCAAGAGGAACAATCTCCGACACACGGAAGCGGGGTACACATGGTGGGCACAACAGGCCAGCATTTGTGTAAAAGAGGAGGGGGGCATATTTGTTGACTGAGTCAAGGAACTACTGCTGGTGGCCCGAGTAGAAAGACTCCTGGTATCTACACTCCCTGAAACCTGGCCCAGGAGAGGCCTGCACCTGCCAGCAGGCTGGCCAGCCTCCCCCTCTGTGAAAGCCAGAAGAATCATTCCATTTCCCTTGTTGCCCTGGGGCTAGGGAGCTCATTCTAAACTCTAAGCTGAACTCTAGTGGCTCTCCTAGGGGAAGGTTTTGGGACATCATTTTCTCCTTGTATCTCCTCGTTCTTTTGACTTTTACTGTCTATTAATGGCTTGGGATAGCTACCATACCTGTAAGACGATGAATTAGAACCATAGAAATCAAGATTACTGTGTGATGGACATTTTACATTTCTTTAAAAAAATTTTTTTAAATGTTTATTCCTTTTTGAGACACAGAGAGAGAGAGAGAGAGAGAGCATGAGTGGGGGAGGGTCAGGGAGAGAGGGAGACAGAATCTGAAGCAGGCTCCAGGCTCTGAGCTGTCAGCACGGAGCCCAATGCTGGGCTTGAACCCACGGATACAAGATCATAACCTGAGCCAAAGTCTGATGCTCAACTGATTAAGCCACCCAGGTGCCCTGACATTTTACATTTCTTATGTCGGTTAGTCTTCCTGGCAAGCCTGCAAGGTGGGTGTAATTATTCCCATTTTATAGAAGAGGAAACGGGGTCAGAGAGGACCCAACTGCCAGGGGTCTCAAAGCTGGAGAGTGGCAGAACAGAGTTCAAATCCAGCCCTGCCTCATTCCAAGTGCTCTTCCTCAGTAGCACACTGGCTTCTCAGACAAAGCTGCCTGACGTGAAGGGCACTCCGGCCCCAGGGATGGGCACCCTCCTTAGTCCCATTTGAAAGACGAGGGAACAAAGGCACAGAGAGACAAAGTAACATGGCCAAATTGGGACCCGATCCCATGTGCTCTGCCATTTCATGCATTTTACCGCCAGGTCATGTTTGGTGCCTGTGCTGGGCCGGCCCCTCGGTGGGTCGCCTGTATTGCCCCCATCAGCTTTCGGGACGGGACGCACAAAATCTGTGTAAAGTACATGGAGCATGGATTAACTAGATTCATAAATGAACAGTGGAATCAAATACCACAGAGCAGGGGAGGGACTGACGTTAAGACAGATCCAGTGCAAATCGGGGATAATTTCAATTATCCTAGACACTTCCTTCAATTACTGGCACTGTGGAACATAAAAGCCAGGAATTTACTGCTCTGGCCACCTTTGCCCTGGGGTCATGGAGGCCAAGAGGACTTGCTGAAAGGAATAAAAAAGGATTTCTCTCTCTTTCTCCCTCCCCTCTCTCTTTCTGGCCAAGTGGGCATGGTTAGTCTGTACAGCTTAACTAGTCATTTGCTGGGAAGCTTATGTGCATCGGATGTGACACCACGTTCTGTGCTCACCGTGCGTGCCCTCGGCGTGTGAGGCACTCCTGGCGAAGTCGCAGTGGACAGCTTTCCGGGGCGACGTCTTCACCTCAGAATTGGCCCCGTTGACGTAGACGGAGAAGCCTTGCTCCAGGTGCTCCAGCCTCAGCTGCGTGGGGTCCTTGGTTTTCAAATGCTTTAGTATCCTGGAAGAGAACCGATCCCTTGCTCCTCGTTCTGGAAGCCTGGGCCGCCCCCCCGCCCCCGATGCCGGGAGAGAACTACCGCCCTGGCAGGCAAAGTGTCTGTAATCAGAGGCTGGGAGGCCAGTGCCCAGCTCTTCCTCCACAAACCCCCTGGAAGGGGGCCTTTACGCACACGGAGGAGCAGTAAGTGGGACCCAGTCTCGGGCCCCGCAGGGCTGTTTCTGCTTTTGTGCTGAGGCTCGAGCGCACGCCAGCGACCACGAAGGCACACGTTGGCCTCGCCCCACGGCGGCTGGGACAGAAGGCAGGCATGTGTGGGCACTGCCTCCCCGCAGCCCGGCTTCCTGGGATGGCCACGGCCTTGTGCGTCCCCATGGCACCTTCTCCAGCGCATCACAACACACACCGGGCCTCAGGTCGTAAGCCTTTGCAAGAGATTTCCTAGAACGTCTACAAAGCAGGAAACATCCCGCGTCAGACCAGGCAGACTGACATTTTTGCTCCAGTTAATAATGTGTTCTCAAAAGCTCACCCCTGATATCGCCCATGTCATTTTATATTCCGATGCAGCGTAAGAATACATCAGTGTAGGCTCTAGTTCAAGATCAATGATAGGACTGTCTCCACCTCTGGCTAAAAGGGTCTTGGGCATGAACGCGGCCGGCCCTCTAGTTCATTTTCTCGAAAGCCTTGGTTCTTTCCCAACTCTGCTTTATATATACAGCGTGCGGCGACCTTATCAGCCCCCCCAGAGCCACTGCTGGCGCCCGCCAAATCCTTCGGTGCCTTCAGAAACACCCCCGCGCACCCCCGCATCAACCAAATTTATTTCCGCACAGGAAGAAATACACTCGACCCACATGGCAACAAGCGTGCATCCTCTTTGTGACTAAATCAGTTCCTATGAAACTAGCAAAGTGTAAATGTTTTTAAAATACAGACATAGTGATCACCTCAAGGGTGTGTACTAGGTTCCAAGGTCTGCTGTCAACGCAGTGCGTGTAAGGCGGTGGCTTCTCGTCATCGGTGGCAGTTTTGCTCTGTAAAGTCACCGCAAACGCTGAGTTAGTGCCTGCTGAGTTCCTGGGGCGAAACACAGGATTTGCTTCCTGTGAGCCTCCGTCACAACATTTTCATCAACTGATCAGTGCACAACCTAGCTGTATGTGAGTTTCGGTTTAAAGGCACCTTATTTAATACACACTTGCTGAGCTGACATTGAACTCACAGCCAGCAGCAGGGTTCTAACTCTGGCCTGACGGAAGCCTATCCAACACGTGTGTTTTCTCCTTAAGAGATACCACAGCCTCCATGCACTTAGGCACACGCCATGGCACTTTAGAGACATGCCTGGGGGCCAGTTTAAACAGCAAAATCACCACCAACCAGCATGAAAATGTGGAAAATGTGCCACCGAGTATACTGCGAAAAAGATGCTTTGTTTTGGGGGGAAAGAGCTGGAACCAGAAGGGGGACATTCCCGTGATCGACCTCAGCTGGGAAAGTGTGTGTTGGGCAACCAAAATGTTTTGCCACTCTGCATGTACCTTTGAATGGCCACAGAAGCACTATAAACATTGACTTTGGGGTTACAAATAAATTTCAGTGAGTAGGTGAATTTGTATTTAGGGAACGCGTGAATGATAAGGATTGACTGTATTAAGGTATTAATCTTCCCCCAACAACCCTAATTATTTTTATTATCCCCATGTAATTAAATAACAAAAGTGAGGCACAGAGAAGTTAGGTAATTTGCGCAAGGTCACACAGCTGGTATGGAGCAGGGCTGGGACAGAAACTTAAGCAATCTGGCTCGGGTCTTCACCACACCAAAGACAACCTCTGAAGCTGGCAAGATGCGCTGAGACTGGCAAATTTAGACATTGCTGGTAACTCAAAGAACCTTCTCGGAAAGTAATATGAAAATAGAGAAAATGCCAGATGCTTGGTCTTTCCCCAGGAAGCCCATTTCGGTAAGTCATTCTTTTTTATTTTTTTTTTCCTAACTTTTATTTATTTTTGAGAGAGAGAGTACGCATATGTGCGTGAGCAGGGTAGAGGCAGAGAGAGAAGGGAACAGAGGGTCTAAAGCGGCTCTGAGCCCGATGCAGGGCTCAAACCCACAAACCGTGAGACGGCGACATGAGCCAAAGCCAGACACTTACCCGACTGTACCACCCGGGCGCCCCCAAATCATTCTTGAACAGCAACAACGGTCAGCAGCGTTTGGTCATCACAAAACTCTGAAAGCAACCCAAATGTCCGACGCCCGGGGAAGCAGAACGTGAGATCTCACACAGCTGAGGTCATCACAGAGAGTGTGTCCAAACTCAAGAAACAGCTTATGATCAGGGGGATGGGGGGTGGGGGGGCGAGAGAAAGGCAGACTAAAAACGGTACGTGTGTGGTCAAGTGCAGAGCTGGAAAGAAATTTGTGTTTGTGGACCCAGAGTGGAAGATGATAAATGTGAAAATCCAATTCGTTGTTGAGGTAAGGTGGTGCATTATGGGTGATTTCTCCATTTGCGTTTTACATGTTTCTTTAGCTGTTGACACATCCGTCTTTTCAACGATCCTGGCAGGAACATTTATTACTGACTACTTCTCTCCTGCCAGCCGTGGAGGCCTGGGATTTGATTGCTGAGCAGGAAACAGCTCAAAACAAGGAAAACAGAAGTAACTAGGAGATGCTCTCCAAACACAGCAATAGCTGCACTCTCCGGAGCAAACAATTGGAGGATTCAGTGGGCCCCCGGCAGTCCCCAGGGAGAGAGAGCAGGGAGCCTGAGCCCTGGGAGGCCCGGGGAGCGGAAAATCTGAGCACCGGGCCGCAGAGCACCTGCCTCAAACTCCCTCCAGAGACGGCCCGGTCTCCTGATGCTCCCCTGGCGCTTCCAGATGCCTCCCATCACCCAGGATCAGGGACTGGCCCTCAGTGTGCGCTCCTGTATTTAAGCAGAACAATTTATGAAAATGTGGATTTATGAAACTGATATGTGGGGAGATAATTATTGAGACTGTGAAAGGGACGCCCTGCCTCCTGCGGCTGAGGCATCCGTCTGTGATATTCACCTGGCCTCAAAGAAATGTGGTGGTGTTTTTTTCTTTTTTAATTGATAAGCTGCTTTGCATAAAAAGCTGCCCTCGGTGTCCAGGATTGAGAAAACTCGGGTTCAGTCCCTGCTGCTGCCCCCTCACGCTCTGTTCCCTTATGGGCTTTGCTGGCCTCCCCGCGGCAGGTGGCTCGCGGCCTTGCACTACAGGATCCTGTCTGTGCGTCTGTTTATTCTCCTTTCTGATGGCCGGAACCTACCCCTGGGCCCGGGGTCCGTGCTGAGCGGGGTGCTCTCGATACCTATTTCTGGAGCAGGAGGCTTCCGCATCTGGAAGACGTGAACGTGCACCCTAACAGCTGCTGTGGACGCTGTGCTCATCACGGGAGCCCTTCCCATCTCATCCTGGAGCGAGCTGTGGGGCCGCCCTGAGGAAGCAGGGCACCCCGAGTTAGTACTGGGTATCAGCGGGGGGTGTGATGGGGGACATGAGTCAGGGCACAAGCAGGAGGCCAGCTGGCAAGAGGGTTCAGACAAACTCAAGGGGCAGCCACCCGGGTGTGACCATGTCTGGGTTAATGGCTGACCCACCTTGGCCTCAGAGCACTGTGGCCGCTGTGTGACCCAGCTAGCCCCGCGGGCCCTCGGATCTCAGTCACCCCAGGGGACAACCTGGGTCGGGCATTCAAGGATTACCTGGATGTCCGCTCAGGGAGAAGGTGTGTTTAACATTCAAATGACACCTGGGTGCGTAATCCTTCACGGGCCCTGGGATTTAAGTCCTACCATTGGCCTGTTTTGTAGATGAACTTGCCCAAGGTCACAGAGCCCAGGCAGCAGCCAAGATTTAAATTCTGGTCCACAAGGCTCCGGAGCCCGTCTGCCGGCCGCACCACTGTGCTGTTTCTTGTCTCCTCACCAGATTATCACACCATGGGATCTCTGAGCTAGCAGAGCAGTGGCTCCCAGCTAGGGGCTTCCTGGAGGTGGTGGCGCTTGAGTCTAGCCTTGAAGGATGGAGAGGCGAAGGGCAATGGTGCAGAGAGCCTGATGTTCTTCCCAGAACCTGGGGGCCTGCAGGCTTGGGTATTTGCTCTTTAGGATGTCAGCATCTTGTGTCCACGTGGGTGGAAGTGGCAGACTGTGGGGGAGGATGTTCCGTCCCGGGGAGGCTCTCTGGGTTCCTTAGTTCCTGGGCTTGTGTGACCTGGGGCGAGGCCCACCACCTCTGGGGTCTGCTTCTTATCTGTAAGATGAGCCTCAGAGCACCTACACCTCTTTGGACTGTCATGAGGATGGATGGGGGTACCGGTCAGGGGCTCCAGCTCAGAGACTGGCCTATGCCAAGTCCCCCCAGATACTGGCTCTCCCCTTCCCTCTCTCTCTCTTTTTTTAAAAAAAATTTTTAACGTTTATTCATTTTTGAGAGACAGAGAGAGACAGAGTATGAGCAGGGAAGGAGCAGAGGGAGAGGGAGACACAAAATCTAAAGCAGGCTCCAGGCTCTAAGCTGTCAGCACAGAGCCCGATGTGGGGCTCGAACCCACGAACTGCGAGATCATGACCTGAGCCAAAGTTAGACGCTTAACCAACTGAGCCACCCAAGTGCCCCTCCCCTTCCTTCTCTCTACCTGAATCTCTTTTCAGGGCAGAGAGTCACTTCTCTCATGGGCATGTTTTCCTTCCAAAAGAAATAATATCAATGTTGGACTCCTGAACCTGGCCCAGCCTCCACCGTCTAGAGGTGTGTGTCATGGTCCCTCTCGGCCATCAGCCCTCCAGCCCTTGCTCTGGCAATGAGTCTGTCAGGCGCGATGACATCTTTCATGAAGGTGAGTGACCAGAATCACTAAGCATCCTCCGGGAAGGTTTGTGCAGGGGTGATCCGGGGCTGTCACATCTCCCCCACCCCTCCCCCGGTCCTCTCCTGGAGCACATGACCATTTTCTGCTTCCTCTGGTGCAGTTATAAATAGGTGGCCTTGGGCTCCCTGCTCCCACCAGGGAGGTCCTCAAGGGCAAGGGCTGTGGGGCAACCACCTGTTCGTTCTGCCTCGCCAGCAATGCTCCCCTGTCTTCCAAAGCCAGCCCCTCAGAGCCCCGCTGGGAACTGCTCCACTCCTTCTCTTACTCTGTGTGCCGTGGGCGATACGCATTCCACCACCCAGCTTAAGGACGTAGCCAAGGCATGGCCAGTGAGACCATGCCACCTTGCCAGGCAAAGGGGGTGACTGGCTCGGGGCTGGGGACGAAGCCCTCCTCTGCGCCCTGGCCGGAACTGTCAGGAAGGAAGTGCTCTCTCCTCGCAGCAGGATGTAAGCACCACCTCCAGGGGCTCCCTTGGTAAAGGAAGTACAGACCCGAGATGACTCGAACACGAGCTGAGTGCCTGGATACAGCTATGCCTGAAGCCAGGGTATTATCCTGGATTTCTTTAATTTCATGAGCCAGTAAGTTTCCTTAGTGTTTAAGGCCCATTTACTTTAGGCCACTAACTAGAAGTCCGTGCCTCCCTCAGCACAGTATCCTCCTTCACACTGGCGGCTGTGCTGGGCGCCAAAAAGGTGCTCAGAGGAATCCTCCCGGTTGTGCTCTGGGCTGGTCTCTCCTAGGAACTTGCTCCCATGATCGCACACCCCTTTCTCAGGTCACAGCAACCCCGTAAGCAGTCTGGGTTTGCATCTCCCGCTCTGCACACGATAGAGCCCAGAGACTGGTTTTTCCACCGGGTCATACAACCCGATTTCCAAGCAAACTGCAGTTTATTTCCACAAAACCCCTCGTCGTGAAACTGGCAGCCCCGGCAGGTCTCTCTCCTCCTGATTATTTACAACGATGTCTCACGGAGTGTAAATCAGGAAGCGCAGCCCAGCTCCACCACTTCCTGGTGGTATGACCTTGGGCAAAGTGCTTCCTTGTCTGTAAAATGGGTTCAATGGCTGTGCCCACACCTCATGGGGGGTGGGGGGGTGAGGATAAAATGAAGCGACAGGGCAAGGTGCCTGGCCTGCGGGTGGCAGCCCAGAAAAGGTGCCTGGAAAGCCACGCCCAGTGACAGCTCAGGGGGATGCCCCCTCCTCACGCCTCCATTCGTCCTACTTTCTGAGTCCCTGTCGTCAAGCCAGCTCCCTGTTGGTGACCACACATCCCCCCCGGGTTTTAAGGCAACTCCACTTGGACACGTTTCTTAATCGCCTCTGTGCTGCGACCTTGTCTCTGCGAAGCCTCCTCCATGCTATCGGCTCGCGCCTCTTGGAGCGTGCACTTATTGATCCGCAGATTAATGAGAAGCAATGTGCTCCTCAGAAACTCTGACACTGTCCTCCCAGACAGGCCTCGCGTGTGTGAGTGAACGATCACCTGCGCTTCGGTGGCACCGTCTCGTCTGCCAGAAACGGAACAAAAACACCCTGCTCCGTGGCGTTAATGATGATGAAAACCCACGTTGGGCTAACGCGCACAGGCCTCCCGCTACTGTAGTTTGGGGTCACCCCGAGGCTGGGGAGACGGCACAGAGCAGCCAGGCACGGGGGGCGCTGCTGGCCTTGCTGGCTGTGCCTGGGGCCTTGGTCTGTTCAAGGGTTCGCCACGAGGGGTCGTACCGCCTCGCTAGGGGGCATGTGGCACTTGGGTGGGTGTTGTTACAGATACTGGGGTCACAGTGGAGGTCAGCAAAGGGGCCGGTGGGCAGGAACGCTGAGCTACGACGCTAAGGACTAAACCGAACAACATGCCACCAGGGCCCTGCCCCACGAGCACCGGGAGTCCCACCAGTTGGATGAGGGCTGAACGCACAAGTTCATTCCCAGAACACAAACAGGCCACCTCAGGGCCCTGCCCACCTCACTCCCGTGTGATCTGCTTTGGGGGCCTGTAACTCTGTTGCAGTTGTTGGGGGTGGGGAGGTGGGCGTGTTTTGTTTTTCAGAGAGAGAGAGAGAAAGTGCAAACAGAGGAGGGGCAGAGGGAGAGAGAAAATCTTAGGCAGGCTTCACGCTCAGTGCAGAGCCCAACACCAAGCTCAATTCCATGAGCCTGGGATCTCGACCTGAGCCAAAAACGGGAGTCAGACGCTCAGTGGACTCAGCTACCCAGACGCCCCTGTTTGTGCTTTCATCGGAGTGCATTTTACCAACATTTTGAAACTCAGGGGATTTCACAACACAGATCCAGACTTCCAGCTTCCCCGGCAACCTTGGAGGATCCAGACCCCTGGGCCCGTGTTCCCACAAATAACTGGCCTGAACGGAGCAGCGCGGCCATGAGGATCCCAGGGGCCCTCGCTCTCCATCGAGCTGGTTCTCTCACTGCCCGGCCCGCCCCTCCCAGCATCTGAGTTCACAAACCTGACTTAATGCGAGTCCCCCAGGCCTGATGAGAAACCACGGTGAACTGAACGTGAACTTGGGCAGGCCCAGCTTAGGCACAGACTGGGCGACACCTCTTGCCAACTAGACCACACTGCTTTGCCCTCAGTCACTAAACACTGTGTCTACGGTCAAGTTTTGTCCCAGGAGATAGCCTAGCCCCCAGAGTCATACGAACTTAACTTTAAATTAGACATATCGACCAACTTCAAACACAGACATAAAACGACTCCACCTTCATCTAACGAGGCATGATTATAGCTCCGGGTTCAAGGGGCCAGTAAAGCGGGTAAGATCACAGACTGGGCTCCTTAGGCCACTGAACGCACAGGCCCCTGCCGAAGTCTAGCTTTTTGTGACAAAGCCACCTTCTCGCAGAACAGGAGCCAGGGAGGCGAGAGGTGGTGCTTCCATGGGGAGCAGTTGGCTACAGCTCCAAGATGCAATTAAATCAGTGAATGGAGGAATGGGAGCTGGCGTTGCAGATAATATCCCAAGCCCCCGAGTGGAGGGTGACTACGTGCCAGTCCTACGAGAAACAGGGCCTGCAATTCATCAATCTAAACAGGATTTTTATTCGCCTGATATTAAGGGCTGCGTCATCTTACCGGTTTCTCTGCTGGAGCAATATTAAATACTCATCGTGCTTCTCATCAAAGTCTGGCACCATGTCCTCAGTATAACCCTGAAAGGAAGAAACACAGCAGTGTGATGTCGGAATGCAGGGAGTTATTTACTGAGGCAGGAGCCCGAGAGGCAGAGGGGAGCTTGACGAAGGCCCGGCTCTCTGGGCGCGTCGCTCTGGTGACCCAGAGCCCCAGAGACCGCCTGATGGCCCGGTGGGCCTTGTGTGTGCCCAACGAACGGGCTGCAGAAAGGAGAAGGCTGAAGGCCAAGTGCCTAGCATTGACACTGCCCATTCCTCCCATGCCCTCTAAAATCAAGGGCTCGGCTAGATTTGAGCCTTACTGTTTTCTCCACACTCGTTATTTATTTATCTGCAGGATCATAATCAGATGGAACCCAGATCAGTTGTTTTAAGGAGGGAATCTCATTTTTCTCTTGTCACGGCAAAAGAAATGCATGCTTATTAAAACAACCCAGTCACTAGAGAAATATATGACAGCAAAGGCTCCTTTAAGGGCAGACACTTGGGGTTTTATGCCTCCTTTTCAGGCAACAGAACTCTGGATTTCCTTTAGAGAACCACTCGTCCCCTTTTTTCAGTTCACTGGCTTCCTGAGATGCCCTTGAAAGTTCCTTTGTTTGCCTCTTGGGTCACATGGCTTTGGCAGTGCCCTTGTCAATCAACACAGCGCTTCACTGGTCTGTGGGTGAGACAGGGCCCGAGTCAGGTGCTTGAAAGTCAGCCCTGGGACTCTGCTGATAACTCTTGGGGGAAAAGCCGCCCTCTTTCCATGGGGATGCTAGACTGATGAGATGCAGGCCCGGAACTGCCTGAGAGTGAAGTCAGTAAAGGAGACAGCAGACGGGAGGACTGTAGGGGAGATTCTTAATATCCTAACCTGAGGCCCTGGGTCCACTCATGTCTGAACAAGTATCTGCACAATTGAGCTATTGCTTTAGAAGTTTCTGCCAAGTTTCTGTCATTTGCAGCCAAAAGAATTATGTCATATATACCATAATCTGACCATTAGCGATAACCACTATTATAATTTTTACAGCCTTATGGAAGGATAATTCATGTAAAATAAACTATGCATATTTAAAGGGACATATGTATATATACCAGTAAAACCCCTGTTATGGTTTGATGTATGTACACTCAGATGATCTTTACAATATACATATACATACATATTTATAAAATGCACACGCAAACACAGACATTCTTTCAAACAAAAACAGGATCATCCGATAAACAATGCTTTGCAATCTTCTATGTTTCTTAAATAACTTTTTTGCCAAGGGATGGATTAGGGAGACAATATCAGCTTGGTTCTAGTCACAAGTTACATGGATTAAGTTTTAAATGGCAAGTAAGACATCTGTAATAGAAATGCAATTTGTGTGAAAATCTTAACTGTTACCATGGGGAGAAGAGAAAATCCCCATCATTCTCTTCTTCTCAAAAGCTGGCTTCAGCACCATTATTCTACCACAGCCCTATCCACAGGTGACCCATAACCTCCTTAGCCAAATATAATAGTTCTTTCCAAGTTCATCCTTTTCTGCTGCTCTGGGCCAGGGGGCACTGCTGACCAACTCTCTCCCATCCGCCCCCGGATTCTCCTCCATCAGCCTCTGCAGTTGTAAATGAGCCTCTCTCCCCTCCGATGCCTTGTCTGACTTCCCTTCCCCCTTGGCCTCACTTGGGGATGATCACTGTCTGTCCATGTCACCCTTCTGTGTCTCCCTCCTCCATCTACTCTTTCCAGTTGTGAGGAAATTTTCAGGGAACCCAAGGTCACTCCTGGTCTGGGGCTGACAGCCCAGTCCCCCTTTCTTGTCCTTTTTCCTTAAAAAAAAAAAGTTTATTTTTGAGAGATAGAGAGAGAGGGAGAGAGAGAGAGAGAGTGTATGTGTGCACAAACAGGGGAGGGGCAGTGAGAAAGAGGGTGACAAAGGATCAGAAGCCAGCTCTGCACTGATAGCAGAGAGCCCGACACAGGGCTCGAACTCACAAACTGTGACATCATGACCTGGGTGGAAGCCGGATGCCACTCCTGTCCCTCTTCCTGTAGGACTCTGGTTGTTACTGTCGGCTTACCTCTCCCGGTCACTCCTGCCACATCCCCCTCTCTCTAGGTCCACTTGGGGACAGGGTGAAGTGCTCTTCATCTCCCCACCCTCTGTCCTGTCCTGGTGTCCCTGAAACCTCTTGAGTTTTACCCGGGGTCTCCTGCGTGCTCATCTGGCCGATCGGGAAGTGGGGACTAATAAGGAATTTACATAAGCAAACTGGCAATAGCTGACCTTCTTCTCTTATTTCCCTGGTTTCCTGAGATGCCCAGAGAGGTTCCTTGGTCATCTTCAGGACCCAGCCCTGCCTTGCCCTGAAAGGGAGAAAAAAACCCGTACAAGCTCAGCCCTCGAAGAGCAGGTGCAGGACAATGGGTCTGGCGAGGACTCCTTACTTGCTTCTAGAAGAACACGGGTCTGAGGCAGACAGTTTGTGAGCATTTCCATACACATGATTCTCCTTTGATCTTCGAGGAGCCCTTGAAGTGGTTATTATTACCCCATTTCAGATACAAAGAAAGCCATCTCATGCATCTTCCCGGAACGTGCATCCTACTCCACAGCAATTTACATAACCATTTTGAAATATCAAAATGACCACTGATTTATGGTGCGGAGTGAACAGTCAGTGACATTTTTAGATGAAATATGAGAAGACAGAGATCTCAGCGTGGGACGGGCTGCCCTGGCCCTTCACCTCAAACCCTCCGGGAATGCATTTACTCCCCTCTGCCAGGAGACAGGGTCCTCAGGAAGACTTGAACGGCACAGACACATGTCCAGCCAAACTTCCTGCTAGCCCTGTGCTTCCCAGATGCTAACTAATGTGTGCACAAATCACTGGGGGGTGGGGGTGGGGGGTGGAGGAAGGGGGCTGTGTAGAAATGCAGGTTCTGACTCAGTAGGACCGGCGAGGGGCCCAAGGCTGCATGTCTAACAAGCACCCAGGCAATTTTTATTGGCCAGCAAGGCCCAAGCCCCGCCCATGTCTCATCAGACAGTCTCAACTTGAGCTGGGGAGAACGCGAGCTTGGAGACCAGGCCTGGCTCCAGGTCACCACACTGCCATTAGTTTACGCCCTCGTTAAAACAGAAGTCAGAACAATACCTGCGCAGTTGGCTTTTCCTTTCTTGCAAAAGGTTGATGGGAAATAGGGACAGTGGAAAGGACTCGGTACAGTTCCAGCATTTAGAATGTTCTCAGGGAAGGGCGCCTGGGTGGCTCCATGGTTTAAGCATCCAACCCTGGCTCAGGTCATGATGACTCTGGCTCCGGTCGTGATGCCATGGTTCATGAGTTCAAGCCTCATGTTGGGCTGTCTACTGTTGTCAGCACACGGTCCACTTTGGATCCTCTGTCCCCCTCTCTTCCCCTCCCTGGCTTACACATTCTCTCTCTCTCTCTCAAAAATAAAACACTGGAGTGCTTGGGTGGCTCAGGTGGTTGAGTATCCAACTCCTGATTCCAGCTCAAGTCATGATCTCACAGTTTGTGAGATCAAGCCCCCTGGTCAGGCTCTGCGCTGACCGCATGGAGCCTGCTTGGCATTCTCTTTTTCACTGCTTCTCCCCTCTTGTGCCCTGTCTCTCAAAATAAATAAATAAACATTAAAAAAAAACAACAACATTCCTTACGACTATTAGTTACATTCATATGTATAGAGTTCCATTATCTAAATAGCACTATCTTGGCTCCTCCCCATCCATGCTCATTCCTACCGAGATGTCTTTATCATTCTACTCCCTCAACCACTCCCTCATCCAGAAATCCACCCAAATCCTCTCCGGAGCCCAGCTGAGTTCCCAAAGTCTCTGTGAAGCCTTCCTTTGCCACTCTCGCCCCCGCTCCCTTCAGCTCGTTCTGAAACCCTGCAATTAGCATTAAATTATATACAATACAATGTGAAATAGTACATAATTAAGTGCTAAGTTGTGAGCATTTAACTATATATATTGCTCACTAATTATCTGGGGATTTGGAGACTTGGAGGGTGAACCCTGAACTCTGCTACGTACCTCTGGTGAGCCTCGGTCGCCACGTCTGTAAAAGGGATTATAATAAGGTCTACCTCGCAGGGCTGCTCTGAGAATCAATGAGGAGGAAAGCAGGTGTAACTTGGGATCCTTGCCTTCTTACTGATTCCCCAGCTGGATGATCAATTCTGGGGAAAACTCGCAGCCTCCCCACCATCCAGATCTAGGACGATCATGGCTAAGGCTAACCGAGCACCAGTGTGGCTCGCCGTCGCTGCAGCCCTGCTCAGACACCAGACACCGACGCACCCCCCTGCACCGCGCGCTTCACTTTGCTGAGGCTTTATTCGTCCGGCTATAAAATGGAGGCATTTATACCTAAGGCGCCTCGTGAGGGTGAGAGCTTTGTCAAGGGCCAACTTTATCATCGTTATCTTTCAGGGAACATTTATCAAGTGCGTACTGCATGGCCGTTACATCTGCAGTGAGGGTTTAACAGAAGCTTAGACCCACTGTGTGCCGATCAGCAGCACCCGACAGCCAGAGACCCACACTGCATGGTCCTATTCTGCACCCAGTCCTGTGCACATGCACTAGCCAGGGGCCCCTAACAGGAGGGATGCAGGGGGCTCTAGGAACATGCATTTGATTGAGTGCACAAGGGAAGAAAGTCCATAATTTTTATCAGATTCCCAAAAGCATCAGAGCCCCCCAAAAGGGGACAATCATAATAAAATGTATAAAACGGATGCCCCGGTTTTGAATGAGGGACCTGGGAAGGCTCCCAAGGGCACAGCCAGGCTCCGGGCTCCACAGTGAAGTGGCAGGATGCCCAAAACCCCGCCGCTTCTCCCCACCTCCCCGCCACCACCCCGGTTCAGCCCCCTTCCCTGGCCTCCCACTCCCACCCTCACCCCTGCAGTCTGCTCTCCCTGCCACAGCCAAGAGGTCCCGATGAAAGTGGAGTCCAATCACGTCACTCCTCTGCTTCAGACTCTGCATGGGTCCCCAGGGGCCACCAAGCCCTCACGCGTGTGACCCACCTCCTACCACTCTACCCCTCCTGCCCATCCCAGTACCCTTGACATTCAGCGCACTCCCACCTCAGGGCCTCTGACTCGCCAGGGCCCTGGCCCACTCCGCAGGCCTGGGGTACTCTTCTCCCAGGTAAGTACCCAGGTTGCCCATGCCCTTCAAGGCTTGCCTCACAACCCACCTTCTCAGGGAGGGCCTGACCACCCTGTTTAAAATTGCGAGCTGTGCCTCACACCCCCAAGCCCAAGCCCACTAACACACTACCTACTTTATCTCATTTGTTACGCCTTTTAGGTATCGATTCTACGAAGGCAGACTGGGTCTGTTTTGATCGCTTGTGTATTCCAATCCACCAGGACAGTGGTGCTTAGTGTATACTGGGCCCTCACGAAATACTGGTTGAGGGGCGCCTGGGTGGCTCAATTGGTTGGGCGTCCGACTTCAGCTCAGGTCATGATCTCATGGTTCATGGGTTCAAGCCCCATGTCAGGCTCTGCTAACAGCTCAAAGCCTGGAGCCTTCAGATTCTGTGTCTCCCTCTCTCTCCCCCCTCCCCTGCTCATGCTCTGTCTCTCTCTCTCTCTCTCTTAAGAATAAATAACATAATACATACATACACACATACATACATACTGGTTAAGTGAATGAATAAATAAGGAGGCATATGAGTTGGGATATTAAAGTTGAAACATTTCCTGGGCCACAAGGAAAGGAAAAGGCATTCCAGGCAACATGGAGCAGGCAAAGGTCTGAGAAAGCTTGACGTGTTCACGACTGGCCAGCAGCTGGGTCTGACGAGGTGGCTGCCCAGGGTGTGCGATTTAACTCCGGCTCAGGGTCTAAGGAGGAGTTTGGATGTGACAAGTGTCACTGCCACTACTATTACCCTTAGCTTCTTTATCCCTGATGCTGGCCACGGAGACAGTGCAGAATCTTATCAATGGCCATGGTATTAATTCTCTTTGGGGGGCAGGAGGATGGAATTGGAAAGAAATGCCAGGAATTAGTTACGCTTAAAGATGCTCGACCAAGTGTGTTTCAGGCATCACATATCTCTCTGCGGCAGGAATATGGGAATTCTCCTGAGCAGGGCTGATGCAGCAAGTGCCAGCGCCCGAGCTGTGTTAATAAGTAACTGAGAGCAGGAGAGCCAGTTTCCCCGTATGCGGGGGAGGTGGGGGAGATAGCTTTCTGGGGTCAGGTCCCAGCAGAGAAGAACAATCACTTTGGGTGGTTTAATAATGAGGCTGTAAAAACACTGTCTGAGGGCACTGCAGGGTTCACAGAGCACTTTCACACACCTGACTTCCTCCACCTCCCGACTCCCCCCAGGCTCCTGTCCCACCCTAGGGACAATTTAGGAGACAAGCATGTGCTCGGGGTCACGGGGGGTGGGGGGGTGGGGGGGGCTCGCTCAGCAGGTGGCCTTAGCTGCCATTCATTACGCTCTCCGCGAGTGCTCCTTGTGGTTGTCTGAAATAATGCTATGGTCTAGGATCACTATGCCCATTTTACAGAGGAGGAAACTGAGGCTCTGAATGCTGAGGCAAATCGCCTAACGACCCCAAAGCTTCAAAGCGGAGCTAACGCACATCTGTTGTTGGTGTCAGCTCAGCATCTATTCATTTCGTTCTGGTTACAACACGTCGATCTTCCTTTGGGAAACTACCTCTCCTCCCCTCCCCATCCACGGGCTGTGGGTGGAAATAGCACCCCCTTGGTGGACATGTGACCTAGGCTGGGCCAATCAGGGTATTCCGTCTCCCTGACCACGCGATCGACTCAGGGCTAGGCATGCGTCCGAACCAGGCCAACAGACTCAACTAAGGAATGGGCTGAACCTGCTGGAAAATGTCCCGGGGCCTGTTGGCCTGGAATTATTAGCTGATAGGAGCACAGAGCTAGCAGGGAAGGATTGGTTGTTGTCAACTGATTAGGTTCACCGTTATGAACATCCTTGGAGAGATCTGTCCGAGTGGGACACCAGCACAGGCAGCCGAACTGAGGACAGGAAGAGACCACACAGAAACTAGATCCCTTAACCATGGTTCATCCCCCATGTCCAGCCGTGCCTGAGGCCAGCCCTATGCTGGACTTTGTAGTCACAGTCACGTTCCTTTTTTTTTTTTTATTTTTTTATTTATTTCTAGGAGAGAGAGAGAGAGAGAGAGAGAGAGACAGCGTGAGCAGGGGAGGGTCAGAGAGAGAGGGAGTCAGACTGAAACAGGCTCCAGGCTCTGAGCTGGCAGTCAGCACAGAGCCTGACGCGGGGCTCGAACCCACCAACCGCGAGATCATGACCTAAGCGAAAGTCGGATGCTTAACCGACTAAGCCACCCAGGTGCCCCATTCACGTTCCTTTTTTACTGGAGCCAGTTTGAAGCAGGGGTGGGGGGGAAGAAAGAGAGAGAGAACTAGAGAAAGTGAAAGATTTACACCTGAGTGAATTCTGGGTGGCATGTTGGTAGAGGTAATACTCAAGGCTGTCTAAATCCAAAGACTCACCTAGGGCTCAGAGGAGTATTTAGTAGAGCATTAAAATGATACCTTAAGGGGGCGCCTGGGTGGCTAAGTCTGCTGAGCGTCCAACTTCAGCTCAGGTCATGATCTCCTGGTTTACAGGTTCGGGTCCCACATCGGGCTCTGTGCTGACAGCTCAGAGCCTGGAGTCTGCTTCAGATTCTGTGTCTCCCTCTCTCTCTGCTCCTCCCCTGTTCGTGCTCTGTCTCTCTCTGTCTCTCAATAATAAATAAATGTAAAAAACTTTTAAAAAGATACCCTAAGGAATGTTCCCAATGATGACCCCAATAAGAGACAAACCAAATGTATCTCAAAGGACAGAACTCCTATTCTCCCTTCAAAACCCAGCCCAAGTACCAAATCCTCTGCTCTCCCAGTGGCTCTTCTTTATGTCCCCGTGCTGTGTAGTAAGTCTTTCATGCATATCAGTTGAATGGAAAAGTATAGTTCTGAGCTTCCTTTTTACTATTCTTGCTCACATAACAGGTGTCTTCCTATCCTCAAAATAGGAACAAAAACGCTCCGCATTCAGCACGCTACAAAAGAAGCCTAAAGCAGTGGCTGATACTGCCCCCTAGAGGTGGAGTGAAATAAGGCAAGGCGCAGCAACAAAGATTGGAGTTTTCCATGCCCTGGGCGGACTGGGCAACAAAATCACCAGCTACACACACACACCAGGTGGAGAATCACAGGAAGAGTTTGGGTTATTTCCCAAATACCTTAGACTCACATTTATTCCTCCGCTAACCTGCTAGGTACCCTTACTGATTGCTACCAATGCACAGCTGGAGATTTTACACTTCGTCCTAGGGGTTTGTAGGACCCAAGCACAGATCCAGAATCTAGAATTTCTTCCAGGACTCCAGGAAACAGTAAGCTGTACCTTTGTAAAAATGTTTTCCTTACATACCTATTGGAAAAAGCGCTCCTAGTACATAAGCAGCTAGAAAATAATTAACCTTTCTTTTTAATTCTCAGAAAAGTTTTCTCATAAGACTGCAACGTGGATTATAAACTGTCTTTCAGGCTGGCAAATACAGAGCTTCTCTTTTTCATCTTGGATGAGTCTACTTTAAAAAGGAAACTTTAGGGTCACCTGGGTGGCTTAGTCGGTTAAGCGTCTGACTTTCGCTTGGGTCATGATCTCGCGGTTCGTGGGTTCGAGCCCCGCGTCGGGCTCTGTGCTGACTGCCA